>CM052023.1:11200000-11837500 GCA_028476575.1 Platygaster robiniae | reverse complement strand
CTATTTTTCATGAAATGTATAAGAATGAACTCAACCTCTTGTTATATATTGAGAATATATGCATATGTTTGGAAAGGTAATGAAGAAAGGGAAAACGTTCCACCTTGGAATCTGTGTATGTGACTTTGCGACTGACCACAATCCAGAGGACATGTGTGAAAATTTTTCGAAAGCCCTAAGGGAAGCGCACGTCCAACTTCTACAGCGAGGAATTTTTGAAATCAACGTTCCTTGTCCAGACGAACTTGGCCAAATGTTGTGGCCTGAAATTCTGACAGAAATCAAAACCGTTTTCTATAAGAGTCCCATTAAAGTAACCCTCTGTCAAGGAATCGTCTCCGTGCCATCAATTTCCAAAAGGTACGAGATTATAGAAGAAGGTCATTGCTCAGCAATTGGGGGCCACCAAGGAATAGTGAAAACATATCGACGTGTAAGAACGCGGTATCACTGGGATCATCTCCGGGACGACGTGGAGAATTTTATTCAACAATGTCTACAGTGCAAATTTCGAAAACTCACAAGAACCAAAATTCGCCAGCCCCTCACCATCACTGATACTCCAGGAACTGCCTTTGAAAAGATGAGTACAGATATTGTGGGACCTTTAACCATGACGGAAAATGGTAATCGCTATGCCTTTACTGCTATGTGCCTCCTAACAAAATACGCGGTAGTCGTACCTCTGAAAACAATGACAGCAGCAAGCGTTGCAAAAGCCCTGGTAAAACGAATATTTTGCATCTACGGGACACCTAAGGTAATCTTAAGTGATCAGGGAGCCAATTTCCTCAGTATGACATTAAAAGAGGTGGCAAAGCTTTTTAAGATTCGTCAAATTAAAACCACTGCATTTCATCCCCAAAGCAATGGATCAATAGAAAGGTACCACCATTTACTCGTGGAATACCTTAAATCGTTTATTGATGAAGATCAAGAATGGGATAATTGGGTAGAACTAAGTATGTACGCATATAATACAAGCATTCACAGTGGAACCAAGAAAACGCCCTTCGAACTGGTATATGGTCGGATAGCACTTCTTCCGTCGGCGATTCCTCTCCCACCTTTCGAGCAATTGGAAACTTACGACAACTACCTAATCAAACTACTTGCTTGACTACACAACCTGCAAAAAGAAGCTCGAACAAGCCTTATTTCTTCTAAAGAGGCTTCCAAAAGCCGTTACGACCAAACGGTAAGGAGCAGCGAATTCTACGCCGGAGACAATGTGTTTCTTAGAAAAGAGCATAAAATAGGAAAATTCGGAAACCACGCTGAGGGTCCATACAAGATAATAGAAGTTACTGATGGAAAAACTGTAAAACTCCAAATAAGGAATAAAGAGAAAATTGTATCGGTAGATAGGCTCATCCACTCTCACATCGATACTGATGACATAGAATAGAATCAAATAGGGAAACTTGCTCTTAGTATGTTTAGGAAATGATAAATTAAGGAATATATACGTAAGGAAAATAGGGGAAAATAGCAAAACCCTGCTCCCATCGACTCGTTGAGTGAAATGACAATCCGGGGAACCTTTGTCTATTTGCAGAGATGCTTACTCCCTGGATTTTTTCCATATTATGGATACATGGAGTGTCAGGATTGGGGATTATTGCCTACGATTGCGGATCGCCATCAGTCAATGTAACCAGGATCAATATCAAAGACGTGGGTAATTGCGACATTCCGGAAATACCAGTGAATCAAACATCAGTGCAAATTAAACTACTACAGAAGATGGAATTTGACCAAACTCACGTCTTGGCATGCCGCGTGAAAGTACATCGTATGATATACATTTGAGGTTTTCTTTCCTATATAAAATTAGCTCCTCAGGGCGAGGACGTATATCCTCAAGAGATAGACCGAAGTGAGTGCCTATCTTTGTACGAAAGTGGACGGTACAAAATCGCCGGAGCCACTCTGGATCGTCTTTGAAGGAATAGCACGGGTACACAAGGGATATACTTGGCCGGGCAACTCAATTCCGACGGAAGTTGTACAGGGGCCACATACTCAGCAGATGGGAAAAGTTGGGAGAACGTGCTAGTACACGCCAGTGTCACCATCACTCTGGCGGATTACAGTGGGATTATACAGCAAAGAACCAATCAAATGCGACTGGCTACAGGAACAACTTGCGATTACCAAAAAGGACATTGCACAACCTCCAGCGGCGGACATGCCTTCTGGAATTTAATACCTAAGGATCGCTGCGGCTTTAACCAATATGGAGTTCTGTATGAAGGATGGGCCCAAAAAATCGTTGGCACTGGACTACCAGACGCTGCTACGGCCTATGCGGTAAAAAGCGGTGACGCAACCTTCGCGCTGACCATAAAGCAGCCTACCAATCACTGTGGATATCAATTGTTTGAAACCGAACACCCGAAACTGCTGATTCTGGAAAAAGGCAACACAGAATACTTCAAAGAAATGTCGGTGATAGCACCAAACGAGATCGACCTGTTTCTCTATATCAATGCAAAATTCGTCTATTTTGAAAAACATATCCGATACCAACTAAGAGACATGTATCGAGATATTTTGGGGAAACAGTGCGAGTTGGAACAAAGGATCATGCGCAACGCCCAGGGAATAGCAACCAACAAGGCTGACGAATTCGCATACAATCTCATGGGTGGACCAGGTTACCTTGCATTTACTATCGGGGAAGTAGTACAAATAATACATTGCACCCCTGTGAATGGCAAACTACGGCAGACTCAAGAATGCTACCATGAGTTGCCGGTAGTTTGGAGGAATGAATCGTACTTCTTGACACCCTGGACTCACATCTTAAAAAAAACGGGAACTGAGGTAAAATGTAATGCTGCGTTTCCTCCTATGTACGAGATTCACGGTCAGTGGTACAAATTCCTACCACAACCAGTAGAGAGTGAAGCTCCACAGCCCATGAATCCCCAGACCAAGGTGACATGGAAGTATCAAAACCCTGGAAATCTGGCCGCCACCGGAATATACACTGCTGAAGATTTAGATCGTTTTCGAGAAAGGATACTCTTCCCTCTAGAACAACCCAGTATTCTGAATGTGATCACACACCGACTAGCAGGGTACGATGTCAGCACCTCCGGGGTATCCATGATAAACCTACTAGACGGAGATATGCTCAGTAAAATCACACAGGGTACGTTGAAACACATCTGGGATAAAGTAACAAT
Organism: Platygaster robiniae; assembly: GCA_028476575.1. NCBI lineage: Eukaryota > Metazoa > Arthropoda > Insecta > Hymenoptera > Platygastridae > Platygaster > Platygaster robiniae. The sequence continues at coordinate 11,834,306 of CM052023.1, read as the reverse complement.
ATTTGGCAATCTATCCGCCAGCTTCCTGGGGGCTTACGTAACGTTCCGGTTATTTAAACTGCTCATCGAAACGGTCTTCAACTACCTGGAATTGAGGGGACACACCTCCAACCTATTGGCTCTATGTTGCTGTTGGTGGAGTGCAGGGACACAACACTACATCAGGAAGAAACAGAGGCTCCCTTGCGACCCAGAACAAGGATGCGTGGAACTCCTACTAACCACACCCTCAGACGAGTCACCAGTGCCAGAAACGGAATCTGCAGTGAAACCCGCTCCAAGGGTCACTTTCTCCATTGAGAGGGAAGAGAGTTTTGGTTTGAAATAAGAAAAAACAACAAAACTAAAATAACAGGAAATTTTAAGAAGACGTGTACCATGGATAAGAGATAAACAGGAAAGGGATAAATAACTAATGATAGTAACGACGATAATACTTAGAATAGTAGGAAAAATGGTAATAGTAACAGTTATAAGGTTAAAGGAAATGGAAGTGAAAAAAAAGGGGGCCTAGGAACAGGGGGTAATCTTGCCATGTTCATGGAGAATATATACAATGAGGAGCTGCATCCTAAACGATGTTGGGGTTGACATATACAAGTCAGCAACTTTAAAATGTTAATGGGTATATCACGTAAGTTCGTTGATAGGGAAGATTTTAATTTTAAACGGTTAATCGATAAGTGACCGGGTTAAATGAGAACCGTAAATGATACTCTCACGTCAAAGTATAACTTGTAATGGACATACACATTAATATAGGAAATTTTCAAACAAAAATCGTTATCACGCAGGATCGGGAATATATAAATCAATACGTATTTGTGGGAAAAAGGGCTATAACAACAAGAATACAATTGGAACGGAATATCGGCAATTATATCAAAAGGGGCATACGGAAAAGGTGATGGTTTTGGAAATATAGAAAAAAAGGGGAAAACCTAGTAAACCAAGAGAAAAAAAAAACTATAACAGAGTTAACGTATGAATAATAATGAGCTGTTTGAAAATTTTAAGCTTAGGTCACAATTAAAAAAAAATTGAAAGCTAGAACACAAAGAAAAAAACACAGAAAACTCATAAGATGGAAAGTAAAATGAGTAGTAGCAGAGGAGGTTAACAGTGATCCCAAATAAACAAGGGTAGAATTATAATTAACAATCATTGATCACAGTAAGATAGTCTGATAGTACTTCATAACAGATGGTAAATGACTGGAGTTAAGATGTCGTTAACGTTCTATATCAAAGATAGCAAGAAGAGTTAATTAATTCACAGTATGTGAAACGGATGAAAGGAAGAAACCAAATTTAGCGTTTAATTCTCGAGGTTTAAAATGAGTCAAACGTGATTAACATTTGACTAAAAATCTGGGGAGGTGTTATATATTGAGAATATATGCATATGTTTGGGATGAAGTTTTTCCCAATCTATTAAATTCGGGCCCTCAAAGTAAATTTTTTTTGTATCATAAACTTAGTTACGTGACATTATTTTTTTCCTTTCCTTGAGAAATAGCCACATTGATTATATCTAACATTTTCAAGGTTCCGAGCGTCGTTTAGTTCTACTTCAATAACTTTCGACCGATAGAAAAACTTCCAAATCAGTGAATTTAGAAAATATCAAGATTAAGATAATCGTCACGTCGATCCAACATCAAACGATCAAAATGAACGCCTTTGATCGATAATGATTCGTAAATACAACATAAGAACAAGCAAAATAAATTCATAGGAAAAGATAATAGATACCAATCAACCTTTTATTCAAAGCAAAGAAGAATTATTTTACGCAATTCCGGTCAAGGGTACCTCATGCTGAGTTTTATCGGGCTTTTTGCACACGAAACTTGAAATTTGAAGAAAATATAAAAACCACCGCGTCTAAAAATCGGGAGTCAGTCCAGTTCAAAATTCGTAAACGGGTCGGGAATCCGGTTACGCCTTACAAGTAAATTTCGGTACGGTCTGCGCATTTTTGGAAGCCATCAAAACCACCCTTTGCCGGAACAATAATTTTCATTGAAAATAATACCAGGTTACGAAAAGTAAGTGGAATATCCAATCTTGAATTTAGTCTTTGCGTAATTGTCTATTTCGGTCAATTTCGTTTTTGATTTCCGGTTTTTTTTATTTAGTATAGTTGCTTACGCAGCAACTTCGTTTGTTTTCCTAGTTTTTGACAGTTGCTTCCGTAGCAAATCCGATTTGGTTTACAGTTTTTATTTTTTTTAATATAGTTGCTTACGTAGCAACTTTGTTCATTTGTTAGATTCTTTTAATTTAGTATAGTTGCTTTCGCAGCAACTTCGTTTTGTTTTCCTAGTTTTGATTGTTGCTTACGTAGCAACTTGTTCACTTTTTATTTTATTTTAATAGTTGCTTTCGCAGCAATTTGATTTCACTTTACATTTTTAATTTAATTTAGTTGCTTTCGTAGCAATTCGGCTTTTGATTTCTGATTTAATTTCTTTTATTTCCGAATAGCTGCGTGCGAAGCAAGTTTGGATTTGGATTTTCGATGTAATTTCTTTGTTGCTAAAATTTATTTTCTCATTATTTGTTTTTGACTTTGAGGCTTGCGTAGCCATTCTATTTTTAATATTCCCTTTTCCCCTATCCCTCCGGAGTGAGGAGTTTGTCGACAAACCTGTACGAGGCCAGAGCTAAGGCACAGAGTCTGGGGTTGTGTGTGCGAGCGGGGTTGCGTGACTTCCAGAGGAAAGGGCACCCCGAAGTGGGGGTGGAATTGAAATACCACAGCGGGAGGATACCAGGGTTCGACACCTTCCCTACCGACCTTCAGGAAGCAATCCCCTTCATACTTCAACGACTAGGCGAGGCCCCCTCCAAGAGACCCGCGGTTCAGCCTATAGCTTCATCCTCTGCCCAACCCGCAGGAGAGAGTGAGCAACTTTGGCGGGGCCCGAGACAACAAACTTTGGACGAGCGCGTGGCGGAATGGCTGGCTAGCCATGGGCCATTTGTTCCTACGCCATTAGCGAACACTTCCCTGGCCCCGAGTTCCAACCGAGTACGGCCCAGAATCATAGACTCCCGGCCAATTAATCTTCCATTTGGATTGGCTAAGTCAGTTCGGGACATCCTGCGTCGTAACCGCCGGCGACGTACCAACTCGGCCTAGCAACTTCCGGTTCTGATCGATTTGACAGTAGATTCCCCCCCGAGGGAAGAGACCACTTCGCTGGCCAGGAGACGGTCCCGCCTGCCACCCCGGACCTCCTCACCATACCCCTCCCCAACAACGGAAGCCCGCCTCCTAGAGGAAGATAACGGGCCGGCCACCCCGTCCTTGCTCAGACCTGGGGCCGACATAGGGTCCCCACTCTCCTACGAGACACTGTTTGGGACGTCAAAAATCCGACCCTGAACGACTTATATCGACCTAATTATATCAGCTTATCATTAACTACGACTAAATGAGTGGAAAATAAAATACGACCTATTATAAGCTACCAATAAATGGAAATTCTGTGTATATGAACGGTGATTCATTGACCACCCCCTCTTCTCCACGAGAGTCTCTCAGGAGACACCTGGTGGCGTACCTCAATACGTAACACTCTCATACATCCTATTTTTGAGGCCTATTTTGTCTGGAGTTCAGCAAACCAACAAATGTTTTGAATCGAACCATGTGAATCCGACAAAACTTTTACAGGTTTTTTGATAGACAAATTCTAAACATTCTGATTTTTTAGCCTGATTAAACAAAAAAACAAATGTTAACATTTTCTTTCCGTTCTTTTCTATTAATAGAAGTGTAAATTTTATACATGAAAATTTCACAAAGGAAGTAAATTTTACTAAAATATAAAAATTCAATTGTTTTAGAATATATATACATATATACCTCTAGATACATCGAAACAAAATTAATTTAAAATAAATATAAACTTATAAATATGCTTTCATATAATTAACTTATAAATGAAATTTTTTAAATATATATATAAATTATATTCAAATCTGTTAATTTTTTTTCCAGGATTTCACTTTTTTGGTCCGTACAATTGCATCAAAGATGCAAAATTCTTCCGACCTGTAGGATTGATGTTGATTGATGACCACCTTGATCCAAAACCGTACCTTGGATTTGCGGTGGAACAGAAACTGGAAGAACTTCGAATGAACAAAAAACTTTTCGAAAATGATGAAAAGATTTTTCGTTCAACGTGTAGAGGGTTTTTGCTTGCGCTTTTTAAACAATTACAACAAAGATTAACAACGAAAATCGAAATTCTTGAAAACATTTCTCTTCTATCAGTATTTAATGTGCTTTCGGCTTCAAAGAGAAATTTGAGTAGCTTGTTGAAACATTTAAGTATTCTAGCCTGCTCAGCAACTGCTACTGCTATTGGAATGCTTGTGCTTCCACATTCCAATGCTGAAATTGAAAGACTTTTCAGTCAAATGAACATGATTAAAACGAAATTGAGAAACGCACTCAAGCTTGATATGATGAATGCGATTTTGATGATTCGCTACGGTCTGAAACGTCATGAAAAATGTCGTCGAAATTACAAATACCCTGTAGAAGTTCTTGAATTCATTAGTGTTAGATTTAATTATTGGGCATTAAAACTTTGTTCGGATTTCTGTATAAAGTATGGATTTATTTCATGATTACAAGTGAGAGATTCTTTCGGGGTGTGTGTACATTACGACTGTGAGCACAAGAAAAAAGAAACTAACTCAGAAAAAGAGAGAGAGACACCCCGATATACATAGATACAACATGGCGCCCGGTGGCGCGGGAATATTGGGAGTATTCAAATTTAGTTTTTCTTTTCATTTCAACAATTAGACCCTCTCAAAAGTACAATTCAGATGGCAACTCATATGAAAATGTTCAAAACCCTTCGACGGATATGAAAGATACTACTGAAGTAATTGAAAATTTGGTTTCTGTTTTGAATGCCGATGAGCAAGTGGCGTCTTTCGACGAATAATTAGAGTTTGTTGCATACTGCATGGGTATATGTATATTCTAGATATACATAGATTATAGAGAAATGTCTATAAATAAGTTATGAAATTATAATGATACTCGTGAATAAAACTAAAAAACATTTTGAAAAAATTTGTGTCTATTTTTAATACTTTCATCTGTATGGTTTACAATTGTATCTCGGCTTGACTTGGGAACCCTGACGTGCAAAGTCGAATAGGTACGTCAAATCTCAAATTATCGACGCATAGACTATATACATCGTTGTGTCAAATAGTTCGAATATTGCACTTGGCCGTAGAGACCTATTGGCCGGATTTAAAAAGTCGCTATAGGGAGTCCCTAACGAAGTTTTGAAACTGACCGAATTCCGGAGCTCTATATAACGACTGATGGTAATGTTCGAACTATTCGACTTGGCACAACTTGGTACGATGGTGAATACTTAGAGATTGCTGGTCGCTGATTTTGTTGAAACGTATGTGCCAATAAAAAAATGAAAAATCCCAAAATATGATGTAAAATATACAAGTCTACCTGTAAAAGATATTGTTCTCTAATTATTCTCATGAACTTTTTTAATAAGAAAATAGTTTATTACGAACGTACAAATGCACTATAAATGAATAAACTTATAACAAAATGAATCATAAAATTTTTTTTTTTTTAATATTTTTTTCCTTGAAAAAAAGATGTTATTTTTTCTGAAATGAATGAGAAAAAAAACCAACGGAAAAGTAAAAGACTTAATAATGATATTTTATAGAATCGATTTGAAAAACAATGATGGAATTATATGAATTATAATAATATATAACAAATATTTATGTGAGAAATTCAATAGCATAAATATATATTTATGGAAGAAATTTTAAAATTGTAGCATTATGTATAAAATTTTATCCAGAATTCAATGTAAAAGATGTTCTTACAAGAAACATCAAAATTCACGAAAATAGTAATGGAAAACTGAAATTTCCAAATTTTGCGGGTTTTGTGCGGGAAATGAGCGCTCCCTTGCGGTATATGGTTCGGCGGATCTGGCAGCACTGCAGTGCGCTGCGTGGTTGCGAGCATGGTAGAATAACACAAGGTATGTTCTTGCGCAGGTAGGAGTAGGGTGGGGGCATTTTCGCTGTTTCGGAAATCTCTTTTTTACTCAGCCCAGTCGCGGCCATATTGCTTATTTGTTTACATTTTGCCTGTCAGCTGTCGAAATGTCGAAAAATCATTGGGCGGGAGCATGCCAAGATGGTGGCGACTGGGCTGTGCGCGAACTGAACCAAAACTCGTACCCAAAATAAACATACCCTGTCTAATTCTACCATGGTTGCAAGGGTAGCACGCCACAGTAGTTATTTGCGCAGCTCTCGGCATTTTACGCGCGAATGTGAGAGCAGTGCGCCGCAGCACAGGGCCTCGCGCCCACATATTGTTCTTTGCATTGCCCATACAGCAAAGAATACTTTTTAGTGCGATACAGAGAGATACGTGGCGCAATGGAGAATCCCTCGCGTTGCAAAACTGGGACTTGCGAGCACATGTGCTCTGCTTAGCATGTTACGTTAGATATTAAACGTTATTAGCATGACGCAGAGGAAATTCGTCTGTATTTAGAAATCTTATACCTTTTTCATGCTTTACAACATTTTTTAGCACATGCAACCAAAAAGGATTTCATTCTTAAGAAGCATTTGGATAAGACAAAAAAGAATGTTGGAAATCGTTTATATTTATAAATGACTCATTATAGATAAATACATAAACTCAACAGAGTATAAATAACATCATTGTAAATTACTAGAAAGAATTATTATTTGAAAATCAGATGAAATAGTTTATGATTGAACTTATCATCAATAATTCAATATTCGATACTTCCATATTTAAAATAGGATAGACCCGAATTGATTAGGGACTGTAAATAAATACAATTATACTTAACAAATTATTAAAATAATATCGATTTTAATTATAAATTATCTAATCTTCAATATATTGTTTAATTTCGAGTGTTGAATAACAAATTGTTTAGAATTCATTCTGTTTCATTGTAGCCTGATAGTGAAAAGACAATTTTTTGAATTGTTCGATAGAAAATACTTCAATTCGTGAAAATAAAATTATATTGTAACAAATTTAATGACTACGTATTGTTGAAACGGACCTAAAAAAATGAACAAGTAAACAATTACATAAGAGTTCTGTTTTTCGGAGCAAGAACTATGATTGATCATATTAATATTAAAATACATTTTTTGTAAGAAACATTTACTTCGAGGATCTGTATGGCGGCATCGAATACGTCCATTTACGACCGGCAAATGTTTCAGTCACTGAAAACACGCACAAAGGAAAAAAACACGCACTGAGGCAAAAAAAGCTCTGATTTAAAAATACAGATGAATTTCCTTTGCGTCATGCTGATAACGTTTAATATCTACAGTAACATGCTAAGCAGAGACCAGCATGTGCTCGCGAGTCCCAGTATTGCAACGTGCGGGACTCTCCATTGCGCCGCGTATCTCTCTATGTCGCACGAAAAACTATTCTTTGCTGTATGAGCAAATCAAAGAAAAATATGTGGGCGCGAGGCTCTAGCTGCAGCGCACAGCTCTCACATTTGCGTGGAAAGTGCTGAGAGCCGCGCAAATAACCACTGTGGCGCGCTACCCTGGCAACCACGCAACGCAGTTGCCTGCATCGCAACCGCAGTGCTGAGCGCTGCGGCGAAAGTTTTTTTTCTTCGCACGTCTCTGAGAGCTACGGCGCTCGGTGGTCAGAGCTGCGCTTTTTTTTCCGTGTAGCGACATCTGAACTTGTGTTTTTAAATAATGTCGGTGGAATTTGAAAATTTTGTCTTACAATTAGAAAGCTGTGACTCATATATTTTTTTTAAATACATATAATTTTTTCTTGATTATATAAAAACATACAACATTTTGACTACAAGTCAACGTAAATATCATGAAAAGCTTTGAAAAAAAAATTATTTACCGTTGATAAGATTTATTTATATTATTGATAGGAGGTCATAATTGGGGGGGGGGAAGAAAGCATTAGTTGCCCCCTCAACAAAAGTTGGTGGGGGGGGGGGCAGTTGCATCCTCTGCTCCCCTGTTCTGGCGCCCCTGCTGTATAGTCTACTCTTCCATGCGCTCGTTAGTTAAATGGAAGAAACTCCTCCCACATAGCTGACGATATACAGTCCTTTTTTCGAGCAGATTTCGTAGCGAGTCGGGCATCCTTCTTCCAGTATCCTTGCTGTGAACAATAAGTGTACGTATAGTGCACGCATACTAGCCTACAATGCTTATGTATATTTCTAAACATTGCACGTTTCTATGCGTGCACTATACATACACTCTTGTTCACAGTATAAGTAACTCAGTGTGCATGCTCAGCCACGAATCATGAAATATTGCCGACGTTAAAATTTTTATTCCCAATTTTCATCCATTGCCGATCCTGAGTTTTTAGAGATCAGTGTGTTATCAAGTCCCTGTAACAGGGACTTTAGTGTGAAAAAGCCATCAGGCTCTGGTCCATTCCTATATGTCAATGCATTGCAGCGGAAAGCAATAAATGAGTTGAAGAAGCAGGTGGAGATATGACATTAGTATCTCCTTAACTTGAAGGTGTAGCCTTCAAGTTGATATTGTCACTGAGCCTCAGAGTTTAAATTTTCAAATGTATATGGTGCAACCTTCAATTTGTGGAAATGAATATAGATGTATAAACTTGAAGTTCAATTCAATTCTTAACAAACTTGATGACATAGCCCTGTATTAGTTAATGTACATAATTCTAAGTTTGTAGGTTAAACCTTTTGAATCCCTACTTTTCTAAACTATTTGACACAGACCTCAAATTTGGATATTCTTTCTTACTGAGGTTATGAATCATTAGTTGAAGCTTTACCTCTGAATGCAACGATGCAACTTTTGACTAAAAGGTATGATTTTGGATCTCAGGATTAGATTAATGGTTCAGGAGCTGTCCTCATATTACGTCATCAATCTTAAGGGGGGAGGGGGTGTTATGTTTGATGGCGGATAATGACGTACGGGGGTGCGGGGGTTCTAGAGATGATGACGTGATCATCGAAAAATTTTTTTTCATAAATTTTGAGGAATTTTTCAAACTCAGCAAGCCTTTTTTTAATGTCTCCTATTTTTTTTTTTTTTTTAATTGAGCGCTGAATTCACATGAAATGAACATTTCTCCGTATACTCAATATTCAATTCATGAACTTTTTCAACTATTTCCTTATATTTCTTGACAAGACATCATGTCTTTCTTTACTTTTTTGAATCTTTTTACAGTATTCTCTACCGGAAAATTATCCGAGTAAAATATTTTATTTATTTGATGAATAAATTGCGTTCTTTACATTTTTTATGCAAAGTTTTGACATGAGTCAGTTTTACAATATATCGAGAAAAAAATTTACAATCGAACAGTAAAATACAAGTGTATGAGGGAAGTAGGGGTTCATCACCGCAATTGCCATACCTCAAGAACGGTTCTACCAGTTTCTACCAATTCAATAAGGTTCACCTCGCTTTATCTCAGTTATATTAAATTGCTACACGCAAAATTTTCTTTTCGAAGCGAATTCTTTATCGATTTTCAAAAATTTTTTCTTGCATTACTAGGATTTCAACCAAAATGCATGGAAATTAGTCTTTTTTTGAAATTATGGTGAGTAGATTTGTAGCTTATTAATAAGCATATGTAGCATATAAATAATGTTGGGTTATTTTGGATTCTGCATCATATTTGCCTCGAAAATTTTTTTTTTGGGGCTAACAGCCGACTAAGTAAGCAAATTTAAAAGAAAGCTTAAATGAAGGAAGCAGCAAGTTGGGCTGAGATCATATTAGCCAGCGATGGGAGATATTACTCAGCTTCGTCCAGCAATCATTAGACTCAGATTATAAATAATACATGGAAAAAATCTCATTTTTGCACATTTTTTCTTTAGTCGTCATACATCCCTTGGGGAGAATCGGCTATGGAATAGCTATATTAGTTCCATAGCCAAGCATAACTACAAGTAAATAGAATTATTGAAAATCGTTATTTTAGTTTTAATTCTCTTTGAAATGTATAACGTAGTTTAGCGACGTATAAAATGGACCGGAAAAATCGAGGAAAACGCATTAAGTAAAAAAAACATAATTTTTGAGGAATTATTGAGATTATGCGTTTTCAACATTTCAACAAAATAACGAGTTTCTAATCGTTTTGAAAACTGGTTATCATATTGCTATGTTCATTGTCAGCTATGCTTTGCTATTGGACTATCATAGCAATTTCATAGCCGACCTTGCGCGAGAGATACGATAAAAGTAAAAACAATCATCAGTTTATAGAAACGTTAATGCTTTCTCATTTTAATGTAAGATGAGAGAATCAAAATTAATCACGGCGATTCGCCTCTCCCCCCCAGATTTTGAATTTTGGGCCAACGATGATATTTTGGAAAGGTGTAATCCAAAAAAAAAAGTTGTATGTTAAGATCACCTACTTAATGATGTTACTTCAGCCTCTACTCCATCGTTGTATACGAGATATAAGCCTCGAAATCGAACCGCAGCGATTTACCCCTATTTCCTCTATGTATGTTATGAAATTTGGAAGAAGAATTTTTCAATACAGTATGTAAGAATCTGATTGAGATTCGATGTAGAATACAAATATTTAAATATAATTAATTGCATCTAATTTTTTCTTTTCAATAGTACATTTACATTTGGTTTCAATAGTTCATTTACATATCTATGTAAATGAACTTCATAACACCAACGGAATCGCATTTAGCAAGATCGAAACACATATATACGATGAAAATTATTTTGTTTTATGACGTCAACACTAGGGGGGGGGGGGTCAACGGAATGATGACGGTTGATGACAGGGGCGGGAGGGGGTCAAATATGGGTAAAAAATTGATGACGTAATATGTGGACAGCCCTTATTTATCTTTGAAATTGACTCGAGTGTCAGTTCTGCGAAATAATCGGTTAACACTGAACATGAACTTTACTTCCTCGAAAGTTGGCAATAAACCTTTATCGACAGAAAAATTCTGTAAAGTCGAAAGTCAACTTCCAACATGAAAGGAAGATTCTGAATGATAGAGTGTTAGTTCTTAACTCCAAGGAAACCTCTGAAAAATGTAAATGTGATAAGGGTCTTAATGTAAATGACATGAGGGCCTAATTCTGAGGATGGACAACTTTTACATTCCTTTTCGAAGCTTGTTAACTTCCAACTTACAGTAAAACCTCTAAGATTTAGGGTTTTGTTTATAGAAGGTATTCCAAAGATATAATCTCAATCTGAATCTGCTGCTTTCAACAGGTTGTCTTTTGTATTCTACACATTGTCTTGTTGAAATTCGCACAGTGTAATCTGTGAAAAATTTACACATTTTATGAATAGAATACAACAGAAAATCTGTTAAAACGTCAAACAATTTTTCGAATTCAATGGATACATCTGCTTGAAGTACATCCTTTTAATCTGAAGAAGGGAAACTTTACTGTTTTGCAGTGCATATTTCCTGTCTAGCAGTAAAAAGTCTTCCACCTTGAAAATGGTGGATATGCACTGTTTTACCAGTAAATATTCCCACTAAGAAGAGTGAAATTATAAATTTCACTACTAAATTAGTAGAATTACACTAATTTACCTGTGCATATTTACTTTTTTTAAATAGTGGAAGGTATCTCACTATTTTCAAGTTTAGGAAGCAGATTTTTTTTTTAATTTTCAATAGATTGCAATCTGTTGAGATTGAAGAGATTCAGGTTAAGAGATTAGGAATAATTTGTCTGACTTATACTCAAATGTTATGAATCAGCATGGTATATACTTTATATATTTGATTCGAGGATGTAATCGTATTTCCATAATCATCACGAATCGTGATTCAAGATATTCCACGGTATCGAATATCAAGCCTCACGATATCGTATATGTGCCTCCTGAACAATTAAAATTTTAAGAATTCCTTAAACATATAAGACTTTTTGAAGACTTTTCGTGTGTCCTAAACTTTGCAAACATAAAGTCTAATTGATTCTCAAAAATTACCATATGTTTGGTAAACGTGTGTGTAAGGTAATATTCGCTTGAAGCCTTCAAACAAAAATGGTGGAACACGAGTTGCACCTGTCATTATGTATTTCAGTGATGGCAATTTTTGCATGCTGTAAGCATGTGCATGATGGAATTCCTTCAAAACGGTAGGGAATAAATACATCCATGTGACCTGTAAAACTTGAGTTGAAAACACTAAAAACAAATTGTTCTCTATATATACGTAACTTCATTTGTTTGGAAAAAAAAAAAATACAAAATTGCAATTTTGTGGTCGGAATGGGAAACAATTTGAATATGACGTAACTGAGGATCAGATTTGCTCTTGATGCGGCTTTTGGGCGAGAGCATACCACCCTTGGAATGTTAAACACGTTATAATGAAAATTGTTGATCCATTTTTTTTATCATTTAGTCCAGAGATGGGCAAAATTAATAATCCAGGATTACTGAGTAAGAAATACTTGTAATCATCTAATCACGAATATTTGATTAATTTTAATTGAGTATTTCAAAAAAATGCACTACGGAAATACATGTATTTGAATAATCCGGAGTAGCGCACTACACATATTCCGCTAATCCCGGAGAAGCGTGCTACTTGTATTCTGGCGATTTTCAATCATGATTATTTCGATACATGTATTTCGGCAATCTAAAAAGTAGCGCGCTACTTTTATTCCGAAACACCCAACCATGATCATTTGATACTTGTATTCCAGTAATTCACAAATCTGATTGCGGGGATCAATTATTTAAGTTATCATTAAGTAACGCACAATAAAATTGTTTTTTTTTTTTTTTATGATAAATCAATATTAGCTCAATCTTGAGATTTTTTTCACTGGCGATCAGAGTTTTCTCCCCGGTTTAAAAATCGATAAATGTTGCATTTGTTGATACGTTTGTGGAAAATTTATCGATTTTTTGAACAATTACCATAAAAGTGACTAACGAATTCCTAACAAAAGCTCAGGTTGGGTTTTATTATACATTTTTACGTTGGGATGCTTTTCCATTTTTCGTTCCAGAAATTTTTTTTATTCATCAGTTTCAAAACTTTCTAACATACAAATTTGACCTGTTGCTTGAGTTGCTTCTCGGTAGCAATATTAATTATTTGACGCTTCTTCATATATTTTCAGTTTTGAATAATTGTTCATTATGATAATTGTTCTCGTATTTGTTGATGGAGTAATAAATTGTTTAAACAATTTTGATATGCAAAAAAATGAAACCTTATTTTTACTGCAAGATCCACACGTGGCTTTTTATTCTGCATTAGCCATGTGTTTTGAAACAGTGTGACGTTTTTAATTAATGCTGCAATTTCGCAACTTAAGATTTTTCGTCTCAGAACTAACTACGCCCTCCAAAGTGGTCGGGAATTTCGTAGAATTATGCATACCACTAAACATCTACATTAATTTTACTTGATAATATTAAATTCTCTTCTTCGTTCTAGCCATTACTATTGTTTAAGCGATTATCGATCGTATGAAAATTTATTGATTGTTCGAACAACTTAACTCATGATTGTTTAAGCAATTGAAAATTATTAAAATAACTATCGATTTATTGAAAAAAATTCATATTGATTTAGTAATTTTTTATTGCGTAAAAAACTATCGATTGCTTAAACAATTTGTCAGTAATGACGAAATGTGCTACGTTAATTTCGGGTACAAAATTCTCCTTGACTCTTTTACCTAGAATTAGCATCTCCTTACTGCAAAATTGAATATTATACAATTATTTGTTTGTTTCTCATTCATGCATTATTTGTTTATTCACAGCTAGCTTCTGCCTCTTCCCTGGACGAATAAAATATTTTGCGATTCGCGTATGTTTCTCAAGTACTTGTACATAACTGGATTTGTTTCCCGGTTAAGTTGTTGGAAAAATCAAAATTTCATAGATTCACAAATTTTTTATACAACGGCTAATCATTCAAACAATTTTTTAATGGCAACGGAATAACATCAAAAAAATATGAACGGCATGAATTATTTTTGCGCCATACTAACTTCGTATTGCGTTCTTCTCATCCTTGACCTTATGTTCGTACCCGTGTGATAAGAGCCTCTTCCCCTACTAGTGGAGGGAGAAGCTCTTCGCCCACGCTGCTCGTCAACAGTCAGGAAATTTATTATTTCGCTCACTCTCCACAGGGCCACGAAATGACACATTTCTTGAGGGTGTTAAATGAAATGTTTTTCTTTTACTTTTTCACAATTAAAAAATATTTTAGTTGTATTCGAAAAATTTTACCAATTTTTCGATTCCTGCTATTTGAAAAAACTGCACTTGAATTAATGTTTTCGTAATTTTTCAAAACTTCTTAAATTTTTTCACCTGAGCAAAGTTGATTTCTATACTTAATATGAGCTTTCCATAAAGTTCATGTTAATTACTTGTTAAATGAATTTCAGATAAAAAAATTTGACTGCCATAATAATTCACATTGAAAATTCTTCTATAATTAAGAATTCATTTAATAACGATTTTAAGAAAAACGTTATTAAAAGAACGCCATTGCTTCGATTCGTTATTTTGAAGTTTTTTTGTGTTTCAAAAGTTATTTGCATTTTTTTTTGTAAAAGTTGTTATTCATAACAATTTTTGGCATGTTTTTGTTCGTATGACTCTATTGAAAATTTTGAAATAATACATTCCAAAACTTTCATACATAATTGACTTTTAATATTTCATAAGTTCTTAGTTGATACTTTACATATATACCTATCAGTAAATAGACAAAGCGGGTCTGGGCCCCCCACTCCTCCTCCCATCACGTGACCCCGCCACCCTCTCCCCATCCCTTCTCTCACCCCTACTGATTGCTCGGTTCCCATGCCCCCTTCGCTACCTCCTGATTGGTCGGCTCCCATGCCCCCGGCTCCAGTCCACCAGGCCCCGCTCCCTTCCCCTAGGCCCTTTCTCGCCATCCTTGCGGTTTTTCGCAAGTTTTCTGCAGCTTTGCTACGCTTTCCCGTAGGTTTTTACCTCTTTTTCGCCAATTTTCCGCGAATTCTCGCCAATTACCGCAATTTTCCACAGTTTCCCAGCGAATTTTAACAATTTTTTCGCGTTTACCTTGAAAATACTTAATTTTCAACGAATGTTCGTATTTTTTTTTTAACGTTTCAAGTTAATCACTCTACTTTTTATGATAAACGTTACAAATAATTACTTATCCTTCAGAAGGTTATATCCTTACAATTTTGGTTTTCAATAGAACTTTAACAAAAGTGAATCAATAATTTTTTGCTGGAACACACACACACACACACACATACGCGCGCGCACGCACACGCACACACTCTCAAAAGGAGAAAAAGCGTCATTCAACCTTTGCAACCGGTTTTAGTTTTTTTCCATTCCAATTCACTTATCGAAAATAACTCGCGGAAAATGCCACGAACAACCTCTTCGAGTGACCTTTCTCGTGTACTGAAACAAGAAGAGGCTCGGACCACAAAAACTATTGCCTTAGATATACAAACCCCTGCCGTCTAGGCGTCGAGCCAGTGTCGTTCAACTCGGGACTGAATGTTCCATGAGCATATAGTTCCATGGGATGCGTATTAGCGGCGCTGATGCCAGCTAGCGACTCGTCTCGACTGGTATCGACCCGACTACTTTTTAGTTGGCCGCTGCGGATTCTATAACGTGTTCGACGCGTGGGACAGTTAGAGAATGGAGGACACGAGAGAACCAGTAGCTCCGTCTTCTCCCACTCTTTCATGCCCCACTTACTCCGACTACCCTACCTCTCTTCTTCCCTCTAGATCTAAATTCTCCCTCTATCCATCCCACAGAGCTCAATCCTCATGGGTATACAGAGAGCAAAGCAGGGATAGCACACTTCAACCGAGCGAATTGCTAATGTTTTTCGAGGGTAGGGATAGGTGTAGCGCGCGTGGTGGGAGTCCAGACTGCTCACTTTGAACACGACCAACCAGGCAAGTGTGACGAGCGGGGTTTTTCCCCTCGTCTTGAAAACTTATTTCAAAAAGAAAAGGAATATTCCACTTTGCTGAATTTCGCAAAGCTATTTTCTAATGATTAGATAGCGCACGACTTATCATAACGAGTTCACCGACGCTGGAAACTAACGCTCGTGCAACATGAAAGAGTCAATTAGATAAGAGTAATCCTTCATTCTAGCATAAGAAAATAAAATCATTTTGTTTCAATAATGAACACTCCGATCATTTTACTCTTGATAAAACTATTCGCTATTTTCAAAAAAGATAAACGATTTCTAAATTTCTCAACTTGCTATCAACACAATTCGCTTAGTCATTTGACTATTTTTCGTGCTACGATGATTTTTCATTTTTATCTAATGACTACCGGATACAAACGGACCAAAAAGGATCCGTTTATCTCCTCTTAGAATAGTATATAAACCCGCGCGTTTTTTCTAAAATCAAGTAGTCGTTTTCGATGCTTCAATCCACTCGCTTCTCCTAGGAGATTGCCTAAAAGAGGGATTCCATATAAGCAAAATAACGACTCTTAACAATAAGTGATTTTCGCCTATTTTAATTGTTGAGTGCCAATTTTACATTGAAAGTATGTATTCGATATTTCTATAAGAACCTACATTCCGTGGTCCGGTTTCTCTTTTCCTGTTGTCGGTTCATTGTTCAGAAGTGAAGATTCTATCTCCACTGGAACTAGCTCCGTACCCAACTTGAGCAATGGATTTGACCGGTTTAATTGAAACATTTTAAGCACCATGAGGGAAAAGTTACTTACCTCTAATCAATTTTCTTGATTTACTATCGATGTGTCTTCTATTCAACGCGAGTCCATTTCAGTAATGCCTTTCGAACCTGCTCACCTTTTGATTTCTAGAACTATAATTACGGTCATTTTCCTTAGTGCCTTCCATGCAGGGAAATTGGAGCCTCAAGAGGTTAGCCAGAAAAAAGAAGGTCAGACCTAATGCCAGGAAATTGTATTTCAAAGAGAAAGGAATCCTAAAGATTTATTTACGCCTAAGGGCTCTGAAAAGGTTACCCTTAGAAACAGAGATTTCAATCGAAGAGATAGACAGCCTTATAGCTAAACAATACTCTCAAGAAAGTGGGATACTTCTCATTTCCCCGAGAAAAGAAATAAAGGTCCAATGTACGGGCTGTAATAGAACACAGAATTGCACCCTCAAACCTTCGCGAATAGATAGCGAATTGGAATCTTTCCTCCTTTCTTCCAAGGATGAAGCAACCTGAAGCTTTTATGAGTTACTAGAAGAAGGGTATTTTTACAACGCGCAATCAGATGATGACATGCCAGAGTCACACAAAAGAGAATTATTTGAAATAAGAGAAGAAATAAGAAAACAACTTTTAGATTAAGAAATTACACTTTGTAAAAGAAAGTTATAATAATAATGTCACCTTGTGACTTCAAATTGTATTTTCGAGGTGTCTTTATTTAACCCTTAAAAAATTCTCCTGACTCCCTTTAAAAGTCGGATAAAGGGTCACTGTAGGCCGTTGTCTACAGAGGGTCCTTTTCTGTCGACGAAATTAAGTAATATAATTATTCCTAGGCGCATAGCTAGGAATATATTGATATTCCGAGTCTCGCTCGTTACACAAGCCAGCCCCTGCTCAACGAAAGTCGTGCCTGGGTTTTCGCGCGCGTGGTATTTTAATGTTCGATCCCTCTCTTCCCCAACATTTCCCAGTGTTCGCATCTAGGACCCCCTGGCTGATTCCCTTATTGAGAGTCGCGACGGAAAATGAAATCTAATTTTTTTAAATCGCATATGGTGTTTACGTTAACACCCGTTCACAAATAATTCACTGTAAGATAAACGTCCTTAGTAGTAACTTGATGGGTTTTTTTGAACTTTATATAAAAAACCGTAAGAAATCTCAGTTTATGCAATGAAATTCCCTCTTCTATGAAATCTCGCTTTTTTCTTAAGTGATTATATAGAAATAACAATATTTTAGAAATTTTTATCAATTTTTTTAAAGATATAATACAGTTTTTATAAAGTGTCTTCATAAAAACTAATAAAAACTTTACAAAACATTCCCTCATTTATAGAGTCGTTTTATAAAAAAAGATTGAAATTTCCTTTAGAAAACTAAGATTTTATGAAGGGTTTCAAGAAAAGTTATTAAAAATCTTAGTTACAAGTGGTATTAAATATTTCGTAAAATTTAATATATATTTATAGTCATTCGTTATAAAAACTTATAATGTTTACATAAACTTCTAACTGACCTCAAAAATATGGTACAATCTATGATTTTGAAAATTAAGTGACTGATATGGTTATATTTATTATAATATGTATAATAATGAAGTTCGAAGATTATTCGTTGTAAATTTCGTAATACAAAAAATCACTAATTATAAAATATGGGATTCCTAGTTTTTTTTACATAATTGACACTGTATACAGTCCCAGAATATTATTTCTCAAACTCTGAGGTAAGATATCTTTGAAATATCAATATTCTCAAAGATTTAAAAATTTTGCTCCTCTATGTTTTAGAGATTCAATAACCTTCAAAATCATTAAAACATAAATTTTATATGAACGAGTATGAAGTTTGATAGAATGAGGCAAAGACGAGATATTTGAGAAAGTTTGTAAAATGTATATATACATATATTTTTTGACACTTCAACAATTTTTTCAAATAAACCTTTGTTACTTTAAGTTACAAGTGTTCGAAAAAATTCAACTGCTTAAAACCTCAATGACGGACTGAGAATTTTTCACATCAACATAATTCCAAGATTTTGGAAAATAAAAAAAAATCAAATCATCTACTATCTTAACTAATCTACTATCTGCTAGAAAGTGAATATGCGCTGCAAAACAATGCATATTCACTTTTGAAGTCATTTTTTCCAGATTAGAACATATGTATAAGCGCTTTTACGATGTTTTCAAAATTTTATTTCATTTTTATTTATGTTGTAAAAGATATTATTTTTTCACAATATTTACATTTTCATAACACCCACCTTTTCTAATTTCAAAAAGTTGAATAATTTTCAAAGACCCTCACTATTTTTTTTAAGTATATTAATATAAATATAGTACATGGTACTATGTAATTTATTATTCACTACATTTTACAGCCCATCAATTACTCAAAGCGCAATGCGCGAGAAAAAAGATATGTATGCCTTTCGTTGTGTTGGGGCTGGCCGTTGCTGGCCGTGTTAAATGTGCGCAGCCTGGCAAGGAATGCGTTCGCAGGTGTCGATTTGAATTATGCCGCCAAAGTCTCGCGTTCTCCTTGGTCGATATTATTTCAAATAATGCAAGGCACATGATTGGCTGAAATTTTTAGCATTGGTTTTAACACGGGAGTGTGCTACCCCTGGAGCATAGGGAGTTGCACGACACTGCGTCGAGAAAGTTATTCCGGTAGGGATGCACGATAGCGATACGATACTTTAAGTATCGATACTTTTGTTTGAGTATCGACGATATTTGTCAGCGATACTTTAGATATGTGATATTTATCGGTATCGATATTTTTTGATCCGATACCTCGAGTATCGAAATGTATTTATGACGTCTGTTTTTAGGAACGACCGACAAGCACAATTGGGCATAATTTGTGCCCAAGTCTGTTCCCGCATGTATGTTATTGTATTTGTATTATGTATCTTTGCTCAATGTCGTTGTTCAATTTCAGTTTATTTGCCGACAATTTAAAACAAAATAGCGAAAATTGAAAATTAGATGATTTATTTCGATGGCGCCTACACTTAAAAAAACTCGTGACTATTTAATCATAAACGGGCAAAATGCGAATTATACTCTGTGCAATAAATCGGTAAAAAATAGTGGCAATATTTCTAATTACTGGAAATATCTAGCATTATATCACGGAATTAGCAAAAATGGCAAGGTGAACATTGTGAACAATAAAGATTCGATTTTTCTGATGGAAAAGGCGATTGCGACGATAATACTAGCAAAGATAAAACAACAGGAAACGAAGTTTGTCCTTTATAAAAATAATACGTACAAAAATGATGACAAAACTATACATAAAATTCCCTTTTTATCACTGTAACCTCAAAGCTGACGTTTGAAATAAGGGATATTTCGGCTATAGTGATAAAAAAAATTTACGCAATCTTTAGAATGCGCTCATTTGGTTTACGGATTACATCCTTTACTTTCTACTCTATTCGTGAAATTCTTATTTCGCCAAATTCACACATCCATGACGATCAGGGCCGTAATTAGGCATGTCTAGGGCCCCCGAAGACCTTTTATTTTTTTTTACTTTCAGAAATCAACTAATGAATTTTGTTTAGTAACTGACCGTTTAGACCAAACTTTAACGCTGTTTTCCATTTCTCACAACATTTCGGCCTTGTTTTTTTGAGAAATTAAATTCGAAGGGTACCCTAGGAAAATCCTCGCTACGGCCCTGATGACGATTATGTAATATGTCGGAACATATAATACTATGCCTAATATGCTCATCCCGACAAAATAAATTGCAACGAACTGACAATGGATTACGAAATATTTTTTTTTTCACTGCTGAAAATATTGAAAGCCTCTTGAAAGTCATTCAATCTGCATTTTAAGAGTTTTTGACAACAAAGTTTTCAAAATTCTACTTAATGGTTCAGAATAATATTCCAAAAAACAATTCAATTGAAACTGAATAAGTTTTGCATCTTAAGGCAACTGGAATGGACTTATGCGCACAATCGAGCTCTGGCAATAGTGCTCTTTCGTCAGACCATCCCTCGTCAAGTAACGCCGGCCTCTCTTCTCGAACTACTTCCAGGCCTGACCCTATGTCTGTGAAAACCAATGCCTGTTCTTCTCAACGTTCTCAACCGACAATTGAAACTGCGTTTGGACTCGCAAAATCATTCAAAGGTATAAAGGTGCCTTTACATGGCTGCAGTTGCGGTAGATGGAAAATGACGTATGCGTGCCGCAGAATACCCGTGCGCAGGTAGTTGAATCATTCAACGTCGACCGCACGTTTACCGCACGGCCTGCCAGACAATAGAAAATGACGTATGCGCGTCGCAGAATACCTGCGCGCAGGTCGTTGAATCATTCAACGTCAATCGCACGGCCTGCTGCTGCCGCAGCCGTCGCCGCAGCCGCAGCCGTGTAAAAGGCACTTAACTATTCTGGTACCACGGCATAATTTAATATTTTCATAATTCATGATGTGTATTTTTAATTTCACAGTAATAGCAGTAGTAAAATCTTGTTGAAAAAACGAAGATATATAACTGCCAGAAAATTTAGAAATAAACATAAAATTTGATAATAATTTCTTAATGGTTTTTATTATACAAAATAGAGTTTATATTGAAAATCGTCAAATTATTAAATTGTTTTTCAAGTAATTTTGAGTAATCTCAATGATAAACAGCATCATTTAATGCAGATTTTACTTATTTTGTTGCTTTCATAAATGATATAATTTTTGTTTTTAAATGATCGTTTGAATTATTCAAAAACCCAACGTATGCCATAAACTATCAAACGTTTTAGGTTCTCTGCGTAAAAAACCACTTCAAAAATAACTGCTAAATTATAAAAATATATTTTTAGTACTTTTGTTTATACCCAACGTACGATAATACAACTGTAAAAAAAATTACACAATAAGGCGATTCCGAATAATACTTTATATGTTTGTAAAGTTATATTTTCCAAAAATTTTTAAAACAGACATATTTTGCATGCGTAGAAGTTAATATTTTTACAATTTTATCATTAAAAAAAACTAAAATTTATTATTAAATATGAAATCTGACAAAAATTCGTTTTTTTTTTTCCATTAAAATACAAGTTTTTTTTTCGGTGTATTTTATCGGAAACGCCATTTTTTTATTTTAAAGTGAAATTGTGTTTGCATGAAAAATAGTCTGTCAAACTGTATCTTAAAAAATATTTTCATGAAATTTTCAAAAAGTAGCAAAAAACATTAAGATTTCTCAATTGAAACTTATCAAATTTTTCATGCACAATCATTAAAAACTTGCGTCATTAGATGCGACCGTAATATAACATAATCTCTAAATTTCTTCGAGTGGAATTTCACTCGATTCGAGTGGAAATCCTGTAAAACAAATTCGAGTGAAAATTCAGTCTTAATGAGTGAAATTTCAATCCTTTTAGAGCAGTAATTCGCTTAGAAAAAGTGAAGAATCACTCTCAGATGTGTTAAGTTCGTTAAGATTGAAATTTTCACTTAAGTTTAATTTGCAGGATCCTCATTCGAAGAAATTTAGAGACAATATTTGATGCTGTGAATTCAAAAGTTGTAATATAGAATAGAAAAGAAAAATGTTAATTTAGGTTTAAAAAAAAATACTCTGAAATTAAAATATTATATCATATGTATGTTTTATAGTAGATAGTAATAGCATGTAATATTAAATAATAACGAAAAAAAATAACACATACATATATCGATATTATAGTTTCATTAAATATTTTTATTATATATTGCAGATGGAGGTCACTGGGCTGTGGATTTGGACAACAAATTGCTATACATTATAACCACCATAGCAAACGCACGTTCACCAAACGTTCACCGAAAGTTGATGAATGTTTGGTGAACGTTCGGTGAAAGAACGGTGAACCCACCTGATATCAGATGTTTAGAGTGCTTTAAAACGTGGAAAAAGCGTTCCAAAGCGTAGAATGATTTATTTGATGAATTTAGCAAAAGTCAGGTATACGGAAAGTTGCTTACTTTTTTTATTAAATGAAAAATTGTGATTTGTTGTATTCCGGACACATGAAACTTCAGTCGGTAAAAACTCGCACCTTTTTACCTGTTTTTACCGACTGAAGTTTCATGTGTCCGGAATACAACAAATCGCAATTTTGCATTTAATAAAAAAAGTAAGCAACTTTCCGTATACCTGACTTTTGCTAAATTCATCAAATAAATCATTCTACGCTTTGAAACGCTTTTTCCACGTTTTAAAGCACTCTAAACATCTGATATCAGGTAAGTTCACCGTTCTTTCACCGAATGTTCGCCAAACATTCACCATCTTTCGCTGAAGGTTTGGTGAACGCGCGTTTGCTAGGGCAGACACGGTCTTTCCTTGGGATTTGTGGAATACGAAGGCTTCATTGACTTCTGCCGATCAACTAGACCGCTTTACACTGTTCCGTCCAGAAATGTCATCACAAGACGCTTTGGAGACAAGTACAAAAGATTTCAGCACAAGTTTACGATGACTTGGGGCACACAGAAGGCATCTGCTTAACTATGGATGGCTGGACCGAACCACACTCTACCAATAGTTTTTTAGGAGTAACCGTCCATTTTGAGAGAGACTGTGAAATTCAAAGTCTGATGCTTGGCGTAGAATCTCTTGAAAGTTCTCACACATCAGAGTATCTCGAGAACAAAATAATTGAAGTGATAGAGACCTGGAATATCGCACCAAAGAACGTTTCTGTATTAGTAACAGACAACGCTGCAAACATCGTTCGCGCAACAAAAGATGCTTTTGGCAATGACAAACACTTCGCCTGTCTTGCTCGTACTTTAAACCTAATTCCTGCCGCCGCGATGGGATACAAAAAATCGGAAACGTTGAATGTCCAAACATTCCTGGAATCCCAGAACTGATTCAAAAAGTAAAAAAAAATCGTGACTTATTCGCACACAAGCACGAAATTTTCAGATGAATTGAAAATAATTCAAATTCGTAATGTAAAAAAGGAAGGAACAATACTCCGTTTAATCCAAGATGTGCTCACAAGATGGAGGTCGACTTTTAAGATGTGCGATCATTTTCTGGAGCTACAAAAAATAGTTGGCGAAGTGGCACTGGATTTTCCCACTGTTGAAATGCTATCTGGATCAGATATTGCGACGTTGACTGCAATCCGAGACCTTCTGCGCCCATTCCACTGGGCCACAGAAAAAATATCAGCTAAAAAAGTTACAACAATCAGCAAAATCATCCCCATGATATATATCATCAACGAGGTGAATTTTCGATTTTCATTTTTTTCATCCATAGAGTTGTGTGTACTAGAATAAAAAGTATATCAAGTTTCTGAAATGTCTAATAATATTAGTAATAAGAGATGAAAAATGACTGGATTACATAAAATTAAGATTCGCATCAAAAAATAAAAATGTAGATGATATTTGAAATTATTTGTTTTTTATGTTAATTATTCCCGTTAGGGATTCACTGGGGTTTTTCCCCTTTGATAGAAGCTTCAAAAATATTTGAAATTTTTATTGTTTCTTTGAAATGCTGAATGTTAAATATCAAGCATTATTCAGAGTTAGCATTTAATTGTAAATTTTATAATCGAATTTTTCATAAATCAAGGAAAACTGAAAGTTTAAATACATGCAGTCATTCACATGACTTCTCTTTTTTACAACAAATCAATTCAAAACACTGAATCATTATAAAATATTGGAGATTCGAAAATGAAAGGGCCGAAAAACTTCAAAATAAAAAATATTCCAATTGATCATTTCTAACTTTAAAACATTATTCTGTGGAATGACAGTTTAAAAAATCAAATTTCCGTGAAATTTGTTACAGATCATGGAAAATGCAGTTTTCACGCAGTGTTGAAATTGCACGGAATTCGAAACTCTTTCTTCAAAGCGAGCTGAAAAGACGTTCCGAAAATATAGAGAAGAATATGATCATTGTTGTTTCAACTCTTGTGGATCCTCGATTCATGAAGCAATATTTCAAAAAGGCTTTGTCCCTATCCACAGCCCTGGGCGTAATAGAGCAAGAAATCGTAAAGAAGTTGAAGGCAGAGGCTGCAGAGGCAGGGGGAAAGCAGCCACAGACCAAGCTCAAAAGGACCAGGAAACTGCATCCGTGCCTGAAAACAATGTTTCAAAACAGTCGTCTCCGTTGTGGAGTCTTCATGATGATAGCTGTCAGTCCAAAAAAAAATCAGTCCAATGGAAGACTACAAGAGTACAGCACGTATTGAATGAAACGCATCCTTTGGACGTCAGCAATCTGCCAGAACTGAAAATCCGCTCGAAGTTTGGGGTAAAATAAAATACATCTACCTACACATGTACAAGTTAACTCGAATTTTTCTGCTGCGGTAGCTACGTCAGTACTTTCTGAGAGGCTCTTTTCGTTGGCTGGACGTTTAATGAGCGACCATCGAGCCCGCCTAAGCAAGGAAAAATTGCAGCAAACTATCTTTCTTGCAAGCGTCGGAAAAGAATTTTGGAATTTGGATACGCGGTAAAAGTTTTATAAGTCATGAATGTACAGCAAATACATTACACTTGATAGCAATTTCCATGATTATTATTTAAACTTAATCAAAAGAGTTCCGCCCCTTTGTTCTCGTGGAAGTAGAAAGTTTTTTTGAGCAGTTAATGTATATGCCTTGAATTTTTCCTTTGAATAGTTGTTTTAACGGTGATTATATTTTAACTTAATTTAAAGAACTTTTTTTGGACGATATTAACACGATACTCGAGGTAGCGATACTTTTTTCGACGATATATCGATATTTGGTATCGAAAGGGTACGATACGATACGATACCCCAGTATCGATATTCTCTCTCACGATCAACATCCCTATATTCCGGGCCTAACGCAACACGCAATATATTCCTCGTTTCGGATACGATCGATCCGAAAAGAGGATCATGCTACGCGTGGAAACACGTTAAACGCGTTCCAGCAGGACAGTGAAAGCAACATTGAAGATAGAGGTCTGCATTGGTCGGGCTTATCACGTTGTCCGAAATCCAATGGACAAACATGCTCGGACTGTCCATTCACTCAGAGTGTAAACTTCGGGTTGAGATAAAAACGCTTGGTCATACTACGGGTTTGGCGATCAAGTTTTGTCCGTCCAAACAGGTGGTTTGGACAAGAAAATTATTTTCTATCCGAACTGCCATATCGAGTTTGTAATAATAGCCGAAACCGAGCATTTTTCAATCCAAAAGATGATTTCCTGGCGTGAATATGACTCATAACGCTCGGACCAAAAATTTTTTTACAGACTAGAGATAGAGAATATATAGGTATCCAAATAATTTCAAAGAAAAACCATTAAAATGCAAGAATGTGTCCAGAGAAAATTTTTTCCGGCGTTCGGGCTCACCGCTGCTTTGTCATTGGCCATACACGGTCAATAACGAAACAAATATTTCATCACTTTCGAATATTCGTTTTCTGAAACACAATTATTAATTTTTTGATTGAATAAAAAGTCATTAAAATCTATGAATACATCTTGTTTTTACGCTATATTTAAAAGAAACTTTTTTTGGAAAATGTGAGTTTTTTTTGTTTTTGTTTTTTTCGTGTTTGTGTATTTTTCAAATATGATTAAATTTCCTACTAAAAAACATTCAAACTTTTTTTTCTAGCAATATGAGAAGTTTGAAAAATTTTCGATCGTTCATAAAAAAATTATATTGTTATGAATAAAAAAATCCATTTTTACTGAAAATGTTGAGAAATACATTCCTTAGTTCGATATCTTCAAAAAATGCCAAACTTCAAATAAATCGATGGATTCATTGCTAAAATATTAAATTTAAAAAAAATCAATGTTAAAACTGTTTGTTCACTAACGAATGATAAAAATATAAATCTCGAAAAATGCTTTTTGGATGGCTTTTGGGACATCATAAACTATTGGAAAAAGTCAACAAGAAGTTAAAGATCAATGGTTCACTACTAGGTGCTCCGCTTGCGAAGACTTGACTCAGTAACTAGTAACAAGTAGTTTATTTGTTTGTAAAAATGGTAGGTAAAAGATAAATTCATAATAATATTCGGCAATAACTTCCCCAGCCGAATTCAACTCTGGGGAAAAAAACCGTTGGATAGTTTTCGCCTCGGCCATTAGGGCAGATTTTTTTAGGCCTGTATTATAAAATTTCGGACTATCTGTTTACGGATGCTCATAAAAAAAAAAAAAAAAAAAAAAAAAAAATAACTTAAGGCACATTCCTGAATGTCCGAACACGGGGCGTCGAGCAACTCCGAGCCAAAGGCATAAGTATATCTATATATATTTTATATATATCTATAGATATATTAATGGCTTTGGCTCGAAGTGGTTTGGCGCGCCGTGTAACCGGGCCATAAGCCAAGATGATGACTTGGAATTTTGTCCGAGCCGAGGCCGGAAGCGGGCAAACCATTTTGTGTAGTCATGGTTATTTTTCGGATCGATCGCTTCAATTATAGTCTGTTCGAAATCTCGAACGGGCAGGGAAGACTTCGACCAATCCATTGTAATGGACAGGAATTATTTTCGTCCAGCGCTTTGACGCTTATATAATCGGTGCGCTGTTCTCTTTGATTTTCGGATTTTTTCAGGTACTTCGGAGTTTTTAGGTTTTTCGGGACCCGATGCAGACCTCTCATTTTGGTGAAGTCTTCGAGGTTTACTGCATCCATCGTCGACTCTGCTTCACCAACGTTGTATAACCTTTTTCTCATCATATCGTTATTTTGCTCAGAAGTCAATTGGAATCCGATACCAGGAGGGCCGTGTATCCCCCGGTTTTTGTCCAGATGTCGTCCGAAAACGTCTACACTCGCCATTGTCCAGCTTGTGAATGACGCTTTATGCTGCATGTCGCTAAATATATAATCTCAGCTTTTCTCAGTTCTTCGATGATTGAGTTGATTTCGTTGGTACGACTGTTGTTATCAGTGACTTGTGATGCGAGTATAAGGCGTAAACGCTTAACGAGGTCGTTGAAATCATCCCAATGCACATAATCGATGTTATGTTTCCGATCTACCACATTGTATACACCTGTACTCACTTTCTTGTCAGCAATGTATGTGAGATACTTCCGATTTCTAACACCACCACGCAGACTCGTGTCAGGTTCATAATTTTTCTATCTGCATTTGTTAGTCAGACGATTTTATCATAGTTTTTCACATAATTTTGATTCACAATCAAACTGTTGGGTATTTTCTTGAACAATAGTTCAATAAGCCCTGGTGTTTTCTCAAACTCCTCAGTCCCCACGTGAACAGTGTTTTCTGCGCAACTGATTAGCTTGTTTCCAATATAGAATCCATTTTTCAACGACCGTACTCCATACCGCATGTCGAGATTCTTTTGCTCGTCCTTGTTTTTCATCATGTTCAAGTATTTCTTCAGAGTGTCAACAGGAGCTGAGGAACTGACAATACTTGACAGGAATGCTTGGTCACCGATGGTTTGATCGAAACTCTCTAAATTTTCACTCTGTGGTTCAAATGTATCATTATCTTCCATTGTAGATAATTCTTCTTTAGCTTCCTCCTTTTTGATTGATTCCATCTTCAGGTCCATTGGTTTTCTAGCCAGTGACTGGAGTGGATCGATGATGGGCTTGAAAACTTCCCGTACCGACGTCTCTACAGCAGCTCTTCCACGTTTGAGCAGACGATGTTTACGGCGGATGTCTTCGCTGGCTTGTACAATGTGGCGAAGTAAATCTTTTGGCTCCATGATGTTACGTCTGTTACAGTTCAAGTGATACTAATGCTGCAAGCTTGGAGTCACTCTAATTTATTGTTGATTAGCAGTCGAATCCTCTTCTGTACCGTCCTTGTTCACTATCCTTGTCAATGACAATGAAACCATACTTGTTGTCCCAACATGTTGCGCATAAATCTCGAAATTGTGTAAACGTCATGTCAGTCTTTACATGATCGTCATATACATGTTTCAGATTCATGTCATCTTGACGAAACAGTACGAGCATATTAGCATTATCTCGTACCAAATGTTTGGGAATGCGCGCGTAAGTTTGACAGACGTAGAAACTATCTACATCTCGATGTCAACCCATGCAAAAGTATGCACGTATATTGTTATGTTTCTAAAACGTCACATCATCAAATATCATTACAGAGTTTGGTTTGACTTTCTCCACACTAACAATTTTCTCGTTGTCGTTGTAAGGTAAATATCCTACTCCTTTGATCGGTTCAAGGATGTTTTCCAAGTATTGATTTTTCGGTTGGTTGAGAGATTTCGAGTAGATGTTAACGTTCTCAATTCTCAATCCATTTGGATGTGTAATAAGTGAGAGCAGAGCATTTGTTTTGCCACAATTTGAAGGACTGCAAATTATAGTGCGAACTGTATTTGGTAATAGCTTTCCATGACGTTTGATTTTTTCCCGTCTTTCTGTTACACTGTCAAAATTCATGACAGGAACTTTAACGTTTTGTTGTTTAAACTCCATGACTGCTTGCACGCAACTGGTTCGGAAACCTATAAATACGGGGTATTTATAGCCACGAGCTCAGTTGAGCAATGGCTGTCCGAGGAAGAGGTCTCGTCAACACCGTTATCATCAAGCTCCCCGTTGAACTTTATATACCAGGACATCAATTTGTGGTCCAGGCACGAAGCTTGCTAAAAGGCTAGCAAGCGGTGACCGTGGAATCAATCTTCTCGATTCAGCGGGCAGGGAGCACGATATCGCTTATTCAAAAAATCGTGAAAATCTCGCAGCTAGACACGAGGCTGATCAATTGCTCGCAAAAAAAGCAATCAAACGTGTTCTCCCAAGAATTCGGGAGTTGGTGAAAAAGCAGCTGCACTCGGAGTCGCCACTATTATGGGACTGAAGAAAAAACTCGGAATGGGGCTAAAGAATGTCAGGAAAGTTATGAAGGTCGTAACGAAAGCCCGGAAAGTGGTGAAGAAAAAAAAGATTCCCTTGAGAAAAGTCATCGATGCAGCAAAAATAGCAGCTAAAGCTACAGGTTCTGTACAATCAACATTAAAAACAGTACGAGTAGCCGTCAAGGAAGCTGGTGGAAAAAAGAAAGTTCAAATACCTCGTGTACTTCCCGTACCAAGCAAAATTGGAAGCATTTTACCAGCATTTTTACTACCCATCTTCGCTGGATTGAGCGCTACAGGAGCGTTGGCAGGTGGCGCTGCAGGCATCATCAAAGCTATTAACGACGTCAGAGCGGCCAAGCGGAAATTGGACGAATCTAAACAACATAACCTCAAAATGGAATAGATCGCCGTGGGAAAAGGATTGTATTTAAAACCATAGGGAACTGGAATGAGGCTACATTTAAAAAACGTATAGAGCTACCGCACGGAGCACTTAGCAGTGTAGATTTGTTAAAGTATGCAAAATTGTTAAAAATTTCACATTTTCTAGGTGTGGACATTAGAAATGATTTATCGAAAAATGGATCCAGGAATGCTGAAGCTGCCATTATCAATTTGGATAGTGAAAATAATCATGGAACTCACTGGGTCACCTACAGGAAAACCGGCGATAAAATCATTTATTTTGATAGCTTTGTCAATCTACAACCACCTCGCGAACTTATAGACTATTTCGGTGTCGGTAGCATAGTTCAATACAATCGTGATTAGTATCAGAACTCTGATCAAATCATCTGTGGTCACTTGTATCTCAAATTTTTACTTGATAAAAGCAACGATAGCGTGTGAGTGTATGTTAGTCGGTAACAAGCAGTCATGGCGGACACACTGACATTGACACTCTCAGGGAAATCATCTGTATTGGAGACTAATTATTTTCCACCAATCGAATTGTCACCTCTGAAAAAGTATTCGTTGGGATAAGTCAAGTTGTTGACATTCAATTCAATCACCAACATCGACGTTGGCAAAAATAAATTTTATGCTGACAATACCGTAATCACTATACCTTCGGGAAGTTACGAGTTGGAAAGCATCAAGAGTTTTTTGAAAAAAGCGTTGCCAGCAGGTATTGAACTCCAGCTACGAGCGAACAGTAGCACGCTGCGTAGCGAAATCAAATGTAATCAACAAATTTATTTCCGACCAAAAGATTCTATCGAAAAACTATTGGGTTTTGATCTAGTTGTCATTGCTGCCAACGTTGAACATGAATCACAATCACCAGTGAGGATACTCACTATCAACGCCTTACGTGTCGAGTATAACATTACTACAGGAGCGTATATAAACGAGCGGCGAGTGCACACCATTTATGAGTTCCTTTCCGTGGTGCCACCAGGATATAAGATCATCGAACTGCCGACTCACGTCATTTATCATCCGATCACCATACAGGCAATACATTATCTCCAGCTGTGTATTGTAGATCAAGACGGAAAGTTGGTTAATTTTCGAAGAGAAGTCATTACGATCAGATTACACGTGAAAAGTGAATAATGGGAATCGTCTACGGAGACCATAAAAGTGCCACATCACGTCCAAGTATTATCAGTTTGCACAAACCTCTCAAAGTGCTCACACCGCGGAACTTGCAGTTCCTGAAAAGTTTAGGTCTCAGAGTTCGATTCTTCGACGAGTCTAGTGCGCAGTATGAAATACACGCGCACCAGCCATACGCCTCGTCAACGTACAATAACAACGATGAGATTCGCATCAGCGTACAGAACCATGATTCATACATGTTGCCGAGCAAGAGTTCCCTACATATCCAAGGACGTTTAACGAAAGCAGATGGAGCTGATGTTGGTCACACTTTTATTGTCAACAACGGTATAGCCCACCTGTTTGAGGAAATTCGTTACGAGCTCAACGCTATAGAGATCGGGAGGGTGAAAATTGTCGGGCTCACCAGCGCGATGAAAGCCTGTGTCTCGCAGATACCCCATCAAGAAGATCTCCTGGAAAATGCCGGATGGATTATTGACAATACGAGATGGTTGGTGGACAATCATGGATATTTCGATGTCTGCATACCACTACAATTCATTTTTGGATTCGCTGAGGACTATCAACGAATCATTGTCAACACCCAACACGAGCTCATCATTCTCCGAGCCAACGCAGACGTCAACGCTATCGTGCAGACAGCGGTTGCAGCTCCCGCAGTTCCGGAGGAGTTTAAAATAACTCTCAATAAAATCGAATGGATGTTGCCATACGTCAAGGTGTCGGACCTCGAAAAGATTCGAATGTTGAACTACATCGCTAGCGATCCTACCATCGCTATGAGTTTTCGAAGCTGAGAACTCTACGAGTATCCACTACTAGCGCAAACAACCAAGCATGTTTGGAGTGTGAAGACAACGACTCAACTGGAAAAGCCGAGATACATCATCATAGGCTTTCAAACAGGCCGAAAAAATTCAGCAAGAACAAAAGCGAGCGCTTATGACAATTGCGAATTACGATATATGAAGGTATTTCTTAACTCGCAGTATTATCCTTATACGAATCTCAATGTAAATTTTAGACGAAATCAATTCGTCAAGTTATACGAGATGTTTGCGAACTTTCAATCTTCCTATCATGGAAAAAAAATGCTCCATTATTGACAAAGTCACAATTCAAGGATATTGCTCCTCTCGTATTGATTGATTGCGCTTAACAAAACGAATCCCTCATAACGGGGCCAGTTGACGTTCGTCTCGAATTCGAATCGTGAGACAATTTCCCCGCTCAAACTGCAGCTTATTACCTGATTATACATGATCGTATTATCTATTATAAACCGATCAGCGGCATTGTCAGAAAATTATGAAGCGTGTAACGTTTGACTGTAACCCACTTACAGTACATGTGTTGCATGTGTGGGATTTTGCGCATAGATTAGCGAGACGGGGTCCATGGGAACAAGCAGTTCGTGACTGTTATAGATTTCAACGACGAATCCCGGATGTTGAAAAAATTCTAGATCCTGTCTTGCGCAGAAAAATTGCGGATTCAATCAATAAGCAGTGAATATTAGTTTTAAGGTTTCTAGGCAGTATACATTTTAAGGCTTAATAATAAGCAGTAGGTTATAAGGCGTAATAGTAAGCAGTATATATTAAGGCTCAATCATATGTAAACGTAAGAGAGTGAACAGCATCTGATTGGTCGATGGTGGGGGTATCAATATTATTAAGTGAGGGGAGGGGGGTATAGAAGCACATAGATGTGACGGAGCGCGTCAGTCATCATGAAGTACGTCGTGGACGTTCAAGGATTTTCCGTGCAAAGTACCTTTGTTGTCAAGGAGCTCGCAGTTTTGAGGCTCGAGCCCCACGCCAATGCTGCCACGACATTGTTCAAGCCACCATGCGCCTCGGATGATTTGCCACCAAAAGTAAAGGCAACCAATTCGTGGCTGACACAAAACTATCATAGAGTGCCTTGGAACTCTGGACACGCGCCATACGAGGAACTCTATCAAGAATTGGGAAGTCAGTTAAAGAATGGCACATTCATATTCGTCAAAGGATTGGACAAAAAGCGTTGGCTGAAGCAGTACACAAATGCGGTCATCATTGATTTGATGGTTATGGGCTGTCCGTCCCTAGATGACTTGCGAGTCACTGCATGCCCCTACAAAAATTTTCATCGACCTGTCTACGATCATCACTGAGCTACGGAAAATGTTCGACGACTGCGAGTATGGTTTTGGGAGAAATTTGGTGATACGCCATCGCTCAA
Organism: Platygaster robiniae; assembly: GCA_028476575.1. NCBI lineage: Eukaryota > Metazoa > Arthropoda > Insecta > Hymenoptera > Platygastridae > Platygaster > Platygaster robiniae. Next base: position 11,800,800 of record CM052023.1, on the reverse strand, counting down.
AAGATCATTCACATTACTCTCTTACGTAAACGGGATAGACGAGTTGGACTCTGAAAATATCTGTGTGTTATATCGAGAGTATCTTCTTTACTTTCGAACGGAAAATATAATCAATGCTTGGGATAAACTTCCGCTAGAGTTGCAAGAAGATGAGAAATTCGTTGCTTGTACGCTATGTGATAAATATTGGAACCATATCGGTGACATCCCGGACGGACCACCGCCAATTCGAAAAAATTGTCATAGATGTAAGCGAAAAATGTTATAGTATTGGAAAAAAATGGAGGGGCTAATTGAATGGTCAAGTCTTACAGCTGGGGGCGGGGCCTTTGCAACGTGTAACCCACCGTGGAATTTCGTGTATAGATACTGCTAGCGTTAGAGATAAGACGTAGAACTGTTGAGGCTGCAGTTTTTATAAAAATGTTGTAATTATTGAATGATTTTTTATAAATTTTTGAAATCACCACGATGTGTTTTTAATTATACCTTGATAATAATACTCATAATAAAGATTTATATCTTAAGGTAAGTCGTATAATTGAAATGTTTTTTTTAAATGGTTTCAAAATGTGCTTTTCTCGATTCAGAGCATGTTTATCGAGTCCAAACTTGAAAAGATGACGTCATCGTTTGGACGCCATCGTTTACGGCGAGCACGGTCACGCATGCGCATTGTATGCTTGTAAACGGTGCAGCTACGTCATCGCTAACTGCGCATTAGAATTTTCAAGAACAATGGTGACGTCATCATACGTATTTGGTAATAATGACATTGAGAAGTTGACGTCATCGTTTAGGAATGCAACAAAGTATCACTACGCAGTTTTATTCAAACATTTCAAGGTCTATTTCATTCAGAAAAATCCGTGAACATAAGAAGAAATATAAAAGGGTTAATTAAATGGTTGTATAGCATGTAGCAAAATGAAATGAACGTTGAAATATACCCCTTTGTGTGTGTGTGAACTATTTATCAATTTCATCAAAAATTATAGCGTATGTAACAAAAAAGAACATTTAAAATGACAATAACAGGTAGGTATTATTTTTAACGATACCAATCCGCGTTCTTGTTGGACGCTATCCCGTTTTACTGGGGAGTAATCTACAAAAAATTGGTAAAATTCGTGGAAAACTGCGGAAAATCGCGGTAATTTGCGAGAATTTGCGGAAAATATGCGAAAAAGAGATAAGCCCACAGAAAAGCGTATCAAACCTGCAGAAAACTTGCGAAGAACCGCGGAAAAATTGCGAAAAACCGTAAAGGTGGTGGGTAAGGGGCCTTGGGGATGGGGGCGGGACCTTGTGGACTGGAGCCGGGGGCATGGGAGCCGAGCAATCAGTAGGGGCAAGAGGAGCGATGGGGAGAGGATGGCGTGGTCACGGGATGGGTGGAGGAGTGGGGGGGGGGGGGGCAGAACCTGCTTTGTCCATTTACTCCTATCATTTCGAATATCGAAAAGTTTCCACTCTTCGCATGTAGACAACAAGGTTATCGGCTATCATAAACGAATGAATTAAATTGACGTGTGTACTCCTGTGAGAATCGATATTTTTATCCATTATTTTACATCCATCTTGAATTCTTGATTCTTGATTTATACCCATTATTCTGAAGCTGAATTATAAAAATCTGATAATTATTACAAACTTGCCATGCATCTCTTGATATGACTTTATAAAATATATTTTCGAAGTCGGTCGGGGTCAGTGATTGCTATCATAGAATACGATCGCTTTTCGTCTCTTCAGGGGACAAAGAGGTGAAAAAATTTCATTGCTCCACTACGTGAAGCTGCACGGTTCCTTCCTAGCAAAAAAATGTCTCCATTCTCAAAAGCAATGAAACAGGTTCTCAGAGGAGATGAATAAATTTCTGATACGATATCAGGCTAGCTGTAAATATTTGTTGATAGCTTACATGAGGGTTTTTGGATATTTTTGAGCAGTTTTCTTCAGATCACTGTCCCGTCCCACTTTTCAATAGTCATTGCCAGTCTTCTTTTATTTCACATGCGGAACTAACTTACCACCTTATTTTACAACTAAAAAATTATTTGAGCAATCATAAATGCTTGTGTAAATGCTTTTAGTAATTGATGAGTAAAATTGGAATCGATGAAAAACTCCTCGCTTCGAATTTTATGTGTAAACATTTTTTTGATGTTATTCCTTTGCCATTGAAAAATTGCTTGAATGATTAGCCATTGTATGAACAATTTGTGAATCTATAAGATTTTGATTTTTCCAACAAGTCGCGCGGCAGTTTCAGGGCGTTGTCCAAGATTATTCAGGCAAATGCTCATCAAGTCGTCCAAGCGTTGGCATGGATTTTTTTCCAAGGTGAAATTTTTACCCGTGTTGTTTAAGACTTATGTTATTTCACTGATTGCAATTGTTACGATGACTACCCTATTACTTACTCAATCTAAATTTTTAGTCACTGACCTTATATTTTTTAATAACTTCAGATGTTTCTTTTGGATGAAAATTCGTATGAACAATTCTCGTTGCAGGTCCAGCAAACGCTTGTAGTGAAAAAATTATACCACTGATCCAATGCAAGTGCGAGTACCATAAATGAACCTGATCCTTATACTTCAAGCAAGTATCCATGATCCAAAGAAGAGTAAAATGGGAAAGCTCTATAGCTTTCGCAGACCCTGTAGATCCTGAACTGAAAATTACCAAAGCTGTATCCTCGGGTTTGATTTGAAGTTCACACTTGAATTCATCAATGACGCAGTTTTTCGTCGTCTCCAATATGTTTGACAAAGACTCAAATCCTTCCTGCATTTCGTAACCAACGATTTTTCCATTTAAATTGTATTTTTCGAATGAGCTATTTATCTTGGGCATGCTTTGATTATTGCAGAAAATTATTTTTGGTTTTATCATCGCCATATACTGATCGATTGTTTCTAAAGAAAAAAGATAAGCTTTCATCAGTTACTCATAGCATATTGAAAATTTTTAGATAAGGAAAATGTAGATTATTTCTGGAAAAAGGAGAAACCTGTCTTTGTGATCTTTAAAAGTATCTTGAATCTATTTGATGTTGCCGTTTTCATAAAAGCTATATCATTTTTTCTGTAACAAAAAAAGTCGACACATCTTCCCGACTCTAGAATCTGGTGGGAAGGCTCGAAAATTTGGACGAAGGTATTCCAAATCTAATGATGATAATAAACATACTTAGACCCTCTCCCAAAGCGTTATTCATTTTATTACTGGGTGGGAGTTGACCGATTTTGCAAGTTGAACCCTCACTAACCTAATTTCTCGTCTCATGATCAAGAAGCAAGGAGCCTTTCATGAATGACACCGTGCACCACGAGAGCACTGCCCATGCAAAAAAAACTGTGGCACGGAAAGTCTGTCCCGAGTCGAAATTTTCAGTAGAAAATATAAGGATAGTTTGCAGGATTTGGAGCATCCCCCACAATTGTAAAAGGACTATTTGGAGGATTTGGGGGACAGTATTTCTGTATTTCTAAAAACCCATCAACTGTTTTTATCCTCATTCCGTCCTCCAACTCCTGATTACTGCCGGTTTTAGGAAATGGAAGGATTGAATCCTTCAAATAATCCTTCAATAATACTCCAAATCCTCACTTCTTTACCAGTCCTCCAAATCGTTAAAACTTCTATACTGTTCCAAACCCTCGCTCTTCAATCTTTCCTCCAGATCCTTAACCCTCTAACATTGCTCAAAGTTATTTTTCTTATGTTAAAAATAAAAAATTAAAAATTAAAACAGCAATTACCGAAAATACCCTTCTTCGCCTATGAGTAGAAGCCCCCTTCCTAAACCTTACATTCACAATGTTTCTCTAAACCTACAGTGCGTCTATGAACGACGCCAAATTACTGTCAAATATAATTTCCTTTTTGGAATCAACCCACTTCCACCTCCGGCGGGATTCGAACTCACGACCTTTAACTCCAGAGTCCAATGGCTTGACCGTTGAGCTACGATGCTAGATGTGTATTTTTATAAAAATTGTTGTTTCTTTTCTGGCCCAGCTTTACAGAGGATTTTGAGTATCAATTCAGGCTAGCCTTAAACAGTGCAAATAAAAAAGTATATGGAGTCTCAATTGATATGCTAAAAGCAAAAACGATCTAACGCCTATTTAAAATACATTGGTGTTAACTTGCTTTTGCTTTCAGCGTATCAATTGAGTATAATTTGGGAAAAAGTAAAAAAAAAGGTTGTAGATGATAGATTGTGGACGATATTTCTCGTCTTGAGATTATTACTTGAGGCTAACCCAACATTTCAAACAGTCGATTTTTCTTAACCTTGGCAAGTTTTGTGCAAATTAAGTGAAACTGTATATCGCTGTACTAGCGTTGCACTCGCGTTGCACTCGTTATTTCTTTTTTTCAAAGTATTCAATGTGCATTAGTCATAAAAAATCATAGAAATTAGTAGTTGCTGGGATTTATGATCAAAATGAATCAACAATACAATCAAATTTTTGTGGGTTTTTCTTTTATGAAGGATCCTGATGAGGACCTGATGTAAAGTCAAAATATTGACCGTTTTTACCTTTAGTGAATAAAATTCTTTGACACAATAATTGGCTCCAAGTGATCATTTTTTGATTTTGAATTGAACAATGCTGTTTGGACGGAGCATTTTGAAGATTTTTGATTTAAGAATAATCATTGTATTTTCAATAAAATTCAAATAAAATACCTTCCTTACTTTCTGCAACTAATGTACTTTCGTTAATGTATTTCGTTCGATTTTAGTATTTATTATGCGCCCCTTCTTGAAACCTACAGAAATTTTTAGCTTGTGGTATTTTTGATTAAGTAATGACTAAAACTCCGTTAGAATCATTTATTTGTTATGAAAAATTAGACAGAAGACCTTTCTCAGTAGTTTGTCTATATTTTTCACATTCAAAACAAAAGAAGAAATATTTATTGACAGCCTCTTGATTTCGACAGAAAAAAGTAAAAAAAAATGTCAACTTAATTTTATTTGTTTTTCTCAAAATCACACGAACTTCTTTCTTAGTGTATGTTCATAAATAAATGAAAGTTTTTCACATAAGCATGAATATTTTTTTCTTTTATTTGCACATAATACATTATAGTTCGATAAAAAGTAAAAGTGAAATAAAATGAGCATAAACTTTTTTTTTCGCTATTTCTCTACGTGCAACTTTTTTTAAAAAGCTTTCCCTTCTGCTGTCTATTAAAAGAGTTTCTTATTTATGATTTTTTGCATTGTTGTACACGTAAGTTTTGTCGGATGGTTTTAATAGTAATTCAAAATGTACAACGCAAGTGCAACGCTACAGTGTTGTACATACTTTGCCAGGGAAGAAAAAGATTTCGAGACACAAAAGAAGGATAATTAAATTCCAAGAATAATAGAAAAGAGAATTTGGAGGAGTGATTCAGGTTTTTTCATTTTTGCTTGGGCATGCAAACAGTCAAAAAGGATTTGGAGTCTCAAATAAGGAGTATAATTCGAGCAAAAATAGAAAAAAGGTTTTGTAGGATAGATTGAGGACGTTACCTTTCGACTTTAGAGTATTTGGAGGATTGTTTGAGGCTAGCCTAAAATTTATAGAAGTCGATTATTCCCAAAAAAAGAATTTGGAGGCCTTAAAAAGAATAATTGGACCCCGAGAACAATAGAAAAGAGGATTTGGAGGATAAATTCAGGTTTTTTCATTTTGACTCGGGGTGTCTTTACGTAAAAATACGTAAACTAATTACAAGTTTGATGTTGAGCAATTGTCATTTATATTTAATGAAATCCGATTTGCATTACATTTTTCTTATTTTCGGTCTATTTTTCTTAGCAATATTTTTAATATTCGTTCCCTACTTAGAACCCAGCGGGCTCGAAAAGATCCCCTGCCGACTGTCATTTTTCCAGCCTCCGTGTCGACCTTCAATACTTTATTTGCCATGTCGGAACAACTTTGGATACGCTCATTTCTCCTATTTTCGAGGCAAAAAGTATGGTGTGTACCTCGGAGCAATAACAGCCGATTAGAACTCGTGTGATTGCCGCCCGAGCGAAGCGAATGCAAACCTCACACTCGTTCCCGATTGGCTGTTTTTGCTCCTAGTTACACAATATATTATTTATTATCTACCATGAGCCGTTATCCTGCCTTTTATTTTGATGTCGAATAAAAAACAATATTTTATACTTCAATCACTTTCGGTGCATGTTCTGGAAGATCGAGTATCATATGATAAAAAAAGTCCATTTTCTCGAAAATCAGTTTAGCGAGTCCTTATAATTTTTATCGAGCCTTTAATAATCATTCAACTCAGATGTAGACAAAATAATGATATCTTATGTTTTCACATATTTTTTTCGCATGTTCTGCTGGTTAAAGTATCGTATGATGTAAATCATCACTTTTCCAAAAGTTTTCTTTGCATTCAATATTTTTTTTTAAATTTTCTAATCTGACAGGTCCTACAGAGCCTTATATTGTAACATTGGTAAATTCCAGATAAGATTTGATATGAGCAATTTCCAGAACTTGCTTTGCGGGTTCGTTCAAGCGTCGCTTAAAAAAAACCTTTAAAATTATTATTGTGGTAATTGATTTCTTTTGATCATTTTCCTCGTGCTATTATAAGGCCTTTGATTGTGACGTAAAAGAAACTTGGATAAAAAGAGAAGTTAACACTTTTCATGCATTTCTCTGTTGGTTCAAGCGTCATAGGATGAAAATCATCGATATACTGGAAAATTATTTCACCAATCAATTTCATTTTATGGTTTTTTTAAGGCCTTCAAATAGCCTTTAATATTGACGTAGAAAAAATTTTGATAAAGATCGTTTTGAACACTTTACTTACATTGCTCTGCCCATTCGAGCCTCATACCCATAAAAATCGTCAATATAACTGTAAATAAATTTATTCAATCGATTTTATTTTATGGTTTTCTCAGAGCCTTTACATAGCCTTTAATTATGTTGTAAAATAAATTTGGATAAAAAGAGTTTTTGGTGATTTTGTGGCACTGTCCCGCTGTTTCAAGCCTCATAAGATAAAAATCATCACTCTACTGGAAAATCATTTTTCTAAAATATTTCATTTTATGGTTTTCTTAGAGCTTTTTCATAGCCTTTATTGTTAGAGTAAGAGAAATTTTGATGAAAATAGCTTATAACACTTTTCTGGCATTGTTCTGCTGGTTTAAGCGTCATAAGATAAAAGCGTCAATTTTTCGGAAGATAATTTTTCCGGTTAATATCATTTTATAATTTTCCTATACCCCTTTAAGTATACACATGGAACCGCTCTCAATGTGACGTTAATTTAATATTGGGCAATCGAAATTCTAATGTGAGAATAATAAGTTCTATTGTATCGTTAATAATATTAAATAATACGTCAAAATGATATTGGTCCTACAACATTACGATTTCGATAAACATGTTTTTGATATTTGATCCTATATTGACTGATGTGATGTTGATTGATGTATTCATGACTAATTCGTGGATTGGGCATCCTCCCCATTGATGTGGCGTCTGTGACCTTTTAGTATCGAGTTAATATCTGATGTGTGGAGTGAATACGTCAGACATGGCGAACAGCCTAAAAGACAATGTAAGTGGTAAAACAATATAACTGTGACTCATCTGTAGCAACATTTACCGAATCATAGTGATGTGTACAGTGTGTCCTTTTTTATGTGGGCACCACGTAGTTACTCGACTAACTACAGTTATATAACTGGCAACATGAAAGAAACGCGCGTGGAATATTTGCTAATAAAATCGGGTTTGGGAGAATATTTTGAAGTCGTTGAAGACTATATATGCCTCAATTTTAGAAATGATCTATCTAAAACTTATTTTAAAGCTTTAATACTTGGCTCTCTTTGAATCGAGGCTTTCGCGTTCACTCCCAAACCTAAAGCATTCCGATAGTACATGCACGTACAATACTGATATCCATAAGCATAAAAAAATGTAAACAACAGGAAAATAAGAAATTCCAGTGAATTCTCCCTTCATACCTATCACACTTCTTAATCGTTCACTTATTTTGCAGAAAATGTAGAGACTGACTGGAATAGTTTCGAATAAAGCTATCACGAAGACGTGGAGATTTTAGGCAAAAAGGTAGGCCCGCGGAAAAAGTTCCACATTTGTATCTATTTGTATCCACATTTGTGTATGAATTAGAAGAATAAAGGCACACAAACATTACATATCACACCAATATCATTTGAAAAGGATACCACATCCTTTTTAAAGGAGCGTACAACGAACATGTATACCACTAAGCTGAAGTATTAGGTTATCTGTAATCTTTTGAAATGGAAGTTACGTCCATTTTAGAATAAATATAATGTCAATAGAATCGACATAATAACTTAACAAAAATAAAGATTGATTTTTTGCCTTAAGTTACAGCATCATATTATTTTCGACATTGTCAGCATAAAATTAGATATGTTATCATAACCGATTCGATTATATAAAATGGATTATATAACCTTTTTAAAGGTCTGTCCAAAATTTCCCATGAAAAAAGGTTGTGATGACCTTCAATAAGGTTATTGAATTCATGGATTTCTCTGCGTGTAGCTTTCAATCATGACGTTGAAGAAATTTTGATTTAAAAAGTATCAAACCGTTTTATGTCATTGTTCTGCTCACTTAAACTTAAGCTATAGCTGGAGAACATTCATTTTCCGGATAATTCATGAAGCCCTAAATTTTTAATAAGAGCATTCAATTAGCCTTAAATAAGCCTTAAATGTTGTAACAAATTTTTTTCGTTTCTGTTGACTTTGCTCTGCTAGTTTGACAAACGTATACTGTGGTCCCAATTTGACTAGGTTGCGAGATCTTACTCGAGGTGAATTAAGTTTGCAGTTACGCCAACAAATGACGTATTTTCAAAAAGATAGTCTGACAAATGTTTTAAATGAATTATGTAATTACCTTGATCACTTTCATAAGCCCAAGTGCAGAAAATAATTCCATTTAAGAGACAAGCAAGTAATGGTAATATATCTTGCATGTGATTATGCGTGCAAATAACAACAATTTCATCCTTTTTTAATCCTTGTTTTTTCATCCACACTGCACAACGGATGCTCAGGTCCAACATCTTTTGGAAGGTGTAGTACTCTCCTGTATCTGCGCTTACCTAATAGCCATATTTATTACTATTATTATTATTATTATTATTATTATTATTATTATTATTATTATTATTATTGTTGTTGTTGTTGTTGTTGTTGTTGTTGTTTTTGTTGTTGTTGTTGTTGTTATTATTGTTATTATTATTATTATTATTATTATTATTATTATTATTATTATTATTATTATTATTATTATTATTATTATTATTATTTATTTCAGGTGTACATTGTACAAAGTATTTCTTTCCGCAAAGATGGTAAACCCATCTGAACGCAGACCTGAAAAATTCACATAATCAAAGCATACTTGCCGTCCCAACTCATATGTTGGTCCTCATTCCTACATACACAAAATATCGCCTTAAAATTTTTAAACCTAAATGTAAAGCAGAAACATTAACAGCATCAATTCTCCCGATCAAATAATTGACTAATCTGAATCTCCGTAAGTTGTAAAATCCACTTCCTAATTAAATACTTAACTTTATAAAGAGAATTTATATTGAGGTCACATTTTTTTATGCAATCCGGCACAGCGTTGAAAAGCCTATATGTAACACAACAGAAAGACCCGCTATAGATCTTCTTCTTCATAGGGGGCAATTTTAAATCAGAGTTCCTAGTATTAAAGTTCTTTATCATCGACAAATATTCAGTTTGTAAGTCAACAAATTCCTGAGACAGGGTATTATATATATAACCTCTCCGTAAATCCATAATTCTACACTCCTCGAAAAGTAGAGCAGAAGAATAATCCCTCCTTTTCCCAAAAATAATCCTCTTCAGTAAGACCTTCAAAGGACTAATTACTTTATAACTTGCTCCTCCCCAAGAAACGATCTCGTATTTAACTACCGACCAGAATTGTGCATAGTATATTGAGAGGAACTGATTCCTTTGTAAAATGAATCCCAGCTTGTAAAATATTTATTTATTTATTGTATTTATAGTAAAATGAGTCTCAGCTTGTATAATATTTATTCATTTATTAATATATACATATTCATTTATTGCATGAGAGAATTTTTTTTTGAATAATGAAGTATTATAAACAAAGGTTGAAAAGCGAAGTAAATGAAATGATATCATTGCGGTGTGAAAAAAAAAATAAATAAAGTATTAGGTAAGTTTAAAAAATTCGTAGAGTAGTGTATACATTAGGGTTTTTTCAGAGAGTGTTTGATGCGAGGGTTGCTGTAACTGTTGACATGAAACTGGATTTTCAATCTTGTAGATGTGACTTAATTTACACTGATTTTCAGTCAAAAAACTTAGGTAGAAAGCACCATACCTACTCCCAGTGAGCACACGATTTTCTCTCTAAAGTGATCTCCTTGTGAGCCCACAAAATATGATGATTTACTAGATACTGTAGCGTGCTACGCGCGTTGATTTTACTTGTATTTTCTTTGCTAGTAAAAGCTAATTATCAGGTGATGTTCAACCCTTGAAATTTGCACATTTTTTAAGCCACTTTCACGTAATAATGATACTGTCATGTGAATGCGTCTTAATTTAAGAGAAAAGAACAGTTATGATTTCGATTGATATAATAAAAACAGGGTTTTTCATATTTTCAACATTCGTGGAAGAATTTCATATATTTTTTTATAAATTTTTTCCGTTTCAGAAATAGTTATTTATTCGAATCAAAGCTTATTGCAAAGTGTTGTTGTGCTCTTTCAAGTGCTATATACAGCGTCATAAGGAAAATCTCTCAAGGGGAATCATTCGTTTCATATATAATTTTTTATGTGGTTTCATTTTCATTCAAATGTCTTCCATTATTTATCCTCTTTTACCCCCCTTTCCAGAAACCTTTTCATTTCTAATCTACGCACCCTGTCTACCACCCCCCTCCCCGACCCCTTTTTGTGACATTCTATCCCCTCCCCCCTATATATCTCCAGACTGCAGGGAAAAACGTAGTTCTACATCAAAAAATAGCAGATAATGGAGATTCCAAGGCCAAGAGTCGAATTTTGCTTTAAAATGGACTAAATTGTATTAAAATTATACTCGGAAACAATTTGAATTCAAATGCTCCGGTCGATTTCAGAGAATTATGTACAAAATTGAAGTGAGCGTTCAACATGGCCGGACCCATCATAACAATGGCCGCGCTCATTGAAATTGCTCCTTTTTATCTTTAGAATACTAGCATTCCGTACATGATATTACTATTGTAATATGATTCGATAAAATTTTCATTTTTTTTAACATTATATTCGACCTAGTTTTTAAACGGCAATTTTGACCAATTTTGACGTTGGATGATAACTGATGATTAAATAATGGTAATAACAGCTAATAAGACATAGCAAACATAAAGGCACATTTTCGTTGGGGCGTCAAGCGTCTAGCGTCAAATTTTTACAATACAATAGAAAGGGAAAGAAATAGACGAAATCGACGAAGTGCAACAGAAACCGACAGAAACAGGAGATCGTATACTTTTTTCTTTTTTTTGCACTATATCGCATTTTTTAAGCCTCTTTCACACGATAATGACGCTCCATTTGAATGATTTGAATGCATACCTCCAAAGCTGATGTAGCGTTGTCTATGAAATCAAGGCTTTCAGTTTTTTATTTGACAATTTAAGAAAAAAACAAACAAATTTACGCGATTTCTATATTAACGGGTTTTTTCATATTATCAGCATTCGCAAGAGGATTTTGATATATTTTTCATATAGACTTTTCATGTTTCAGAAACTTCAGAAATAGTTATTTATTCAAACCATCGCTTATTGTTGAGAGCTGTTTCAAAATAACATAAACTGTCATGAGGAAAAAATACCACAAAATCGATAATCCAATTTCGACAGTTGATTTTTCTATTATTATCAATAAAATCAATTCAAATGAACTGAACATGCAATGAAATTCTGGTCAACAAAAGATTCAAATTCAAATGCTTTGGTCAACTTCGGGGAATTACAGGATTAAAGTGAGCGTTCAACACGGCCCACCTACATTTCAACATGGCCGCGCCAATTAGGACTATAGCCGCGCCCATTGCGGTTGCTCATTTTTCTCTTCAGGATTTGACTCAGTTTTTTTTTTTTTTTTTTTATAGGTATAACTCCCACGAATGAATATAGTTGCAAAGTAAATTGGTCTTAGCTAATTTCGGTTTACGGCATTATTTTTGACAGCAGCAACGTTGCATTGCGCCGTCTTTTCTATTAGAGCGAGAAACTAACATCGTATGTCATATGATTCTGTTTTGTAAATAATAAATAATAATAAACACAATCCTAAAAGCATTTTGACAGCAAATAAAAAATAGATATATTTGCATTCGCATACTAAATACTATGAAACTCAGCCAAAAAATTGAAATCAAATGAAATTATATTACCGTCAAACTGCATAGGTTATAAAAGGTTATATTATTATTGAAAAATTGGTAGAAACGTCAAAGACGTCAACACACTTGAACATTGGTCAAAATCAGAAAGAATACATTGTTGCTAAGTTTATCGACTTGATGCAGAAAGTGTCAAATTTGTTTCATTTTTACTTCTTTTTTTCCAAAACAGTACAGTAAATCTTCGTTCTGTTTGAAGCATTTCACGAAGTAAGTTACTATGTGCCAACGAAAAAAATGTTACCGAAATCCTAAGTGTGGTATAGTACAAAATAAAGCAACTGACAGAAATAGAAAGACCGTGAATATACTGATATACTTCTTTCTCTTTTTTGGTACTTGGCGTTTTCGAGTAATCTAATCTGGAGTTATTTCTAGGCAGGTTTTGAGCAGATTTGAGCACGTATCAGCTGCAAAATCTGCTCCAGATCTGCTCCAGATCGGGTCACTTAAATCGCCAACTGATTTTCTGTACAGTCTTTCTCATTAATGCCTTCATTTGAATCGCATGCAAAAACATGGGTTCGCGTTTGAAAAAGCGAAGGCAATAATAAGAAAGACTGTACATGTATTATATGTACCTAGAGACTTCGCGTTTCTTAAGCATCCTTCACGCGGTAACGATGCTTCATTTGAATGCACCTTAAAGTTGATACCGTTGATACTTTGAGGCAATCCCAAGGATGCGTTCTAAAACTCGTCCAAAACCAACTGGCGTAGATTTTCATCGGTATTACATTACGGCGCGAGGTAAACTCAGTGAACTCAACCGAGTTTTAGAACGCACCCAAGGTAGGTATACATACAGATGCAGAATGAACGAGCATCTTGTGTTTGACAGATCTTCTTTTGTTTTTCGTCAATTGACGGTCAATTTTTAGCATATATTAAGTTTATGGTTTTGTTTTTTGGTTTTTATTTGACAATAATTTAGGAAAAAACTAACGATTTTGCACACGATACATATAGAAAATCAGAGTTTTCATATCATCAACATTCGCGAAACAATTTTGATATATTTTCCACATAACTGATTCGAAAATGTAATTATTTATTCAAATCATTACTTATCCTTGAGCTCTTCCAAGTACTTTATATAATATAACTGTTATGAGGAAACAATCTAGAATCCAATCTCAAGACTTACATTTTTCAATAAAATCAATAAAATCAATTTAAATGAACTTCACGTATACATAATGAAATATATTCGACAGAAAAGATTTCAACTTTAAATGCTTCAGTCAACTTCAGGGAATTAAAGGATAAAGTATGCATTCAACATGGCCGCACCCACATTACAACATGGCGCCTTATCCATTGGGACATTGGCCGCGGCCATCTTGGTTGCTCCTTTTTCTCTTTAGGATTCTACCATCATACATGAGTTTAATAATATGCAGTGGAACCGTGAGTTCAATGTTAGCCCACAGTAAGCTTCTTATTTGCAAAATTTTCGAGGCAAATCCTGAATACTCAGCTACCAAACGCTAAACGCTATCATGCTAAGCTGAATATTCGGCTAATACTCTTTGTACACATGTTTAGAAGTACGTTTGATAATTTACGATTCTTTCACAATTCGCAAATATCATTATTGACTTCCCGCATTCTTTATTCTATACACTGAGAAAAAATTTATAGGTCAAATTACAAAACAACTGATTCGAGTTCCCATACTAATCTAGGGTCCGAGAGCCAAGTCGGGAGGTAATAAAGGAATTACCATAACATTTTTAGTAATTCTCAGAAGACCCCTTCATTTCTCTAATTATAACACTAAACACAGTCTAAGAGTCGTATGAGAATGGTATTTATGCTGGATTTTTACTTTTCTTGATCTCAAAAAAAGTACCTTTTTATCATAGCGGTCTAAAAAGTCTACTTTTTTGCTCGCTATGCGGGTAGAAATCGACTTTTTCTCCCGCTACTATATAAAAAAATCGTTTGCACCTTGGAAAAAAAATAAATTCCTCCCTCAAGTGAATATATCCTTCACCTTTGGCTCGAGATATAACTTACGCCTTCGTGAGAAATTTTTTTTTCCCTAGATGCGAAATGTACTATTACTCGACACGAGCACGAAAAATGGCGGCTTTTGTAGTCTCTAAGCCATCGCAAAATGTCCACATGCAACCCACTAACGAGTAACAGTCGCTTAAGTTTACGTAGCTGTCTAAAGTTCATTTTCGCACCTACTTTCGCGTATCGCGGGATGAAAATTTTTGCATAGGTACGCAAAGGTACCCGAGACGAAATCCAGAACTTTTTTTGAATTTTTTGAAGCATTTTTTAACTGATTAGAATGGATTAAAGGCGTTTGAACGGATTTTAAACGGCGATGGTCGATCAAATCGAACGTTGAGCATATTTGAATAGAAATCCATAAATTTGAAGCATTCTTTGATAGGTTTTAAGTGAATGAATATCAACTAGTAATCTCAAAAGTGAAATTTTAACGACTTTGACCGAACGGTATTCGACGTTACATTTATAGTCGGGTTTTTAACGGATTTGACCGTTGCACAATGGTCTCAAATCCAAAAAGTTTGGCCAGATTTACAATTTTTTGTAAGTTTCTCATTTTATTTATTTTTCAAAATTTATTTGAATTTCAAATTATTTTAATTTAATTAATTTCAAAAAAATTTATTCTTACAAAAAGAAATAATTTTTAATATGTTTACATGTTCTACAAAGTATCCTACTATGTGGGATAGTAGGATAGTTTTTCCTGTCTCGTCCAGTGAGGTATTTTCTTACGGCTGTGATTCCGCCCGAGTCAAGGGCAACTTCCACGTCAAATGCTCGTGCATGACGAGTCCTCGTCCCCCACGAGTTCTTTTTGCATTCCAAGGCCGTTAGTTTGCTCTGCCTCTGGGCGCGCCGCTCACAACAAAGGGGTGATGTCCAGGAAAGGTAACCTCCGGGTACCCCAGCTCACGTCATCGACGACGCCGATCATCAACCACCAGAGTGTCGCCCGTCAGGGCTCGGTAGTTATGCTACGCTTTTTGAGACATTTTGTTGCGGATTTCCGCCTCTACGTCCAATTTTGAGTGAATATTTTGCGATATTTTTGGGAGAATGTCCAAACCACGTTTTCAAATTTTGAATGATTATTTTGCCAATATTTTGGGAAAATGTCCAAATCACGTTTTCCAATTTTAAGTGATTATTTTGACGATATTTTTGGGAGAATGTCCAAACCACGTTTTCCAATTTTGAGCGATTATTTTGGCAATATTTTGGAAAAATGTCGAAACCACGTTTTCCAATTTTGAGTGATTATTTTGGCGATATTTTTGGGAGAATTTCCAAGCCACGTTTTCAGAATTTTGAGTGAATATTTTGACAATATTTTTGGGAAACTGTCCAAACCACGTTTTCCAATTTTGAGTGATTATTTTGGCAATATTTTGGGAAAATGTCGAAACCACGTTTTCCAATTTTGAGTGATTATTTTGGCGATATTTTTGGGAGAATTTCCAAGCCACGTTTTCAGAATTTTGAGTGAATATTTTGACAATATTTTTGGGAAACTGTCCAAACCACGTTTTCCAATTTTGAGTGATTATTTTGACAATAAGTTTGGGGAACTGTACAAACCACGTTTTCAAATTTTCAAGTGATCATTCTGCCGATATTTTTTGGGAAATGTTAAAATCACATTTTTCTATTTTTTGGTATTAATTTCGACCATATTTTAGGGAAAAGTTTAAATCACATGTTTTCATTTTTTGGTATGTGGGTTAACCAATTTTTGGAGATGTTCTAACATACATTTTTTCATTTCTTGGGTTTTTATATTGACAACAGTTGTGGGGAAATGTCTACGCCACGTTTTACATTGTTGGGTAACAACTTCGACAATAATTTGCGAAACTTTTGAACTGCCTTAATTTCTTGCGACGTCTTAAAAAACTTTGAGATGATTTTGTAATTTTGTGAAGAAATGTTTTGATGATTTTATTTCAAGTTTATGTTGTTTTCATAACAATTTCATAATTTTGGAAATTGTTCAATGTTTTGAAAGGATGAAGTGAAATTTGTTTGTTTGTTTTTTTTTTTTATTAGTGGAATCTTCTTAATCAATTTTTGAGGAAAAGTTTACGATAAATCAGCAAACAGCTTCTTTGAAAAGTCACAGATATCATTAGGTTAGCAAATATTATCAGTGAATTTTAAATTATTGGATCAAATATTTATTGATATTCATCCAATATCTTTTGAATTTCATTTTGTGCATTTCTTGTATACCTTTTTTATGTGCGTTAGTACGTAACGGCTGAGAAAATTCTCATCCATCACATGAACTGTGCTTTAATTGTAAGGTTTCGCCAATTACATTAGAAAATTTATATGTAAGTTTGAGTGAACATTGATTGTTTAAGGAATAGAATACCTGTCACTTTTGATCGAAACAGATAAGACAAGTTGGGAGCGATTTGTAAATCACATGCTTGTGGTCTATTTGTGTAAAAATGTTAAATATACAGTGATGAATTGCAGAAGTTGTGTGTATTTGTCGAATACCCTCCTTCCCTGGAACCATGAGATGGTAAAGTAAAAATTTAAAGTGGCGGGAAAAACTTTGAAATTTGAAATCTAAAGAAAGTAACGTCACAAACTCTACTATATTAATTGCAAGAGTGGTTACGAAATAATTTGTATTTATTTACGAATTCTGCTTGTTAAGTTAATTCACGATTTTTCACGATTGATGTTGATACTTCAGGTATCGATATATATAGAAGTATACGTAAACGGCAAATATCGCTTTAGGCGAACGACCCTTGGTACATGAAACTAACGATAACAGTATCGATATTTTTTGAATTTCAAGTTTAAGACGAGTATCGGGCCCGTTTACATTCACTAGGTCGATTAAGATAGAATCATATGAGCCAATTTATGGTTATTAGCACTGACATACTAGTTACAAAATTGAACTCAGTTTATACTTTTGAATTTACACGGTGTTACTTTTTAGGTTTTCCAAATTTTTCTGAAGAAATTTTACAAAATTATCATGCATATCTCTAAATATCTTTCAACGTAAAAGTAAGCTTCTTACGTTTTGAAGTAAAACTCAGCAGAGTTTTTTTCACGTAAATAAATATTATACCGAATAAATTCATTCAATTATTATTGAATATTTTTTATATATATATGTAATTTTCATCTATATACTTTTATGTTCATTTTTAGAACAGTATTTAAATATTATATCGTAAATTACAAATAAAAAAGCTTAGCCGATTTTTACTTTAGACAATCGAGAAGCAACTCTCAAGTTAAAAGAGATTAAGAGCCGACCTACGTACACTTCCAATTTGTATTTTAAGCCGTTCATGCAGTATGTATTGGTAAAATACTTACAGATTTGAAAATCAACATTTTTTTACTAAATAAAAGAGTTGACGTTGTTCATTAAGAAATTTGTTGGTTCGAGATCAAATTTAAATATACATAGTATATGTATGTGGTTGTTATGACTGATTGTGCCTAAATAAGGCTTTTCAAGAATTGTACAGGGTGCGCCATTTCTTATGTCGGTATTGTAGCATTGAATAACTTAAACATTTGACAACCGATTTACTTGACTTCACTTGTTTTGGAAACGTCAATTCAGTACAATTTCAACCATGTATCGCTTCACACCAAAAGAACGCGCTGAAATAGTTACTTTGTACATTGAAAATAGTCGTTCAGTTGTGTTAACTCAACGAGCATATCGTCGAAAATATCTTGGCAAACAGGCACCATCTGACAACACTATTCGTCGTTTGGTGTCGAATTTTTGTGACCACGGGACAGTGAAAGATCGCGAACAACCCGTTCATCAACGACCAAGACGTTCAAATGAACTGATTGAAGCTGTCAGAGAGAGCGTTGCCCAAAACCCAAAAGTTTCATATCGTCACCGCGCTCAGCATCTCGGCATCAGTGGAACCACTCTACGGCGCATTTTGAAAGATGATTTGCATTTGTTTCCGTACAAAATGCAATTAACACAAAGAATATTGCCTACAGATCATCCACGTCGCTTGGAATATGGACAAACAATCGCTCGAATAGTTGATACTGAACCTGATTTTTGGAAGCGAATTTTAATGACCGACGAGGCACATTTCAAACTTTCTGGAGGCGTTAATAAGCAAAATTGCCGCATTTGGGGAACGCAGAATCCACACGAGATCCATGAAACGCCATTGCATGACCAAAAAGTTACTGTTTGGGCCGGCGTTTGCGCCAAAACCATCATTGGTCCTTATTTTTTCAAAGAGAACCAAACGATCGATGGAAACCGATATCGGTGGATGTTGGCTCACTATGTCTGCCCACAAATGCGTGAAAAAGGTCTTGAAGATTACTGGTTTCAACAAGATGGTGCGACCTGCCACACTGCGAATCAAACAATCCAGTTTCTGCAACGAAAATTCCCTGGACGTCTGATGTCAAAAAGAGGCGACATTGAATGGCCACCCAGATCTCCAGATTTGACCCCTCCAGACTTCTTTTTGTGGGGTTATTTGAAAAGTAAAGTGTACGCCAGCAAGCCGCAGACCATTGAAGAGCTTAAGGAAAATATTCGTGCCGAAATCATTGCTATACCACCCGAGATGCTCGAAAAGGTAATGGAAAACGCCGCAAAAAGGGCATATTTTGCTGTGAACAATAAGGGCGGCCACTTGATTGATGTTGTGTTCAAAAACTAGTCTAAATAAATTGTAAAGGACCAAACTAAATAAAAATACCTCATTTACAGAAATCGGTTGTTTTTTTTTTCAAGTTATTCAATGTTTACATGCCGACATAAGAAATGGCGCACCCTGTATGTTGAATTCACACGAAAGCTTGTGCCGTACGATACTCCCATTAAAAGGTTTTTTTTTCATTAGTTCCATGACTCATTCAGCACTGATGACTCAGCCATGGATCCCGCTAATCCCGCTGACTCAGCAGCGGGATGCAGTTGGTAGACCCAACGTCCGAGGTTCTCACGCCAACACTCAAGAATTTTTTTGAAGAAAAAAAACGTTATATACATTCTAACCAGTTCCCAGCTGATAACAATTTACAGTATGAAGTTATAACTAGCAATTCCAAAATTAATAACATTTATTAGATAATATGAGTAGTATACGTAGGCCGGTTTGAGCACACTTGGCGGGCGGAGGCCCAGCCGATGAGGACCGAACACTGCCCTTCCCCTTCAACTTTTTGTCACGTGACCCCCCTCTCCCCTTCCCCCCTCCACTGAATTAATAATAAATTATCTTTATTATTCAATAATTAGCAATTATCATTAATTAGCGTTATTATGAGAATTATCTTTAATTAGAGTTATCATGAGCATTATCATTAATTAGCGTTACATGAGCATTATGAATAATTAGCGTTATCATGAGCATCATTAATTCAAAATCGCTATTTCAAGTTTACGAGCATGGAGCTCGTAAACTCCAGATGGGGGGACAAGGTCCTGGCAACAGTAGGACGACGTTTTCAAGTTGTCCTACCACTTCAAATCTCTCGTACCATCTTGGAAAATGGTGCTTTCGAAATTTATCAAGAAAGTGCGAGGGATCGTGAGTCCAGAGTCTTGTTCCAGTGCTTCGGTGCGAAGAACCATCTGTTCAAAATCGCAACGAAGTACCCTGTCACACGTCCAACGTCTTGTCCATAGCACGATCAAAATACACAACCGGCCCATTTCAGGGCCACAAATAATTCTTTACGAGAAATATAAATATTTTCACAAAACCAGCTCTTATCACACGTCCAAAGTCTTCTTTATAGCTCCATAGCCAACCGGCCCTTTTCAGGGCCACAAAATATTCTACACAAGAAATATACTTCATATAACGAAACCTGCTCTTATTCGGACCCGTGGAAGATAGTTACATCGTTTATAACGATGAAGTTATACCCATGGAGATGGTTCCCCATGCTGCTCGCAGGGGATCCGAATTCAAATGTAAAGCGAGCGGTGAGCTCGAAGCGCTGCCTCGCGCCCCCCTTTCACTTACACCAGGCGCCGCTCATTGCAGGGAGTCTCTTAAAAAGTAGTTGGATATCGATACAGCATTTTCAGCTTTCTTCTACGCAAAGTGTACAAGTTATTTTTTCGCCAGATTTTTACACGCTGAGCATGCATCATTGTCAACGGTATCATCTACCTCAACTGTTAGGATTTTCTAGTGCATATGTTTTCCAACCAAATTATTTCAGAAAGAAAAATTGAACTGAAAAAGCTTAAAATATTTTAATGAAATGTATGAAAAAGCTATACAATTCTTCACTTCGTGACGTCATCGATGGGTCCCCATCCATTCATTCACAATTGTAAATATTGTCAATGTGAAAATTATACATGAATGACTATAAAATCATGGCACATGAAATATGCATCATAACAGGTAATAAATATGAAAATAATAAATTGACGCTGACTCTCGTTTTCTGCAGGTATCATGGCTGCAGATCGTTTTCAACAGTGATCATCGTTGGCTATCGTTTTCAGCATTCTACAGAGATGATCGTTGGCAGTCATTTTCAGCACTGATTGGTTTCACAGTTCATCTTTTTCCAAAATTTTTTCACTCAAATCAGATTCTCCTTTTCCCCGAGACTGTAAAATTATGTGCAAATGTAACTTATACTAACCGGTTTTTTAAAATGTAATCTTCTCATACTTAATCTCTGCGTAGGTAAAGTTCCAAATTAATACAGCTGCCATTTGTGCCAGTTGCAAAAACTTCTATCAGAAGACAACCGAATATTCTCAGGATTAAAACCGTTGACGTAAGTAGATCGTGAATAAGTTGTGTTAAGCAAAGATTTTCACAGTTTACATGACGTGGAACGCTTTTTCTAAGGAGCAAGTTGCTTATCCCCACTACTTCTTTAGCGGCCAATGAGATTTCAGTACTTTTTATCTTAAGTCCTATAAATGATGGTCCAAAACTTTCGAAAAATCAGAAGTCACCATGGGCCGTAAAAGGAGACAACCCGCTGTGGGAGAGGAGCCCATTGTAGAGACGCTTAGGCAGAAGGTTTCGAAGAAACTATGGGGTGCTGGTGAAGCGATCCCGCTACCTCACCTGGAGCCAACGAGGACGGAAACGACGGTGACGAAACGCTCCAGGGTGGAAATTCGCTAGCTGAAAGCTGAGGCTCAAATATCGTGTGAGCCTCAAGCTAAGAGGACCCCGGTGGATAAGAATGCGGAGGATGAACTCTATGATCCAACCGTAAGGAAGCCGACGTGACCTCGGTTGGTCACAGCGAAAAGAAAAGCGTGATATGCACGCAAAACCAGTCCTTTTCAGGGCTAAAAAACGGTCCTTTTCAAGGCCATGAAACGATTTCAATCAAGGAATAAAACTTTAACATTGAAATATAAAAACGGCTTCAAATCTTTATTTCAGCAATTTTCAAACTTTGCGCTATTGGCACCATCTTGAAAATTTCAGCTAATCAGGAGAAGATAAGAGAGAGGGAAGTGAGGAGGAGTGGGGGTGATCACTCTTCGGGAGGAAGGGAGCGCTCGACTGTGTATTCAGCTCTCGACGCTGGAGCGTGCGCAACGTTGACTCCATCACGCGATGATGTCTCGCTACTAACTTAATGTTTTTTAGGTTCCCCTAAATCAACGGAAACCTCTACTACTACTTCATGTTTCAGGTCCCCCTACCATTGAAATTTTTCATTACAGTTAATAGTTTGATGAAACTGATGCCCAACTCGAGCGATGGCCTCTATTATAGTGTTTACTCCACCACTAACGTCGACTGTGCTGCCACCACGTTAACACATTTTATATTTCAATCACTTGTATTTTTCCATTATTTTCAGAAATTTTTGCAACAATTTTTGAAATCTATCAATTTTTTTCACTTTCTAACAATTTTGTTGCACTATTTTCAACTTTCCAGCCATTTTTGAATGAAATTTTCCAAAGTTTATTTTTAAATTTCAAGTATACGTTAATTTTCGAATTATTGTCACTTTTTAAATTTTGCGTCTAATTTCCCGCCATCTTGGATTTTTCTGCCAATCAGAAAGATGAAAGGGAGCGTGGTGGGGGAAGTTGGAGAGGGCGCAGCCGCTGCTGCACTTCAGTAGAAGGGAGCGCGCGACCATGTGATTTAGCTATTGGCGCTGGAGCACACGCAACATCTGCTGCACCACGCTTAAAGACGCGCTACGATGAAGCCACCTCAACGTCTCGACGAAATTGATGTAGAGGCTCAATGTGTTAGCCTACCTTGACGGATACCCCCCCCCCCCACTACTACTTTATGTTTTACAGGTCCCCCTACCATTGAAATTTGAAATAGCGATTTTGAATTAATGATGCTCATGATAACGCTAATTATTCATAATGCTCATGTAACGCTAATTAATGATAATGCTCATGATAACTCTAATTAAAGATAATTCTCATGATAACGCTAATTAATGATAATTGCTAATTATTGAATAATAAAGATAATTTATTATTAATTCAGTGGAGGGGGGAAGGGGAGAGGGGGGTCACGTGACAAAAAGTTGAAGGGGAAGGGCAGTGTTGGGTCCTCATCGGCTGGGCCTCCGCCCGCCAAGTGTGCTTGAACTGGCCTACGTACACTACTTATATGATAAGTAAACTAATGGAATTCATTTATAAAAATTTTTTTCTGGCTTTTTACATTTATTTTTTCTAAACTTCATTGGCCTCGTAATAAATTTTAAGGTGATATTTAGACGATTCTTAACAAGTCTTTTAGGGTATATTTTGATGGGCTTGTTTAAAATCGCTTAAATAACGCCTAAAATAAGGCATATTTAAGGCGACGAAACGGAAGATTTGGAAAAATGAACTTGTTTCGTTGCCCAAAGTCTGCCTTGTTTAGACGTTTTGAGAATGATTTAGAGTGGATACATTCACTCTAAATCATTTTAAAAAGGTTCCGAATTTTGACTCGGGTAGGTACGAAAAAGAATTTGGACAGATACGTAAACCCTGGCAAAGTTCGTGCAACTTAAGTGTAACGATATAGCGTTGCACTTACATTGCACTTGGGTCGCATTCGCTATTTTGAATAATTAGAATATTCAATTTGTGCACGTCCATAAAACTCATGAAAATAAGAGGTTAGTGTTATTTTTTATCTTGATTCTTCAAAAACTAATTTAAAAAACCATTATGTCCTCAGGAAAGCTAGAATAAAATAACTTTCCATATTCCTAGAACTTATGCATTACGTTATTTCGTTCGATTATTGTATTTATTGTGCGTTCCGTCTTAAAACTTTAAAAAATAACAGTTTTTAGAGTTTTCGAATAATATCATTTAAAAAAAGCTGTTAAAACTAGTAGTTTCATCATCAACAATCAAATTAACTACCTTTTATGAATGCTAAAATTGACGTTTCATATTCAAAAGAAAAGAAAAAAAATTGAAGGACAGGCTCTTGCTTTTGACAGATTAGGGTTAAAAGGAATACTAGTTTTTATTTTACTTTTTATTTTCAAAACCACATGTATTATTTTGATTCTAAGTGTTAATTAATACATGATTTTTTTTTCACATAATCATATATCTTATTTTCTTTGATTTTGCAGATGGTATGTTATAATTCAATAAAAAGTAAGGGTTAAATCCAAGAGAAAGATAAAAGAATAATTTTTTTTATTTCTCTATTTCTTTACATTCAACTTTATTCCTAGAGTTTTTCCTTCTGCTGTCTACTATTAAAAATACTTCTTTTTTATGATTTATCGCATTTCTGTACACGTGGGTTTAGTCATATCATTTTTAAAGTGACTTAATAATTGCAACGCAACTGCAACGGAAGTGTAACGCAAATGCAACGCTACAGTGTTGCATAAACTTTGCCAGGGAACTTGAGCGATTGTCTCTATTTAGTGGGCGTATGGACACTTTTGCGATGAGTTATCGGTTAGAATGGCTTTTGAGTGCTTAGGTATAAGAAACTATCAGAAAAGGTAAGAAACAGATAAAGAATCAACGTTTTGATTCCAGGTGTTACGGTTAAGAAAATTTGACTCCATACTAAGTTGAATAGAAAAATTTTAAAAGCAAAAAAATAAGAACTAAAAATAACTATATATTATGTAGTTCATCGTACTTCATGTATTTCACAAAAATTTGTTGAATATTGCTCATATATATTATTGAATAATATTAGTACACATGAAAGAACAAATATCTAGAACATGTTGGCAATCAAGTCTTTTTTCATTAAATAAAAGGGATTGAGGCAACTGTATGTGATAGTAATGTCACATTAGACATTTTTTCTTGGAATATTTACTAATGGATATAATGACTAATAAAATTTTCGAAATATTAATAAATAGGAATACATCGACAAAAAGGTTATTTGACCGTCACTGACTGGTTAGAAAGTCTTCTGATCGATCATCTCACGTATAGGAGTGTAAATTCCTTGCGGTCACTGACGGTCATATGGCGGTCAAAATGACCATGACATCAGTGAATTTTTTCTGACATGTCAATTCACATCACTGATGTAGTTATTGTCTCCCTCTCTGTTTTTTCTCATGATTCGACGAGCTTTTACTGACCTCGCGATTCCCAAGTGTGATGGTGGGAAGTGAAATCAGTAGAAGAGAAATAAAAGACGAGTTGGAAACGTAAGAAAAGTGTGTGGTTAGAAAAAGTGTAGTGTAAGGTAATAAAGGTATATAGTGTACATTCTTTTAACAGTCCCTTTAAAAAAATATTTAATATTTGCAGCAATCTTTTAGACTATACAAAATGATTACTAAAAACTGTTTACATGGAATCTCGCTAATATCGAAGATTTAAAATTGAGTTTTTACGTAACTTGTGAAAAATGTCCTCATCTCTGTATGTGGCGTGGAACGACAAAAGGGACCTAAGGACCAAACTCGTCTTGGACTACACTCGTCTGTCTTTTAAGGAAGCCTTCTTTAAGGGAAACTCGGGCAGATATCTAATAAACCGCGAAGAAAAAGGTATACGTCTCGAACAGTTCTTTCGTTTGTCTCAGCCATCGAGGCCGGTGACGGAATGTCCCATGCCGATTTTGACGGGAAATTTCAGTACTGTATGAAAAGGTTCGGTCGCACGATACGGCCGGGTGAGCGCAAAGTCAGTAATCATCTTGGCTACGCCGGAGAAAAAGTGTCGTTTCGTTTAGAGATACACTGTCCCGAGTTGTATCTCTTATGGACGGACGGGTGTACTTTCTAATGCCTTCATCTGAGATACTGTGCCCAACCGGTTTTGGTCCTTAGGTCCCTTTTGCCGTTCCACGCCACATACCGCGTGTGTCTTTTGAAACTGGACACTAGATTTAGCGTTAAAATGGGTTGGTACACAGGTATCCGCAGGTATCCACACATGTATTTACAGGTATCCACAGGTATCCACTAGATCCAAGTGTACTAACTCATTTTAACGCTCAATCTAGTCTCCAGTTTCAAGAGACACACACGATATAGTCAAATCAACAGATGAATCTGTTAATCAGGCATGCACAACTCAGTCCGCGCGGACTCATGCGGACCCGCGTGAACCCATGCGAGTTCTGGTGGGTGGGAGTTGACTGTTTGGTAGGGGCAGGTAGGAGAGAGGCAGCGATAGATTCTCGAAGTCAAATTGAATAAATGATGATTCAATAGTCATTTATCTCGGGAAATGTCTAATTGTGAATATGGAAATCAATATTAATAGCTGTTCAGACTCTTTTAAACGTAAAAGTCTGTCATATTAAATAAACAATGGGAGCTCTTGTATTTATGTCAATCGCAAAGGGGACAATCTCAGTGTTTTATTTGCAAAAAACATGTGATTTGCAAAACGTACAACGTAAGAAGACATTACGAAACTTTCCACTCTGAAAAATATGAAGATTATGTCGGCGACTCACGAAAGGATCTTTTTGACCAATTATGCATTACTAATGAGAAGGTCAGCAGCAATATTGTGAATTAAAGTACTAATTTTTTATTAATGCATTTTAATATTTTTCTATCATTTTGTGTCAAGTACTGTGAATTTATTTTTCTTATAGTACAAAACTATGTATTTTACTTAGTATGCTAGACTTGATGTAGTATTCAATTCGTATCAGCAGTATAGTGTAAATTTATATATTTTTATTACCCGTAAAACCAAATGTGAGCACAACTTACCCAAGTCTTGCTCAAGAGTCTTAACTTTCATCTTGCTCAAGCCTGTACCAAGACTACTTTCGCATACTTGCCCAATTTATGCGGAGTATCTTGAATTTTCTTGTCCAAGTCTTGGGAAAGTCTGAATGTAGTTTTTTCATGAAATTTCTTTTGGCCATCTTGTCCAAGACTTGAAAAAGAATCTTGTAGAAAACATTAGCTGATAAAATAAAACGATGGCAAGGCTTGCCTAAGATTTGGTTTCACGGGTATGTGAGAAAGTTCGTGTTTTTTTTTTTTTCATCCACCTATTTTGTAATGTAATATCTTTTGTAAAAAGTATCTTAATCCTACAGTCGCATTTATCGAACTTTAAACCAATAAAAAAGGAAAGAATATGCAGCCATAAAAAAGTTGTATATATCCTTTATTTTCAGACATCAGGTTCATTGGAATGCTCTGCGGTTGATGTTGTTCGCGCGAGTTATGAAATAACTCAGAAGATCATTTCTGGGTATCGTCCTTTTACCGAAGTTGATTTTGTAAAATCATGTTTAATGACAGCTGTAAAGATTCTGTCACCAAATAATGTGCAAAAGTACGAATGCATAAGTTTATCAAAAATGACCATATCAAGACGCGTGCAGGAGATGTCTGAAAGTATTCGATTTCAACTAATAGAGCGCATTAAAAATTTCGTCTTTGCTTCTGTAGCTCTCGATGTGAGCCTCGACGTATCTGATACTGCCAAACTAGGAATTTTTATACGTTATGTAGATAAAGAGTTGAATATTACTGAAGAACTGTTAGATATTATTGCAATGAAAGGAACGACGACAGGTGAAGATATTTTCGACTCTGTCATTGATTGCACCTTTTCCATGGGTATTAAATGGGAAATTGTGGAATTTATCGCTACTGATGGCGCTAAGTCGATGACAGGCTCGAAATTAGGCTTCATTGGACGATTACGGAAGTTTTTACGAGAAAAAAAATGTAGGAAAAGATTTTACTGCGATTCACTGTCTTGACAATCAGGAAGCTTTGTGTGCGAAATTTATTTCTCTGTAAAACGTTATGGACGTCGTAGTGAAAAATGTCAATTTTATTAGAGCTCATGGACTGAACCACCGACAATCCAAAGAATTTATCAAATTGTTCAACAGTGAACATGCTGACATTCCTCATTACTGTGAAGTTCGGTGGTTGAGTCGTGGTGGAATTGTCAAAGGATTTTTTAAATTGAGAAACTAAGTTGTTGAATTTTTAGAATTCAAAGGGAAACCATGCTCTGAACTCAAGGACCCTGGGTGGGTTGCAGATTTGGGGTTTTTGACAGACATCTCTGTGCATTTAAATCTTCTGAATATTGCTTTACAGGGTGCCATTAATCTCATCTGGAATATGAACGATGAAATTAAGGCGTTTAGAAGAAAATTAGGTTTATGGTGCTCCTAAATTGAGAAAAAAAATTTTGCTCATTTCCCCAGCTTGAAATCATTAGGTGATACAAATTCTTTCGATGTGAAAAAGTATTCTGAAATTATTCGTGATTTGCAAGACCAATTCGATACAAGATCTGCCGAACTCGAGTCACTGGAAAAAATGTTAAAATTTTGTGTATCACCTTTCCATGCGAAAATTGAAGGTGTTCCAGAAAATTTGCAGTTAGAAGTAATTGATTTACAAAGCAACTCCCGTTTGGAATGCACACACAAAGATGAGCGTGATATTATTGAGTTTTACAAAAAAATTAGCATTGAAAAATTTTCTCATTTGCGAATATTTGCAGCTAGAGTTATTTCAATTTTCTGAAGCACATACCGTTGTGAACAGTTTTTTTCTCAGATGAAACTTAGCAAATCGAAATCAAGAGCGAATCTTTCTGATGCAAACCTACAAGCAGTTTTGCGTGTTTCAACAGCAAAAAGCATTTGTCCTGATATTAATGCCTTATTGTTAGTTACTCAAAAACGTTGTCAAATGTAATAGGGCTTGGTGAAAATGACGAACTCTTTAATGAAAATTATGAAAAGAAAATGTAACTCTAGGAATACTTATGTTTTAAAAAAACCGCAGCTGAATAAATTATATTGTAAAATTTTGCTCAAATAAAAAAAAAGTTGACCTGAAATTTTATCACTCACTCTTTTTTTTTATTATAAATTAAAAATTTTATTGTTAATTGAATTGTTCGAAGCGTTGTGATTGATGTTTTCTGAGTACTTTACAATGCATTTTATCGATGCAGCATTATCATCATATTTCTAGCAATATTTGCTGTCATTTCCGGAATTTTCAATTGAACACAAGATTCAAGATTTTACGCTTTTACGGAATCTTGCATATTTGTAGGAGTCAGGGGGGAGAGTCAAAAATAGATATAGCTGGCTAGATAGTCACGCTCGTTATATCAAGGAAGAAAAGATTATCCGAAATTTCAAAGTCAAGGCTCCAGCCGGTTTCGTTGCTTACTTCCGCCTTTCCTCTCGTTTTTCAATTCACACATCCCCTCTCTACCTACAGAGCCCGCGCGGAGCCCGCCTCTGCCCACGGACTCGCTTGGACTCGCTCGCAGGCACCTGAGTTGTGCATGCCTGTGTTAAATTATCAGATCAATCTGTTCAATTTGACTGATTAAATTAAAAAGAATGCGGCAACAACGAAATCTGTCTGATGTAACTGATTCAAATTAAGAGAGAATGTACATAGAAAAACAGATTTTCTGTTTTTGAAAATGTTTGAAATGGCAAGTGTGAAAAGTTTGGAAGAGTTTACGATCTCATTTTTTTAATATCAATCAACTCAAAAGTTTCTCACTTGTCCCACGAAAGATGGATGGGTCTTCATGATGTCACCTATGCAGAGTCCCGTATTTTGATACTCCAAAGCAGATTTCTTCATATTTTAGTTTGCAGTTACCACTCAAGCTCTGAAAAGTTTTCTGAAAGGAATGTGGAAGGTCACTTTCGAATTTTGTGATGCTTTAGTGCAAATATTTCTAGATTTTGCATTTTTCACTAAATAATGAATCATGTTTTCTGACTGAGAGTTTTGTAACAGTAATTGAAGATCACTTTCAGTTTATCAAAATTATTGCTCTTTATAATACATCGCGGGAAATCAGGCTGGTCAGTAAAATTTCGAAACCCAGCGCGGAATATAAAAAAGACCTGGTTCAAGAAATAAAACAAAGCAACATTTAACTATCTACGTTTACTATACTTATGAAAATCAATAAAATATTTTGGAATTATTAGTGAATAAACCTTTGAATTGAAATTTCCAGATATGAAAAATTTATTTAGAGGACGCTAGAGTATGATTCGGAATATTGATGGAAAATAAACAAAACTCAAAAAAATCAAAATTAAAAATTTATAAAACTTATTTTTTATACTTTTAGTTGCTGTTAACATATCACTGAACGTAAATTTCTGTTTTAAAGTAAAAAAAATTAAACGAAAAAGTTTAAGGGATATTCCAGGTTTTCGAGTTTGAGGCATCATTTTTTTGTTGTTAAGGTATTATGAGCAGTGAAATAATCTGAATATGGCTCTAAGCCGTGAAAGCTGTCTATCATTCCATCAAAAATATCATAATTACACATTTTTTTGTTCTGGAAATCGCCCTGTTTTATTATATACATATTCCATACACAACAGCAACTGCGTACGGCAGTATTCAACATTGCCGAATATCAAACTAAGCAATCACAGTAATCCGAAAATCATGTTTAAAAATAATGTCTAGAAAAACCAAATAGTAGAAATTCGTTTTATGAATTGCAACTTGATTGTAAATGTCTAGTTTGAAGTCTGGAAAAGTTTCAGGAGAATTTCCTTATTCCTTTCTAAATTATTCACGAAAATACGATTCGCTCCATAAAAACACGTGTAAATCGATGCATATTTTTGAATTTTCCGCCTCAAAAACTAAGTATACAAAATACTTGTAATATAGGGTACACATTTTTTTGGATTTAATTGCCATATTGTAATTTTTTTAGAAACATTCCCTTATTTTTGTTTACGTGCTCATCATACCTTAACGTTTTTTGATTCTACAACTTTTGCAGACTGTACAGTTGAAATTTCATTACGATATTCCATTTGGTGTTTAAGATGTATGAAATTTTTTATAACTATGCACGTATCTAGTGAAAGCCCGAGCATGATCTGTCGCTTACAATTGCAGGCTCTGTTGACAATTTTTCTTTTCGTAACCCTTTTTTGATCCGGAATTTAAGATTGATGGATTTGACTTATAATAAAATGGGTCCTTTCATAAGACGGACGCTCCCGGCACTTGGGCTGCTGGCGTGCGTCACTTAGGCCTACTGGCTCACTACGATCCCCAAAAATAAATCGCTAATACATCAAGTAATATCTAGTCCGTTCCCACCCAACCCCTACACCAAAAGCCCATGATCGTTGCGGGGGAGGACCGCGCCACCACCTATCGGTCGATAAAACCCGATCCCCAGAAGGGACATCTTGCCTCAACTAGGGTGTCGCACTCGCAGAGGATGTGGGTGGAAGTCTCATTCCCAACACCACATCGCCTACATAAAGGGCTAACTTCCTTCCCAACAACCAATAAGTGGTACATGAGTCTCCCGTGTCCCGTCAAAATAGACGTCAGGGTCCTCATGTCCCTCCTACCGAAATTCAGAGCGCTCATGGCCCTCCCCCTGCCCCTGCTGAGCTCATGAGGGATCGGGCCTGACGGCACGTCTGACATCTCCAATGCTGGGAGTGTTTCTTATTGACCCACTCTCTCAATTGCCTTTTGACATATGTCAGGGGGACATGCATGGCGTCCTCTGGCCTATCAGGTGGAGCACTTGCTCCCCTTTTGGCCAGCTTGTCCGCAATTTCATTTCCACATATGCCAGTGTGACATGGCACCCACACTGCGGTGACCTTATTGTTCACCCTGGCTAATTCCGTCAGGGCCTCTCGGCACTTCCGTGCCACCCTCGATGTAAATCTAGGAGACGTGAGCGCAGCAATAGCTGCTCTACTATCAGAGCAGAAGCTTATTCTACGCCCATGCTTTCCCAGTCTTATTGCCATCCTAAAATTCTCCAGGATGGCTTTAACTTCCGCTTGGAAGACTGAGGCCCGCTCACCCAGCGGGATCGTCAAGGAAACCCCGTCTGTGCGAGCATACAATCCAGCTCTCGCCCACTCCGCCCCTTTAGAGCCGTCGGTACACCAGATGTCCCTAGAGGGATTAGGCGGTCGCCTGCACGTTGCCCACTCCACTCTGTCGGGTATAATCCCGCAGTATGGTGGTGCAAAAGCGTAACTCAGGCGTATCAAATCCCCGATCGAAAAAAAATGTCCGATAATGTCCGATTTGTGTACGTAAGATATCCGCCAGATGGTCTTTCTCGGATATTTGAGAATCTGATGTCTTGAATATGTACGAAAGATATACGGTCTGAGATATTCCCCAATCACACTAAAATCATTGACATTTCTATATTTCGATGCACTAAACAAATATCTAACAGATATAAAACGGATATCAGCACGTATATAATATTCATCTGTTATTATTATTATTATCATTTTAATTAAATTGTAATCAATGTATTTATGTAAAACACATAGTACGCGAAGTCAAAGTTATAAATTTAAAACCTATAAGGTTTTGTTCGTTATAAATTAGGTAAGAGTAGAAAATGTTACGTAATTTATTAATTAACAAATATGTACCAATAATGTGTGCTCTAAAAATGTGCTCAAAAATCTATCACCTACAAAGTACACTAACACTGTTTTACTTTTTCAGCACTGGTGCGAAAAGTGACGAAATTCGCCAATATTGGCGAACAACAAATCAATGCTGCCGTTGGAAGGGTGCTGACGACGTCCAAGGATTGGAAATGTCATACCCAGCAAACGTCATCCACGGGAGCTGATGAAAATAACGCAGAAGGTCCAGGTTCATTAATAGTTCGATTTTTTCAAATTGTTGCATATACATATTGTCATACAATATATGATTTTATTGTAATCAATAAAAAAATAAATATAATTTTCCTTATATCAGTAGTTGTTTACATCTGACCTAACCTAAAATACATTAATTCTAGTAAATAGTATATATTAAATATATACTAAAGACATTCATTGTATATACTACGCATATACTGCGGATATACTTTATATATCTGACATATATATGTCGAATTCCTCTATGGTTTTCATGCCGCCATTTTGCACGGAAGCGTTACATTCGTATGTACGAAAAATATTCGCCGGATATTTTGTTCGGATATCCACGTACAGATTTCACACATCTTTCATATATCTTTCGGACATTTTTTTTCGATCGGGTCAGGACGGGGAATCTTCATCCTGTCCAGGGGGCCTATTCTTGAAAACTTTCTCGTACAAGTAATCGTAAAATTTGGGGTTTTTACGCTTGTTTTGTTGGTACGTACCAACAAAATAAACCTAAAAACTCCAAAATTCCGTAGTTATGGTACGAGAAAATTTTCAAGAATAGGACCCCAGCAGACACTTTATTCGTATTCGCCAGAATTCAAAAACCCGTGAAAATATAACTACAGCAGGTCATGGTAGGCATTATATTGTATGATAAAAATAAATTTACCTTCACTTTGAATATAAATGAATTTCAATAATATTTATATATATTATGAATACATTTTATTTGAATAGAGTGAATTTTCTTGTCTTGTCTACATACAATTTTCGTCACAGCGTCAAAAAAAAAATTTCGAGGAGAGGTAAATTCATTCAAAAAGAAAGCTACATACCTACCTCTATTGTTTTCAAACTAAAAATAAATAAGTTTCGCATTCTTTCCAAAGCGTAGATTTTAAATTCAGGGAGCTCCTAGTTGACATTAAATATTCCGAAATGTTTCTGAAATATTTTTAAATATTTAGAAAATATTTCTGAAACATTACGTGCTAGCTGAGCTGTTCATTAATTAGATAAACTGATTTTCAGGATTACTTACCCTTCCCTATCTTTATGTCACAAGCTGTCAAGTCGGCCAAATCCACCCTCCCCCCCTTCCAAGATAGGGGGATCGAATTAGTACTAATATTATCGATGAAAATCGATGATATTGTATACTTTAGAATACTGGCTAAATAAACGTGATTAAATAAACTTTTCTACATTGTACAATGTAGTAATATTGGCGTATTTTATTAACAACAGCAATAAAAATTTGCATTCCTCAAATTTAGTGATAATCAGCAAACGCAAGTAATGTGATAAATTTGTTCGACTTAGAGGAAAAGAAAATTATCATTCAAAGTAGTCTTTTTGATGATCGGATTTTTTGATGTTTTCATTCAATTTAAAAACAAAAAGTTATGAAAGTCTGTCTTCGTTTTTCTCGGGTTTAACTTGGTTGTACTTTTGATCCTGGTTTCGAATGCATAGGTTTAAATTGTTGAAAAACCACCCACGAGGATTATTTTGTGCTATTTCAGATTGAACAGGTAATGAAGGTTTTAAAACCGGTGAAATCGCTTCAAGTTGGTTATTATTTTGATTCCAATTTCAACTTGGGTTCCGACCATCTGCAACATTATACGGTCGCAGATGGTCGCGGATAGTCGAAAATATTTGGAGATGGTTGGAAAACTTTTGTTTTCTCTATTAAACTGTTTTTCACTGTTGAATGCATTCCAAATTGTAATCTAATAGCAGGAGAGAGCTATTTTTACGAAAAACGTACGTAAAAACATTGCTTATTTCGATGATTTGCATTTGCATTTGCAAACAGGAAAATGAAAATTATCGGAATATCAATGTTTTTAAGTTTATTTTTCGAAAGAATAGCTCTCTGCTGTTACTATATTACAATGTGGTTTGTAATTTGCATGTTTGCAAAAAACTTGCAAACATGCAAGTTTTATTTTCACGGGTTATGACTAGTTTATTGTTATTTTATTTAATAATTTCCATGGAACAAAGTTTCTGTACAACAAGTGTCATGTTCACTTTACCGAACAATGTCTTTTCGAAACCGGTTGCAAAATAATGAATTCAGTTTCCGGGTCTCGTAAGGACGTTTAACTCTTTTTTTTACTGTTTCAGTAGGTTTTCACAGTATGTCTAATACTTGAGAAAAACTGTTATTTGTGACACGCAAGACCCCGCCAAGGGAAAAACCTACGCTGATCCCGCGATGTCAAGAAAGGGACCAATCTAGAACAACTGCTCTATCTGACCCCTTGGGTAGTAACGATTAGTTGGACAGGGACAGGGAATTTTGAAAAGAAAACAGTCAAAAGTTTTATGCTCTAGAAATACTGATAAACAGCGTTATTATTATTAATTAACTTTAAAGATTACAAGTGTTATACATTTCATTCAGAAATTCAACATGTGAATGGTCATAAACGCGAAATCCTTTTAGATGTTCTCTGACTCTGGCAACGTCTCAATAGGAGTTAGCCTTCGCGGGAGAGGTGGAAAGAAGGTTGCAATTTCTTCTATAACTTGTTCCCAATTTTTTGACTTGAACCTTTTGGCAAAACTTTCTCCTGTTTCTGTAGTATCATCAAAGAGAAGGTCAAAATCTAAATCAAAGTCTTCTGGCCCATTATCTAAAAGTGTTCTATCATCGATAATCTGAGGCTCCTTTAGTATGGCATCTCTCTCTATCCTACTATTTATCCTTTCGGGTGTCTAAAAGGGACTGGGTTCTGCTAACTGTAATCTTAAACTTTGAAAAGCTGCACGTCCATTAGCCGCTATTGCTTTATCCCGATCATGGTTCTTCTTGAATTTAGCAAAATTCGGGTCGTTAACACTGGGGGCGGTTGTCCACTGATCTCTATTATAATCGACCGGTTTTTTGTCATTCTCCGTTATCTTATTTTTTTTTTTTTTTACATTTTTTTGATGCTTCCAAAAGAGAAAAATGAAGACTCATTGAGAGTAATTTCAAAATTTTCAGTATACAGTTTTCGACATATTCTATCCTAAAAATGTAGTTAGCGTAATTATAGAACACAATAGTCTTTTGTTCGAAAAAAAGGACAAATGTCACGTGATTGAAAACATGCTTTTAAACAAATATCGATTTAATTAATAAATCGGGAAATAGATCCAACTTTGACAATACCTTTACAAGAAGTATTTAGAGGGTCATAACCAACCATTCTAGACAGGTTCCGTTTTTTTTTAATTTTCGAGGTCAGATAATGTAATGTTTCTTCAATGATGTAGAATGCTATTTTGGAGACCGAAAAGTCATTATACCTAAATGGAACTGCTCAATTACCCCCCACCCTGCCACGACAATAATCTACAATATATATGCAAATATATGAAAGTTTCTTCAAATGACTTACTCTATCTCTTAATGATCCTAAAGACAAAACAACTTGCGATAAAATAAAATGTTCAAATATACAGTTTCAAAAAGGACTTCGTTAATTCAAACAAATCAATGTACGGCTTACATTGATTGCACAAAACATCTTGCAAAAAAAAAAAAATCATAGATGGCACAGAATATCTGTGCCTTTACGTAGAACTACGCCTCTCGATACAAGTCTGATTCTTTAACAACCGATATTTATACTACAAAATATTCTAGCTTTTTGAAGAAACACAAATTATATTGTAAAGTATTACTCTTGTAATATTTAAAAAATTACAATGGTTGATGAAAAAATTTTTCTTTTTAAAGTAATAGAAATCATATTGTAAAGTATCACACTTGAAAACATTGTAATTTTGTAAAATTACAATCTTTCAGTAAAATCTTCTCTTTCCTTAGTCTTTGCTGTTGCGTAGGACAATATAAAACAACAATTAATTATATCTTGATATTAATTTCATCATTCTTTGAAAAATATCGATGACATTGGAGACATATGTGCTCTAGGAATGGTGATAAATCACTGAGAGAACTAAGAAGGACTGGTTCCACCTCAAGGAGAAACTATTTCTCCTTAGACAGAAATGTTTCCGCGGGAAAAACAAAATGTGCGTCAAGGAAGAATGGTTACTGCGTAGGCAGAAAAGGTTTCTGTCTCGGCAGGAACTATTCCTGTCTAAAGGAGGAAACGTTCCGCGCGTGTTATGCACGAGTAGAGTGCGCGCGCGATGAATAAATTTAAAAAAGAATCATGATTTGAACTTTTCGAGCATATTTTTTTTTGGATTGTAGGTCCAGCTATTTGAGCATGTTTTTTTTAAAAATTAAGGTTGCCATTGCCGTTGAATAGCTTTTTACACCCTTGCCTCCAGCGTTGCCGTTGGCATTGACGTTGCCGTTGCATAGCTTTTAACCCCCTGCCTTATAGAAAAGCGCGGGGAAAGACGTAGTTCTACGTCAAACAAGTGTTTGAATATACAGGTTCAAAGAGACGTGATCAATTACTATATGATGAAATAACTACTGATAATATTGATTGCACAAAACATCTTCCTAAAGAAAAAAGGGTCGACATATACAGGTTTGAAAGAGACGTGATCAATTACTGCATGACTAAATAACTGCTGCTAATGTTGATCGTACAAAACGTCAACGTAAAAATAAACGTGACAGTTTTGTTTCTGTTTATCTGACGCGTGTTCAATTTGTACATGGTTAACGAAATCCTGACCAATTCAAACATGAGCAACTCGTAGATGGGCAAGTTCACACGGCCCAAGAGAGAAAAGTGCATTGCTGCGCTGGCGATTTGTGAACTACCTCAAAACATCTGGCTTAAAGTCCGTTCTGACAAAATCAAACTCCTACGAATGAATAACACCCTATTAATCTGTCTTTCCTCATGCTCTTTCCAGCTCAGCTTAGAATGTAGGATAACCCCCAGATACTTAACCGATCCGATCAGACTAATCATCTCACCATAGAAGGTGATAGCCCCAAAAGACTCCACCTTATATCTTCTGGTGAAAAGCATGAGTTCAGTCTTTTCCGGATTAACCGTAAGCCCGACCCTCATGCACTATCTTTCCACGAACTTTAAGGCCCTCTGAATGAGGTCCCTCAAGGCACTTAAATGTATGCCTCTGGCCATGATCATAATATCATCAGCATAAGTGACGATATACACCCCCAGGTTCCGAAGTTCCCTCAGGATTCCGTTAGCGACAAGGCACCACAAGAGGGGTGACAGCACACCCCTGCGGACACCCCGTCTGACCGTTTCCACCATACTAGCAGCACCCCATGCGCTAGTGATCTTCCTGACCAACAAAATGTTTACCATCCAGTCCACAAGTAGTCCTGGTGTATCATGATGAAATGCCTCATCCCACACCATCTATTATCGGGTGCTATTGAAGGCCCCCTCAATATACAGGAAGTCCGCGATAACGTACCCCCCTTTTCTTCAGATGTCCTCCAATCCTTCGAACCACAGCATGGAGGGCAGAGTCGCCTGATTTGCCCTCTTTATAGGCATATTGATTCTCCCGAAGAGGTGATCTCTTCAGGGTAACGTCCTTAAGGTACCTATCAATCAGCCTCTCCAAGGTCTTCAAAAGGAACGAGGTCAGACTGATAAGCCTAAAGTCCTTAGCCCTCTTGTGTCCACGATGCCCCGACTCGGATATGAAAACCACCCTCGCGGTGCTCCAGGACAGGGACACTTCGCATAGTCTCGAGCTCCCACCTCAGTCTGCTGTTTTTCACTACGATATTCACGAGCCTCTTATACTCGGGCGTTGTGGCTTTCACCTTCCTCGCTCTTGGGTAAGATTCTCGGTCTCTCCCATTATCCGTGTCTTCCGATGTAAAGTTCGGATAATTCTCCAGCAGGAGGCATCAAAATGCCCCCTCCGCCGTTTGAGTATACTTTCCAGATGCATCCCAAACCAGAGTCCTATAACTGGGTGTCTCTCTAGCAAGGATTTTTTGAATTATCGACACTTCTTCCGCCTTCTCAATCCTGCTGGTAAACCGCATCCAGGTTTCCTTCTTATAATTCCTCAGAGACATACTATTCTCCTTCTCCGCGGCCTTATAATTGGCCTAGTCCAGAGCACTTCTAGTGCGCTTCGCCTTCTATAAGAGGGAGCGCACACTTCTTTTCTGGCGTTCAAGGTCAGAGTTCCACCATCGTGCCCTGCCCCTACCTCCAGCCTACCTCTGCCCACCAATGGGCAGCAATCTTCATACGCGGTGATAAGAGCCTACTAAAGTGCCGCCAAGGCTCCCTCCAGCTCTTCCACCGAGTGGATGATCTCAGGAAGAGTAATTCTCCCGACCCAATCGGATACCAACGACTCATATCGTTTCCAGTTCATCTTTTTCGGGTTCCTGTACGACGACCGAACCTCCTCGGTGTGTTTAACCTGGAGGTGGATGTAGTTGTGATCAGACAAGGTAGGCTCCTTAGAGCCTACTCCAGCCTGTGACACATTGATCCATGCTCCGGGAACACAAGGTCAAGTCAATGACCTCGCTCTAGAGGGCATTTCGGAAGGTCGGTTCACTGCCCCGGTTCAGAAAACACAGCTCGGTTGCCAACAGATACCCGATCAATTGTTCACCTCTCGTGTTGGTATCTGTGCTGCCCTACACAACATGGTGTGCATTGGCATCACGACCTAACAAAAGAGGGAGTCTCGCAGAGCTACAATACTCCACGACCCTCATAACCTCCTCTGAAGGCTTCGTATGGGAAGTAAGCAGAGCACAGGACAATATCCCGCCGCTTTCCTTCCTCACCCATAACGGTCGTTCTTCCTGTAGCCACGTCCTTGCTCGTAAGGCGTGGGAGCATGTCAACGTCCACTCCTCGAGCTACAATACAAGCTCGCAGTCTTTCGGCACCACTTATCTCTTTGAGAATGGTCCCCATGCTACCAAACCCTAAAAGTCTACCCCTCGCTATGGAGGGTTCCTGAATGAGGGCAATGCCTCTTTGCATCTTGGTAAAGAGCCTCCCTAGTTGGCCAGTGGCTCCATAACTTCGATGCAAATTGATCTGTACGAAGTCAATCCCAGTGCCAACAAACATATATGTCCCTGGTAACTAGGCTTGAATTCTTAGCCAGCCTTCCAGTCCCGAGGTTCCCTCACAGTTCCCACCGGTTTCCTCAAACCATAACTCTTTCTTTTCTGCTCTCAGCCTCTTTCTCCGGGCTCCGGGTCTCTCTGGTCGCTTAAAACGTCGAATACCGTGGAACCAGCTGGGCATCTCCTGAGAGTCCTGAGGCCGATTCCACGATTATTTTGGGCAAACGAACTCCTTCATCGGTCGTCTGAAAGTGCCCTTCGACCTCCCCACTAGGCTCGGTATCCAAGGATCTCTTGCCATCACAGGAAGGCCCGGCATCCCCATTACCCGATGAAGGTACATCGCTGCCCATATTAACCCCCCCCCCCTTATTCCCCACGTAGACTAAAATATAATTCTGGTCCCACGAACTGCCAGGGAAAGAAATGTCAGCCCGAGCAGAGACCTGCATGCCCGGTACTCTACGGGCACCGTTAAGAACACCCCTCCCTGGGTGCCACGCATCTCTGGCACGGTAGCTGACACCCTATATTAGGGAACAGAGGCTGCCTCCTAAAAGACAGTCACCCGATGGTCCGCTGTGCACGGATTCATCGGAGGACCGCTTCTTAGTTGCCTCAAAGCCCCTTCACCCCTACTCGCTCCTTCCTCCGACAGGGATACACCCTGTCGGGTATCCTGTTCTTGTGTTTTTCACAGTATATTTCAATTGGAATACATATATGGTATCCTTCAACTTTAACCATGTTTTTCTCAAAACCATGTTTTTTTTAGCTTCTTGGCAAGATTTTTCGAAAACAGTCATACAAAATTTTATAAATGATATATCAAATTATTCACCGTGATTTAAGAGAAAAAGTAAATTACTTTTGTTATGATAAAAAAAACTAGCTATCATTCTCAACAACAAAATCAAAATAAAAAGCAGGACAACAGAAATTTTTTTAAGCTGCCATTTCTTCTGAGTGAAATAACACCTCATTCGCTTATTTCTGATGACTCAAACTTACGCAATCCTACCAAGAATGAGAAGGTGTGATTTACGCAAGATCAATTTTAAGCCCTCATAGCATCAACTATTTTCAACTTATTTTCAAAATTCCAAGTTTTTTGTGAAGTTAAAATCTTAAATTTAACGCAATTTAAAACCATATTTATGTTTTATTCATTTTTGTACATTAAAATTTTTTTGATGTGATGTGATGTGATTAACACGCGAAAAACGGGAATATATTAGGGCTTAAAGGGGTTTACCCCATTAAGCCCAATAAGCAAACTTGCTCAATTCTTTTTTAATGATGACGGAAATATTAGAAGAAAATTTCCTTCAAACCATAGCTTCGTGGTGCAACATAGACAGATCTTTTTCACGTCTCAAATTCAGAACGAGTTATATCTGAAAATCTCTCGATAATCATTATTTCCAATGAGATAAGATAATTCCCAGAAAATACCCCCTGTGTTTTGAATTAATGATATAATAAACAATTGCACCCCAAAAAAAGTTGCTTGGAATGAATGAAATGAATGAGCAATTTCTATTCATGGCCGTTCATTTATCAATCATGAGAGCGTCCTTTCAACAATTCTGTTTCTGCATTTTGTTATTGAGTGCAAATGAATGAAATGATATATAAACGCAATCATAAATTTTACAAGAAGAATGCTTAGACAAGGTGAAACTTACGTTTGAAGTGTTTGAATTTGTAGAGTTCGCAGTACTTTTATAAATTCTTAGTTGTTTGACAATGGAATATATTTTACAAAAAAGTATGAACTTTCAACGTGCATGATTATATTCAAAGCTATTATTTCTTATCAAATATGTAAGTATACTTGCACAATTTTCCGGTTGGCAAGCAAGCATATTTTTAAACACTTGACATACAAATTTCACAATAACGATGTTGTATTGATAAGCTGTGTAAAAAAAAGAAAAAGTCCAGCAATAAAAATGAAATCCATATCTTTTTTTACATTCTATTCATTCTTAATGTTTAAAACATTCGTTTCCGTACATTCAGATTCATAGATTTTTTTTACTCATAATTTCAGAAAGTTTTAACTTTGGTGCATTTTTTCAAGGAAATTGATTTATTCGAAAATGATATTGTACAAATTGAATTTTTTCTACAATTAAACTTTTAATTCATAGATAAGATGAAAAAGTCTGGGAAAACTTCTCTTGCATTTAATGACTAGAGTAACAATGTTCGAGTTACGTTCCATCATTAGTATCAATAATAACGCTTGAGTTTGCTAACTTATTTAAAAAAAACCTCATGAAAAAGAATTGTCAGTATAAACTCAGAGTATGTATTGTAACTAGGCACAGAACTTTCTCGCGCCCGTAGATATTCGAGTTTTATCTTTTCGTCGCTTTCTCGCACGAAGATCTCTTATCATGGTCATAGCGAGCGATACACGCACTGCGAGGTGACCGAATCCGCTCTATCGGAATAATTATTTGAATAATTACTGTGTTAAATATATTTTCTTGATAATTTTTCATTAGTCAGAGAAATAATAAATGATTATTATATAACAAGTTCGAATTACGTTATATATATACATATCCCTATGAAAAGTTTTCAAAGT
Source organism: Platygaster robiniae (assembly GCA_028476575.1). Lineage (NCBI taxonomy): Eukaryota > Metazoa > Arthropoda > Insecta > Hymenoptera > Platygastridae > Platygaster > Platygaster robiniae. The sequence goes on along the minus strand of CM052023.1, from coordinate 11,758,501 downwards.
GAAAAAATTGACAAGTAATACCGAACAAAAAATGCAAGCAGGCAATGATCCATCATTTAAAAATATTGATATCGAATTGTCGGCGTAATCCTATGAAGTTTTGGGGCAAAACTTTGTGCTGGCGTGCCTATAAGCCCTCTCCCGTAAACTGAACCTAATCCGAAAATAAGTGAGTTTGTTTACTTTCTGACAACCGAAAATAAGTGAGTTTCCAGTGCATTGGAAAATAGTATATTTGAAACCTACATTTTTAGTTGTATCTTTTTGATTCATTTTATTATTTTTACAGTCAATAAATAAATTGTTCGTAATTTAACTATAATGAGTAAAAAAATATTATGAACATAATATTTTTAGACAAATAAAACTGAAATTAGATTTCTCATACATTTTTTAATAACTAACTTGGTATTATTAAATAAAAATAGATAAAAAATGCTTTTTCCAAGATGAATTTCAGAAAAATGATCGACATTTTTAGTTCCATCTTTCCAATATATTCAATAATGATTTCTATTATAAAAATTGATTGCTTTACCTGAATAAGAAGATGTTCACATATTACGTCATCAGTTTTTTACCCATATTCGACCCCCTCCCTCTCCATGTCATCAACCATCATTTCGTGGACCCCCCCTCCCAAGTGTTGACGTCATCATATCAAATAATTTTTTTCGTATATATGTTATTTAATCTTGCCAAATGAGAATCCTTTGGTGTAATAAAGCTCATTTATATAGATAAGGTACTATTAAAAGGAAAAATTAAATGCAATCAATTACATATATGTAGTGTATACACTGACATCTTTCAAATTTGTTGTCTTAAACCCCACCCCCACCGAACATTACCAATGTATAAATCCTAGAATTAATAAAAATAGAGTATAATAACACTTACGAGAAAACTTCATAAAAAAAGTGAGATACAAAAGTATCAAAATCAATACTTAATAAATGTATGAACAGGAAAAGTATTTAATTGTTATGCAATTTTTAAACAGCTAGAAGTAGTATGTTGAACTGAAACGTCAATAAATCATAGCAAAAACAGGATCAGATTTTTTATATGATACGCCATTATAGTTATATTAGTGGTAAGCAAAACAAAACAAAAAATTACAAAACATTAGTTTTTACAGTTCTGCATGGAATACAGATACGGTAAACTTTACAAAAATTAAGTTTTGTGAAAATCTAATTACCTTAGAAGTAAAAGTAGGAAAAATTTATTCGTGAGCTGCTGTCAAGATTGATAAAAAGTACCGTTTTATACGCAAAATAATAAACGCATAGTGTTGCAAAAATTGCAATTGTATTTGGTTTTTACTTTACAAATGTTGCTTGTTCCTTTTTTTTTTATATTTCATCAATTAAAAAGTTGGAACTTCAAAAAGTATGGCACAAAACTACTTCAAAATGCAGTAGAAACACATGATTTGGGAACAAGAATCGGTTACTAAATCAGTATTGTGCAAACTGAATCTCATTCAATATTGGAAAAAGCGTGTCCGTAACTTTCAAAAAGTATATACAACTTTCATGGTGTCCGCATTATTCAAGCCAAATTTTGTACTTGATATCATTTTCTATGGAAAATTGTATAAAGTCACATTTTTGCATTACTTATTTATTTTGATTCCAAGTTAGCTGCCAGTTATAAGTATAAATAAAGTAATACAGATAAATAATCTCAGCTGAGTAATAAAGCTTAGTTATTCTTATGAAATATATTGTTATCACAATATTACTATCAACATATGAGACGTTGTTTTTTGCACAGCAGCCCACGAATTAATTTTCACCTACTTTTAATTCTGAGGCTATTAGATTTTCACAGAACTTAATTTTTACAAAGTTTACCGTATCTGTATTCCATGCAGAAATGTAAAAACTAATGTTTTGTAATTTTTTGTTTTGTTTTGCTTACCACTCAAGTATAATGGCGTATCATATAAAAAATCTGATCCTGTTTTTGCTATGATTTATTGACGTTTTAGTTCAACATACCACTTCTAGCTGTTGAAAAATTGCATAACAATTAAATACTTTTCATGTTCATACATTAATTCAGTACTGATATCAATACTTTTGCATCTCACTTTTTTCATGAAGTTTTCTCGTTAGTACTATTATACTCTATTTTGATTAATTCTAGGATTTATACATTGGTAATGTTCGGTGGGGGTGGTGTAAGGGGGGGGGGGGGTGATTTCAGTAATTTTTTCATTATTATTATTATTCGTACCTTTCTTAATTTTGCGTTTGTTTTTATCGGAATATTGTATCATATTATGACATCTAAAAAAAAATACTTTAGGAATATTTAACTTTCATGCGGTTCTAACGAAACTTTCCGTATACAAATGATGTCAGTTTTCGGAAGAACCAATCGTAGAAATTAAAAAAAAAAAAAAACAAATAATATATTTTTTGCAGTTTCGTATAATCGTGTTAAAAAAAAAAAAAAAAAAAAATTTGTCCGTTGCAGGGATCGAATCAGAGACGTGGCGATTTTAAGGCAGGCCACTCTCTCCGCTACGCTAACTAATCCTTTTAGATGATGGGCGTATATGAAGTATTACACCGCGCCGCGCATATTTATTTTGATTTATTTTTTGTGAAATCGTCAAGTGTCGTCAAGTCGTGACCATTTCAATAAATGAACGTGCAGTTGTGTGCAGTAGTACTGTACTATATTACTGTATACTACAGTGTTGAGTTGCGTATGTGCATTGCTCAACAATCAAACTCACTAAATTTAAATACAGTGCAGCGCAGTACAGTTGAGAATAATGACAGACCGAGTTGCGTACAGCAGCGTACAGTAGTCAGAGTCGTATTAAACTCGCTAAATTTAAATTTAGCGCGACCGCCATTTTAAGCTTTGTACATCTGGCCATTTCCGGCTTGCCTTGAGTGGTGCGTTGGCCACGCCGCCTCACGTGAGTATGTGCGTGCATTCCGTGGCCCGTGTGTGTGTGATGATGCTGATAGAGACTGGACCAGTGACCAGTGATGGGGGATGGGCTTGTTTCCGTCTGCGCAGATTGAGAAGGGGCAGCACCGTCACAGAAATCCCAGCTTTTCCGCTCGTCTCCGCGTACCCCGCCGCTAGAAACTACTAGGACGTACATGACAGAGGTTCTTAGTTTCCCCGGATGCCTCCGCGTACCCCGGTCTCTTGGGACCCCGGGACCAAAATCACTTTTTCTATGTATGGAATTTTCGGTAAACATAGATTTGAGTTCCGTTTAGAACGATTAAAACGGTGCTTTTTCAAATGCGACTATGCTGCAGGTCCTATTTAAATGTATAGAATGATTTTGGCATACGTTTATTATGTTGATTTGCATAATTATCGTTGGTTATTATTTATATCGACCTATAAACATCAAGTTTCTGTTAAATTTATTTATTTGAACGAATGATTCTGTAAATAAAACTATCACGATCGCAGAAAAATTGAGTTAGATTTTTTCCCACGAAATTTATTATTATTCGGATACTGATTTCACATTGTGAAATCAGTATCCAAATTGACAAAATTGAAAATTTTGAAACGCAACACCTTATACGACTCAGAATTTTGTCACCATAAAACTTTAAACTTTATTGACTTATTGAATAAATATTTATGTCCTCATGCCCACAAACACTGAATTAAAAATTGATATTCAAATAAATAATAAATACCCATGTTTACTGCATTAAGCAATGAAACTTATAAAAACGCGCTAATAGGCAATCATGTGATAATTCGATTATACATAATTATAAATTTTTAAAAATTCAGTACCACATTATATGAAAATATTGAAAGAAGGTGGCAAAATATTATTTCGGGATTTTTCTTTTTTTCGTTAGAAAAGATAGGAATGAAGTTGAAAACAATATAATTTATTTTGTCAAGTGGGTTAGGATCTATAAAATTTGGTGACTAAAAATATATTTCGCTGGTGCGAAATCCGGTAAGAAGAATGTTCTTAGTTATAAGTTTTAATCCAAATGATGCTTTCCCAAGCACCCCTGCGCTGATGGTCTTACTTGAACTAAAAAGGTCTGTTTGCAATATGAATTTCATGTTGATTTTGCATAATCATCTCAAATGAGTGCATGGAATTCTTTTTATTCGTTCTTATCGTTAGGGACTTTGGTCACTTCAAAGAAACAATTATATCGGAAACAAAACCAGTCATTACACAACTAGTAGTTCAAATAAAAATCTTGTATTCAACATTCTAGTACTTTTGTACTGTTACGGAGGCGAATCATATTATTAAGGATATTATTTTGTGACCGAATAATTATAACATGTAACGGTATAGCTGGATCTAGATAGATATAATCGAATTAAATAAAATACAGCATTTCAGATATTCTCCTATATAAACATCTATGCTGAAAAAATTGAATTTTGAAACCAGTACTGAATAGTTGAATTTCATGAATCATACCGAATTTTTATACTATATTTATAATACATATAAATTATTTAAATAATGTAGGGATTTACAGCGATGATTATGAAATTTCATTGTTATTAATTATGAATAAATCAAATTTGAATTCATTTCTTGAAGAGAACGGGTTTAAGGGAGTCAATTCAAATGAAATCCTGTTTGATCCGATCCCTCAGTTTTCCTCGTGTAGAGAAGTGTTTTTGGGCCCGGGGTCCCAAGGGACCGGGGTACGTGGAGGCGAGCGGGAGGTGCGTCACAGCAGTTTCCAGCAGTTTCTCGCGGCGGGGTACGCGGAGACGAGCGGGAAAGCTGGGATTACTGGGACGTTGCTACCCAACTCGTGCTCCAGGCTGCGCATACGAAACCAGGGCTCCGCGACTACCGTGTTATTTCGCAGGAAAAAAAGCGCCGTCTGAGAATTCCCTCTGGAACAAAAGAAATTCATTTGTTATATCACTATACATATCATATATATATACATGGCCCACCAGTGGTAGGATATTTGATGGAGCTGGAAAAAAACTGCATCATGAAGGCTCCCGAAACGACACAACGTCCGCACGTATCGTTGGTTCGTCTCCCCTCCCACCATTGCCTTTCACTTTTCAGAACGACTCCCCATGGCTTGCCAAGTGACAACGGACTTGTGTTCACATTAGAACTCGAGTTTTTTTCCAGCTCCAAATTACTTTTCAAGTCTCGAGACTCTCGAGCTTTGGTTCAGGTTCTCTTTCAAAAGATTTGCGGGCGTTAGATTATACGAGTTTCTAGTGTATATATATCCCCCGCCACCTCTTACCCCCTACTATACACCTTGCAAATGTAAAGTCGGGCCGTCGCTTTTGCGTGCGAACAAATCCATTTTTTCGTTACAGTAGCTGTTCGTTTATTGGTTCCTTTACAATACTTTATGTCAATAGCGTACGTACGAATTTCGTAAAAACATTGCGCATATGAAAGTTGTGATAACCAGAATGTCGCGTCGATCAGAGGTTGTAATAATATTCACTGTTTGTTTGATTTGAAAATATACCATCAAACAAACAAGTCGGTCAAAATATAAGGTTCATACCAACAAACGATATTTTAATAACAAACTCTGATAAAGCTTTGTCTAGCAACGATCCACATTTTGATTTTAGATAAAAAGGTTGTGAAATCAAATAATACCTCGAGGTAACCTTTACCCATGTTATCATTTTATATATTGACAATTACGACTGCAGAGTCGGGTTTTGTGGGCTCGCGTTGGAGCATAAATTCAAGACAGCGATTTGCTGCTCAAGTTTTGACCGGATCCATGCGACTTGAGAAGAAATTTATATCTTTCTGTTGGCTTCATATCTTTTTGTGGCTTCTCGTACTTTTAAGCACATGAATATGTTTCCTGCATAATTTTTCAATTCAGAGATTGCATGATAATGCCATTACTGTTTGTTAAAAAAAAGAATCGGAATCTTAGTTTTTTGTAATGCGAAAAAAACGGTACAGAATGTTCGAATATGTTTAAAGGCACGCGACGGTCCGCTTCGAATACTGCTTTATAACGGTATCACAACCTTTTTATCTAAAATCAAAATGTGGATCGTTGCTAGACAAAGCTTTACTAGAGTTTGTTATTAAAATATCGTTTGTTGGTATGAACCTTATATTTTGACCGACTTGTTTGTTTGATGGTATATTTTCAAATCAAACAAACAGTGAATATTATTACAACTTCTGATCGACGCGACATTCTGGTTATCACAACTTTCATATGCGCAATGTTTTTACGAAATTCGTACGTACGCTATTGACATAAAGTATTGTAAAGGAACCAATAAACGAACAGCTACTGTAACGAAAAAATGGATTTGTTCGCACACAAAAGCGACGGCCCGACTTTACATTTGCAAGGTGTATGGTAGGGGGTAGGAGGTGGCGGGGGATATCACTTCGTTTGCTGCGTTAGCTGAGTAGCATTGTTTTTCTCTATAAGTGTAAAAACATTCAACTGTATCGCGCGTGCGATGCGTCCATTAGTTAAAAAAAAGTCGAAAAGCCGCTTTACTTGTATTATTGTTGTTTAATTTTTTTTTTTGTTACTTTTGTTTTTCGAAGAAAAGTAGATAAGCGCCTTGAGCATTGCGGGGCCATTGTTCTTTTTGAACAACTGCATCATTTATTCTATACCAGTGAGTTCGTCGTTTCTCAGAAACTTTCATTACAGTCGTGTAATGGCCACTTTGCAATGTTGACCCTTCATGGAAAATTGCACTGCATAATTTGTAATTTCCTCCGTTGATAATTTGTACTACATTATGCAGACTTTTTAGACTGCATACACTTAATTTTTCAGAATGACGTTTTTCTGCATTCCACTTGAAAATCAACAGTTGGACGATAAATACTTGCCCTATGGAACATATGCGTGATGAACGAAGAGCCTTAGTTCCCGAGCACTTTTCACATGAAAAATTGGTATCTTTTATTATTTTAGCCTCAAATTCCATATCCAATAATTGTTGGAAAGGAACGGCTTTGTTGCAAGCGATTTCCATTGGTAAAGGAAATATACTCTGTGATTGCCGGACTGTTGTCGTATGCTTGCAACTTTTGTTTGCACAAGCCGTCCTGTAGCACACTTCATGTGTCACTATTTGTTCAAGTGGCTTAAGCTGATTGACAAAGTCAAAAATGAATTCAGCTACATCCTGTTGTTGTTTCGCAGAATATTTCACGTTTGTAAATGATCTGACTGCGGCGACATCAACATTTCGATTGTTGAAGTAACAGTCGCACGCCACTTTTACACAATGGTGTTTTGGCAAATCGGTCAAAATAGGCTTTATGAATGGAGAATTGAATATGTATTGAATGGCCGAATTTGCATAACAGGAAACTCTGTCATCGTTTGGTAAACCACGCAAGCTTTTTAATAGCAGCGCATTTTCTTGGTCTGCAAAAGGTTTCTGACACTCTCATACACCAGCACCAAACGTCCATGTAGTGTCATAGACTTTACGAGTGTAATTATTCATAACTTCTTCAGTCGGCAAATCTGATCGATAAACTTTTCTCAATCTGTTGTACTCGAGTATAGCGAGTGGATTGGCCTTGACGGATGAAGGATCGAAGTTTATCAAATGTAATCCATCCAGGGATGTTACTCTTGACAATGCAACGTACACCTGACCTTGAGCAAACATTTTATTTCCGGCATCAATGACGGCGATTTTCAAACTTAAACCTTGTGATTTATGAACTGTTATTGCATAGCTCAAACATAAAGGAAATTGTTCACGGATGATAAATGCCTTGTCCATTAGACTGAATTTAACTTTCATTCGCTGAATGCTTTCTTCAGTTCCTGACGGCAGGACTAGAGTTATACGATCAACTTGATTTTGATTGTCAATATTTCGAGTAATGGATTTAACAGTGGAAATGGTCCCATTCACTAAACCCAAGGAAACGTCAATATTTATGGTGAGCATCACCTTTGCTCCGATCTTTATCGATATGATCTGTGGAAGCCCACCAGTTTTCGAACAGTCTTCATCGTCGGTTTTTAAACTTTCGGCAATTTTTTCCTTCAAGTGCGGTAATGGACAATTGATTGAGCCCTTGGCATAAATGAGTATATCATTTGAAGATAGTTGTTTTAACATTTCCTCGTTGAAAACGTTGCACATATGCCGCGTAGGAAACAGACAAACAGTTTCGTTTGGTAGTGCAGTAACGAAATCGCACAGTTCGCTTAATCTGGCCTCAACGGTAGTGCCAGAAAGTGCAATTTTTCTTTTCTCTAATGTTACAATATCGTCAGTGGTTACTATTCCCAAGCGTATTCTACCTAACAAATCACGATATGAATTATCGTCTTTCTGTCTCATGTTAATTCGCAATTCGTCGTAATGAAACAATTTTTGCCATAGGTGAAAGCTCCCAAAAGATCCTATAAATTTTTCCACGTCTTTTGAATTCAATTCTACGTATTCCGGGTTTTCACGAACTGTTGGCAATTGTAACAAATCGCCAAAAAGCAGGATGGACTTTTTACCAAACCAACCGTCATCAACATCGCTCGTATCAAAAATTTCGGCCAGACGAAGATGTATGTACATCAGATTGACATTGTTTATCATGGAGACTTCGTCGATAATAATCAATGCAACATCACGTAATTCCGCGCGTAACATTTTCAAGACTTGGTCAGACAACGGTTTATACTTTGGCGTACATCCGTGTTCAACTGGCAAAGAAAATACTTTGTAAATTGTTAGGCCATTTATGTTGAAGGCAGACAATCCAGTCGGAGCAGCGACAACTGCTCTCTTTCTAAATTGTTGCTTAACCCAATGGCGCAAAACGTGAATGAGGAAGCTTTTACCTGTTCCTCCTTCGCCACTAACATATTGCCGTAGAACGTCGCCTTTCAGTAATGACTCAGTGCCTTTATCGAAAATTCGTCGTTGATCAGAATTCAAGCGAGTAAGCAGCTGATTCATGTCAAGTACTTCCATGTTGTCGTCTATCCCTTTGAAGTCTTTCATTGCATCATTTGCTTCTATTACATTGCACTCCAGTGACTGCTCTTTTTCATGTGACTGTTGATCATCATCCGCAGCCATTTTCTCCCTGATCAGCTCTTCTGCTTTTTCGATGCCACTTTGTATTTCGGTGATCCTTTTATGATATTTCATAGCATCAAGAAGAGTTTCAGATTCTTTATGGAATGCTTCAGTATACGTAGCACAACCGTTTTTCTATTCCGCTACATCTCTCCACGGCTTGAAAAGAAGCAATAGAGCGTAAAAGTATTTTTCGGGTTCCGTCTGAACATTATATTTGTAATGGTTGATAAGGCATTCGTGTTTTCTTCTCATTATGTATTTATCGCCAAAATAGTAATATTCAACTTCTTCGTTTTTTGGTTTCTCTTTACCGATGTCAAACTTTTTTGCAAAGTCATACAAGCAACAAGTTTCCATTTGTTCTGGTCGTTGTGGATAATGGTCATCAATCAAGTGTGGGAAAAATATATTCGTTGCGTCGTCTTCCAATTTTTCAATTTCATTTTTAGGCTTCAATCTTCTACTCCTTATTTAGTTGACATCCAACCATTTGATTTTCGTATGCGGGTCGTTACCATGCAGAGCTATGCCCAGCAACGAGTCAGCAGCTTCTAGTGCTCCAAATTCTCGATGAGACAATCCTCTGAGCGATATGGCCCATAAAGAACTGGCTAATGATTTATTAGTGTCTATTTCTTTGAGTACGTTAGTCATGTGGCTTTTCTCGGATTTCGTTCCGTATTTCGTAATATACAAGGCAATCGTTCGAGTAACTTCGCCGATAAATTGGAGGTCCATATTACCATTTCACAGACTCAGCAAAACAGGATTAAAATCGTTCACATATTTCTCTTTTTCATCTCTTGGTAAATCGTACAGTCGACTTTTACTATGTAGTCCTTTCCTCCCTGCTATCGATGTAACAGCATCTCTGAGAATAAGATGATCGTTTACTACACGAGGAAAGCCAAACCTACATTTAGATACGAAACCAGTTTTTGTTTTCTTATTAGGTAAACAGTAGTTGTTGTGCTTGTGTGTTTGATATTCACGCACACGTTCGTAAAGAATTGGCGATGTCTTGGCGTTTGAAATTTTACAAGTTATGTGCTTTAAGATAAATGCCGCGACCTCTTCGTTAGTAGATTCTCCTAAAACAGGAGCGTTTTCAACCCACAATAGTAGGTGCAAATGTTGAGTTCCTCGACCTTGGTATTCTCGTCTCCAGAAGTAGTGAATGACCTTACCCAATGGAGCCTCGTTGGAACATATGAATCTCAGCATTGCATGAAATTTATTGTCAAGAAATCTGGAAACTGACACAGGATCTTTCGCTATCAGCTCCTCAGCTGGTAATTTATCCATGTGAGGAGAATTAATTTCACGGATGTATTGAATCATGTCAGTCCAAGCATACTCGGCAGGACTCAATGTAAGAAACCATGTGGCGGGCGACCGTTCCTGAGCCATACATATCAGATTGCTTCTTGGTATTTTCCAATATTGTTCGGTGTTTCTTAATTTTGCAAAGATGTTGTTCAAGTTTTTTTTAATTAAATTTTGTTCTAACAATTTGAAATATGTAGCAGCTGTATATTTAGCACGTCGATCAGGTACATTCAGTGTTTGATAAATTCCACGGTTTAATTGACGAATATTATGATCGTTCAACAGGAAAAACAAATACTGCACATCTCTTCGAATATGCGAATTCTTCGACATCAACCGATGTTTGATGTACTCATAGGAAGTTAAACGTACAGGACGATTATCATATTGTCCATTATTTCCAAAAGGATAAAGAGCGGGAAAGCATAAAAGGTCGAGTAATTTTTCACGGTTATCTAATGGTACGTCATTGATTTTTTTCCCCTGGTATAAATTTGTTGCAGTTTCATTAATATTTTTCTCATGCATTGGGTAGATAGTGTAGTGTTCATAAAATGCATCTGCTTTTGATGCAGGAGTCAACAAAGCCTGTTTTGGAACTGCATCATCTCCAGTGTTTTCTGTCCTATTATTACAGTCATCATTTTCATCTCCAAAGGTGTAACCTTTTTGTGAGCACGCAGAAAAATTCTTTCCCTCGACATCACCAGAATCATCTTTTTCGTGAGAAAAAGGTGTTTTTGAATTATCTGGTTGTACCTCAAATTCTGTTTGTTGCAAATCATTCAGCAAATCCTCACAACGTTTTGGGAGTTTTATGTTTTTGTAATGTGGATTAATACTTTTAAGTTTTAGCAACGCTGTGAAAACTTTTTTGACATTGACTAATTGTTCCCAAACAACTTTGGTTTTAGTGTTTGGTAAACCACGTACCAAAATGTGTAATTCATGGTTATTGTTTACTGGCCTATCTGCAGGGCAAATTTTCTTCAAAGTTTCTTCGATGGGCAACGGCAAGTGGAATGTACGTCCCTTAACCTTTTGTATCATTTGCTTATGTCGCAGTTGTTTATTAGCAACAGTACCCATTCTCGTGACAACTTGGAAAGCTTTTGCTCGTTGAATGAGAAGAATTTCGTAATCATTCAGACAGAGAATTTCTTGTGGTACTTGTGGTACTTGAAGATTATTGAGAAAACATGTTGGAGGCATTTTATTTTCCCTAAATTGGCGCAAACAATATTTTCAAATATATGCGTCTTGCATGTCGTCATCTAGTTGTTTTTTGAAAATAGACCACTGCGTTGTTTGAATCGGTTTTCTCAATTTTTTCATCATTTGCATATCCCTTTTGGGGAGAAGTTTTTCACACGAGAGGCAAGAATTTTTCGGTACATCCAAGGACATTTTAGTGAAGGCTCTAAATGATTTCAAATAGGTCTTTTCAATTTCTTCTTCATCGAGGATTATCCCTGTGTTTTCATGCTGGTAGGATTTCACCTTCTCTTGTAAATCATGCCTCTCTTTTTCCAAGAAATCTTTATCCCCATTCTCAAGTGCATTATCCAATGCTATGATTTTTTCAAACTTTCTGATCATTGTGTAAACCCTTGTCCGCAGATATCTGATCGAAGGAAAATGCGGCGCTAGTATGTGTATTGCTATGAAAGTCGAAACACATGAATCGCAATTTTCATAGCAACTTCGAGGATGACCACGTTTTGTAGATCCATCATCGTGGCTGATTTCATATGACTTTATCTGTGGAACAATCAAGTGAATTTTTTCCATAGTGCAATTCATTAGCAACCGCAGAAACGCCAAATACTTTTCAAAGACAATGTCATCGTCCAATTTGCAAGATTCATCACATTGCCATTGCCTACTCTTTTTTTTCTCTCTCATCGAAACTTGCGAGTCAACGATTCTATCATTTTCTACTTTCGTTCCCGGATTTGAAGCTTTACATTGTTTATTTTCGTATAAGTTTTCATTCTCGTGACTCACATTTTCGTTCGTGGTTTTTGATAGACGTTGAGTATTTCTTTCGAGCACAGTTTCTGATGGCGAAAAACTACATGCACCTTCCCCATCATTGCATGCGTCAGTGTCATCTTTTTCTCTAGAACGATTAGAAAGGTGTTGATCATCGTTTGGCATTGAAGTTATTTTTTCCCTATATTTCGGCTCAAGGTCCGAACGTAGTGTCTCAGGGAAGTATGCTTCTGTTGTAGTGTTATGTTTCGATTCTCCGCACAAATCCAAGAGGTTTGAATTAGTATCTAAAGGATTCATTTCTTTAGCTTTCGTAATGGCCAGCTCTGCTGTTGAAGTGATAGATTTAATTAATTTCATTACTGAGTATTCAATGTTTCTCCTGCTATCTAAACACTATTTAACTAATTTTTCGGCTTCCATTCTATTTTTTATCGTAGATTTGTGATTCAATTTGCCGATTAGTTTTTGCACGAAAATTTCGTTTCTTTTTTTTTCAGCTGATGTTTTGGTTAATTTGGCGTATTTTTTTTTCGTATTTTTAGCTTGTTTTATTTTCACTTCGTCAACAGGCGTTTTATATATAGAAAAAGGATATGTCAAAGAATCGTGCAGCGACATATTTAAGGTTGATATTTGATCTGCAGAACATGCTTGAGTGGATAAATTTGTATCCAACTTTGGTTCCAAAGAGACGCTGCTTGGGACTGGACTTTTTCCCTTTTCGGAAAAACTCGAAAAATCTACTAAAGTTCGCGCCATAAAGTCCTTCACTATACTTTTGTTCTTAGAAATGTTCTCAAATGAACAGTTTTCAGCGCTTACCATTTCATGGCCTTTCCGTTTTATCGCCTGCTTTTGAACTTTATTCTTTTGGTAGTATCTCTTATTTTTTTTTTTTTTTTGCGACTTGAAGTATTGCTATACATTTGTTGATTTTTTCCAAGTAACATTTGTGAATACGAATTTTCCAGATGAATATCGTGACCCAAAAATATTGATCTCTTATCATTATCTGCAAATGATTGTTCATCGTTTTTAATTTGTTCATTCTCATGAATCATCTGTGAGAAATTATGATCATCTTTTTGTGGACTTTTCTGTACCTCTTGCAGTCTATCTTGACGTTCGACAGGAAAATGTTCCAATTGATGATTCTGTAACATCTGTTCTAAGTGCTGACGCATCGAATGTCTATCATACACTACATATTCTGGATTAATACCTAACAACAGTGACGTAGCAAACGCAATAGTAAAAACTCCACAGTCAACGCTGTTCTCTTGTTGCTGAACCTTCGCAAAAATGATTGATGTTTCATCAACGTAGGGAAACAGTTTTTTAAGGTACTGTTTTTTTTCATCATTCAAAGTGGGGCTCATTCCCGAATTAGAGTCATATATGTGAATCGAGTTTGTGTTCGCTTTGTAGTATACGCAAATCCAGTGAAAGTTTCCTGGTAAAATTTGAACATGATCAATATAATGCGGGACAGGTTTGATTTTATGGAAATGGTCAAAATATATCGTTTCATATGGTAGGTACTTCGTCTTATTGTGTATTATCGATGTGAAGACAGTCATGTGAGTGTCTTTCAGAGTTTCATTGTTCATTATCCTATCAATGCACTCTTTCTCGAGATATTGAAGTTCTAAACGAGGCAAACCCTGCCAAGTATATTCGATATTTTTTCTTTTTCTTCGTACAGGTTGAACTTTTGCTGTTTCTACAATTTTTGTCGATGACCGTTCGTACATCACGACTTCATCGTCAAAGATTTGTTGCTCGCTTGCAGTCAAAGATGACCACTGAAAATTCTTAACGACTTGGGTGCTTTTCGTTGGAGACGTACATTTTTTTATTAAAATTTTTTTATTTTCAAATGTCTTCGTCCCCTTTTTTGTGATATCCTGCCGTGAAAGGGTCAATTTTTGTATTTGTTCGTCGCGTACTGAGTCCACGTAACATGTTTTCTTTCGCTTTATCGTTTTCCAACCATCGTCCGAAGACTTTGGAACGAAATCATCTTGAATAATGTTTGAAGTTTGTGGTTCGGTTTCTTCAGGAACTAGAAAATCAGTATTTTCGACAATTTGAATGTTCTTTGTCGTTGGAGTGCCACAGTTTCTAATTCGTTGTGTATTTGTGAACAGTTTTGAGTCAACCTTTGGTGACAAATTCTGTGTGTGCTTCCTGTCGTTTTTTTTCGAATCAACACAACTAGTTTTCTTCCGCTTTACTTTTTCCCAATCATCATTTGATGACGTTGGGACGCGATCGCGTTGAACACCAGTTTGAAATCGACTCTCATGCAAACGCTTTGGAGCAATCCGTAGGGGCTCATTTTTTGACGCTTGTAGAAATTTCATATTGTATGGAAAATGCGTAATAGTCATGGTATCGAACATGTTCAACAAATGATCTTTCATTTCCGAAACATCATATTGTATTTTTGTAGGATCCATGCCAAACGCAAGCGATACAGCAAACGCAATCGCAAAATACCCACAGTCATGCCCGGTTTGGTATTGTACCTTTGGGAAACCAACGCTGCGAAGATTGATATACGGGAAAAGTGCCGTCAGAGACGATGAAAGATCTTCAGGCATTCGTCCGTAATTTATAGAATCGAAATCTTAAACGCTTTTGCTATCGTAATAAATGCAAACCCAGTGCAGTGTTGGACATTGCGGGTTCTCTGAGTTTGGATAACGGTAATGTAAAATTTGTATATACTTTTCACCCTCTGCCACAGGTTTAATTAAACTAATATTTTGGTACAAAGCTGGGCGCTGCGGTTTGAACCCGCTTTGTTCTCTGAGCATCTTATGAAATACTAACATATAAGTTTCTTCAAGTTCTTCTCCTTTAACAAGAAGTTGTCTGTCATCTTCAAACAATCTATGTATGATATCATGTAATTCCATTTTTAAGGGAAGATAAATAGCAAAATCGGTATTAAGAACTGTAGAATGATACAATCAGCTATATTGGTAGTAAACAATCTCTGTATTTTGAATTTTTATACGAATTGAAATACCTTTCGAAATTTGCGATAATCTTTTTTATCGCAAATTTATAATATTATTTTATAATACAAGGCGAAATTGATAGCCTTGTATTATAAAAGTTGCAAAAGCCCAAAAATATCTAAGGTTTTCAGAGTGGTTGTTGGCGTAATCGCAACCTTATACGATACGAAAGTATCTCAAGTTCAAACACAAACAGTATTCAACACCCTTAAAGCCGCAAGAGGCAGCCTCAACGGCGCAAATAGCAGCCACTATTGTTGCAAACAGCAACCTTTTAAACGCAAATGGCAGCTAGTACTGTACGATACAAGAGTATCGCGAGTTTGAATAAACAAATTATTCAATACTCTTTGAGGCGCAAGGACAGCCTTTAATGGCGCAAATAGCAGCCGTTATTGGTGCAAAGAGCAACCTTTTTTACCGCAAAAAGCAGCTTGTCTGGCGCAAGAGGCAGCCTGTATGGCGCAAGTGGCAGCCTGTATGGCGCAAATGGCAGCCTGTATGGCGCAAGTGGCAGCCTGTATGGCGCAAGTGGCAGCCTGTCTGGCGCAAGTGGCAGCCTGTCTGGCGCAAGTGGCAGCCTGTATGGCGCAAGTGGCAGCCTATCTGGCGCAAAAGGCGGCCTGTCTGGCGCAAGTGGCAGCCAGTATTGGCGAAAGAGGCAGCCTTAGAGAGTAAGGAAAATTGAAAGGTGTCTTGAAGTCTCCGGATTGGCGGACCTGGAAAGAAATATTCTAATATAATATGGAAGTACTTAGATAATAAGAAATTAGTGGTATAGAATACATGACAACTCGTTAAGCTTATACAATATTTAGCAAAGTAAACGTTATATATATTATCAAATTTCGAAAAAGTTGATGACTAAACAGTTAGTAAGCACATAATTATTACGCAAAAAATGATAATTAACACCCTTCTATCGTACTGGCTAGACTCTCAGTTGACTTTGACAGTAGTTTTTTTTTATTATTAATTATATTTTCAATCTCAACTGACATTATTTATATCTATATTTTATATACATATATTCAGTATTTTTTTATGAGCAAAAAAAATTGTAAACATTTGAAAGAAAATTATACTTTTTTTCTTTACTATGTGTAGAAATCATTTACATCCTGTACCGATACATAAATTATTCAGAAGAATAAAGCATCAAAAAAATTTGTTAAGTATAACTTTTAGCTAAAAAATTTTTGTAAAAATTATTCAAGTATAGCATGTTTCATGACAATTATTCATTGAAAGTTAACATGAGTTACAAAAATTGAATTTGATTTTGCTTTGTTTTTTTTCCCTTGCAAGTATACACTACATAAATTATGATTGTATATTTTAAATTTTTACTTATATTTACAGTTTTCTCAAACTTTAGAATTTAACAGACTGTCAAAACTAAGAGTGTGCTGTAGTGCTCACAGCCAAAATTATGAGAAAGCTATTTCAAAAATGTATGTCTTGCATCTAAGATCTGAGCGTATTTTACTTATTCCAACAATTGACTCTAATAAGTTTCTACTTTTTTTACGAAATTCCTAATTTTCATATGGAAGGCCCTTAAATTTGAAATTTTAGGATGGCGCATATTTATTTCAATAATTTGTGGATTACACATCTAATTTTATGAGAAATCTTTTTTGATCATAGAGTTCACTAATCGTTCTTGCGTTAAAAATGGACATTATAAATGAGTGCCTGCAAGTTCCAATAATCTACGATAATGACAGGAATTTTCCGCGCCACCTAGAAGTAATCATGGTTTTGAGGAATTACACAGTGAACTAGTCCACTCACGGTGAACTTGTGAGCTCACGTGGGAGCTCGCAGGAAGTTCACAGCGAGCTCTTTACTTCACCTGTTTTGTCAGCTTATGGTGAGCTCACTTGTTCACTGGAAATTTTAATTTCCAAACCTAAATATTCCAGCTTTCAAGAAGTCACAAAATTAAGAGATTGTTCAAAATACCTATGAATAGCTACCGAACTCAGCTTTTTCTTTTACACAAAATATGAATGATATTGTTCTGTTAGATTCTAATAGTTCTCGAATCATTCTAAAATATCTGAGGTGCTATCAAAATCAACAAAGAGTTATCCTTTCTTTTTTTTTTTTTTTTGAAAATGTCGATAGAAGATGAATTTAATGATTCTTCGAAGCAGCAACGATTTAAAATTTTTGTTGATATATTTTTCATCCTGTTTCTTTTTCCAGCAACTTTCATCTGAATAAATTATTTATTTGGAATCAGTAACATAATATATTATATGTTTGAATGTATTATGTTGAAGAATATTTTTTACAAAATTCATTGTTGAATATAGCAATTCAGAGATCAGCTTTATCAATCGTTGTAAATGATTGGGCATAATAATTTATTTATTTTTTTTTTATTCTGAAATTGCCTCTGCTGAAAATTTCCATTTGGTTTTCTAATTGGTTTTCCAATTGGAAAACCAAATGGAAAAGTGGCCGTTTTTCCAATTTGTTTGACTAATTAGAAAACGAATTAGATTTCCAATTGATTTTCCAATTGTTTTGTCTAATTAGAAAACCAATTAGATTCCTAATAGGTTTTCTAGTTGAATTCTCCTATTTGAAAATTTTTTCTAAATATTTTTCTAAATAGAAAACTAAATCCATTTCCAAATGTAAGCCCAATTGTATGTGTAAAGGTAATTTTTGGAACAAATTTTCAAATAGAAGAATCCAACTGGAGAAACAATCGGAAATCTAATTGGTTTTCCAATTAGACAAACCAATTGGAAAACCAATTGAAAATCTAATTAGTTTTCCAATTGTAAATTTTCAGCAGGGTGTATTTTCATCCATTGGTTTATCTCAATATACAGGGTGATCCAAGATGACCTGAACAGCCAAAAAATATGGATTTCTTATCAATTATAAAACATTTTTTTTTTTCTTCATTTTCCAAAAAACTCAGAATAAGATAAGTTATTCAGCCTAAGATTTAAAAAATAAAATAAATGTAACGTAAACAAATAAATATGCTCTCTTGACAAGTGAGGGTCGATTTCACGTATTAAACTTTACCCTAATTTTCTTCATATTTTTTTCAGTCGAAAATTCATTTGCCACTTTTCTGAAAACTCGAAATCAAAAAAGATATTCGAGCCTAGAATCTAAAGAATATGATTGGTTAAAAGTTGTGACCCGAATATCTATTTCGATTTTGAGTTTTTTAAAAAGCGGCAAAGGACTTTTCAACTTAGATATATAAAGAAAATTTGGGTAAAGTCTGATGATCCGTGAAGTCAACTGCCACTTCTCAAGAGAGCACATTAATTGTTCCAATTTTAGACTTAAATTCTTTTTTTTAATTTGAGTTTTGTGAAAAATGAGAAGAGAACATTGTCTAATCATTCCTTGAGAAATCTACATTTCTTGGGTGTCCAAGTCATCATGGATCACCCTGTATGAAAATATGTGATCATATAAACGAATTTTATTAAATAAATATACATACACATAAATGAATTTAATTGTATAAAGTGTAATAAAATTTGAGAAATACACTTTACATACAGAAAATTAAACATTTTATCTGTCAGTATGCTAATAATTATTTATTTATCTATTTTCATGTAAAATTTTTGTATGTCTCAAATCAAATTATTTTTAGTTTAAAATTAAAATTATTGTTGACTACACGTAGTTTGACAAAGTTTTAATCCTCAGTTTGTAAAAAATAGAAATCATGTATTTGAAAATATGTTTTTCCTTTCAATTTCTTTTTTCTGTTTCAGTTTACAATTAACAAACTTTCATCCAAAAATGATTTTTTTTAAATTAGCAATATCTTCATGTGTTTCTAAGTATAATTTCTGTATAAGAACTAGAAATAAAATTCGCATATTTAATCTCACGTCAGATCTGATATGAGATCTTATGTCTCACGTGAGATCTGGTACGAGATCTCACACAAGCTTTGAACCAGCTTATTTCTAATTCCATGTCTCATGCCAGATCTCATGTTAGAAATTGGTCGGTTCAGAACTTGTGTGAGATTTCATATCAGATCTCACGTGAGACATGAGACCTCATTATTGATCTTACGTGAGATTAAATATGAGAATTTCATTTCCAGTAGGGATGTTTTAATTTAAAATTTTTTCAGTTCTAAATAAGAATATCTTGAGAAGTAAATTGTTAAAGCTTCAATCTTCAATATAGAAAAAGTCGAAATCATTGAAATCGGAAATATATTTCATGTTTTAATGTTTGATTTCCCACTGATATATACATAGATATTATATAAATCAGTGATGATTTATTTCATTGTTTCTGTTATTGGCAATTAACTTTTATTTATAAATCACAATAAACTACAATCTGAAAAATTAAATATTCAAAATTATCAATGTAAGGTTTGAAGTTCAAAAAAATTCTGTTGTAAAATATTTTTCACATGATTAATAACTCATTGTAATCATTTAAAGATAGAATAAAGTTATTGTCATAAATGCATGACCATAATTCAATGTCTTCTATTTAATTTTTACATTTAAATGATTAAATTACATGTTTTTGCCACAAAATTTTATCTTTCTGCTTTGATTTATCAAAATATATTAAAAATAAAATCGTGCGATCAAATTGTACACAATATGTGTACACATACACGAATTTAGGGTTCGCTCAAACATTACCTAATATGATTGAGAAGAGATATTTTTCAAGATAAGTAAGACAGATACAGAAGTAGAAAAAAGCGTTACGTCATGTTTGAGCGATTTCTTAAGTTTGAATTATTATTAAATCAAACAAAACTCTAGACATATGAAAAATTGTATGTTTTATGTCAGCATCATTATAATTCCCCTATTTTTTAATAAATTTTCATATGGGTTGTATATCATTTTTTGTCTAATTTAAAATGAGAATTACTTTGAAAAAAAAAATTATAATGATGATGGAAATTGTTTACTGAAAATTAAATGAACTATAAATCAGCAAAAATTTATAAGTTAAAAAGTACCGATAACAGTTTGTATACAGATCTTACGAAAGCAGAGAGTAACATAATGAAAATCTTAGAATGACAACATTCAAGAATGTTATATGATTGCTTTTTTTATTTATCTATTATTAAAAATTAGAGACTTGAATTTATAATAAAATAATAATGAATTGCAGTGGTGCAAGTTACATGTTTAATTTACACTTAAATCGTCATGTATTCCTAACCATCGGAACAATTTATCACAATAATAAACAGAGGTATTGTAAATTTTGATGGAAAAATGTATTACGTACTCAATAAAGTAGAAATTTACAATCATAAAAGCAAATGATTATTGTAAAACATTTACCCAATATTTGCTTTTGTTAATGATTGCGAATCACTGTTTTCCGAAATATGTGACCCTCGGTTCGAATTTCGAAGAACAAGGTTCGAGAAAAACCAGAAAAACTCAGTTCGAAAAACACGTTAACGGTTGTTGTCAAGTGTTTCTCTACGTTGGAAAATAAAAAAAAAAAAAAATTTTCGAAATGGAAGACTTGCCAGGAAATGTTGAAGGCCTGAACCTGGACGAGGAGGTAATTGATTTTTTTTTATCATATCGCGAGAAATTCAATTCCCTGTGCAGATAATCAGGTTGCACAGAATGTAAACCCGGACTTTCAAACCCTTCAATTTTTTTATTGTTTTGCGTAGTTAGGGATGTAACTAACATTTTAAATGTCTAAACAAGTGAAAATTATTAGGACTTGGGGTCGCCAGAAACTCAGGCACCTTAAAATCGTATATAAATGTATTTTTGAAGGGTCTGGGTTTACATTCTGTGCAGCATGCATATATAATAATCATTGCCATGTCCATGATTTTCGAACCGATTGTTTGAACTATGATTTCGATCAAAATAAACAGGTTCTGAAAATTTGTGCATATTTTTATAAAACATTTGGATGAATTTTTTTTTGCGCCACATCATATTTAATATGCTGGCAAAAAATTCAAAGCGCGGGAAAAAACTAGTACGCCTGCGCGGAATTTCATGCACAACATATATGTAATATTATTGCATCTTACAATTTTGAATTTAGATATATAATCCGTTTACCTAAAGCATTAATTTTTTTTACTATTTTTTGTATCGTACATATGTAAAAATTTGGAAAGATTTTTATTTAAGATAAGTTAGGAAATTTCATTAAAATCAAAAACTTTGAGTATTCATTTTAAATCAGAAAATCTTTACATGAAAAAAAGAATTAAAATTAATCTTTTAATTAGAATATTTCCATTTTTAATAATATGGAAATAACATATTGTATAGAAATCATAGTTGAAAAACTATAATTACTTAATATAAGTCAATATAATCACTCAATAAATTAATTGACAATCTATAAATTAGAATTTTTTGATGCAATTTTGTTAGATATTGCGTGCAAATGTTTCATTTCTTAAACTAATGTAATTTTCAGGAGTTATCATTTATTTTTATTATATCCAAATCCTCAATAATGTTATTGTTTATTAAACAGTTTCTTAAAAGCAATTAAAAATAGAGAAAAATTTAAAAATTTAAAAGAATTTATTTTTCAGAAAAATCGAAGGCTGAACTATTTGTTTTAAAAATTTGAAAATGTTGATAATCTTGTGTAATTTTGCATAAGATTAAAAAAAATATTTTGAATTTCAAAAGTTTCAAGTGTAAATAAAATATTTTGAAAATTTGAAAATGACGTGCAATATTTCATGAATTTATGTACTGAAAATGTGAACTGTAAATAAAGTAATAGATGTAATTTTTACAATGATGAGTGTAAAGTATGTGAATATTTTTCATTTATTCTTTGTTCATTCTGATGTTTGCATTTTAAATATAAAGTTTTTCTTTACTAAATATTTTCCTTTATAAAAAATACAAAAAGGTTTAATTTTAATAGTTGCAATAATGCATGTACAAAAAAATCCATTTGAAAACCCTGCTGAAAATTTCCAATTGGTTTGTCTAATTGGAAAACCAATTAGATTTCCGATTGGTGTTCCAGTTAGATTCTTCTATTTGAAAATTTTGTCCAAAAACTTTCTTCACCCATACAATTAGGCTTACATTTGGAAATCCAATGAGTTTTCTATTTAGACAAACTTTTGGAAAAAATTGTCAAACAGAAGAATCCAACTGGAAAACCAAATGGAAATCTAATTGGTTTTCCAATTAGTCAAACCAATTGGAAAACCAATCGGAAAAACAGCCATTTTTCCAGTTGGTTTTTCAATTGGAAAACCAATTGGAAATTTTCAGCAGGGAAGTCACGCACTTAGCTATTTGTTTGCAATATTTGAAAAATTAAAAAATCATGTAAAGTTTTTTATAAACCAAAATATTTTTGAACCTCAAAAATCTGAACAATAAATGTGCTTAACTAAAAATTTTTCATATTCATCATAAATTAATCCTAAGAAAAAAAGCTCATTATTTGTATCTTAAGTTATTAGTTTCTGTATGAAAATAAGAAATAAATTATTATCGAAGATCAAAAATAGATTTATGAGAAAATTAAACATTTTTCATTAAGAAAAAAGATATATCATACCTTTTCAGTTCATTATTCATTCTTTATTTTAATAGATGTTGCTCGAGGACTATGGGGAAGAAGAGCGGCCAGCCGAGGAACGAGTTGACCAACGGCCAGTACCACAACCTGATGCTCTGGCGAATTTGGTGCTGCTAGTGCAACAGCAGCAACAACAGCTAAATCAACTGCAAAATGCAATAAGAAATGGCTTGATGGGTCCAGTCGTCCCGGCAGCAGCTAACGGGGCCCAGGCTAATGAAGTTCAAGCAGCTGGTGCTGCTGATGCACGTATTCCAGAAGCAGCAAATAATGCTGCCAACAACGGGAATGTGCAGGCACTACATTGTGGGGGTAATTTAAAAACATTCAATATATAATTCAAATCAAACCAAAAAGTGGACTTCTATAAAATATTCTGTGTTTTCAGGACGCAGATCAAGGGCTGGGAAAAAAAACAAGAGAGACGCTTTATGTTTATGGTGTACAATTATTGCTACAGAGGGCGTGATTATCGTGGAGGCAATGGAGGAGACCGAGGAGGCGGTGGCGGAGGAAGAGGAGGAAGAGGAATTCAAATAAATAACTAATTTTATATCAAATAAGATCAAATACAAAGTATTATAATTTATTGTAGCTGATTTTATACATAAAAAGTTTTGTTAAAATATATTTTAGAAGATTTTATAAATGAGAGTGTTATAAAATACCAACTAACAAATACACATTTAAAATCATATTTAAATCAATGAGTTAAATTTTACAACGATTATGTATGATATAATATATACAATCTGAAAACATAATATAATAAATTTTTGAATCAAAATCATGTATTGTTTATTCATTTATTTTTAATACTCTATTGTTGAATATACATACATGGGATGTTAGTCAATCGTAACAAATTTGGCAGAATGTTTTTCTTTTTTAAAATAAAATTTTTCCATACAATGTATTATGAAAAATGTTTTCGCTCTGAAAACAATGACCTTATATACCAATGTTGATTGTCATAATTTTTCCTTAGTAAATCAAAAAATTATTCATAGACCCTGCTTATGTAACTTAATACATTTCGAAACCTTAACGATGCGATGATAATAATTTACCAAAATTCATTGATTAGGATTGAAGCTTCCACCTGAACACGTTAAAAAAATGTGTAGTTTATTAGAAAATTCAAGAAACAATGGAAATGAAAATGATAAAAATGAAACGATTTGTATTTCGATATTTTCAATTTAATTATTTGTTTACCTATTCACGAATTCATTTTTTTTTTCTTTTCACGTCACAAACCTTTTTCGAAAATTGTTATTTTAACTTGAGGTCCTCATATTTGTTTATTTGAATATTTATTTTTAACTTTAATCTTAAAAATATATACTTATTATTTATGGAAATAAAACCCAAAAACACCAACAGCAGGAGGAGAAAAAAGAAATAAATTATCGATTATTTATTCACCAATCAAATTTGTTTATATTCTTACTTACATGATTCACAACCCACAAAATTCTTTCCAAGAAGCTGCTGAAAAGTATGCAGCCACTATGACCTGAAACAAAAAAAATGCACACAAAGTATTCAATGCACAACGAATCCTTTTATATATAAATTTTTATATTTATATTGTAAACTTTCCAATTCCCACAAATAGGTTGCATGATAGGCGCGAGTAAATTGTAAATTTAAGTTATTCTATACATGATACATATGAGAATTATTATTAGAATTATTATATTAAAAATAAATTTTGAATTATTCTATACATGATTTGTAATAAATGTATGGTATATATACTTTTGTAATAAATGTATATATATTTATCTTAATCTAGCTGAAAAAATTACTTATCTGATTAGATGATGAACAGTTTTCACCGATGATAAACCAGGAGATTCCAAAATTGGCCATTCGACGACACTGTAATAAATATTTTTCACACTTTGCTCCAAACATTAACGTAAACACGATCCGACCTCACCCGACACGACTGTGCACGACCGGACGAACACGGACGAGATAAGCCCGAGCTCATCCGAGAAGAGAGTCCGAGACGTCCGAGAAGAGAGAAAATCGGGTAGCATCGTGCGAGCTCGGAAAAATTCGGGGCATTTAGGAAACCTAGCCCACTCTGAGCCATGGGGTCTTAAAAAAATATAGGTATAGTGATTGCCCAGCGAATTGTAGTGAAAGCGCGCAAAAGGACGAGTAGAAAGAGACAGAGCAGGCGCGCGGGTCTAGTAAGAGGGAGAAGAGATGAGTGAAAGGAAGCTGCTTGCGGTATATTAAGAGTCCGGGCGACTTTGCTCCAGTCAGGGCCGTATGTACTGTGTGTTGCATGATGAAATATTGTTATTTTCATGTTTTTTTTATTTATTTATTTAAAAGCGACAACAAAGTCCTTCCGGACTTTGTGATACTCATAAAAAAACTTCAAAAAAGTAAAAAAGGTTGTCGGGTAAAACATGACAAAGCTATTTTACAAAAAATATTGATATCCTACTGTCTGTTTCACCTGGTACTATTCACCAGGAAAACCAATTATTAATTTGCTTACGAGACTATCACGAGGAAAAAAAAAAGAGAGATATTATTATTAGACAGGAATGTTGTCCAGATGATACTCGACGTATATTTACTGTTCGTAGGATATTTGTTACAACTTTAACTCGGATTTATTTGAGTCCCATAGAAAAACGTAACAAAAAAGGCCCGGCAACCCGCTTTTGCACTGCAACAGTATTTCATAAAAATGATTCTTATCGACTGAATCTAGTACAATCTTCTTATCATTATTTGCCCAATAATGAATATCAGAAGTGTTTTCTGTTTTATAAATATCACAGGCAGACTCGAAAACAGGTTCAAAAAATACGTAGCTGAACTGGCTACAGAAAGAAGCCAGAATATTTCACTTTAAAAGCGTCACACAATATTTAAAGTATTAGTAGCAATCAATAAATATATTATGAATACTACAAATTATGCGTGTTTTGCTTATCTACTGATATTTAATACTTTTGCACAATTATAAAATATTCCCTCAAAGTTCAGTATCGACACCATAACGTTGAAGACAGTCTCAAATAAACAAGGTTTAAAAAAGTGAAACACTTGTAGAGTTAAATCAGGTTTTTTTTTATCGTTTAGGGTCATAATGCATAACATTTATACAAAACAATACACAGTATATGAAATGATAGTATGCAATATGTCATTGCGTTATATTTTTCTGTATTAGGTGTCGAGTGCTCTTCCAAGTTAACTATTTCTGGATTAATGTAATAAAAAAAGCGGGTTTTCGGGCCTTTTTCGTTACGTTTTTCTGTGGGACTCAAATAAATCCGAGTTAAAGTTGTAACAAATATCCTACGAACAGTAAATATTCGTCAAGTATCATCTGGATAAAATTCCTGTCTCATAATAATATCTCTCTTTTTTTTCCTCGTGATACTCTCGTAAGCAAATCAATCATTGGTATTCCTGGTGAATAGTACCAGGTGAAACCGACAGTAGGATATCAATACTTTTTGTAAAATAGCTTTGTCATGTTTTACCCAATAACCTTCTTTACTTTTTCGAAGTTTTTTTTATGAGGATATCAATATTTTTTGTAATATTGTCGAATTTGATGCTATTTATATTTATTATATTCTTTTAATTAATAAATAAATACTCAAATTGACGCATAAAAAAACTTTATTTACCCTCTCGGATCTTCTGCGACCGAGCTCAATTGCGTGCGGTTGCAGAAAATCTGATAGGGTATTAAAAATTTCGATAATTATTTTTGCCTCTCACACATTAAAAATGAGCATATTTAAACACGTTCCGACGTACACAAATGAAGTATTTCAGGCAAACACGCAGGCTGTCGACAAATGACAATCAGCAGGGAAATAACAGCCGATTAGAACTCGTGTGATTGCCGCCTGAGCGAAGCGAAGGCGGCAAACCTCTCACTCGTTCTGAATCGGCTGTTTTTGACCCTAGCTACACAATATACTATTATAACACTACATTTTTGCACATAAGATTGAAATCTTTTGATTTAATTTCAATTTAATTTTAATTTTTAATTAGGTTAAAATTTTCACATTGAGATCTGTTTCATACAATAACCGTATAAATTTCAGTAACAGTAAATTTAATTTACAAAATAAATAATGGTTTTCTCTGTTTTTCCCAACTTGATTTCAATTTTATTTTAATTTTATGTATTATTTGCTATTATTTACCTTTTTTTTATTATTATTTATTTATCTAGTTTAATTTTTTTATTGTTATTGATTCACTTATTACAGTTGTGGGCACAGTTTGATATTGTTCTACTTTTATTGTTTACTCTTATTTATGAATATATTAATCATTTACTTACTGTTATTTATTTTTATATATATTTTTTTGGCTACAGTTTATTAACTATTCATTATATTATTAATATATATTTATGGGCCTGATTTGATATTGTTCTATTATTTGTACATGTCGGTTTACAATTTATTTTTTTATTTTTTTACTATTATTCATTCATCCTGTTTAATCATTTATTATCATTTACTGTTTATATTTACTGTTATTTATTTACGTATGTATATTTTATTTTATTATTTCTTCTTCATTTATTTATTCACTGTTCATTATTCATTATTTAACATATTATATACTTATAGGCCTGGTTCAATATTGTTCTATTATTTATACTTGTCTGTTTACAATTTATTTGTTAATTTTTGTACTATTACTCTTTAATCTTGTTCATTCATACGGTTCCACTTTGAATGCTATTAAAATTGCTGCTAAGTAACAGTGTTTTCTTCGTATGATTTTAATTTTCCGGAAAAGAAGTAAACTCAATTAATATTTCGTTTTTGCATCAGAGATTAGAACTAAATGTAAATAAAATAAATTTTTTAAATCATTTCAAATGCATATCTTTCTCCTCATTATGCTACACTAAAATTGCTCCCAATCTTTCACTGAACTTACTTCCTACATCACGCTGCGCTCGATCAACCAGAAAATTTGAATTTTTTTACTCGTGACGAACCAAGTTATATTAGTTCTTATGTCATATCTAATGTTTTTCATTGTAAAGCTCAGCTAAGTCAAAAGATTTCAACAGTACCTACGATTTTAGAACTATTTCATACGATTGGTTTTGAAATATGTAGTAAAGTACAGTGGATTGGGCCTAATGATATTGTGATATTGTATATGCATTATACTAAGCACGATAGGTTTTCAGTAAAACTTGTTGTTCATATTATAAAAATATAAAGTCAGTGAAATTTGGGATACCTCCTCTAAAAAAACCGCGCCATGACTCTACCTCTGTGGTGGTGAGGAAAAAACCTCAATAGATAATTACCTGTATAAAGCAAAAAAGAAGAATATATTTTTTTTTCGCAAATAATTTTCGGCTAACGGTTTCATCTTCAATTAAAAAAAAATAAAGTGACGATGTTTCTTACAAAATTTAACTTGGCATGCACATTAAAAATGGCTCAAAAAGGTATTCAAATTATTTGAGGATAAGCGAGATAAAAAATTTTCTGTTAAGTCGAATAACAATATTCCGCTAAAAAGTACGAAAATATTTTACCTGGATTGAGCGGAGATGCTTATTGCGAAAATAGAAGCTAGTGTGATGCTGTTCTAAAAAAGTGACCACAAAATGAAACGTGACTGAAAAAATTCAGCCTATGTAGTGTGGCTATGTAGTGTTCCCATCGACTTTTTTATTTTCATTGAATTAAAAATTATCAATAAATAATGCGTTAAGGGATACTGTTAATAGAGTAGCCTTAACATAAATAAATTATGTTCTCAAAACGTGAGACTTTCGCTCAACATTCTACACACGTAAAGAATTTTTGAAATCATTCTTGAATGTGATAACATAAACTTGAAGTCCAAAGGGTGATTTGTTATTGAAAAAAAAAAATTTTTTTTTCAAAAAGCGCGGAAGTGATTACTTTGTTGAGAGTAATATAGGAATCCCTAGTCTAGAAAAAAATAATGACAACAAAATTTCACGTAAAATAATTTGTAAAGTGGAAATAAACAAAAAAACAATAGATCTGTTGAAACGTGAAAAGAGAATACAAATTAAAAAAAAATTATTTTTTTTGTTTTATTTAACAATAAAAAAGAGAAAGAAAAAAAACGAAATTTGCAAACTCGATCATTTGCGAGTGAAAGTTTCTCTTATTAGATGTGATTAGATGTTAGTTTTCAAAACATCGTATAACACCTTTTCCGTTCGTAAAGCATTTTTTAAAACCCAAACGTCAACCAATTTATCCATCACTGAAATCGGAATATGAGTTTATGCAAAAAAAGATGAAAGTTTTATCTCGGCTTTTTGTACTTCTTTATTCATTTCGTTTCTTTTTATAGATTCAGTTTGTGTAGTGGAATCGCGATATTTTTTCATAAACTTTTTTAGTTTGTTCAAATTGAATGTTCTCGTTTCCAAAATATCGCAAGTGCTTTTTCTTTTGTTTGGCGAGGCTGACACTGCATGATCATTTTGTTCCAAATCGATCTGTTTTTCTCCGTGATTTATATTATTTGTGTGAAGAGGAGTAGTATTTGAAAAACATGGCTCTGAAATATGTAATTTTATTTGATCTGGAGACGTTGAAAGTGTGCTGTCAAGGTCTTGTATACTATTTGTAGAAGAGGAGAGAATGCTATTAGAAATTTTATTTTCTATCATTTTTTACTTTTGAAGTTGATTATCAAAGCAAGTAATCAAATTTTTCGGAGGTGCTGACTTTGCTCATACGCGATCTACTCCCAGGTGCATTGTGTTTTTTGAGGTTGGAGGTGCAGATTTCGAACGTTCTATTTCATGATTTAAACGTCTTTCGATTTTTTCTAACTCACATGACAACTTTTCAACATCTGACTATATTTCAATTCTTGGAAAACAAACACAATTTCTCTTATTCAATAGCATGACCCGCAAATTTTTCAAATGAGACTTTTTTCGGAAGTGTTGTTTCAAACCTTGTTTTCCAAATGTGTAATTTTTCTGACAAATACAACATCTGAATTGACGCAAATCACTTTGAAAAACATGAAAATGAGGATGGTAAACTTGCAAATCTTTGTCGTCTTCATAAATTTTTGTATAAATCGAATTTTTTCTCTTTTTGACTGATGTATTAACTGCTGAAGTGTTGTCTTTCTGTAAAGTGTTCAGTTTATGTTTTTTCACATTCAGGTGAATTTCAGCTTGACTGTTTCCCCCCACGTAATTTTTGCAGCAAACAGAGCAAGAAAAACCTGACGAATTACCAGCTAATGAGTTTATGTACAAAAAAAATCTGGATGCTTTGGAACATAATTCTCAGTCTTCAATTTCCACGACGAACGCCTCAGAGGAAAAGAGCATTCAATGAAAAAGTGACCTCGGTTTAAGAAAGAGGCGAAATCCCCGTGAAAATTCGAAATTCCTAAGTAGACAATTCATCGGTCAAAAAAGTTCGACCTCCGCAAGTCATCAATAACCATTTTTTATTTGGATTA
The DNA here is from genome assembly GCA_028476575.1 of Platygaster robiniae. Lineage (NCBI taxonomy): Eukaryota > Metazoa > Arthropoda > Insecta > Hymenoptera > Platygastridae > Platygaster > Platygaster robiniae. Next base: position 11,727,971 of record CM052023.1, on the reverse strand, counting down.
CCAATACCAAAGCGTTGTGTGGAATTCCCGTTTTTAAATGGGAATTCTAAAAAGTTTCGTCAATCACTTATGCTTTGGCTATATTTTCAAGAACTGCAATCTAACGCAAACCGCAAAAAAATGTAAAACTGAACTTCGAAGTTTTAAAAAACCGTCTTCCAAAAAAGAAATTCGTTAAAATACCTTTTCAGAGTCTTAAATGTTTTAGAATACCGTCATCGTTGCACAACAGTATATAATATACTGCCATATTATCATTAGCTCTCATGTTCTATTTTATTTTACATTAATTAGCTAATATCTGCGAAAATTGCGAAGTGCTAAAAACAAGAGCTTCTTTCCTCTTAATTCGCAGGTGTTCATTAAACTAGACAAGAAATGGAAAATCGATCTTATATTTGTATTTTAAACCATAGTTTTCGTGAATTCATGAAAGTAAATAAACTATTGTATGATATTAATTTTTCGACTAAGTTGCATTTTTTTCACCTAGAAATTTTTGAATGATAGTTGTTTAATCTGTATAAATATTTTTTTGAGCTTGTTAGAAATTTTGATATATTTCTAGATTTCACAGCTCAAGGGAAGAGAACCTGAACCAAAGCTCGAGAGTCTCGAGACTTGAAAAGTAATTTGGAGCTGGAAAAAAACTCGAGTTCTAATGTGAACACAAGTCCGGTGTCACTTGGCAAGCCATGGGGAGTTGTTCTGAAAAGTGAAAGGCAGTGGTGGGAGGGGAGACGAACCAACGATACGTGCGGACGTTGTGTCGTTTCGGGAGCCTTCATGGTGCAGTTTTTTTCCAGCTCCATCAAATATCCCACCACTGGTGGGGCCCGCCCGAACGTTTGAGGTTTCGGGATGCAAGTGCACCGAGTTCAGGTGACTTTGCACATGGAGCCCGAAAATACTTTTGTCAATTACTCTGCGCGATGCCCTGAGCGTATAAGGGTACCAATCATATATATCACAGTATAAAAAATTTTATGATTCGGATACTTTCTAAATATGCGTGTAATTTGTTGACAAAAAAAATCGCATACAAAATTTCAACTTAAAAATCGTACATCATGAATTCGTAATTCATTAATGCAATTTTTTTTACTATCCCTGTACATAATTAACGTATCGTGAAATTTGTTAGTCCCAAAAATACCAAAGTCTATAACTTTTTGAAGTGGAACACTTCTTATATGAGCGTATATAGAGGGGTAAAATACAGCTAGCAGGAAACGGTCCAGCGCCATCTACGGAGGTACATGTCACTTAAACTAATAATAGGGGCAGGGAGCGTGCGGCAGGGGTGACGCACGCGACTTAGCAAGCTACCCTTAGACCATATAATACATGGACTGCTATTAGGCAGAAATCACCCAACCTCACTTAGAACGATGAATGTGACGTCACGGACGACGAGTACAGTTGAACGCGTTCGATATTGCACAAATACTTGTAAGCAATTGTAAGTAAAATGAAACATCAGTTGTAAACATTGTGTGTGTTGTCAGTGTTGTGAAGTGTTGTATAACTAATTTTGTCACAAGATTCATTTTTTATACTTTTATTAATAGATTACAATTACCGTCTTAATGATCCTGTTTTCGACGATTTATCATCGAAATGACTTTTTGCTGAATTATTGTGCTATTATACATTTTTACTTTTATCATCGTAATGACTCTATTTTTTGCTGAATGATTGTGCAATTTTAGATTTTTACTTTTATCATCATAACGATTCTATTTTTTTTGTTGAATGATTGTGCAATTCTAAATTTTTACTTTTATCATCGTAATGACTCTATTTTTTGTCGAATCACTGTATGACTGTAAATCTTTATCACTGCGAACATGGATATATATAGACTCACAGTGTGGGAGTTGTAAGAAGAAGAGAAAAATTGTCTGTAGTAAAAAGTATTTTCTGTATTAGAGGATCTTGAAATTATACTTATATTATTGAAATCAGTTGGAGCATTTATTTAATTTGGTTGGAACATAACACTGGCGACGAGGATTAGAATTTGTCCGGCTCATTCACCACCTTTTTGGAGCTACAACCCAGTTGTGAAAAAGGACTATCGACCCCTAGAGCTACTTCTCTTTTTGCTTCATACGGACGAAGTCGGAGCCAACCTTGAGTTTTAGACCAAGATTCCGACGTTCCTAGCAATCAACCCTGATCACGACAGCGACTCCAGTCCTGCCCTACTTCAGACAACCGACGAAGGAAGCTCAAAATTCAACTCTCTTGACTAGCTGGCGATTCACCACGGATTAGCAACCGAGGTCCACTGTCAAAGTGAGTCACAACCGTTTATAATATTGTGAAAGCTGCATTTCTTTCCATATCCTATGTTACAATCATAAATCCTTGACCATATGTGACTCCAAATTACTCCCTTTTACCCTAGTCAATAGCACAAACTTGAAAAATTGATTGTAATTGTTCTCTGATCAACGAGGAAATCTTATTAACGGAAATCAAAATGCCAGATACAGTGAATACGACAACAGTTACCCAAAGTAGTTTTAAAATCGAATTTCTCATAAAACTTATTTCCGATAAATTTGACGGAGATAGACACAAGGTTCGTAGCTTTGTCAAGCAAGTTGACGCAGTATTCGAGTTAGCTGATGATAGCCAAAAACCTGCCCTTTTGCTTTACGTTAAGAGTTTGATCTCTGGCAAAGCAAGAGAGCAGATCGATATTCACTGTCACTTAACAACATGGAAAGATATTTCTCAACTGTTACTAAATTTATATATGGATAAAAAGACATTTGATCAGCTGCTCGAAGAACTGCACACATTGAGACAATTACAGAACGAAAATGTTACAAACTTTTATCAGAGATTAGAAGATCTTTCTTCAAAGATTCTTGGAAACGTTTATAGCTCAGACAGCAAAAAAACCGAACTCCCAGGTCGTATTTCTATGGTCACGCAGATGACTCTTAATCGTTTCGTGTACCACACTCATCCTCAGATATCTCAAATGTTCAGATACAGGGAATTTGAAACGATTGATGAGGCATTTACTGCCGCTGTCATCGAGGAAAAATCTTTGAAATTACAATACAATGGCTCTCAAAAAATCAAAAAGTGCGCTATTTGCAATCGGAACAATCATAATACAGATCAATGCTTCCAAAATCCACACAGTAGGAATACACGAGGTAATCTTCCGAGACAGATTTTCCACTTCGAATCGAACACGAATTCAAATTCTCAGGGATCAAAATTCTCACCAAATCATTTATCTCTGCATTGCAATTATTGTAAGAAGCCGGGTCACAAGATTGATCAGTGCAGAAAACGCGAATGGGCTAATAAAAATCGCGTACAGAATCAGGACAAAGCACCATACGCGAATCAGAATTCAAATTTCAATCAAACCCCGAAAGAACAACAACGTGGAAATGTGAACTTCTACGGGCAAAATTTTCTCGAAGCGGGACTTCAATCGGACCCAATGTAAATCAAAATCAAAATCCGAGTCAAAATAAAATTTCAAATCAAAATCAATATCGAAATCAAAATCAAAATCAATATCGAAATCCAAATCAAAATCAAAGTCTAAATCAAAATCAGAATCAAAATCGAAATCAAAATCCAAGTCTAAATCAAAATCAAAATTCAAATCAAAATCAATATCGAAATCAAAATCAAAGTCTTAATCAAAATCAAAATCGAAATCAAAATCAAAATCAAAATCAAAATCAAAATCAAAATCAAAACCGAAATCCAAGTCAAAATCAAAATCTAAGTCAAAATCAAAATTCAAATCAAAATCAATATCAAAATCGAAATCAAAATCAAAATCAAAATCGTAATCAAAATCTAAGTACTTATTTCAGTCCATCTTATTCGGGAATTTTCGCTGAAAATAATGACTTAACATACGTTTTATTCCATTGTGAAGCTTCAAAATGTCCTGAAAAAATATTAAAATTTCTTGTTGATACAGGAGCTTCAATGTCTCTCATCAAAATGTCCAGTTTACAGCATTACGAAATCATAAATCCACAAATCATAACTTTGAATGGAATAGCTTGTAATGCGACAACCCAAACTTTTGAAGAAATCGAACTAGAACTTGGAATTCACAAACACTCTTTTGTAACCAATTTCCAATTGATAGATTCTATGACGAACATTCCATTTGATGGCATAATAGGGCACGAATTCTTCAGGACTCAGAAATCAATTATTAATTATGAACGAGCAAACTTCACGATCAAATCTATTCCGTTTCCTATCCCTTTGCTAAGAAATACGTCACAGAGTCCCAACTCTCACATTTTTCTCAATTCACGCACGGAAACTGCCGTACGCGTCAGAATTCACAATCCTGATAACCTCAATGAAGGAATAATATCATGTGGAAAAATTGAGAATGATAAAGATCTACTCATTCCTCGAGCAATCGTGAAAATTTCACCAAATAACGAAGCTCTCGTTACGGTAATTAATCGCTCGAACAATCGTAAGTCAATACCAACGCCTCACTTAGTCATAGAAAAGGTACCAAGGAACAGTGAAATTTTTAAATTTTCAAATGCACAAATCGATACGGACAAGAGAATCGAAGAATTAATGAAAAATCTGCGACTTGACCACATTCAGTTACCAAATCACAAAAATGAGATTTCTCAAATTTGTCAAGATTATCATGACATTTTCTATCTCCCGACCGACAACTTTACCTCAACCACGGCTGGGACAGCTGATATAAAACTCACAGACGAAACACCGATACATACGAAGTCTTATAGGTACCCAGAAATCCATAAAAGAGAGGTTCGAACACAAATTGAGAAAATGTTAAAACAGGGAATCGTTACTCCATCAGAAAGCCCATGGTCGAGCCCTTTATGGGTCGTCCCAAAGAAACTTGATGCTTCGGGCGAGAAAAAATGGCGAATAGTCATTGACTATAGGAAACTAAATGAAAGGACGATTGGGGATGCGTACCCCCTGCCCAATATCGAAGATATCCTAGACCAATTAGGACACGCTGAATTTTTCACCACATTAGATCTTGCTAGTGGGTTTCACCAAATCCCTATGAACCCACACGATGCTCCGAAAACCGCATTTTCAACTCCCGACGGGCATTATCAGAGGATGCCCTTCGGATTGAAAAATGCCCCGGCAATTTTCCAAAGGGTCATGAATAATATACTAGTAGGGTTAAACAATACGCAATGTTTTGACTATCTTGACGACATTGTAATCTATGGATCAAGTCTAGATGATCACAACAATAAACTAAGAAATATTTTTTGAAGACTACGCGAACATAATTTGAAATTGCAAATAGATAAATGTGAGTTTCTCAAGGAATCCTGTCAATATTTGGGGCACGTCATCACAAAAGACGGAGTGAAACCAAATCCGAGTAAAGTTGAAGCTATAAAAAATGTTCCCAGGCCAAAAAACCCGAAAGAAATAAAAATGTTTCTCGGTATGACCGGGTACTACAGAAAATTCATTCAGGACTTTTCAACAATCGCTAAGCCACTTACGTTACTTCTGAAAAAAGATTCAAAATTTACATGGAACGAAGATCAGGAAAAGGCATTTCAAATTTTGAAGGAAAAATTACACTCAGAACCTCTGTTACAATATCCTAATTTTAAAATTCGTTTCACACTTACAACAGATGCTTCGAATGTAGGCATTGGCGGTGTTTTGTCTCAAATAAAAAATGGACAAGGTTTGCCTGTTGCCTACTATTCGAGGACATTGAATAATGCAGAACAAAACTACTCCACAACGGAGAAACAATTGCTTGCGATCCTGAATTCCATCGAGCACTTTCACCCATATTTATATGGACGAGAGTTTGATATTTTTACGGATCATAGACCTCTGAAATGGCTTTTCAGTTGTTCTAACCCTTCTTCGAAACTAGTTAGATGGAGGTTGAGATTGAATGAATACCAGTACGTCATAAAATACAAGCCTGGACGAGTTAACTCAAACGCAGACGGACTCTCCCGACTTTTTCCAGACAAGGAGGTTGCTGCGGTTGACATTAATCATATAACTTGCGAATCGAACAAAGCATATTCAGATTTTATAAAATTCTACTTTACGAATCGAGATATTATAGAATTTGAAAAGGAACGATCTCCACTTTTAAAACTACGTGGCAACATTGCTTTAATATGGTCCCAAGATCTCGACGAATCAAATCAATTTTCAGAATACGTGCAAAATAATTTTGATACAACGAATCTTTCCTCAGGAATCAATCAAGTAGCCAGATTATATTCAAAGAATCAAAGTCTCTTCCTATTGTTTGCGAAAAACCTACATCATGACAAACTTGACTACAAGGATATATTTCAATCTCTCGCTGTTTTCAAAAATCTGATTAAAACAGAAAGTTTCGTTTTCATTCCTCCTGTCCATGAACCGAATATCAAGATGTTACAAATAAACGAAATGCTCAAATTCTTGTTCCCGAAAAATTCTATTCGAATCTTTGAAACTACAAAAATAACTCCAAAAACTCGAGATGAAATTGAAATAATACTCAAAGAAAATCATGATGATAAAATGGCTGGTCATAGCGGTTTTAATAGGACTTACAGTAGAATAAAGGAAAGATTCCACTGGACGAATATTAAAAATGACATCCGGAAATATATAAAAAACTGTCACTCATGCCAAACTAATAAGACAAACTTTCACCCGACGAAACAGCCAATGGAAATCACGTCAACTTCCGACTTACCTTTTGAGCGCATTGCAATCGACATTGTTGGACCTTTACCTATTACAGAATCCGAAAAAAGATTTATTCTAACATCACAAGATGACTTGACAAAGTATTCCTTCGCCATTCCGATCGAGAATCACGAAGCTATCACTGTAGCTCGAACGCTTACACAGATCTTTACATCTTTCGGGATTCCCAAAACTTTTCTCACGGATCAAGGTACCGACTTCATGTCGAATCTGATCAAAGAATTCGCTAAATTATTCAGAACTAAGCATATCATTACAACGCCTTACCATCTACAGACAAATGGTGCACTTGAGCGATCACACCTGACGCTTAAGGACTATCTAAAACATTACATCAAATCAAGTCAGAATAATTGGGATGAATTTTTGCCCTTTGCAATGTTCAGCTATAACGTCGATTCACAAATCTACCAATTACACTCCCTATGAACTTTTGTTTGGTAGAAAAGCTTATCTCCCGTCTTCAATTGTCCAAGATCCAAAAATTCTTTATACCTATGACGATTATGTAAAATCACTCCAGCATAAGCTCAATACCTCATTTCAAATCGCGCGTGAAAACATCGTTTCTGCTGAGCTTAAAAGTAAGGGGAACTACGAGAAACACGCACATCCTACAAAATTCGAAATTGGTGACCTTGTCTTGATTGCTCAAAAAGGGAACATTTCAGGGAAATCAAAGAAATTATGTGCTATGTATAAAGGACCGTACACGATCAATCGGGTTTTCGAAAACCAGACCGTGGAGGTTCAGATTGGAAAAGTTAAAAAGAAATACCACACCAATCTACTGAAACATTATTTTTCAGATGAGGGTCAGTGCAGTTTTGTGGTTGGTTCTTCTTAACGTCTTCCGGTTATATTGCTCTACGCCATTATACTCTGTGAGCCCCATCGAGTCCGGAAGTGGACTTTTTTACTACAAACTCGGGACAGCTCGTATTTCAAACTCTGGCCTAACTCTATTAAGTCACCTGAACGTGACTCATTTGAATGAAGCTAAGAGTATCCTCATCTCTCACATTATTGTGGTTCAGGGTTATTGTACCAGTTACGACAGGATTTATGGCAAACAAAAGCAAGGTATACCACATTTTGATTGTGAACATACTTTGAAATCGGTTGTGGAGGATTTTGGAATCATTGAAAAGAAGTATGAAATTCTGTATGCTCTTATGTCGAGAAAGATCCAGAGAAGTAAAAGAGGTCTCTTTAATAGCGTCTCATACCTTATGAATTGGGCATTCGGAATCCCCGATGCCGATGATGCAAAATTCTATTCAGATAATATTCAAAATTTAGTAAATGGACAAAAACTAACCAAAACCTTGTTAAAATCGCAAATTCAAATTATATCAAATACTATTAAAAGTTTCAATGAATCGGCCTTCCTTCTCAAAAAACAAGAAGAAATATTGAACAACAATGCGAAGATTGTGAACGATTTTATAAAAAGTATAAATACACGTCTAAAAAAGGTAGAATTAGAAACAATTATCATGGAACAGATACTTGTCTTAGAATCATTGACTAATAGGATTTTACGAAATTGCGATGAATATATCGAGGCAGTTACTCTACCTATGAAGTTTTAATTCCTTCACGCAAATTCCCCATTCGGTTGTCTGGTCATATGAAAACGCATGAAAAACTACACACTACTTCTATGAATGTCTTTGTTTTGTCCTATTCATTACACCTTTTTTCTGTAAACAATGGAAATGAAAATAAAAAAATAAAACCTATTTATCAACCGCCTGTTAAAAAATTCCTAGTGAAATATATCTATATTCGTTCTGATCAGCAAGTTAATATCTTTATAAATTTTTCTTACAATTTTCTTTTTTCTGTCCTAACAATATAATTTTCTTCAGTCATCGAGTCACAACCTATTCGCGTAACTATTACACTGAACTCGTCATCGATATAAACATAATTTTTAAAAGAAGAAACATTTTATCAGTAGAATGTAATGAACACACATCCGTCCTTCACGATGGCCCGAATGCGACTAATCTGGGAACGCGGGAGCATTGATAATCGAAAATTTCGTGTACCTATCTAACGATCCTCTAGGAATTTGAAAATTTGATCATAAAAATTACCAAGCCCCTCTGAGTCAGCCCGTCTGTTCAAAGCATCATTCCCCTCTTTCCTAATGTGAATCATCTCGGAAATCAGCCTCTTCCTATAATTAATCTCTCCATCAATGATTTTTACGTCCGACCAATTCATGTCATGCATATCTTGTAATCTATGACTGCTTATGAGCGAGAGCTCACCTTTTACTTTCAAAATGTCTTTTCTATGTTCATCCACTCTCTTTCCTTACCTCTTTTTTGTCTGTCCAATGTAAGCCTTGTTGCAATTCGGTTCTGAGCATTCTAATTTATGTACTACTCCCATTTCATGACCTTTCTCTATCCTATCTTTGCCCGTCTTTATCATATTCCTAGAAGAGTTTGTAATTGTTTCCACTACATTAATGTCAAATTTCCGGACCAATTTTCGAATCTTTTCTGATAAATTTATAATATAAGGCATACTTATATTATTTTTTTAATGTTTCCTCGATTCATCAACTCTTTGACTGTCCGGACGGATCTTTTTATATTTCAACAGTTTTAACCTTCTATCAATTTTTCTTTCAATCAACTTCTTGGGATAATCATTATTTAATAATATCTCCGTTATTCTTTGAATGTTTCCTTTATAAAATCTCTCATCTGAAAGTAAAATTGCTCTATCAATCAATCCTTTTATCACACTATCCTTATATTTCATCGGATGATTTGACCAAAAATTTATATATCTATCTGTGCTCGTCGGTTTCCTGTACCAATTTGTCATCAGATTTTTTCTTAACCCATTCATTACCTCTGCATCTAGAAACACTAATCTTCCGTCTTCTTCCTTCTCCATCGTGAATTGTAATCTTTCATGATAAGTATTAAATACTTCCAAAATCTCGACATCTTCATGGTTCGGAATGTGAGCAATAATATCATCCATGAATCTCTTGAAAAAAATTGGTTTGAAACTAAGTTTTCCTATCGAATCCTCTTCTACATCTTCCATTACTATGTTTGCTAGATTAGAGGATAAAGGTGATCCAATGGGTGTACCGTCATTCTGTTTATAAATATGTTGATCAAATTTGAAAAATGTATTGTTCAAAATCAATTCAATGGCTTCTAGAAATTCTAACTTTTTAATTTTTGTTCCTTTAGATATATAATCCAAACGCTTTTTTAGTCCCTCAATTACTAAATTTTTTGGGATATTTGTGAACAAAGTCTTAACATCTAATGAAACCAAATTAAAACAAATTTTACATTCAATTTTCTCAATAAAGTCTGCATACTCCCAACTATTTTTTATGTAAGATTCTGCTTTCAGGACATAATTTTCCAAAATCCTTTGTAAAAATTTCTCCAGATTATAAAGTGGACTTCCAATTGAAGAAACTATAACCCTAACCGGTACACCTTCCTTATTTATTTTTGGAAGCCCATGACACTGGAATGTTACAATTTTCCTTGGGGCAATTAATCATCCTGTACTCATCTTCAGAAATCAAACCTCCTTTTCTCCATCGCTTCAACAAAACATATAATTTATCATGAATGGAATTAAATAGGTTCCTATCTATTCTCAAATGAGTGTTCTCTTCAGACAAACTACGTAACATTTTCCTTCTATAAGACTCTTGATCTAAAATCACTGTCATCTGTCCCTTATCTGCTTTAGTCACTAGAAGATCTTCATTTTCCCTCAGAAATCTGAAACACTCATTAAAATTCCTGTGTATCAACTTATCTATCATACAATTTCGTTCTTTCCTGTTCAGAAAATTCCTCACTATATTTGTAAATTGAGAACTCGCTTCATTCTGTAAAGTAGAATCTACTTTCTAAATTATTGCCTCGAAATTTTTAATTAACTCCAAAACTGGTGTGTTCTTCTTTCTGATGATAGGGATCCAAAATTTTCCCCCAAACTCAAAATACCCATAACTGACTCAGGAATAGCTCTCTTCGTAAGATTTGTAAACAAATTTCCAAAACCCCTCGTTTTCAAAAAAGCGGGATGAAAACCTTCCAATTGCTTCTTATATAGCTTATTAAATTTGTGTTTACAATTTCATCTATATCTATCTCTATACTTGAAAATCTTCCAATCATTTGTTTTGAAAAAATCCTCTACATTTACCAGGAAAATAAAAGATGTAAAAATCATTGATAGAGAGATTAATTATAGGGAGAGGCTGATTTCCGAGATGATTCACATTAGGAAAGAGGGGAATGATGCTTTGAACAGACGGGCTGACTCAGAGGGGCTTCGTAATTTTTATGATCAAATTTTCAAATTCCTAGAGGATCGTTAGATAGGTACACGAAATTTTCGATTATCAATGTTCCCGCGTTCCCAGATAAGTCGCATTCGGGCCGTCGTGAAGGACGGATGTGTGTTCATTACATTCTACTGATAAAATGTTTCTTCTTTTAAAAATTATGTTTATATCGATGACGAATTCAGTGTAATAGTTACGCGAATAGGTTGTGACACGATGACTGAAGAAAATTATATTGTTAGGACAGGAAAAAGAAAATTGTAAGAAAAATTTATAAAGATATTAACTTGCTGATCAGAACGAATAGAGATATATTTCACTAGGAATTTTTTAACAGGCGGTTGATAAATAGGTTTTATTTTTTTATTTTCATTTCCATTGTTTACAGAAAAAAGGTGTAATGAATAGGACAAAACAAAGACATTCATAGAAGTAGTGTGTAGTTTTTCATGCGTTTGCATATGACCAGACAACCGAATGGGGAATTTGCGTGAAGGAATTTAAACTTCATAGGTAAAATAGAAAGATGAATGTTTTGATGAATGAATCTTTTCCTACTTTTTTTATTATCGTTAACTAAAGAATCGATGAGAAAAACTTTTTTTGTTTCAATTTTAAATTACACAGGCCGACAAAATTTGAAAAAATTTCAGAACCAGAAACCAGAGTATACTTTTCCGAAGGTTTTTGGTGCGCTGAACAAGAATCTGATCTCAGAATTGCTCCATCACCTCTGGTTTGCGAGATATCTTAAGCTAAAAGTACGAAAATCGCGGTTTTTGCCAATATTTGAGGTTATGTAGCATAACGACTATAACTCTTATTGTAAAATCACTGCCAGCATCTTAAAGTACAAGCCTTTCCTTTTCAAATGCGCTTTAGTTTGCTCAAATACCTTTTTTTTCCTTTGAGATATTAAATATTTAAGTTTGGAATACACATCAATTTCTCAAGTTTTGTACACCTTCACGTTTAGTAAACACAAGATGTAGAGTGACAATTCTGAGAAACGATAGATGTTTTACGGGTATCGAGGCATCGCGGAATCAGAATTAGCTATCAGTTTTGCAGAATTTATTAGTTTAACCAATTTGTTTAAACAATTTATTGCACAACTTATGGTGCTGGCGAAACAAACACCGACATCAGATCCTTTGCAAGAAATATGTTCAAAATAGTATTAGTCTGTAATGCATTAAGGTTGTAAACAAATTATATTAAGGAAAATAAATGTATCAGTCTTAATGAGACCTTCGAAGTTCAACAGCTCTAATCTCTTACAACTGTTACTTACGGCTCTCGGCCGGGTCCAGAGTCATGAAACGTGTACGGAGCGTTATCGACTCTTTTTTTTTAAATAATTACCTGATGCACATCGTTTTATTGAGTATGTGCTCCTTTATTCTTGTCTTTCTTTACAGTATTTAATTTTTTCAGTTTTTTTATTCATTCAAACTAATCGTTATGATACCCTTAATGATGTTCTCGATACTTTTAGACTATTTCTAATTTCGGAGTATGTCTTATAATTTGCCGATCATTTTTACTTTTCGTCAAAATGAAATGAACTTTTCTCAATTATATTTTTTTTTTTTATGGAAACGTTCTCGTTTACATTCGAAAGATCGTTTTTGAGACTTTCGAGAATGATGTTGTAATACATCATTCCTTTTTAAAGACCAGCAATAGTCCGCCATCACTGTTGTATTCCACCTACCTTGGTAATGTCGTTCTTTCTTTTTCAAGTCCTGATGGAATTTCTCCCCTATCTCTTCACTAAAAGCTCTAACGTTTTCTGGGAAGTAGTCCAAGTGAGAAAATGAAGAATGCAATTTCAAACTCATTCAGCACCCCAATTTTTGAAAATGAGATAACATTGTTGAAACAATAGCCTTATATTCTTTATCCCGATGGTTTCCTAAAAAGTTGTATATAACCTTTTTGAAACTAAGCCAAGCATTTTTCTCTGTTTTCGTCATAGACTTCTGGAACTCATCATCTTTCATGAGTTTTCTGATATCAGGCCTTACAAAAACACCTTCTTTAGTTTTAGCGTTACTCAAGTTTGGAAATGTAGTTTTGATATATTTGTAGCAGTTACCGTCCTTATCTAAAGCTTTCACAAATTGCTTCATCAATCCCAGTTTTATGTGGAGTGGCGGTAACAAAATTTTTTCGAGATCGACAAGACTTTTGTGTATGACATTTTGTGAACCAAGCTTTCACTCTGACCTTTTTGGCCAATCCTTTCGTATCCAATGTGAGTGTCGATCACGACTATCCCAAAGACATATAAAACATGGATATTTTACATTACCAGATTGCAAACCAAAAGATTGATCATTTTAAAGTCACCACTAATACGCCATTGATGCAAATTGTAGTTAACTGAATCCAAAAGACATTTCAAGCTTTCATAGGATTCTTTTGAAATAGTTGAATGAGCTATAGGAACTGCTGCATACTCATTGCCATTGTGGAGTAATACAGCTTTAAGGCTTTCTTTTGAAGAATCTATGAAAAGCCTTTAATTTGCTAGCTCATACATATCTGTTTTGTAAAAATTTACAAGTCCTTTGATATCGTCACAGTAAATCATAGAATTATCACTTGCAAAATATTTCGAAAATTCCTCATTTCTTTTTCTGTAAAGAGTGATTTTTGTCCCAGGTAATAATAAATTTCTTTCTTTCAGCCTTGAAGCTAGTAATTCGGATGAATCTTTAGGAAGATTAAGATCACGAATAAGATCATCTAAATCATTTTGGTCAATAAGTATCAGATTTGTGTCATACGAAGTACATTGATATTAACGTTTTTTTTCATTGTCTTTAGTAACAATTTCTTCAAGGTAGGTGGAATACAAAAATGATGGCGGACTATTGCTGGTCTTTGAAAAGGAATGATGTATTACAACATCATTCTCGAAAGTCTCAAAAACGATCTTTCGAATGTAAACGAGAACGTTTCCATAAAAAAAAAAAATATAATTGAGAAAAGTTCATTTCATTTTGACGAAAAGTAAAAATGATCGGCAAATTATAAGACATACTCCGAAATTAGAAATAGTCTAAAAGTATCGAGAACATCATTAAGGGTATCATAACGATTAGTTTGAATGAATAAAAAAACTGAAAAAATTAAATACTGTAAAGAAAGACAAGAATAAAGGAGCACATACTCAATAAAACAATGTGCATCAGGTAATTATTTAAAAAAAAAGAGTCGATAACGCTCCGTACACGTTTCATGACTCTGGACCCGGCCGAGAGCCGTAAGTAACAGTTGTAAGAGATTAGAGCTGTTGAACTTCGAAGGTCTCATTAAGACTGATACATTTATTTTCCTTAATATAATTTGTTTACAACCTTAATGCATTACAGACTAATACTATTTTGAACATATTTCTTGCAAAGGATCTGATGTCGGTGTTTGTTTCGCCAGCACCATAAGTTGTGCAATAAATTGTTTAAACAAATTGGTTAAACTAATAAATTCTGCAAAACTGATAGCTAATTCTGATTCCGCGATGCCTCGATACCCGTAAAACATCTATCGTTTCTCAGAATTGTCACTCTACATCTTGTGTTTACTAAACGTGAAGGTGTACAAAACTTGAGAAATTGATGTGTATTCCAAACTTAAATATTTAATATCTCAAAGGAAAAAAAAGGTATTTGAGCAAACTAAAGCGCATTTGAAAAGGAAAGGCTTGTACTTTAAGATGCTGGCAGTGATTTTACAATAAGAGTTATAGTCGTTATGCTACATAACCTCAAATATTGGCAAAAACCGCGATTTTCGTACTTTTAGCTTAAGATATCTCGCAAACCAGAGGTGATGGAGCAATTCTGAGATCAGATTCTTGTTCAGCGCACCAAAAACCTTCGGAAAAGTATACTCTGGTTTCTGGTTCTGAAATCTTGTCGGCCTGTGTTATTCACGAACTTTGCGGAGTCGATTCAAACCAATGTTAAGTTATGTGTATCACATATTTGTAAATAGATTTTTTTGACTATTAATATGTTCGATATAACATAGTAATAGTTATCTTCGTTAAAAATCAAAGAAACATGTATTGCAAACTTAATTTTAAATCGTTAGTTCTATCAAATTCTAATAATTTTCAGTTTGTAATAAGTTTGTGTTTTTCAGGAGAATGAAAGAAGATGTGCCAGACACGATTCATTACCCGAAGATATTTCGTCGCAAGCAATTAGTTGTTTCCCTGCACTGCAATCATAACTTTTGCCAAAGATCATACTAGTCTAGTCTATAAATCAACGAAATTTTCTTGACTGGTCATTAAAATTTTTATTAGGTTATTTATTATAGAGATAAGCCAAAAAGTTCATTTTTGTAATTAACATGTTTACAATGTTTTATGTAAAATATGATGTCTGCAAAGGTTTTTTAACAGTTTTCATTCTTGGATTTTACCTTGTAGTAAAATATTTTTTTTTTTTCTAACAAAATTTTTCGTTTTATTACTTCGTCAACGTTTCACAATGTCTAAACAATCAGCGTTCGCTATAAAAACATTTATTTGTATTTATTATGCACTAATATTCACCTGTTACCAAGAATGTGTAAAACAAAAAATTGTATTCTGGTAGGCATCGACAGAAAATGTTATTAGTATAAGTTTATGTTATGTAAATTTTTTTGTTCACAGTTATTAACAATAATATTCATAAATCTGGTTCTTATTCAGAAGAACAAAGGCCTTATTGACTGGAGTAACCCTTACATTCTCGCATCTACTGAAAGTTCATGTCTGAGGCATATAAATTGTTTATAATCTGATATGCCTATGACATTAAGGTTGAAATAGTTATGAAAACATTAAAAAACAATGTTCAGATTGAATTTACCTTTTAGACACGTTTACATAGCCATTTCCACCTAGTTTTCATTATCCGAAGGGCCGAATGCAATAGTTACTTGAGGCCGCGGAACGCGTATGAGAATTGTTTGATTTCAAAAAAAAAAAAAAAATTGGCAAAAGTAAATGCTAAAAATCATGCAGTTTTTTCCCTAATAAATTATTTTTTAATTTTTAAAGTCTTTTTGCGAAAATTCAACAATATTTAAACGTTTTTTACGGTCTCGGGTAATGTATTTAGCCCTGCAATTAAAAATTCAATTTCAAATTAACGTTCTGAAACCCCGCTACCTCCCTTGAGGCATTAGTTTCATGTTTGCGCCGCTAAGAAAGCGCTGAAGTTCTTCAACTGTTGGGGCCGAGGATAAATTTATAACACTTATTTTGTATTTAACTCATTGATTATATTATTTGTATTTCTTATTACAGTAATGGATTTGTTTCTCTCTGTAGTAGCTAGTACAGTAATAACATATATATATATATATATATATATATATATATATATATATATATATATATATATATATCTTCTTCTTCACCTGAAGAACGTCAGCGCACGCGCGCGGATATATCGATTGTATTGAACAGTTTACTCAACATTTAAAATAATAATTAGGGAATGATAGTACCATTCGCCTACATATTCCCCCCCTAGTGTTCTGCTATACTAAACGTAACTCTATGAACACGATTCACAATAAAAAATAAAGTAAACAAACTATACAAACAAAATCAACTAATCTAATGTTTCCGAAAATCTGACTCTCTTATCTTTTTTTGAATATGTCCTCAACGGCGGTCGCGCCTCATTCATATCCGTTCTTTCACTCCCCAAATCTACATTATCAGGTCCCAGATCGCCTCGGAGAGGGTACGCAGGTTTCAATAACTCAATTGATACGTTTTTAACGGTCCCTCCGACATCGATCGAATACACCCGATCCGACAAACGTTCGAGTATGTTATACGGCCTCCTATATGGCCGTTCCAAAGGTCTCTTTACTGCCTTCGTCAGAACGAACACGTGCGAACAATCAGCCAACTCTTTAAAAACGAATGCCCTGTTCTTGTACTTCTACGCCACCGGTATTGGCTTTATTTCCCTCATGTACTCTCGAAATTCCTCGATAAATACCTGTGGGTCCACCCTGAAATCATCTGGCAATAAAAACTCGCCTGGAACCCTCAGAATCGTCCCGTAAAAAAATTCCGCAGGAGATGCCCCCGTGCCGAGACGCACATGCGTCCTCAAACCAAGCAATACCGTCGGCAACACACTCGTCCAATTTTTTGCCCTGGTATAGCACATAATGGCCGCCTTCAAGGTCCTATGCCACCTTTCGATCATCCCATTTGCCGCCGGGTGATAAGCGGTTTTTCTGATCCTCTGACACCCTATCATCCTCAGCAATGCGGAAAACAACCGCGATTCAAAATTAGACCCTTGGTCCGTAGTAAGAAACTGGGGAGCTCCAAAACACGACACCTCTGTCTCGAAAAATGCCCATGCGACCACCTGCGTGAACGTGTCCCTAATGGGGGGTAGCTTCAGTCCACCCCGAGAACCGGTCCACGAATGTGAGGAGGTACCGAAATCCTTCGCTCTCAGGAAGGGGCCCTACCACGTTAAGGCGCACGTGTGAAAAACGTCCATCAGGCGCGACAAACTGCGCCGGCATCATTTTCACATGTCTGGAAACCTTGGACTGCTGACACTCCAAACATTCCCGGCATCACTTCGCCACATCACGGTCTAATCCTGGCCACACATACCTCTGACGGATTATGCGGTCCGTCACTTTTCCACTCGGGTGAGCAGGCCCATGGAACATATTAAATACTTCCCTTCGCAATGAACCTGGCACGAATGGTTGAATGGCCTCCCTCGTCATCTCACAATGCAACGTAGTATGTTCTGGACCCCACTGAATCCGCTTCAATGTAAGCGAACATTCAGCCGAGTCCCGGATACGCCGCAGCTCTTCGTCCTTCTCTTGTTCCTCTGCCAGGACCTGGAGATTGAACTCCACCGGAAGCCGAATCGTCTCAATGCGGGATAATGCATCTGCAACCGAATCTTCTGTGCCCGGAATGTGCCCAATCCGTGTCGTGAATTGCGCCACATATGACAACTGCCGGACTTGACGAAGGGACGCCTTATCCGCACGTTGCACAAACGCATAGATGAGCGGTTTATGATCAGTTGCGATTGAAAATTCACGACCTTCTAACAAATGTCGGAAACATCTCGTTTCCGTCATATGTGCTGTACTTCTGCTGAGACGTATTAAATTTCTTCGAGAAAAAACCTAATGGCCTCCAACAATCACCCTGGAATTGTTCCAGCGCTGCTCCCATACCAATGTCCGAGGCATCGGTCACCAAACGCGTCTGTGCGGATTCTGAGGGTTGTGCCAGCGTTATTGCCTTTGCAATGCTCTCTTTGCACTCAATGAATGCGCCCTCAGTCCTGTCATCCCACAGAATTGGCGTCTTATCATTCTTTTTCACACCTCCTATTAATCCGTTCAATGGAGCCTGCGTTTCTGCCGCATATGGAATGGCACGCCTGTTAAAGTTCACAACCCCTAAAAATCTTCTTAATTCAACAACATTCGAAGGCCTGGGGTAATTCTGGATCACCTCCATCCTCTCCGGTAAGGGTCTGCACCCATCCTTGTCAATCAAATGGCCTAGCAATTGTACTTCAGTTAAGTCGAAAATGCACTTGTCAGCGTTTATTCGCAAATGAAATCTTTGCAATCTCTCGAGTACAATCGCGACGTGACTCTCATGCTCTTCTGATGATTCCGACGCTATGAGAATATCGTCCAAGTATGCGAAAAAAAAATCTAAATCTCCTAGGGCCCTGTCAATATAACGCTGAAATGTCCGCGCATCAAACCAAAAGGCATGGCCGTATATTCAAACAATCCAAACGGGGTCGTCACCGCTGTCTTCTGAATGTCCTCCTTCGAAACCGGAATCTGATCGTATGCAGCTTTCAGGTCTAATACTGAAAAACGCATCTTGCCATGAAGACCCGCTGTGAAATCATGCAGGTGGGGAACTGGATATCTGTCTGGAACAGTCTTTGCATTCAAACCCCTGTAATCACCGCATATCCGCCAGCTACCATCCTTCTTGACCCTCATATGAAGTGGACTTGCCCATGGGCTGTCCGACGGCCTGCAAATTCCTGCCTCCACAAGACGCCTAAACTCTTTCTTGGCCACCGCCAACTACTGAGGTGATAAGCGCCTGGGACGTTCGGCCACGGGAGCACCGTCCGTCGTTATGTGGTGAAATATCCCACGTTCCTCCAGTGGAGCTTGCTGCTCAAGGCCTGTCACACGTGGAAATTTCGTCAAAACTCGAGCAAACCTACTGGTTGGGTCCACCGCACTGGCCAGGATTACAGGCCTGTCTGCGGTCTCCCCGAAAGTTCGAACCGATGTTGTGGTATCCACCAAGCATTTCCGTCCCAAATCTACCAGGATGCCATAATGGGCAAGCAAATCCGGGTATGGTACCGCCGGCACGCAAAAATTCCAACTCATTTGTCTCCTCAGCCCTATATTCAACTCCATGTGTGTCTCGCCAAACGTATCTATTCGAGAATCATTCGCTGCAAATAGTTTGAAATCGGATGGTTTTCTATTTAAACCTTTCGAAATTGGAATCAAAGATATCTTCGCACCCGTATCGATCAAAAACTTCAAGTCAGAATTCCTATCGACGATATGGAGACACTTTCTGTATTGCACGCCCGATCCGCGCATCTCCGAGACAGATGGGCCATTTAATTTCCCGAATTCAATCGACTCGAATCCTCTTCCATTTTCCCTTTTCTGAGCAATTCTCTCATGAAACACGGCATAAAACAACGATCCGCCTTCGCTCCATACTTGCGGTGTAATCTGCAAACATATAGGGTCTCTCCATCTGTTAACCTATCGTTCGACTTCTCCCGGCCCTGATTCAAACGCTGACCTGACATTGACCTTGACTTCGATCGGGATCGCGAATTACTTCGACCTATCTCACACCTTAACTTTCGGATCTGATCTGCGAACGATTGCAAATTAAGCTCCCTGGACTGCGGTCCAGGCTTTTCTCTCGACACCGCAAACACGTGACCATCGCTGGGAACCCACCGGATCTCGTGAATTTCGTCCGCAATTTGCACAATGTTCTCATCATCCAGCCTACTAGCTGGTGCCAGGGCGAACTTCATCTGCTTCGGCAACTGTCTCAGCCACATCGTCCGAACGACACTCTTGTCCACCCTATTTTCAGCCAAGGCGCCAATTCTCTGTAAGAGTTCTGATGGTCTTGCCCCGGCAAAATTATTCCCACCAAACAATTTATTCAATTTTAGTTCAGGCGTGTCTGAGAAATTCCTAATGAGGGCCTCTTTAGTACGACTATACCTCCCTGTCTGTGGCAACGTTCTCAACGTGCCATCAATTGAACGTAATGCTTCGCTCCCCAAGTTCCTCAACGGTACAGCATATCTTTGCGCATCGTCTATCACCCCAAATGCCTCAAATTGCGTCTTAAGTGTAAAGAACCATGAATTATGGTTTATAGTTATCCGTCCAAAAAGGCTGAACACTGATATGCCCTATTCTAGGAGTATAACCAGCCCCAGTCGCCTGGCTACGCACTCGGTCATATCCGTATGGCAGTAGTAACCTATTCTCTCCAACCACGAATGGCCTCGCCTCTGGGTCTAAATAATCCCTATTCCTATTGTTTCCAGAATTGTCATCATTCACCCCCTTCCCATTTCCGCCCCCCCCCCTGAACCTACAAGTGACAATCCCGACAGTTTTTCCGCCATCAGGCCAGACAACTCGGACAATAACTCTCTCCTAAAACGATCATTCGATTCTTTTACGATGGACCTAACTAGTAACACACTCTCAGGCTCCTCATCTTTGTTCCCCAACGGTAATCCATCTGACGTCGCCATACCTCTACCGTAATCGATACCCGAACGGGTCCTCTTTGGAGAGTGCTGCACCGATATGCAGTGCCCCGGCCTTCAGTACAAAAAAAAAAAAAAAATAATAATAAGGAAATACTATCCGAACAATTCAGACCAAACAAAAAATAAACTAAGTCCACTCTTTTCTGTGAGTACACTCTACAAGGCAATCTGGATCCCACAATACACAATTATTCCTATCCTGTATTACCACTGTCGTTTCAGTGCACTGTACATGAAAACCATCCAATGTGCACTAATAATCCCAAGATTTATCTCAATACCATAACATCTTCATGACACAATCAAGTAAAAACCAAAATACATAACATTTGTCCAACTCAAGACTCCAAATACACAAAAATCGTAAAATTCATAAATCTAAATATATGACAATGCCTCCAAAATCGAAATCAAAATATTAAAATCGTCAAAATCATACACCAAAACATATGCAATTCGTCAAACTTATAAATCAGAACGTATCAATATTGTCAATTTATGTATCAAAACACACGACGATTTTCAAAATCATCCGTCAAACACAAGAAATCATCAAAATAATCATATGAAAGTTGCAAACATTACACATTAACATATGCAATTATCAAAATTCTTTATCAATTTTGTGAATTTTGTCAAGATTATAAAACATATCATCCGATATAACCAAACTATCTGACACACAAATATCGCCAAATTCACCAACCATCTATATTACAATTATTAAATTCAAAATTCAAAACACATGACAATCGCAAACACTCAAATTCAAACCAATGCAAAAATGTTGAAATCTCAAAAATCATTATTCAAAACATATGACAATGGCCCGAAATCAAAATTCAGGCCAATGCAAAAATGTCGAAATCACAAAATTCAGATGCACAAGTTCTTGAAAATTGTCAATTCAGTCGAAAATTCCAAACTAAAATGCAAGTTAAATCAATCCACGCCTAATTCGCGAGAACAAAAAAAAAAAAACAAATATCAAGATATTTTAATCGTCGAACATAACTCACAGCATTTTCGATTTCCTATTCCATCCGCGGATTCAAATTCCAGACTCTATTTCTTACTTTTTGACACTTCAAAATGGCGTTCAATTGCAATTGGTGGAAAAATTATAGTTATAATCTTTCACTTATTTTTTAACTTGAAGTCCGGATCTCCACGTGCCTCTCGCTCCCCTGAAGTCTCTGCGATTTCACCAGCCTCTTTCTTGACGGAGATGTCCTCAGCACATTTTTCTTCGTAGGATTTTGGCTGCCAACAATCAACTGGGCGCAATGGTGCTCGTTCCACGATGTTCCACGATTCTCTCCAAAGTCCGCCAAAAACTTTTTTCAGGCTACGACGCTCCCGGGCAGTTATTGAGATTTATTGCAATCAATTATTGTCAATTGAGACCGTCTCAGCAAGGTTTGGAACTTTCTTGGCCTGGGTTCACCAGGTCGACACACAATATGGCGCTTATGCACGGTGACGCTCTCGTTCAAACATGGCGTGGTCCGTGGTAGCGTCTTCCAATCGTTTTGCATCAGCTTCTTTTCTTCACTTGGCAATTCACAACTTTCGACTGTGAAATCACGTCGGGGTCACCATTTGTTGGGGCCGAGGATAAATTTATAACACTTATTTTGTATTTAACTCATTGATTATATTATTTGTATTTCTTACTACAGTAATGGATTTGTTTCTCTCTGTAGTAGCTAGTACAGTAATAACATATATATATATATATATATATATATATATATATATATATATATATATATATATATATATATATATATATCTTCTTCTTCACCTGAAGAACGTCAGCGCATGCGCGCGGATATATCGATTATATCAAACAGTTCACCAAACATTTAAAATAATAATTAGGGAATTGTAGTACCATTCGCCTACACAACATTAATTTAACGTAGGAGTTATCGACACCTGCTCAGTATGTCGCGACCAGTCGCGACTTCTCCGCGAAACAGAATGCCACTAGCATATTTGGATTTTCGCACTCGCACTTTGCATACGTCGAAAATCGACTTTTCCATGCACTCGTTGTGAAAAATATAGTTCGCAACTCAATGGGGAACAGCAGATTCACTTGGGAACACGAAACTGACCAGGGCTCGTCAACGCAAATGGGGTTTCGTGACGAATCACAAAGTTGCTTCCAAAAGGAATCACTTGGAGCGCCACTATCTATCAAAATATCAATTCTAATCAATTCGAAAACATAACCCGTGACATGTAAACTGTTATAAACTGACAGAACAGTTTACAACAAACGGTTATGACGCGTCGGACTGGTCCATCCCGTAAAATGAGCCAGGGTTAAAGTAGTCAAGGAAAACACCACATATATATAAATGATTTCTCGTTTTTATTCAATTAAAATCATTAAATCAGAATTTAAATCTCCTTTACAATATCGTCGTTATTTCTTAACAGATTTCCCATTCGTTTCTAACATTTATCATGAATACAAAGGTATAAAGTTCCTATTCTATTCTAAGCGAGTTATACAAATGCATATAAAACCTCCAATTATTCACGCCTGTATTAAATATCAATCTCTTCCTTTCTAACATCATTCCGTGTCCTCATACAATATTTTTCTATAATCTATTTTACAAACCGAGCGGGTTTCGTGGGGTTGGTAGATTTTCCCATCCAAGGTCTCTCGGTAATTCTGTGATTAGTTTGTCAATGGCCGTGGGCACATAGTTGCCAGTTGGGGTTGGAATTCCAGGAAGTGGTTTGGGTTCGTACGGCGAGGGCTTTTTGTATGGTCGGATACGTAATTTTGTAGATTTCACAGTTCCGTTTCTGATTTTCGAAAGGGGTATAGATATGGATAAGGTCGTCTTAGGAGGGGTCGGTTTGGTGGTGTCCGTCTTTCCAAATAGTTCTTGAGCTGAGAGTAGTGGAGTGGGTTTTGGGATTGATGGTAAAGGAGGAGGTACCAACGCTCGCTTGGGTTTGGTTAGAGTTCTTGCAAAAATTATATTATTCTGGGGAAAGCTCCTAGGGGTAGTATCTGCCCTACAGTGGAGCTCTTTCCCGCAGTGATCGCAGCTGGTACGAATCCGTGGTGGTTTTTGGGGTGCCGAAAATAGTGGCAGACCGAACAAAATACCAGCGTAGCGTTCCACTACGGTGTCCGCGCCAAGATAACTGTTGTACGGATACCCCGGAAGATTTTCATTCGCGTATTGTAGCTTAACCCACAAACCCAAAAGGCCCTTTCTCTCATATAGAATACGGGACGAATTTTTCCGTAAACCAAAAGCAGCCGCTGCTCAAATACATTCACGGGCCAGATCCGGATTTCCCACTAATCAAAAAGAATCTAAAGGTTGTTTAAAATTTGTACTGTTATCCACCATTTATCAAAGTATTATTTAGTGTTATTGTTTTCTGATTGAAGGTTGTTGAACGTCTATGTAAAGGATCGATTCATTGTTATTTAGATTAAGTTATTTTGAAGTATATTATCTTTCTTTTTATATTATTGTCGACTATGTATTCATTCGACAAGGTTTTATGAATAATTTCAAATTATTTTGAATTATGAAATTATTCGGCAAGTTTTGTTTATTTATCGGGAATCATGAATTATTTCAAATTATTTTGAATTATGAAATTATTATTCCATTTAATATTAATATGCGACTTGGGCACGGTGTCAATACCAGACAAGGGCCATCAATTCCTCATGACAATACCTGTCTTGGAATTTTTATACCCCTAATGACGAATGCACGACAGGTGGGGCAGCCACATATTAAACTCAAATGAATAAAAATAGTAAATGCACTTACTCTTACAAGGTGGTGACGACTAGCGTCCCTTATCGTGCTTTTATTATTTTGGAAAAGGATTACGACAAGCGTTTCTTCTAAAACCACTGTGACGACTTGCGTCTGGTTAAAATCTGGCTGTTCCCGGCCTCCTTCGCTCCTTTTATACGCTTGTTCCCGATGTTAAAAAGTGCCATGGGAAAAACTTGCAGTTTTTTATTCACACGCCTCAAAATTCGCAAGCGTGCTTCAAAAAGTGCAAGGCTCTTTAGGTCCCACACCGCGAGGTGTAGCCTTGACCGAGTTTCCCACGGCGCATCGGTGCGTTTTCCGCCTAGCCAGCGCTTTTACGCTGAGCGCAGCTATTTCGGCGCTCGTGAGAACTCAGGCCGGCGATCCAGCGAATACGCGTTTTACGAATTTCTTTGATAATATAACAAAACATTGTTGACATTGTAAAAACTTGATTGTACTTTTTATATTGACAGAAACGGCAGTATATAGAGTGAAAATAAAATATTTGATAATTCTGAAAAATGTCAAAACCTTATGTCGTCAATGGCTGCCAATGTAGGGCAGAAAATGTGCTACCTCCTTAAAAATTAATACATTACTTCCTGCAAATCATTTTTATGTGCAAAATAAATAAATTTGAACGAAAAAAATATTAGTGTCTTGCAATTTCGTTCCGGGCATTTTGAGGCATTTGTTATTGTTGATATTATTAACAATTATTATTCCCACGTGAGCAAGCGTATGTATATGAGAGTGCGCGAATTCCCGCATTCCTATTGGCTGTGTCCAAAAATAATTCAAAATTTTAGTTTCAAAAGTAATCTCTTGGAGCGCTGTCTTTCGCCACCAAATTAACACGGACGTTGACGAGCCCTGAAGCTGACTACGCAAAACCACACATCCTACGCACCGATACATGCGGCTTCTCGCAGCCATCTCCAGGGGTCGATCAGTCCATAGGAACTACTTGGTTAAAAAAGTGGGGTGACAAAGCGGGAGGGATCATCAGTAAAGTATACCTATATATGTGGATATATATAGGTATACACTCCCACTTTTTTTTAAGTTAGTTTTAGCCAAAAGTGAAACCCATAGTCAGGTGTCGACCACTGCATGAGAAATGCTTGACTGAAAAAGCGGAGTGACGGGGCGAGAGGGAACACTTAGAATCATCGGGACGTAGTAGCCCAGAAAATCAGAAGATGGCAATTCAAGCTGCATCAAGCTGATTCAAGCGCGAGGCTTAGCGAGGCCAAACTTCAATGTTTCATGAAGTCTGTTTTCTCTTGACTTTCATGTACATTTATTCACATTTATTACCCGAACGTGGATTCTTTCGAGCCGAGTTTTTGATAAATGTTTTTCTACACTGTTACAAATGAAATATTGTTTATATAATGTATTTGAAGCTACCAGATAACTATTTGAAAAAAAAGGTTTTCGTTGAAATTATTTTACTGTATCAGTTCAGCTAGAATTCCAAAAATATACCTCGATATAAAAACCTTGCTAAAATTTCAATATATATACATACATTTTATTACATTTCAATATTATACATTAAACATTTTATTACATATTCAATATTATTCATATTGAACCCATCATTACACATCCAATATATTAATTTTAAGCCTAAAATTTATTACATTTATTTATAGATATTCGTTATTAAACTTATTTTATATTAAAAATTATTATTATTATTCCTGAAAGAACATCGAACCAAAACCATAATGAACCATGATATTGTATGTATATACTTACATACTTCAATGGCATGAGAGATTCTCAGAAACCCGTTGAGATAGAATTGAATATTCGGAACTTTTTATGATAAGCAATATTGAATTATAATTTTACTTCATACTTCAGCATTTGACAATACTTTTTTAAGAATATTTTTCCAGACTATACATCGATGCATATTCCATCATCTTTTCTTTATAGGTATGTTTAGCTGAACACTTTTATAATACACTGTGCAAGTAAATAGTCATTTCATCAATTGTTATAATACAATATTTCTATCAAGTATACACGCAAATATAAGTACGAACAAAAAATTGTTGTAAAAGTTTAAAGGAATAAAAAAAACAACGATTCCCAGGTTAATAAAATCAAGTTTCATTCATTGACTATGAGTTCACAATCATTCCTCATCGAATTCAATGGTAATACCTCGTACCAATTAACAGAGAAATAATTTTCGTCGAATACAATTCATAGCACTTTTCATGAAAAGTTTTTTATTTGCGATCGACGTTGTTTCATTTATATCCATTTTGGTATGTAATTATTGAAAAAGAATATAATGTATCATTTTTTTTAAATGTCAGAATAAATCTATGATTATACATATATTGTTGTTATAATACTCGCGTTTGTCTGTGTCATAATTAAGCACAAGTGCGATATATTGAAGATAATTCAATTTAAAATATTTTACATTTGCAATATAATACGTGAAGGACTTGAGGGCTAGAATAGTATGGCAAAAATTCCTTGCTTCCGTAATAGGGAAAATTGCATGAGTTTTGATCGCATAGAATTTCAGATTGAGCAATGATCATTAGAGCTCCCGCTGTTTTCAGTGGCTACAATAGGGACTGATTAAAGGTGCATCGCGAGAAAATCCCACAAAACATAACAGTCAAACCTCCTCAACACAGGTAGAATATTAAAGTGAGACTAAAGTAATCATGAGATGTTTATCGAAGGCTAGATCCGATTACCTCTAATTAAGCATTGGAAAGATTGTCTAAAATTAGCAAACATATTCATTTTAATGTACAAAATTTCTCCTAATATTTGCGTGAAAAATGAAAGTATATTTTACGTAACTAGGATTTTAATTTAATATTTACGAGTCTTAAGTTTGTAAACTGAGGCGAAGCCGAGGTTTACAGTCACACGAGTAAGTATAAAATTTCTGTCCTAGTTACGTACGATATTTTATGTACCGAGGGCTGGAAAACGAATTCAGAGATTTCGAACTGGACGAGAATGAGTTTTCTATGCCAGAGGTACATAAAATCATTTCTCGTCTAGTTAAAAATATCTAAATTTTTTTCCAGCCCTCAGTACATAAAATATCGTACGTAACTAGGACAGATATTTTATATTCACTCGTGTGATTTTTAACCTCAGCTTCGCCTCGGTCTACAAACTTCACACTCAAAGAAAAAACTAAGTCCTAGTTACGTAATATAGCAATAATGTACCGTGGGCTGGAAAACGATTAGAGTTTCTGAACCGGACGAGAAACGAGTTTTCTATGCCAGATCAACATGAAATTCTTTTACATTAACGCATCATCACAAATCGGAATACATATTTCAATTTCCTGGCTCCCTTCCCTACGAAAAATGACCTCTGAATCCACCTCTGATTGAAGGATGAATTTTTTTACAGTATGTTTAATCATTTCAAAAATCAGACTCATACTGCACTTACCATAATTCTGTAACATAATTTTTTTTTTATTTAAAATCTTCACCTCTCAATAATACAGTGATACTGTTCATTGTGCATAAATTTATTGAGCACCGTATTTATTACCGATTACTAGACGATTGTGCAAATATGCACGAACTTGTACCCAGGGTACTATATGAATTTATTCACAGTATTTTGAAAACTTGCAAGTTTTTGTTTCGAAATTTGTTAAATTAGGGATCATTAAAGATAAAATTTTAAATAATATGCACAATCGTTCAGTGCACATTGGACCTATTCAGCACGTAACATTTCAAAAATATTTCGAAAACTTTTGAAATATTTCAAAAAATGTTTCTGAAAAGTTTCGAAACATTTCGTGCCGACTACGAATATGCTGCTTTATAAGTGTATGCACAGTGCGATGAATAAGATACGACAAAAAGTTTATATTCAAAAACGTTTTCTTTTCCAGCACAACATAATGTTGGAATTCTTATATTCTTTTATAATACTGAAAATCCAAAAAAAAAGTCTTATGATTTAGGAACTGCGTTATGCAATGATAGAAAAAAATACCCAGACCATTTCAAAAATTTCAAACATGTTGTGAAGCATATATAAATTTCTGATCCAATATTTAGGATTACAATAAGCTGTTTTTGGATATACAAATTTATACAATTATTGTATGATAAAAATTGAGAGCAAGGGCTAACTTTTTGATATTGTGTCAATTTCCGGTTTGAAAAATTTTCGTTATCTTGTATACGTCTTGAATTAAAGGATTAGAGAACCTAAATTGAAATTTCGGATATTACTCATGTTTTATAAATATCTTAATTCTACAATTGCAAAAATTATGAATTTAGAATTTAAGTTAAAACTGAATTTCCAATACCACATACTAGAATCGTAAAAAAAATACAAAAGTAAAAAAATTATACATAAATTTGTGAGCGATAATATTTCATTAATTTACACTGAATTGGCGAAAAATGTAGGATAGTTTTTAGATATATTATATTTTAATAGAAAAAGAAAAAAGGAACTGTTTTTATTTTTAAGTGAAAAAAGTAAATAAAAACAATACTCTCTACACATAAAAAAAAATGAAAATTAAATGTAAAAGTGGGGTTTAAAAGTGTAATGAAAAATACATACTTATTTTGATGACTAAAAGTTATTTCACCGAACAACAAATAACAGTTATTATAAAAGTAAAGACGTTTATTACAAGCAAGAATTAATGATTTGCGCATTTCAATATTTCAAGGTGCGAGATCGTGTGCAATCGTGTTGCTGAGATTTCAATTATTTTTCGCCAACGAATAAAAAACAGATTCCTACATCCTCTAGTTCTGTTATATCGACTTGCGAACGAGAGAATTAGAGAGAATCATAACCATTTTCATCTTCACTTTTTTTTGCCAAGAATAAATCCCACAGTGGTCGATCCCTGGCCATCTCCGTGTCCCCAAGTAAAGCTGTACTTACCCACCTCGTTGCGAAATCTACTGTTTCTAGACTGCTTCGCGCGGCATACTATCCGTTCCAGTATGGTAAAATCTGTTTCACGAAATAAAAGAAGAATTGATACGGTGTTTTGTTTTTCACTCTTCACCATAACAGAAAACCTGACTCGTATTGCAAATTTTCTATCTAGTATTTGATGTTACACTCTAATTGTTATTGACAATACGAGTATCGCGATTATGACACGGATAGCG
This sequence comes from Platygaster robiniae, assembly GCA_028476575.1. NCBI lineage: Eukaryota > Metazoa > Arthropoda > Insecta > Hymenoptera > Platygastridae > Platygaster > Platygaster robiniae. The sequence goes on along the minus strand of CM052023.1, from coordinate 11,697,985 downwards.
TATCAAAAATTCATAAATGGCTGTTAAGGTGTTGAATATGAATTGGAAACTATACAAGATTTACGATCTTGGTATCTTTTTGGTGGACAATGTAGTAATCTTTAGATGAATTCTGTAAAATTGTACAACATTTTTTTTCTCCGTGTAGCTGTTTAGAAACTTGACGGCTCCGTTTTCTAACTGAACGGCGTCGCTTAGAAAAAGAACGGAGTTTTTTTTCGGCCATACTGACCTATGGTTTCCGGGAAAGTTACGTAACGAGCACAAACGAAAGAATTCCAATCGCCTGATACAAGTGAGAACCTCTACACGATGCACTGAATAAAGCATAGCATATGAGCGCTCCTGGGCGCTTCCTGCACTATACATTAATATAGACGCTGCCAAGTGAAATCGATTGCAATTGAAACAACGATTTCAATTTTCAGCAACATTTAGATTTTTCAATTTTTTAATAGTTTCTAAAATGCCAAAATTTGAAGTTTAAGTAATATCTGTAATTAAGCACATTATTTAAGTTAAAGCGCAAAACATTTTAATTACTCCCTCAATTTCTAAGAGTTAATTTAATCTTTCCATTGAGTCAAAATATTAACACTCGAACATGAAATGATTTTTATATTCTTTCGGAGTAAGATATTTTCCACTCTCTCGATAAGAAGTCAATCAAAAGCAATCTAAAGTATTGAAATTCAACTCTCCTCAGAACAGTAGTCCGACCTATTTCTTAGAGTGAAATCTTACTGCAATTGAGGAGTAGAACAAATTTTCTCTTGAGAGTGCCTCTTCTCTCTTTCAGAATGAGTTTTCACTTGAAAAAAGTTAAAAATCACTTTGAGTTAGAGTGGTAGTATTTGAACTTGAAGAGTGTAAATTAACTCTAACGAATCAAGAGTGGATCTAAGTTATAAAATTAAAGTGTATAACATTTTTCTTGCTTAAAAATCTTCAACTTTAGAATAAATTTATCACGAGGTTAACAATCTTCAGATTTTTCATTAACTGTTATAATTTTATAATCCTCGGAAATTTCTGTAGCAAGTTAAAATGTTAAATTTGTTTATGTTATTCATACTGTCTCGATTCCTTAGAGTGAATGTTGACTTTCCATCAAGTCAAAATTCTTGTTTACGAACTTGGTGTTTTTTTCTTCTTCTTTAGAGTGTAAATCACTAATAATAATAAGTAAAACTAATGTTTCCAGACTGAAATTCAACTACTTATTCAGAGTGAAATCTTCAACTTAAATTTTCGACTGTAATTAAAATTGTCTTAGAGCGTCAATTCACTCTTTTACATTGACTTTTTACTCTGAACAAGTGAAAAGGCCTCCAAGTTTCAGTGGCACTATTTGACTTGATGCACAATGAAAATCGACTCTGAGGAATAAGAGGGTATTTGATTTTTATCTTTATGTTTTTTTTTTTTTTTGACCACACGCTTGTAAGTAGGATTTATATTATTTGCTCATAATTGGAAATCGCATAGTTTATGATTTGTAGTGAATGGAAATCCTGATGAGGACTCAATTAAAGGTCGAAATATTGAAGAGTTACTAATAGAATGAAAATTAAGTTGGTTCCTAAAGATAAGTCACTATTTATTACATGAAAATTAGAAAAGAAAGAGGAAGCGTTTAATACTATGAACAATAAAGGGTCGTTTATATTCAACAGAAATTATTTTGCCGTAATAAACCGGAAAATTAAACTAATTTTTAAAGTCTAAGTTCAATTAGATCGGAAGGTCGAATATTTTAAACATGTTTCATTGATTTTTGTTCGAATCGATGCATGATAGTAGTAGGGCAAAGCGGGTTCTGGAACCCCCCACTCCTCCTCCCATCGCGCGATCCCAAACCTCTACTAGGCCCTGCTCCTCTCCTCTGAGACCACGCACCTCCCACCCCCTGATTGGCTGCCCCCACCCTGTCCTCACTTCCAACCCTCCCGTGATTGCTACCCCACCACTGTTAGGTTCCTCCTTTGAGCAAACCCCCATACCCCATGAGCGATCTCCCTGACCCACCACTTAAACCTCTTTTTCGCAAATTTTCCGGGAATTTTCGCAAATCTTCGCGAATTTCACGTATTTTCTAGGATCTCTCCCCCAGTAAAACGGGATAGCGTCCAACAAGAACGCGGATTGGTATCGTTAAAAATAATACCTACCTGTTATTGTCATTGTAAATGTTCTTTTTTGTTACATACGCTATAATTTTTGATGAAATTGATAAATAGTTCACACACACACAAAGGGGTATATTTCAACGTTCATTTCATTTTGCTACATGCTATACAACCATTTAATTAACCCTTTTATATTTCTTCTTATGTTCACGGATTTTTCTGAATGAAATAGACCTTGAAATGTTTGAATAAAACTGCGTAGTGATACTTTGTTGCATTCCTAAACGATGACGTCAACTTCTCAATGTCATTATTACCAAATACGTATGATGACGTCACCATTGTTCTTGAAAATTCTAATGCGCAGTTAGCGATGACGTAGCTGCACCGTTTACAAGCATACAATGCGCATGCGTGACCGTGCTCGCCGTAAACGATGGCGTCCAAACGATGACGTCATCTTTTCAAGTTTGGACTCGATAAACATGCTCTGAATCGAGAAAAGCACATTTTGAAACCATTTAAAAAAAACATTTCAATTATACGACTTACCTTAAGATATAAATCTTTATTATGAGTATTATTATCAAGGTATAATTAAAAACACATCGTGGTGATTTCAAAAATTTATAAAAAATCATTCAATAATTACAACATTTTTATAAAAACTGCAGCCTCAACAGTTCTACGTCTTATCTCTAACGCTAGCAGTATCTATACACGAAATTCCACGGTGGGTTACACGTTGCAAAGGCCCCGCCCCCAGCTGTAAGACTTGACCATTCAATTAGCCCCTCCATTTTTTTCCAATACTATAACATTTTTCGCTTACATCTATGACAATTTTTTCGAATTGGCGGTGGTCCGTCCGGGATGTCACCGATATGGTTCCAATATTTATCACATAGCGTACAAGCAACGAATTTCTCATCTTCTTGCAACTCTAGCGGAAGTTTATCCCAAGCATTGATTATATTTTCCGTTCGAAAGTAAAGAAGATACTCTCGATATAACACACAGATATTTTCAGAGTCCAACTCGTCTATCCCGTTTACGTAAGAGAGTAATGTGAATGATCTTTTGAGCGATGGCGTATCACCAAATTTCTCCCAAAACCATACTCGCAGTCGTCGAACATTTTCCGTAGCTCAGTGATGATCGTAGACAGGTCGATGAAAATTTTTGTAGGGGCATGCAGTGACTCGCAAGTCATCTAGGGACGGACAGCCCATAACCATCAAATCAATGATGACCGCATTTGTGTACTGCTTCAGCCAACGCTTTTTGTCCAATCCTTTGACGAATATGAATGTGCCATTCTTTAACTGACTTCCCAATTCTTGATAGAGTTCCTCGTATGGCGCGTGTCCAGAGTTCCAAGGCACTCTATGATAGTTTTGTGTCAGCCACGAATTGGTTGCCTTTACTTTTGGTGGCAAATCATCCGAGGCGCATGGTGGCTTGAACAATGTCGTGGCAGCATTGGCGTGGGGCTCGAGCCTCAAAACTGCGAGCTCCTTGACAACAAAGGTACTTTGCACGGAAAATCCTTGAACGTCCACGACGTACTTCATGATGACTGACGCGCTCCGTCACATCTATGTGCTTCTATACCCCCCTCCCCTCACTTAATAATATTGATACCCCCACCATCGACCAATCAGATGCTGTTCACTCTCTTACGTTTACATATGATTGAGCCTTAATATATACTGCTTACTATTACGCCTTATAACCTACTGCTTATTATTAAGCCTTAAAATGTATACTGCCTAGAAACCTTAAAACTAATATTCACTGCTTATTGATTGAATCCGCAATTTTTCTGCGCAAGACAGGATCTAGAATTTTTTCAACATCCGGGATTCGTCGTTGAAATCTATAACAGTCACGAACTGCTTGTTCCCATGGACCCCGTCTCGCTAATCTATGCGCAAAATCCCACACATGCAACACATGTACTGTAAGTGGGTTACAGTCAAACGTTACACGCTTCATAATTTTCTGACAATGCCGCTGATCGGTTTATAATAGATAATACGATCATGTATAATCAGGTAATAAGCTGCAGTTTGAGCGGGGAAATTGTCTCACGATTCGAATTCGAGACGAACGTCAACTGGCCCCGTTATGAGGGATTCGTTTTGTTAAGCGCAATCAATCAATACGAGAGGAGCAATATCCTTGAATTGTGACTTTGTCAATAATGGAGCATTTTTTTTCCATGATAGGAAGATTGAAAGTTCGCAAACATCTCGTATAACTTGACGAATTGATTTCGTCTAAAATTTACATTGAGATTCGTATAAGGATAATACTGCGAGTTAAGAAATACCTTCATATATCGTAATTCGCAATTGTCATAAGCGCTCGCTTTTGTTCTTGCTGAATTTTTTCGGCCTGTTTGAAAGCCTATGATGATGTATCTCGGCTTTTCCAGTTGAGTCGTTGTCTTCACACTCCAAACATGCTTGGTTGTTTGCGCTAGTAGTGGATACTCGTAGAGTTCTCAGCTTCGAAAACTCATAGCGATGGTAGGATCGCTAGCGATGTAGTTCAACATTCGAATCTTTTCGAGGTCCGACACCTTGACGTATGGCAACATCCATTCGATTTTATTGAGAGTTATTTTAAACTCCTCCGGAACTGCGGGAGCTGCAACCGCTGTCTGCACGATAGCGTTGACGTCTGCGTTGGCTCGGAGAATGATGAGCTCGTGTTGGGTGTTGACAATGATTCGTTGATAGTCCTCAGCGAATCCAAAAATGAATTGTAGTGGTATGCAGACATCGAAATATCCATGATTGTCCACCAACCATCTCGTATTGTCAATAATCCATCCGGCATTTTCCAGGAGATCTTCTTGATGGGGTATCTGCGAGACACAGGCTTTCATCGCGCTGGTGAGCCCGACAATTTTCACCCTCCCGATCTCTATAGCGTTGAGCTCGTAACGAATTTCCTCAAACAGGTGGGCTATACCGTTGTTGACAATAAAAGTGTGACCAACATCAGCTCCATCTGCTTTCGTTAAACGTCCTTGGATATGTAGGGAACTCTTGCTCGGCAACATGTATGAATCATGGTTCTGTACGCTGATGCGAATCTCATCGTTGTTATTGTACGTTGACGAGGCGTATGGCTGGTGCGCGTGTATTTCATACTGCGCACTAGACTCGTCGAAGAATCGAACTCTGAGACCTAAACTTTTCAGGAACTGCAAGTTCCGCGGTGTGAGCACTTTGAGAGGTTTGTGCAAACTGATAATACTTGGACGTGATGTGGCACTTTTATGGTCTCCGTAGACGATTCCCATTATTCACTTTTCACGTGTAATCTGATCGTAATGACTTCTCTTCGAAAATTAACCAACTTTCCGTCTTGATCTACAATACACAGCTGGAGATAATGTATTGCCTGTATGGTGATCGGATGATAAATGACGTGAGTCGGCAGTTCGATGATCTTATATCCTGGTGGCACCACGGAAAGGAACTCATAAATGGTGTGCACTCGCCGCTCGTTTATATACGCTCCTGTAGTAATGTTATACTCGACACGTAAGGCGTTGATAGTGAGTATCCTCACTGGTGATTGTGATTCATGTTCAACGTTGGCAGCAATGACAACTAGATCAAAACCCAATAGTTTTTCGATAGAATCTTTTGGTCGGAAATAAATTTGTTGATTACATTTGATTTCGCTACGCAGCGTGCTACTGTTCGCTCGTAGCTGGAGTTCAATACCTGCTGGCAACGCTTTTTTCAAAAAACTCTTGATGCTTTCCAACTCGTAACTTCCCGAAGGTATAGTGATTACGGTATTGTCAGCATAAAATTTATTTTTGCCAACGTCGATGTTGGTGATTGAATTGAATGTCAACAACTTGACTTATCCCAACGAATACTTTTTCAGAGGTGACAATTCGATTGGTGGAAAATAATTAGTCTCCAATACAGATGATTTCCCTGAGAGTGTCAATGTCAGTGTGTCCGCCATGACTGCTTGTTACCGACTAACATACACTCACACGCTATCGTTGCTTTTATCAAGTAAAAATTTGAGATACAAGTGACCACAGATGATTTGATCAGAGTTCTGATACTAATCACGATTGTATTGAACTATGCTACCGACACCGAAATAGTCTATAAGTTCGCGAGGTGGTTGTAGATTGACAAAGCTATCAAAATAAATGATTTTATCGCCGGTTTTCCTGTAGGTGACCCAGTGAGTTCCATGATTATTTTCACTATCCAAATTGATAATGGCAGCTTCAGCATTCCTGGATCCATTTTTCGATAAATCATTTCTAATGTCCACACCTAGAAAATGTGAAATTTTTAACAATTTTGCATACTTTAACAAATCTACACTGCTAAGTGCTCCGTGCGGTAGCTCTATACGTTTTTTAAATGTAGCCTCATTCCAGTTCCCTATGGTTTTAAATACAATCCTTTTCCCACGGCGATCTATTCCATTTTGAGGTTATGTTGTTTAGATTCGTCCAATTTCCGCTTGGCCGCTCTGACGTCGTTAATAGCTTTGATGATGCCTGCAGCGCCACCTGCCAACGCTCCTGTAGCGCTCAATCCAGCGAAGATGGGTAGTAAAAATGCTGGTAAAATGCTTCCAATTTTGCTTGGTACGGGAAGTACACGAGGTATTTGAACTTTCTTTTTTCCACCAGCTTCCTTGACGGCTACTCGTACTGTTTTTAATGTTGATTGTACAGAACCTGTAGCTTTAGCTGCTATTTTTGCTGCATCGATGACTTTTCTCAAGGGAATCTTTTTTTTCTTCACCACTTTCCGGGCTTTCGTTACGACCTTCATAACTTTCCTGACATTCTTTAGCCCCATTCCGAGTTTTTTCTTCAGTCCCATAATAGTGGCGACTCCGAGTGCAGCTGCTTTTTCACCAACTCCCGAATTCTTGGGAGAACACGTTTGATTGCTTTTTTTGCGAGCAATTGATCAGCCTCGTGTCTAGCTGCGAGATTTTCACGATTTTTTGAATAAGCGATATCGTGCTCCCTGCCCGCTGAATCGAGAAGATTGATTCCACGGTCACCGCTTGCTAGCCTTTTAGCAAGCTTCGTGCCTGGACCACAAATTGATGTCCTGGTATATAAAGTTCAACGGGGAGCTTGATGATAACGGTGTTGACGAGACCTCTTCCTCGGACAGCCATTGCTCAACTGAGCTCGTGGCTATAAATACCCCGTATTTATAGGTTTCCGAACCAGTTGCGTGCAAGCAGTCATGGAGTTTAAACAACAAAACGTTAAAGTTCCTGTCATGAATTTTGACAGTGTAACAGAAAGACGGGAAAAAATCAAACGTCATGGAAAGCTATTACCAAATACAGTTCGCACTATAATTTGCAGTCCTTCAAATTGTGGCAAAACAAATGCTCTGCTCTCACTTATTACACATCCAAATGGATTGAGAATTGAGAACGTTAACATCTACTCGAAATCTCTCAACCAACCGAAAAATCAATACTTGGAAAACATCCTTGAACCGATCAAAGGAGTAGGATATTTACCTTACAACGACAACGAGAAAATTGTTAGTGTGGAGAAAGTCAAACCAAACTCTGTAATGATATTTGATGATGTGACGTTTTAGAAACATAACAATATACGTGCATACTTTTGCATGGGTTGACATCGAGATGTAGATAGTTTCTACGTCTGTCAAACTTACGCGCGCATTCCCAAACATTTGGTACGAGATAATGCTAATATGCTCGTACTGTTTCGTCAAGATGACATGAATCTGAAACATGTATATGACGATCATGTAAAGACTGACATGACGTTTACACAATTTCGAGATTTATGCGCAACATGTTGGGACAACAAGTATGGTTTCATTGTCATTGACAAGGATAGTGAACAAGGACGGTACAGAAGAGGATTCGACTGCTAATCAACAATAAATTAGAGTGACTCCAAGCTTGCAGCATTAGTATCACTTGAACTGTAACAGACGTAACATCATGGAGCCAAAAGATTTACTTCGCCACATTGTACAAGCCAGCGAAGACATCCGCCGTAAACATCGTCTGCTCAAACGTGGAAGAGCTGCTGTAGAGACGTCGGTACGGGAAGTTTTCAAGCCCATCATCGATCCACTCCAGTCACTGGCTAGAAAACCAATGGACCTGAAGATGGAATCAATCAAAAAGGAGGAAGCTAAAGAAGAATTATCTACAATGGAAGATAATGATACATTTGAACCACAGAGTGAAAATTTAGAGAGTTTCGATCAAACCATCGGTGACCAAGCATTCCTGTCAAGTATTGTCAGTTCCTCAGCTCCTGTTGACACTCTGAAGAAATACTTGAACATGATGAAAAACAAGGACGAGCAAAAGAATCTCGACATGCGGTATGGAGTACGGTCGTTGAAAAATGGATTCTATATTGGAAACAAGCTAATCAGTTGCGCAGAAAACACTGTTCACGTGGGGACTGAGGAGTTTGAGAAAACACCAGGGCTTATTGAACTATTGTTCAAGAAAATACCCAACAGTTTGATTGTGAATCAAAATTATGTGAAAAACTATGATAAAATCGTCTGACTAACAAATGCAGATAGAAAAATTATGAACCTGACACGAGTCTGCGTGGTGGTGTTAGAAATCGGAAGTATCTCACATACATTGCTGACAAGAAAGTGAGTACAGGTGTATACAATGTGGTAGATCGGAAACATAACATCGATTATGTGCATTGGGATGATTTCAACGACCTCGTTAAGCGTTTACGCCTTATACTCGCATCACAAGTCACTGATAACAACAGTCGTACCAACGAAATCAACTCAATCATCGAAGAACTGAGAAAAGCTGAGATTATATATTTAGCGACATGCAGCATAAAGCGTCATTCACAAGCTGGACAATGGCGAGTGTAGACGTTTTCGGACGACATCTGGACAAAAACCGGGGGATACACGGCCCTCCTGGTATCGGATTCCAATTGACTTCTGAGCAAAATAACGATATGATGAGAAAAAGGTTATACAACGTTGGTGAAGCAGAGTCGACGATGGATGCAGTAAACCTCGAAGACTTCACCAAAATGAGAGGTCTGCATCGGGTCCCGAAAAACCTAAAAACTCCGAAGTACCTGAAAAAATCCGAAAATCAAAGAGAACAGCGCACCGATTATATAAGCGTCAAAGCGCTGGACGAAAATAATTCCTGTCCATTACAATGGATTGGTCGAAGTCTTCCCTGCCCGTTCGAGATTTCGAACAGACTATAATTGAAGCGATCGATCCGAAAAATAACCATGACTACACAAAATGGTTTGCCCGCTTCCGGCCTCGGCTCGGACAAAATTCCAAGTCATCATCTTGGCTTATGGCCCGGTTACACGGCGCGCCAAACCACTTCGAGCCAAAGCCATTAATATATCTATAGATATATATAAAATATATATAGATATACTTATGCCTTTGGCTCGGAGTTGCTCGACGCCCCGTGTTCGGACATTCAGGAATGTGCCTTAAGTTATTTTTTTTTTTTTTTTTTTTTTTTTTTTTATGAGCATCCGTAAACAGATAGTCCGAAATTTTATAATACAGGCCTAAAAAAATCTGCCCTAATGGCCGAGGCGAAAACTATCCAACGGTTTTTTTCCCCAGAGTTGAATTCGGCTGGGGAAGTTATTGCCGAATATTATTATGAATTTATCTTTTACCTACCATTTTTACAAACAAATAAACTACTTGTTACTAGTTACTGAGTCAAGTCTTCGCAAGCGGAGCACCTAGTAGTGAACCATTGATCTTTAACTTCTTGTTGACTTTTTCCAATAGTTTATGATGTCCCAAAAGCCATCCAAAAAGCATTTTTCGAGATTTATATTTTTATCATTCGTTAGTGAACAAACAGTTTTAACATTGATTTTTTTTAAATTTAATATTTTAGCAATGAATCCATCGATTTATTTGAAGGTCTAGATCCATTTACGCATCTCATAACACTTCAAGTTTTTTCTACTGTCGCATTCTCCAGCATCACGAATGAATCTTCGATGTTGCTTTCACTTTCCTGCTCGAACGCGTTCAACGTGCTCCCGCGCGAAGCAAAAATGATCGTATACGAAAAGAGGAATATATTTCGTGTAGCGCTAGGCCCGGAATAACTTGATCGATGCCTAGACGGCAGGCGTTTGTATATCTAAGGCAATAGTTTTCGGGGCCCTAGCCGCTTCTCGTTTTAGTCTACGAGAAACGTAATTCGAAGAGGTTGTTCGCGGCATTTTCTGCGAGTTATTTCCAATAAGAGAATTGGGATGAAAAAAAACTAAAACCGGTTGACGCTTTCTCTCCCTTTGCCCGCGCGCGCGCGCGCGTGTGTGTGTGAACTTACTCGGTTATCGTATGAATCCGGTTAAATTTGGTATAAGTTTGGCAGCAGCAAAATTTTACCTCGACCAGTGGAGTGTAACAGAAAGAAAACATTTTATTCAATGGTAAGTCATTCATTTAACTTTTTACTGTGAGAATTTTATTTTGACTACATTTGTTGATTATTATGAATTGTTTCATATTGGGCATGTATTTTAGAAAGTTCGTTTTATTGCTTTTGATTATACTTGATGATTATAAGTGTTATTCATTATCAGGAATTATTTATTCATTGATTAAGTGATTGTTATAAATGGTTATTTAACAAGTTCTCTGTAATAATCATACTAGGTATCGAGGTGAATTCAGGAACTTGGAACAGACGTTCCTAAAAGCAGTCAAAGAGACCTTTCATCAAGTAATGAGGCACTTGAGGAATTTATCACAACGAATCAAAGCTGGCACAACGGTAGGTATCAGATAGAAGGATGGGAAGGAGGAAATCAAGGATAGCATCCTAAGGAGGAGGTCCAGGAGGATTCAGAACAAGAATTAGAAACCTCCATTCCAAAAATGCAATTGTTATTTCTAAATAATATTAAGCTTATTACAAAATAAAAATGTAATTGAAAAATAAATCAATGTTTTTACTTCGAAAATGAAGGTATTAAAACTCGGCGGAAATTTTTCATTGAGCGTAAGTAAATTTGAAACGAATTTCGTGAAATTTGAGTGCGCTTTTAAGATTTCCAAGATATTATGAAAACGATCTCTTATTCCGGACCCAGACAATGTGTCGCCATATCTCCTAGCGTTTCGTGTTTTCTTTTTCTATCGCCGCATTCTTCAGTATCATGAATCGACCACTTTCGATGGTACTTTTACTTTTCTAATACCGTAACACGTACTCCATCGCGTAGCTGAATCAAAAATTCCACACGTCACGTTGGGTTTACAAAAATTGACCAACTCAGCATCTAGACGGCAGGTATTCGTGTATCTAACGCCTAACGGAATAGTTTTCGAGATCCGTGCGACTTCTCTTTTAAGTGCACGGATACCGTCTCTCGAAGAGCTTGTTACCAAGAATCGCGAGACATTTTCAGTGCGTAACTGGATTTCGAGAAAACGTTTTCGAAAATATTAGAATAAAAGTGTATTGAGTGGCTGGTAGAGAGTGTTGCTATCGCACGTCTACATACATGAATTTTTCTAAAAAATTTCAGCGAAAAAATTTTATTTTTCGACTGGAATTCTTTAACTAGTTAAATTCCGGACATTCTCCGTTAAAAAGCAAGGAAAACATAAAGTTTTGGAAAAAAAGGTTCAGAAATAAAATGAATTTTTCTATCTCATACGGATAAATCCAAACAAGCCTGAAAAATTTCCATTCAACTCAAAAATTTCATTTTACTCTTATAGAAAAATGCCATTTTTTTAAATAGTGTATGTCTCTGTGTATTTGCGCGCGTTGTGTGTGTGTGTGTGTGTGTGTGTGTGTGTGTGTGTGTGTGTGTGTGTGTGTGTGTGTGTGTGTGTGTGTGTGTGAATCATAGATGAAAAGATCGATCATAGGTAAAAAATATCATAAGTAATAAGTGATTATCTATCAATATTGACTTCAATTTTAAACTTACCGCAATCTTGTTGACATTTATTGTCACAGCGCTATCTTGTTTCACCAAGGATAAAGCCTCTGCAGGTAAGGGTTTGGAAAACTCGCGAAAAATGTGTACGATCCACGGAATAGGGGGTGAAAACTTGGAAAAAGGGGTGAAAACCTGCGGAGATGGGGTGAGAAACACGAGGAAATGATGGAAAATTTGCGCAAAGGTGTGGGATAGACCACGAAAAGGAGTGAAAGTCGCGAAAAGGAGGGTGGAAACCGCGTAGAAAGGATGAAATGAGTGAAAAATTGTAAAAAAACTCACGAAAATTCACGAAAAAAAGAAAAAACAAAACAAAACGAAACAAAAACAAAACAAAACAAAAACAAAATAAAACTAAACAAGACAAAAACAAAACTAAAATAAAACAAAACGAAACAAAACAAAAACAAAACATAACAAAACAAAAACAAAACAAAACGAAACAAAACAAAACAAAAACAAAAATGAAAGGTAAGGTGGCAAGGGTTGAGTAAAAGGGTCATGCTAACAGGGATCTGGGAAATAGTGGGAGGTCAACGGGGTAAGGAGAACGTATGCGGGGACCTTCGAGAGAAAGGGGACTCCGCCCGGAGTCACCGCTAGGGTGGGGCCGTACCCGCCTAGTCTATCTACTCCTCCGTCACAATCTACGCCCTCGCTCTCGATCATCCTCGAGGACAGGATGGTGAGCCTTCCGTACATGCTGGTACGCTCACTCCGGGAACAGCTGCAACAGAGCCGAACTGACCGGGTACGACGGGGCCGCCGTACGGGAGTGGCCCGACGCCAACCTGTGGTTATAGATCTGACCCAGGAATCTCCCCGAGAGAACTCAACCCAGTCGCAAGGTACTACGTGCTCCAGGCGCCGTCTGCACTAGACCCATCCGGAGAGACCCTCTTCCCCGTTCCCTTGCCAGATACCGAAGCCCGCTTCCTGGAGGAGGACGAAACACCAACTACCCCTCCTCTTCTTCGCCCCGGCGCCGGTATCGGGCCACCACCGACGTACGAAGAGGTCTTCGGCCTTACATCGTCCACAAAGAAATATTCGGGTGTATAACAAGAGAACTGGATTATAACTAAACAATAACTACATCCACTGATAAAAATGAAAACGATATCTTAAAGAATAAATAGTCTCATTGACGACACCCTCTCCACTCGAAAGTCTCACTTGGAGACGCCTGTCATGTTCTAATACATAACAATACCCTGTCAAATAATTTGTATATCATGAGTAGTAGGGAAAAGCGGGTTCTGGAACCCTCCACTCCTCCTGCAATCGCGCGAACCCAAACCTCTACTAGGCCCCGCTCCTTTCCTCCCAGACCACGCCCCTCCCACCCCCTGATTGGCTGCCGCCAACCTGCCCTCACTCCTAACCTTCCCGTGATTGTTCTCCCACCCCTTGTAGGTTCCACCTTGGAGCCCACCCCCTACCCCGTTAGCCATCTCCCTGACCCACCCCTTACACCTCTTTTTCGCAAATTTTCCGGGAATTTCCGCAAATTTTCTCTCGCGCAGGCACACACACACACACACGCACACGCACACACTTACACGCGCGCGCACACACACACACGCACGCACGCACGCACACACACACGCGCGCGCGCGCGCGGGCAAAGGGAGAGAAAGCGTCAACCGGTTTTAGTTTTTTTTCATCCCAATTCTCTTATTGGAAATAACTCGCAGAAAATGCCGCGAACAACCTCTTCGAATTACGTTTCTCGTAGACTAAAACGAGAAGCGGCTAGGGCCCCAAAAACTATTGCCTTAGATATACAAACGCCTGCCGTCTAGGCATCGATCAAGTTATTCCGGGCCTAGCGCTACACGAAATATATTCCTCTTTTCGTATACGATCATTTTTGCTTCGCGCGGGAGCACGTTGAACGCGTTCGAGCAGGAAAGTGAAAGCAACATCGAAGATTCATTCGTGATGCTGGAGAATGCGACAGTAGAAAAAACTTGAAGTGTTATGAGATGCGTAAATGGATCTAGACCTTCAAATAAATCGATGGATTCATTGCTAAAATATTAAATTTAAAAAAAATCAATGTTAAAACTGTTTGTTCACTAACGAATGATAAAAATATAAATCTCGAAAAATGCTTTTTGGATAGCTTTTGGGACATCATAAACTATTGGAAAAAGTCAACAAGAAGTTAAAGATCAATGGTTCAGTACTAGGTGCTCCGCTTGCGAAGACTTGACTCAGTAACTAGTAACAAGTAGTTTATTTGTTTGTAAAAATGGTAGGTAAAAGATAAATTCATAATAATATTCGGCAATAACTTCCCCAGCCGAATTCAACTCTGGGGAAAAAAACCGTTGGATAGTTTTCGCCTCAGCCATTAGGGCAGATTTGTTTAGGCCTGTATTATAAAATTTCGGACTATCTGTTTACGAATGCTCATAAAAAAAAAAAAAAATTTTAAAAACAAGCATATACTCGTAAGAGAAATGAAAAATTGGTGCGAAACCAATTTTTAAAAACAGGCAAATAAGAAAAGTGTAAAATTGGTGCGAAACCAATTTTTAGAAACAGGCAAATCAGAAAAGTGAAAAGTTGGTGCGAAACCAACTTTGAAAAGCAAGTAAATAAGAGAAATGAAAAATTAGTGCGAAATCAACTTTCAAAAGCAAGTTAATAAGAGAAACGAAAAATTAGCGCGACACCAACTTTTAGAAGCAAGTAAATAAGAGAAATGAAAAATTGGTGCGAAATCAAATTTTAAAAACAAGCAAATAAGAGAAATGAGAAATTGGTGCAAAACCAATTTTTAAAAACAGGCAAAAAATGAAAAGTTGCTTACTCGTTCCTTTTTTCGGTATTCCAGACTGATCAGAGGCGAAGAAAAGACTGCTTAACTTAACAGGACTGATCGATCAAGACTGACAAATTACGACTGTTTAAACAAGACTTCTTCCAGAAGCAGACTGACTTTAACTCAGATTTGTACCAGCCTTTATACCTGAAAATCCCCACTCAGATTTTGGCAAAAAAAAAATCTATAAACTTTGACTTTCCAATTTTCGTTAGGCAACAACAAAAAACAATGTCGATTTCCCCAATTTCTAATTGATAATTCCAATCTAAAGAATGCTTTCAGGCCAATTATTGCAAGCTCATTTTAATATCCCATTATGAAAAAGATCCATTACTATAAGCGTATTCGATATGAAAAAAAAACAATCCCATAAAACTACAATTTAGGAAAACATCCGCTGGTATCCCAAAAGAAATGGAAAGCGAATGGATTCACGAAAAAAACAAAAGTGCTCGGGCGGCATGAAGTCTGGGCATGCAGGTCCCCTAATACTTTCAACCGGCCTTCAACCAGGCCGCAACTAGTCCCGGTTGAAAGCCAATCGAGGTCGAATTCCTAAAATATATATCGTGAAAAGCATGATGCTCGCGATATATAACAGTATTATATGAAAACAGACAAGTTTGCAATATTTTGCTTCAACAAACATTATGAATGAAAATAATTTGAGCGTGTTGGTTCAACACGCGTTAGGAGTAAAACTTCTAATGTTACTTTTTTTAAAGTTCTGATCTATAGATTTTTAGATAGAAAAATTTGTGACATTTTGTGATTTTGTGAGATTCTGTGACATTTTAAGAATCTCTCGCTTTAACTGTATCTCAAAATTCCTCCCTACATTCAGATTTACATCTTACAGTTTACAGGGTTACATGTTCCACTGTAAAATATCAAAATTACTCCCTGCAGTCGAAAATATTATATTCGTACATCTTACTGTCTTACAGTTTACAGTGTTACGTGTTACATGTTACAAAACCTTCAAGTTACTCCCTACATAAATTTTATTCTAGTATAAATTACACTCTTGAAAAGTGATACCCTAGTGACGGGGCTCCGAGAGTGGACGGAAGTCTCTCGGAACTCTCTCGGAAAGTGTTTCCCGACCGAAAACGACAGATTTTCGGGGGTTAGCAGCCTTCTTGATAGCTGGATGGACACGCTGCTATCGGAACTTTCGATACATCCGAACAATCGTCAAATACGAAAATGAAATGCTTTTCTCAAATATGCCATTTAATTTATTCTTCTTTGATAAATACAAAGATAGCGTTGATATTTATGGCAACAAACTCTTTCTTTTGGCAAAATACAAGTTTTTCGAACTACAGCCTGCATCCAAAAGAATTGCATAAAATACCGAGAGGTCCGAGAGAGTCCCGAAGGAGTTCCGAGAGAAATCGCTCGGAACTCTTTCGAAGGTCTCTCGGAGCCCCGTCACTAGGGTGATGCCGCCTAAGAAGTTTTACTTCAAAAATCACAAAGACAATGTCAAATTTTTTTTGAACAAGTCGAAAAACTATAAAGAGCATTTATTTTGTAAAAACAGACGAGTTTGCAATAGTTCGTTGAAACAAATTCTGTTTCACGGACTCAAAAAACCATAATAGGCACGTAAATCTTTTAAAAGCAAAAAATTTTAACATGATTTCTTTAATATCTAGCAACTTTGATCCTTAGAAAATCCTTAAAAAAAAGTACTTATAAGAAATATAATTTTTATAAATAATTATGAAATTCTTAAAAATTTCCCAGTTCCTATAAGATGATTTTATCAAAATCTTGTAAGACACTGAAATTTCTTGTAGAAAATGTATCGACGAAATTTTAATAGTAGTATTTTACGTACCAGAAGACGAAACCTAGTGATTGCAGACGAGGGCAGTTTTCGCTATACGAGGGCGCGTAGCGCCCGAGTGCTGCCAAAATTAGCCCGAGTGCGTACCGTATTTTACACAACTCAGTGGAGAAAATGCTCATTTTCTCCACTCCTGATTTTCAAAAATAAGCATTTACTCCACCTCGTTGTGTAAAAAACATTTCTCAACTTATGCACATTCGCTAAACAAGCCAATCTTGCAATCGTTGAAAAATATACTATTACTCGACAAAAAATGGAATTTTTGCGGCTTTCGTGGCCGATAAGTCATCGCAAAAGTGTCCATGCGCCCACTAACAAGTGAAGATCGCTTAAGTTTACGTATCTGTCAAAATTTATTTTCGTACCCTGGCAAAAGCCTCGGAATGTAACTCCGTTCCCCTTGCGTTCCTCTTGCATACCGCTTCCGTTCTTTGCTGTTTTTTCAGCAGTTATAATAAAAATTTCATTAATTTTGCCCGGAAATGACTTTTTAGGTTATTTAGTTAATAAACTAACAGTTTTAACTTAAAAATTTGACAACAAATAATTTTTCATGTCAAAATAATTTGTGGATCAATTGCGCTTCCCCCTTGGGTAAGATGCAGATTCCAAATTACTACATTACCGACTGCACAGCAGTTGGGTAGGTCCCCAAGGCCACTCTTTTCGTTGACAGCTGATGCGTTTGAAACTGTCAAATCCGTTGAAATCCGTGCACACGTCAACAACAAAAGTATTGCGATATGTTTATGAATAATAATGTGTATTTACCCTCTTATGCTCTCTAACTTTTGAAACATGGCAGAAAAGTGTTCTGTATGTGGATGCCAGTACAAAAATAAGGCAAGAAAAGCGTTTCCAGTGAATATGGAAACCGCAGACTTTATTGCGCATCAAAACAGATTTTCTATTCTTGACAAATTTTTCAAGATATAATTTTAATGTGAACGAATTTGTTATCAGAAATGTATTGCCATCGAGTTTAATATTTTTGAATTGTTTTTTTTTTAGTATTCATTTCCTTTTTCCATTTTTTATTATAATTTAATTTTCATATACTGCATATCATAAAATAAGTGCTAGTTATATTATTTATAATAATATTTTTTTTTATGTTATACTATCGTTACTTCCACTGATATTATTATTTATTTACCAATTGTCCAATACTATATTTTATTTCATCATATAATTATTTTCAACCACATTGTATACTTATACTGTTGTAATTTAATACATTAAAGTTTATTAAGTTAAATGATATTAAATGATACTAAAGTATAAAATAATCATTGTATTTAATTACATCATATTATATTATTTACAATTGCGGATTATGCTCAGTTAATTTTAATAAATTTTGAAAACATTACGAACCAGAAAAAAATGTTCCACCAAGAAGGGATTCGAACACACGTTCTTTTCTTCTATCATTTTTTTTAGAAATATTCTTTTATCTACTACATTCTAATATCAAATTATAATATTAAAATTTTCGCATTAAATTATATTATTTTTAATTTTCGAATTTTCCAATACTATATTTTATGTCACCATCACCATATAACTCTATTTTCGACTATACTGTACATGAATATTTTATTGTATACAGGGTGTACCAAAGTCCCCGCGCCAAAAAGAAACCCATTATTCCTCACTCAATTACAAGTCGAAAAGTCCTTTACCACTTTTTATAAAACTCAAAATTTAAAAAGTTATTCAGGTCGGAAATTTAAACAATAAATGCGATTCCACGATGAGTGGGGGTAGACTTCACAAACCAAACTTTTCCTAAATTTTCTTCATATTTTTCCGAGTCAAAAAGTCCTTTTCCACTTTTCCCAAAACTCAAAATCAAAAAAGATAATGTAACATAAGTAAATAAGAAATCTGATTGGTTGAAACTTGTAACCCGAATATCTTTTTTGATTTTGAGTTTCGTGAAAAGTGGCATAGGACTTTTCGACTCGGAAAAATATGAAAAAAATTTGGGAAAAGTTTAGTTCGTCTACCCCCACTTGTCGTGAGAGCGCATTTATTGTTTAAATTTTCGGCTTGAATAACTTTTTGAATTTTGAGTTTTATGAAAAGTGGTAAAGGACTTTTCGACTCGAAATTTAATAAGGAATATTGGGTTTCTTTTTGGCGAGGGGAGTTCGGTACACCCTGTATATTATAATTCAGTATATTGAAGTTTATTATGTTAAACGATGATACGCAGTAATATATTATTATATATTTATTGTATTTTATTACATTACATTCAATTATTTACAGTTTTGGAATATGCTTATTGTTAGTTAATTTAAATTAACTTTTAAAACATTAGGAACCATAAAAAAATTTGATACATAATTTATTTTAGTAATATTATTTTATATACTACATTCTAATATCAAATTATAATATTCAAATTTTTGCATTAAATTATATTTTGTCACTATCACCATGGAACTCTATTTTCGACTATACTGTATATGAATATTTTATTGTATATATTATATTATAATTGAGTATAGTGAAGTTTATTATGTTAAGTGATGACACCCATGACACTCATACTGCGCAGTGATATATTATTTTATATTTATTATATTTTCTTACATTACATTTAATTATTTACAGTTTCGTACTTAAATCCCCAGACCAAGAAGAAATCCAATATTCTTTTTTTATTTTCGGGTCGGAAAGTCCTTTGCCTTTTTTCTCAAAAGTCAAATTAACGAAGATATTTGAGTTCGAAGTTTTAACCAATCAAATTTGTTCAATTTTAAAACTCGACTATCCTTTTTGATTTTGAGTTTTCTAAAAAGTGGCAGAGAATTTTTTGACTCAGGAAAATATGAATAAAATGTAGGTAGAGTTTGGTCTATGGTTTTTATTCTCACTTGTCGAGGGAGGGCATTGGTTGTTTCAATTTATTTGAATAACTTTTGATTTTAAATTTTAGAAAATGTGATAAAGAACTTTTTGATTTGAAACTCAAATGAAATATTAGATTTTTTTTTAGTTCGGGGATTTTGGTACAACCTCTTTCATATTTCATTATTTTTACTTCAAATTATACTTTAATGTATTTTAGAAATGTCCAATACCATATTTTATTTCATGATACAACTCTGTTACCGAGTTTACAGTATATAAAAATTTTATTGTATTATAATTTAGTATATAGAAGTGTATTTTGTGAAATTATAATGAATTATATAATATCATATCATGTTTATCGTATTGTATTACATAATGTTTTATTATTAAACCTGTGACGAGCGAGCTTTTTTCAGCTCGTCTATAAATTATACCCTTCTTGCTAAAATATAAAGGGAAAAGGAAACTTACAACTTTTCTAGATTTGTTGAAAATAGAATAATACTCGGGACTTTATCAGGCGGCGATAGCATAACGACGTGCAATAATAATTAACAATCAGCATTTAGAGAACATTCGATAACGATTAAACATTTCGCAAAACTTACAATCTAAATCTATAGCGGATAAAAACGGCAGAAAAAGTGCCGAAACGGAAAAATCGGAAGACCGCTATTCTCCCTTAAACTATTATTTTTCAAGTTTCGGTAGTATATAAGCTCGCGCTTTTTGGCATAACGTTGGAGAAGTTCTAAAGTCAAACGTTCCAAAAACTCTCTAAGAGTCCGAAAAACGTCCCAGACAACAGAACCATCCCCGACGAGTCCGTAAAGAAGTCCGACCTGACGACGACTTCTCCGACTCCATCAGCGCTAAGTGGAAATCAAGAAGAAGATTGGAACTGTGTTTCAAATCCAAGTTCTATTTCCACGTGGCATAAATAAAAGTAAAACTATTCAAGAATATTCAAAATTAACCATGTTCCAGTATAAAAACTAAACACTCTTAATTACCCGGCCGCCATCTAGGTGTAGAGATTTATCTCTACCCAGTTTGTTTCCATACTAGCCTAGAAGGGACCTCGGGAGTTGAGTTTGTTTGGTACTCCATCATTATGATTAACCTTACGATTACCATAATGACGGATTATTCTGGAATTTGGACAAATAATCACTAGTAATTTTTCTATCAAACTAAATAATAAAATTAAAGTTCTGTTAAGATATTCCTTAAATATAACTAATTATATTTATGAAACAATACAATAACTTGAGTATTTCAATAGTTTAAAAGGGGTTATGTAAATAATTATAGTGATGTTGGGTCGGTCAATATATTACAGTGGGGACAGTAGAAGATTTGCTCTGGATCGTTAAAAGTGCTGCTAGGAAGAAGGGAATAAAGCCCAGTGCCCATCGATCCAGTTTTAAGAAAAAGGGAGCTGTGAATTTGTATAATCGACTCCGAATTTTGAGGAAATTAGATCCAAAAGAGGAGACTTTGTGGGAGGAGATCGATAAAAAGATAGCAAAAGAAGCGTCGCAACTGTTCAGTATACCTTTAATAATTTTAGATAAACGGATTCACGTAACATGCAAGTATTGCAAAAGAGGTCAAAATTTTAAATTGGATAAAGAGCTGCAAAAACCCTCAAGTATTGAAGTTAGAAAATTAGAACAAAGAAATGCAGAAGTTGAAAACCATACTGCACTAATGAAAGAAATGGCTGAGATGGGAGAACTTTGGTTCTGAGATGCTGAGGGATTTGAACATTTAGAATAAGAAGTTGTATTTCAGTTGTAATGAGGTTTATTGGATTTGTATAAGATTTTGATAAGAAGTATGAACATTGAAATTGTGAAGAAATACTAATAATAATAATTGGTTTATCGGATTTGTATAAGATTTAGATAAGAATTATGAACATTGATATTGTAAAGAAATACTGATAATAATAATTCCAGTTCTGCTGGATAGAAATCTATAGAAGTTGTTGTTTTCAATTTATACCCCTGATTTCCTAAGACAACCTGAGGGCCCACTTTAAGCAGAGATTTTATTGGGGTCCTTTATGTACGAGTGAGCGAAGGATAGTATAAATAAGGAGCAACGTTACTGGATTACGACTATCGTCGTTGGGTTGTCTGAGTTCGCTCGTCACAAACCAGAAAAAATTCAGAAATTCATTTGTCCACTTACTTTTTTTCTTACAAACCTTGCTGTCATTCATTTTGCTGACAATGCATAATGTAGTTGATGTAATCGCCAGAAACCCAAAAAAATTAAGTAAGTTTAATGTTACGAATAAACTGAAGCACGATATGCCTGCTTGACTCATATAAGAGACCATGGAGGAAAATTTAGCGACAAGTAATCCGGTTTTGAAAATCTATTGTTATCGGTAAATATCGATACTCCCAAATAACCAAATAACTATATATGCACCAACGACGGCAAATAATCACTTAAAAAATTAAAATTTGAAAAAGAGTATTACTGAGATGTTTATCTATACCAATTCCAAATATTTATTAGCTGTTCAACTATTTTCGACAGTGTCGACAGATGTTCCACGGTTCTAAAAGTTTCTGACTTTTTGGTGATGTTTAATAGTCTTACTAATAATTGTTATTAAGTGACAAAGCGAAAGTTTTGATATGACGGACATATTTTTGTTATTGCATCTAACGTTTTCGTTATGAAAATTTTTTACAGGGAAGCTGTTGATTTTTTTAAACACACCATACATTTTTTTTACGGAGTAAACAAGAATACAGCGAGTAAAATAGGCCAATCTGCTGAAAACTGAAATATTATGGAATTCAGCATATATCTTTATTTATAAATGCATAAACATTTTTATTCCATAAAAAGTACATAGTGATTCGATTTCTCATTATTTTTTAATGGCGAAAGGTTTCATCTCCTAATCGGTTTCCCAGCAGTTCGAAAGTCGCGTCATCCACGTTTGGACCGCGCCTATGACCATGAATCCTGGGGAAACAACACGATCAGGGAGAATGAAGGCTTTTTCATCTGTTGGATGAAAAGCTTCCATTTAAAAAGGCTTGACCATTTGACGACCTTCAACCTCGTTTCTGGCGTTCAGAACGATGCCGACGATACCCTGAACTGTAGCTCCGTGATTGTTGAAAGAAACGATGTCATGAACTGTGTAAAAGCCGTCACTGGGGTAGATGATGTAGTTGCAAAAACTGCGGTTCTCTTGATTATGTTGAGTCCGATACTCTACACCATTTATCAGAGCTTTCGAAAAGTGCCGCATGACTGTATTGCCGTTGATGTTAATTTCATCAATGCGATTCACGAGCAAAATTTCTTCTGCGTTGGCATGTTGATCGGTTGTATGTTTCACAGCGAGCATGAATTTTCCTGTTGAAACATCTGGCGGAACGTCCCATTGAGCACCTCGAATGTATGTCCAAATTTGTTCACGTGCACCTTGGGATACATCAGGGTTGTTCACCTCTGCCTCGATGAATTTCGATAACAGGAATCGTCGAACAATCTGAAGTGCGCATGATGTTGGAGATGTCACGTAAGCCAGCATGCGCCGATGCCAAGCCTCGTAGATGGCGCCAGAATTTGCCCATATTGGCCCCCAGTTCCGAATGGTTCTTCCAAGATGAAGCAATTGGTGGATGTTATAGGACATGTGTAAGTCACCAAAAAAGTTGCGGAAAATGTCAACGAACTGTCTCAGGCGATCTTCTGCACCTTCCAAATCTTGAAGAGTGAATCTGTCGCTATTAAGGATGAAAGTCGCTTCAGCTAATAAGCGTAAATGGCGCACGAATCTCAATTTTAGGACTCCCTTAAAACACGGAATGGCACCAAACAGTAGGAATTTCCTCCACTCAGTTCCTTCCCACATCTTCCATGTATTTATATCTCGCATCCGACGTGAAACTTGAGATGGGAATTTTATGGACGGTATTCGGTGGTTGACGACTAATAAATTCTGTGTCCTGGATCCAGCGATGAACCAGTCGATGTCGTTCTTTGTCATAATCATTGTAAAATATTGTTTCATGACTCCTTCGTATAAGTTATGAAAAGGTTCTACGATTGGCCCTTTGTCAAAACGTAAACCTGTGAGACGATAAAGAGCAGACATTCCTTTGAAACCCATAACAGTCTGATTGGTTCGGGTAGCATCGCGCATGTTGGCCCGTATTGATTGATCAGTCCTGATTGGCCCCACAGCGTTTGGATAAAAACACTTAGAATATACGCGATTAGGGCCTTGTACCCTGATCCTTTGGGAAACGATTTCACAGAAAGTGCAGCCGTTGCGAGCGTTACATGGCTCGCAAGGTTGGATATCGGTCCTCGCAATCAGCACACAATATTAACGTGATGAATTTGGTAACAACTTGCACACCAGGGGAAGGGCTCCAAACAATGCCGTTGTCGTACAAATCCAGTAGCTCCTGCACAACCGGACCCAGCAGCGAATGGATTGGGGCTTTGATTTTAGAAACCCAGACTCCAGCTAACAAAATGTTCTTTTTGCGACCATTCGGTGACAACTCGTTTACTTGTAACAGTACGGGGCATGCCTTGAGCGTCGAGGACTTCGTCAACTGTACATGGTCAATCCACATTGTGAATGATAAATTAATATCAGTTTCTAAATTTTGTGGATCCGGAACGTGTAAAAATTGGCCTTCGCCACACAATTCTCGATATGCCTCTCCGTCAAAAAGATCGTTATAGCCAATTTCTATCCCTTTCTCACGAGTAAATCGATATCTGACATCCCTGGAAATGCCTGGTTTCCGGAAAAACTCTTCCAGCTGCGACCTTAGATTGATGCGAATATAAGTCGCGAGGGGTCGCGATTTTTTTCCCGGGCCACATTTTCCACAGCGACATTCTCCAGTGAGTTCTTTGGTTTCGCTTATCACATCTTTGCATTCTTAACATTTGTGAGTGTACGAGAGACAGTCTTCGTTCAATCCTATTGTTTTCCAAAATGACGCCATATTTGTGGGAATCCCCGGTTCGTTAAATGAAGTCGACAGCCATTTCAAACGCTTCATTAATGATGAGTAAGTTTCTCTCGACACTATATTTTGTGTCAGGTTCACCAGAAAGTGATCTCGGGCACTGATATCGAGATGAGGTCCGTTGTCCTCCCCCCAATTCGGAAGTCTTGCAAAACGAGCATCAATATCATTGACTTCGCCATTGATAAAGGGTCTTGCCATCCCTCAATATGGTCATTGTCTTCAACTTCGTCAACGTTATCGATGTTTTCCAAATTCGCGTCGATTTCTTGTACTTCTGGCATATCAGGCTCGGGATCAGAAATCTGCGCTTCAGCATACTCATTGTCTTCATCAACTGCAAGGTCGACAGATTCTGCCATAGAAACGTCCGAGCCGCTTCCTTCTGAGTCTTCGGACATCTCTGCATGGTCCATAATTGAAGATTCCGACTGTGAATATTTAATACAAGATTCTAAATGTAAAATCTGTTAGTTTAAACACGGTCTACATTCATGCCTCGTTACACAGACTTTCATAATTGCATTTTTACTAGAACTTTTTATATAGCATCACCGTCTCGCATCTAGTTTTGCAGTGAATGTTTGAACATAATGTTGTATGACTTGCATGAAAACAAGCTCAAAATTTTTTGAATAAATTGTTCCTTATTCCTTACAACAAAAAAAACGAAAAGTATAGTTTTTGAAGAGACTTAAATCACCTCTGGAAATATCTGTTTTTATACGCTTCTGATAGGTGTCATGGAAAACTTGGTAAAGTAGTAGAGGTTTTTTGCGTAACTGTGTAATTGCTGGGAGGGTGCGGGAAATAAAATTTCATATAGGTCGGGACGGGTCAGAAAATATGGCATCGTATCAGGAAGGAATTTTGAAAAGTCTTCGAATCCCTAAAAGTTTGGAAATCACGGGAAGTTTCGGAATATTGAAAGTCCAGGAATCCTGAAAAATTCGGGTGTAACGCGAATTATTTGCAAAAGAAATGGTTAACTCGAAATCCTGATACTTGAAAATAGGATTACTTTTGATTATACAAATATTTACAAAAGTACAAAGGTGAAATTATGAAAATATTGAAATTTCTAGACTCTGAAACTTCTACATACATGAAAACTTCACAAATTGCGAAATTTTTAAAAAATTATGAAACACGAAATCAAATAATATGTTCTCTTTCAAATTTTTGGAAACTTTGGAGTTTACAAACTTTGCTGAACACTTGGAAATTATAAAATTTTGATAACTTCAAAATCACAAATTATATCGAAATTCAAAATGGCATACCCTGACTTTAAGGAATAGTTCGTAAAGAATAGTTTGTGAAAAAGTCATTTGAAATTCTTCGATTAAAAAACATACAAGGTTTGTAAAACTCACGAGATGTCAGATTTCACAACTTCATGGTTAAAGAAATACAGTAATTTTTGAATGTCGAAAACGTTGAACATTCCAAAATTGGACAACTTTTTTACTTAAGAACCTTTATATACACGAAATTCAGAAAATACTCAGGTTTCAAACATTATAATACTTGAAATCTTGTTTAATTTTCAGAACTGTAAGTACGTTGAAACATGATGAAATATTTTATCGCAACTGTTTTTTCATTTAACAGCTCTTGTACATTATCAAAAACTCTAAAATACCAACATACAGAAAACTTAAACAATTTTTGTTGAAAAAACTGCAAAATTCCCAAGTTTTTACTTTTGAGACTTGACAGCGCTCTAAAAGTCGAAAATTTAACACTGCTAGTTAGAAATCATCGACGAAGGAAAAAAAATATATTACTGACTTATAATGAATCATATTTATTTGGTACAACGTACAACAATTTAGTTTATCACATCATTTTTCTATTGCACGTGACGAAACATAGAATTCTCCTCCTCGACGCTCATACTTCCTCAGTTGTAGCGTTGTCAGTAGCGTTGTCAGTAGTGTTGTCATCTATGCTTTCGGCTTCGAGTCCATCGTCCTCCTTGTCTGATAATTGCTGACTGTCGGAATTTCGTGCATTACCTATCTTGTTAGAAATGTCTGTGAAACGCTCTTTTCGTAAAAAGGAACTAACAACTTTTCTCACATAAGCTGCCGTCAATTCCCCTTTACCCTTCATTTCTATGGCGAGACTTTTGCCATTTCGTTCCAATTTCTGGAATATTCGCGCTAATCCTACAATGAATAAATTAATATCATTGTAGTTCACGCCACTCAAAATTGACCTTCTCGATGAAAGTGTACTTACGCAAAACTTTGAGAATATCGCTATCTTTGAACTCTATAAAATTCTCTGTCGGGACATTGTCTGGTTTTCGGAAATAGAATTTTACCGGATATCTTCTTCCCATGTGCCACGTATGATTTCTCTTACCCGAACAGACATATTTTTTGTATCTCGCGCTTTTTCGTAATTTTGAACTTTCAAAAAAAGCCCACTTTTTTTTCCAACCTCAACCAACTGGAACGACAAAATCACGAGAGTTCAAAAATTGAAAATTCAATAACTATCGAAAATATAACTGACGTTACAAATGTACTGACTTTAGATTCACTGGTTGCGAACACTGCACGCTAGCCGTGGGAGATATTACAGTGTTCAATGGGGATTTGAGTATCTCTTTTGACGCCTGTGAATGATTTTCAATCTTGTTATTAATATCAAGCAATGACTGCTTCATATCTTGTGCCAACTTCAGTTGTTTGCTCAGCAAAACGATTCGCAAATCTTTTTCGCGCATGACCTCCTGCAGTTCCGAACATTTATTGGTCAGTTGAAGTATTTGAGTCTTCAATCCAGCGATGACTTCTGACTCGACGGAAGGGGCATCGAGACTCTATTTATAAGGAATCATGTGTCCAATTAATAATACAGGAAAAATCTATCGATCGAACAAGACTTAAAGCTTCAGACTTCTTAGCATTGTTATTCATTATAAGTGGCCGTCCGTATATTGCGTCAATAATGACGGGGGGATGGGGTGGAATATTTGATTTTTTTTATTACGCGGGAGTGAGGGGGGGGGGATTTCAAAAAACTAATTATGTCATTCTTTTTAGAGAATTCTCTTGTTTTTTATACGTAATCTAATGATTTCTTATGCTGAATGAAAGATTTTGTTCAATGTGAAGAGATGTTAAAATTCCGCGACATATATTGTGATACGAAAATAAAACTACTGAGTCTCGGATATTAAGGAGTAGCTGCATCTATATTGAAAGAATTTAAATTCATGCATATAAAGAAGCTGAGGAAAAGTCAGCATGAACTTGCAAAAAAATTATCCATTGATATGTAAGTTTTTTATAAAATTTAGTCAAAAAAATTTGGACAAAAACATCATGACGCAATATGTATATATTGCGTCATGACGTTTAATATAACTAGTTATATTTTATATAACTAGTTATAGAAAAAATTTGAATGAATAAATAGCAAATGTATTTGACTCACTTCAGAGATGTGCTGTGGTATTGTCGCGTCAATTTCATCGTTGAACTGCAGTGGACTTGAACTTCTAGCTTGCTCCTCACAAGAAACCTATATACGTGCAAAAGTTTTATGAAATTTCAATCAACCAAGAGTGATAGTATCATACGGTAAAGTTTAAATACAAGATAGACGAACGTATTTACATTTTCATAATTGTCGAAACCCTCGATTCCCGCAAGTAACTTTAGATCGTCATCGCGTTGTTCACGGTCGCCAGCTTCTGCAGCTAATTTCTGTAACATCCTTAATATTAATCTAGCGAGTCTAATGACGTGATATATGAGAATTGTTTTGACTCACCTTTTTTTGTTTAGCTTCTGCTTTTTCATCATCAACAGCTTGGCGCGTTGTCTTTCGCTTTGCCGAAAAAGTTAGTTTTCGTGGCGGATTTATCTGCCTCTTTTCTCTTACTGGTCCTTCAATATTGATAAGTGTTACAAATGCAAGTAAGTTAAAATAGTTAGCTTGAGCGGTATCGGAAAACAGACTGATTATTGTGACTAGTTTTCTTCAAATAAATATATTTATAATATTTTACTCTCAATGAACTACTACAGTGTACGTGAATTATCAACAAAATTTTACCTCGGATATTCTCATTCCGTCGAATGGTAATTTTCTTCATAATGATTAATCGGAGTGGACGGTTTCCAGTAAATGAAAGCTGGCAACGTCGCACTTCAATTGTACGGAGACGCAGTGGCAGATTTAGATTGACACTTTCAAACTTTTAAAATAAAAAAAAAATAAACACTTTCACGTGAACGATGTTTCGGAGCCAATTAACAGTTTTCACTGTTTTTTGTTAAGTTTTCGATTTGCTTTGGAACACTTTTCAACACTCGGCACGTGTTTTAGGAGGGGGAACGATGTTCGCTGTTCTAAGGTCTCGTGCTGACCTTTCTTCAAAAAATTTTGTTCAATTAAACCGATTTCACAAAATTTTTCTTCGCTCGCCCTTGCTTCTCACTCTCAGCAGTCCATATAATAATCCCAAAACCTGTATGAAAAATAAGTGATACATTATCACACTTGCAGGAAGAAATTTTGTTTGCCCAGAGCGGCACTTAACGTAAACCCGCTACTGGAGACACAGGTGCTTTTATCGTCGAAAAATTACGAGCATGTTGTTACCGGGATAGGCATGTTACAATTTATTTAAATTATTTATAAAAAAATATATGCACATAGTTTGGTAACTAAATCATGTAATTCATTTTTAATCGAATTAAATTTTCTATTATAATTAATTAATTTGAATATAATTGTTTACAGAAATTGTTCGGCCAAAATTTTTTTTGAAATTGAAATTCATTCCAAAATATTTTGAATTGAAAAACCCTTTTTTTTGCATTTTCATGTGGAGTCATAATTTTTCAATCGATGTTACATGAGATTTGGTAATTTTCCATCAAAGTATTAAAAGTTTACGACCTATGTTCGGTACGGAATTTTTCATACGCTTTGGGAACCTTCAAACTAAACTTTTTCCAAATTTTTTTCATATTTTTCCGAGTCTACAAGTCCATGCCACTTTTCACAAAACTCAAAATCAAAAATGATACTCGGGTCACAATTTTCAACCAATTAGATTTCTTATTTATTTATTTTGGTAAACTCGTAATGAACGCACGGCGCTCGACGTATGACGCGGTGCTTCAAGTCGATGCCACTCCAAGAAGTCATTTATATTAAAAAAAAAATATTCAACCTACAACTCTGAAATTTTGCATATATATATTCGTAAGAGTATGATGCAAAATTAACGCCAAAAATTTTTGATTTTTCCTATGTCGCTTCTGTTATAATTCTATTTGTTTAAGAAACTAGGTGCTACTTGCATAAATAAAAACAATTATGACTGTTTCTACATTAATACATAAAACTTATACATTCATTAATATCGAGTAAACATATCACATTTTTTAATGAAATATTTTACTATTGATAAAAAATTTCCGGAAGTTGTAAATTTTTTACTTTGGAACTTAAAAAAATCGAAAACACGTATCGATTAAAAATGCATTAAAAACTGAAAAAAAATGTTTCAGCCCAAAAAATTTTTTAGTGGCAAATACTTGGTTAAATGACCCTTATGTTCTATTATCTTTTTTGATTTTTAGTTCTGTGAAAAAAGGCAAAGAAAATTTATGAAAAGTTTAGTTAAGTCTACCTCCGCTTATCGTAAGATCGCATTTACTGTTTAAATTTCCGGCTTGGATAACTTTTTAAATTTTGAGTTTTATACGAAGAGGTCAAGGACTTTTCGACTCGAAATCAAATAAGGAATCCATGATTTTTTAAATTTATTTATTTTTTTTTTATGCGACTTTTGAGACACCCTGCATACGTCCGAATTACGGTTTTCGTTTTTGAATTTAATACTCAGTTCAAAATTACTAATGAATGAAAGCGTTGCGACGAGGAGCGCCGATGTAGTGCAGAAGGTGAAAAGCGCAGTTTTTGACGTTAGAAAATTAAGTGAAAAATAAAGGGTTTAATTAATGTCAAATATTATCTTGTAAACGTTGTTAAAAAAAAGAAATTGAGTCAAGCAAATAGTGTTATTGTCATTTAAAGAATTATAAAATTTGATATGTACATTAAAGTGCTGTCATTTGTGGAATAATCAATGACATCAATGTTTTAATGTATGTTGACATTGCTGGCAAGTTTGTGAATTAACGTGCAGACGTATTTACTTGCACACGCTGCTAAATTTAACGTTCTGTGACTATGCCCGAAACGTGTGCACGTAAGGATCATCCGTATGCTGTGTGATGCTTTTAGGGGAAGGGGGGGTGGGGGCAGATCAAACGTCACGCTCCATGTTAAAATTTATTGAGAATATAGAGAATCGCGTCATGATGGGGGAGAAGAAACAAAAAATCTTGTATTTCGCGTCACGCAGTATATGTACGACCCCTAACGTGTACACGTACATATACGTTAAATGTGAGTATAAATAGGCACTTCCTATAATTTATACCAAATTATAGCAGATTTCCACCATACTTCATTTGTATTATTATTTATGTTCATTTGTATTATCATATTATAGTTATACCCGATTTTCACCAAATCACATCAACAAGTTTTTTTCAACACTGATGTGTACGTACGAGGCATGAAATAAACTGTGCGAAATAATGCATCGATGCTTATCAATATCGCTCACTTACCCTTGGAAAAATCGGCAATCCCACTAATATTGATGTATGAGCCGCGAAACTCAATGAATAACACTCGAAACAACTTTAATAACCTTGCTTCAAAATCGAAAAAAAAAAACACAAATACGTCAAACACTTCGAGGCGTGTCAGAACTGGTTAGCTCTCAGAGCTGTGAGAGCAAGAGCAGCAGCTGCTCATAAAAGTCCTGAAATGTTCTTCTAGGTGGTGCACGCTCTCATGCGAATTTCCACGTAATCGTAGGTAATCTACACTATCGACTTCATGTTTGACAGTTTTCATGTAACGACAGATTTTATTTTTGGACTTTTTGAATTATTATATGTGAAAATGCAATTATCAACCAGGTAATAATTGAAAAAAAGACATTTGTTTAGGTTCATAATCGAAAATAAGTCATTCTAGGGTGAAATTTAGAAGGATTTCATCAAAGAACGGAGTGGGTACGCAAGAGGAACGCAACTCCGTTTTTCTTCCGTTCCTCTTGCGTTCCCGGTCTTTTGCCAGGGTACCTACCTTCGCGTACTTATGCGAAAATTTTCGTCCCTTGGTACGCGAAAGTAGGTGTGAAAATGAACTTTAGGCGGTTACGTTAACTTAAGCAATCGTCACTTGTTAGTGGACTGCATGTAGACATTTTCGCGATGGCTTAGAGGCTACGAAATCCGCCATTTTCCATGCTCGCATCGAGTAAAAATTTTTTTTTTACATTATGAATTGTATAAAATCATATCGAAATTCTTAACAGGGTAAAGCTATTCTGTGATTAAAATTTTGATTTCAAGAATTTTAATATGTATCCAGGGCCAGTGCGAGGCACGGGTGAGCCGGGCCAACGCCCGGAGCGTCAAAATTTGGAGGCGACATTTTGCCACCGCCTAAAAAAAATTGATTTGGTTTTATTTTAATAGAAAGAATTTTCATGACATGTGCCGGAAAACATGTACTGTATGGGGCGCCTTTTATAAGGGCCTCTTCGTAACTAATTTTACTACTACTTGCGTTTGACCATCTCCATAGGTGCCGGAAGGTAATTATTTTTGTGTGGGCAAGGCCGAAAAGAAATTTAAAAAATATTTAAGGCTGATCGATAGCACTTGAAGAAAGTGGGTTTTCGTTCGAAAGAAAATGAGGATATTAAATGGAAAATTTCTTTATGTAACCCTAGCAATGGCGCGGGGATACAACAGGATAGATCCTGCAGGCTGCTTTTATTATTACTTCAGCATAGGCACCGGAAGGTAATTTTTTTTGGGGTGGTAAGCCGAAAAAAAAATAAAAAAGTTATGATGGCCGATAGCGGGTCCCAGAAAGAAAAATTAAGGAGAGCCGATGAAGGCTCGTGATTAGATGAATAAAGAGAGCTGATAAAAGCTCCCGGGAAAATCCGTCGATTTCGCGG
The DNA here is from genome assembly GCA_028476575.1 of Platygaster robiniae. Lineage (NCBI taxonomy): Eukaryota > Metazoa > Arthropoda > Insecta > Hymenoptera > Platygastridae > Platygaster > Platygaster robiniae. Next base: position 11,665,154 of record CM052023.1, on the reverse strand, counting down.
CTGACGGTCTTAATAAAGGTTTTGTGTTACAGTCCGCGCACCAATCAGAGGCCCTCCGCGCGCGGAGGGCCTCTTTTTGGTTTTGGAAATCATCGCGATACGCGTATCGCGATGATTCCCAAAATTGAGGGTTATCCTTTCACCACGTGCTGTTTGGAATTCCCAAGAAGTGCGGAGGGAGCGCGAGCAAGCGCCGCGCTATTTTTAGAAAACGTGAAAAACGATTTCCTCGCTTTTTCATGTTTCGTTGGTTTACCCCAGCCAGGTACAAAAACTTTTAACGTTGACGCTGGTTATTATAACCGGCGTACAACAATTCAACAAAGCATTACTTTGTTTATTATCATTATGATTTGTAAAATTTCGGAAGTAACTAATCTAAAGAATATGCAAAGTCCACAAATCACGTAAAAACGCTTACTTGAAAAAGTTAGCTCTACAAAAATTGTTGTCATTCCTCTCCCACACTAAAAAAATGACTTTAACATGCTTATTTTGATGAAAATATTTTCATTTGAATTGCCATTTTCCTTGAAGATGTAACTTTTTTTACCTTTTTTGACAAAACCACGTTATACTTATCAAAAATCTACTTCAGGTAAATTATTTCACCTGATTTCACCCATAAAAAAAACTCGCAAAACTTTAGTTTTTTCCAGCAAGAAATAACTTTCTGTTGTTGCGCCTGTTTTTAGTCTGATAAGAAGTAAATTCTAAAACTCTTGAGTAAGCATCTGGTGCAAAATGTCTCAAAATTTTAAATAATGCTCGAGTGATTTAAATAAGTATCTCGAGTGCATAAGCAGATGGCGTTGAACGTATACAAATAGATGACAAACATGAAGTATATCTGTTGATTCTCAACACGTCAGACATTTTTGATGCTTATCGAATCTCATAATAATACCTAGATTGATACAGATTTTCAATCGCACACTATTTTACACAGCACCCAATTCGAAATTCCCATTTTTGAAAGTAAGACATTTTTTTCAGTCTTGATTTTTGCAAAATTTGAGCTATCAAATTCTGCTCCGCATAGTTTAAGTCCATATGTGTATGCAATATGAATTATATTATGAACTTATAAATAAAAAATCAATCTGAGAAGCAACGTTTGTGGAATATATTGAAAAAATCTTGATATTTTATAGAATTATAGTTATATATTTCACTAGAAATTTGTAAAAACTGTTCACGATTGATACGACGTGACGGATTGAATAAATAATATGAATAGAAGACTGTTCATTGATTGCTTATGTGCCTAATCAAAAGTGAAGCTGGCCAGATATAAATTGTGACGAGCGGGCATCGCACTCATCACTCAGGTTCGCTCCTCTCTTTCTCGGATCAGGTTTCGCCCAGCGTTGAATGTCCTTTGTTGTTGTTCATTCACTTTCTTTCGTTTATTTTTATTCAATTTATTAAAAAGATTAATAGACTTGAGATAATTTGTTAGGAGAGAAATAACTAATCAAAACTTTACTTGAAAAGATTCAATTTAATAAATAATGTTCGATCAATACAATATTCGTTTGATATTCGACTTAATACAATTAATTTCAGTACAATTGACTTCTTTAAAGTTACAGAAAATAATGTTCAAAATCTGCCGCGTGGAGGCAGTATTTAAGCTCATATTTCTTCCTAGGAAGGGGAAGTGTGAGTGACCCGCGATTGATTCCTCATCAATCGCATCAGCGAATACTTTTATTTTTAAGAAATAAAACAATCAAGCATTAAAAACGCTTGCGTTTTACGGTCAACGACTCGCATTCTTCAAGATGCGCAACGTTGCGAAAAGCTTTATCAGCGCTTTCAAATTTCGATACAATAAGAGTGCAAAAATGCCGCTCGTCACATCTCTCCCTCCCGGGGTAAAATCTTCCGTGTAACGGCAGATTTTACCAAGTTGCGCAACGCATGAGATTATTGCATTTGATTACGTTCTCACAATTAACTTACAATTTTACAATCAACCGTATCAGCTAAGTTATATTTCTATTTTATTTCATTAGTTCATTTACATAAGTATATTCATTTCTTTTGTATCATGCGTCTTTATTTTATTTCATTTTATATCTTTATTTATTTTTCGTTTATTTTTTAATTGTGTATAATTTTCCCCTTTTTTTTCATCTTGTTCTTTCATTTCACTTTGTTTAATTCGTGGAAAAATAAAATCCTTTCCCTTTCCTACAGGTTTCAATTTACTTGTAACCTTAATTCGTGGGTTTTGGTTTACCCATAACCTTGATTCGTGGGTTTTTGGTTTACCCGTAACCTTGATCATGGGTTTTTAGTTTACCCGTAACCTTGATTCATGAAGACTACGCAGTCTTATTTATTACTCTTCGTTTCCTTGCGAGTAATTTTGCCTAAAATTTCGTAATACATTCACATGTAACACTCGCGATTGATAGGAGACCCGGTTAATTACATGTACGGAATTTCTCGAGAGGTCCTTGCATTATTAAATAATACCATCGTTTTAACACGATGGGTCGGAAACGCGGTTCAACATACATGAAGAATTTCTCGGGAACCTTGATTAATCCTGGCATTATTTAAATTTCTACAGTTGATCAGATTGTGTTAAATAAAAACTTAGCAATACTATCGCGTGCGCGGAACAATACAAAATTTTTAGGTTTCTTCAATGACTGCACTATTCTTTTATTTCTTTGTCGTTTCGTCATTTGCGAAATGATACTTCATTTTATTATTATGAAAAGTTATTTCATTTCATATTTTTTCTTCATTTACCACTCATCTCGTTATTTACGAGACATTGAAAATTTTTTTTTTTTTTTGTTTCATTTCACTTAATTTCATTTGTCTATTTATTGATTTATTAATGTTTTTATGTGTCTTATAATTTGTAAGATTAATGTTAACATTATTTTTACATCATTTTTCGTTTATACTTTATTTATTGTATTGGTTTTGTTTTATTTCCCTCCTTTAACTTCATTTATTTTTTCAAGAATAAGGAAGGTTAAAATGAAAGTTTGATCTTTAAATATAAATCACAAGTTTATGAGCGAAAGTGCCATATACTTCTAGAGTTGCATGATGAGCTCATTCATTATCAGACGGTTATGCCGTCTTCGCTTTCCCCCTCGGGCAAAAAACTGAGGTCGCTACCGCAATTTTCTGTGTGTCAGTGGGGCAGCGTATCGCGCGTTTTGAAATTTGACGCGGTGTTATATTTCCATCCGTGTTGACATTTTTCTTAGTTTGGTTGAATAAACTTATCATAATTCTTACATTAATTAATTTATCGTACCTAACTTGGTATTAGGTCTTCGAGCGGATATTATAGTCTCTTTAAGGCTAATCGCAGTTATATCTATGATACATATGTTTTGAATATGATGACAATTTTTATTATGTATGAATTTAGTTTTAGTGCATATCAACATCTTAATAATTATTACAATTTTTGTCTGGTTTAAAGTCTATTTCTTTTTCGTAATCGCTATTGCAATTTATACATCACTTTGAAATAGTCATTTTTTATTCTTTTGAACTTTTCATACTTTTACAATATTCTTTAAAATAGCTTGTTACAATAGTCACTGCATTTAGTTTTGCATTCGTTATTCGAGTGGTATTTTCGTTTATTTATCCTGACACTCAGAGTTTCGGGTTTACTCGTAAACCGAAGTGATCGCCACAGGTTGGCAATACCTGGGGTTGGTATGAGTTTGTGGTGTCTTCTTCAAGGAGTTTTCGAGGGTTAGGTTCTGGTCGTTCAGTCCTCTCATTGATGCAGTGTACGGTTGCGTAATCTTGTGTGCCTAAATCTTTAGGAATTGCTTGGGTTGGAGAGGGTTTTCAGAATCTTGGGAATGCTGACGAGTCCGTTGTTCGGTGTGCAGGGTGAAGTTCGCAAGGTTTTCTCATATTGCCGGAAGTAACATGACGGACGAACCACACACGGAGTGAAGAGCCAACATGTGAAGGAATGCGTCTATTATAGTCTTTAGTAATTTTACTGCGAAGTAGATTCCCAAGAGGCCAGCACTGTATGTTCCGAAGATAGAGAATTTGTTCCACATAGTGTCCCAGGTGTCGCGAGCCAGTTTTTCCAGGTTAAAGAGTTGATCAATGTTAATTCCTTCAATTGAAACCGAGTGACCTATTGAGGATTTCACGATCGTATCCAGTATTCCGTTGCGTTCCAGGGGAAAAAGAATTCGTTGTCTGAAGTTCTCAAAATCATTTTGTTTATATATGTATAAGTGATTGTGTTAATTGCTTTGTATTCCCACGTTGGTTTGGACAATGGGGAGAGTTTCTGTGGAGGAGATGTTTCAACTGGTTGCGGTGTAAATTTGTAACACGTTCCTTCGATTTCAAACATTGTGAGTGTGATCATATTACATTTGATTTGTGTTCCTTTCCTTTTTAAGATTCTGGTTTTAGGAGTGAGGAAGTACGTTTGATTGTTGTTTTCAACTAATATTTCTTCGTAAAAATTTTCAGTTTCCTTTAGATGGATTATGAGTGGTGTGCATTTGACGATTTGAATGACTTCACCTGTTGAAATTGCGTAGTATCCTGGGCCATTCATGTAGGAGTAGGCGAATTCATCTGGTCGTGTAGCGGCGATAGCTTGCGAATTTGCTAAGACTTTACGTTCGAGTTCACAACGTTTTTGGATCACATCGAAGTAGAGTTCTTCTATTCTTTTTTTTATTTGTTTTTCCACATAAATCAATTTTGAGTTGACATACGTGAAAAGATCTATATTGGGCTTATCGATTCTGGATTCGTCTTTAAAGAACACGTTGTCTTTGGTTTTTTCTATAATAAGGAGTTTCGAATGTTCGGTTGTATACATCTTGATGCCGCAAACATGTCTGGTTTCTTTAGTTGCGAGTGCGAAGGTAATTTCTTTATCCTCTACTTGGTGGACATCGACATTATTTCCTGAGAAATCCTTGATGAGCGTTGCTTCGCCATCGTACAAAACTTGGAAATTATTGAAGTCGCATCTGTGTGTTGGGAAGTTATTCCAAAAGGCGTGGCCACCATCATTGAGGGGACAGTGTTGTTTCGTAGTTGGACAATGATTTACGGAGTTGATAAAAAGGGTATCTTGTTTTAAAGATTTTTAGACGTATTAATCTCGGATTGAAATTTTTTTTAGTCCCTCAACAGTATCCTTTTCCCAGGAACCAAATCCGTCGCTATATGATACTCCTGAACAGCTTCCATCATGTCCCAATGTGCCCGCTAGGGTCACTGCGCGTATCTGTTCTGACATGTTCGGTTTTATTCCATCAATTATTGCACCCGAAATTTCTATTCGTCCGGTTTCGTGTAGGTATTTACATTGTTGTCGGGTGGCTTCAATGAAGTATTCCGTAAAACCACTAGTGACAGCGTAGTCAGCGAAAAAATCGCAGTGAGTTATGAGACGTTTCATTTGAATGGTACAAATTTGAACATAGACTAATCCGTTGTCGTTAATTTGAAGAAGCTGTATAGTTACTTCTGATTCTGATATTTTGGGGCGGAGAATGTCACAATTTCCTAAATCTTCAAGACTTATCTTCGTTATGTTTCCATCGAAGTTCCCGGAGTCGTAACCCATCATTGTTGATATGACGGGGATGATCATAATGATGAGGATGATGGCGAAGGCGATAGGTCGCATCGTGGGACTTGGTAAATTTCACTGGTTATTTGGTCTTCGCTGGATACACTCAGGGTCCTGATTTTCGTTGTCCTGCCGTGGTCGCCAATTTTTTTATGTGACGAACGGGGATCGCACTCGTCACTCAGGTTCGCTCCTCTCTCTCTCGAATCAGGTTTCGCCCAGCGTTGAATGTCCTTTGTTGTTGTTCATTCACTTTCTTTCGTTTATTTTTACTCAATTTATTAGAAAGGTTAATAGACTTGAGATGATTAGTTAAGAGAGAAATAACTAATTAAAACTTTACTTGAAAAGATTCAATTTAATAAATAATGTTCGATCAATACAATATTCGTTTGATATTCGACTCAATACAATAAATTTCAGTACAATTGACTTCTTTAAAGTTACAGAAAATAATGTTCAAAATCTGCCGCGTGGAGGCAGTATTTAAGCTCATATTTCTTCCTAGGAAGGGGAAGTGTGAGTGACCCGCGATTGATTTCTCATCAATCGCATCAGCGAATACTTTTATTTTTAAGAAATAAAACAATCAAGCATTAAAAACGCTTGCGTTTTACGGTCAACGACTCGCATTCTTCAAGATGCGCGACGTTGCGAAAAGCTTTATCAGCGCTTTAAAATTTTGAAACAATAAGAGCGCAAAAATGCCGCTCGTCACAGTATTTTATACAAGAGTCATGAGATATGGTAAAAAGTGTCTTTCAACACGAAAACTATTGTAAAAATATAAGGTAAGCGAAAAAAGTTAATATATATATATATATATATAATATATAATTAATTAATTAAAAAATTAATTAATTATGTGCACGATTTTCAAATTCATGATGTTTTTTGAGTTTGATAGTAGCCAAAAGTACAATCGTTCATTTTCACATATTTTTGACTCATGTTTTCATAAAGGTACCGTAATTGCAAAAAATAGGACTTTTTGACTTCTTTATGTATAGTATATGGTATTTGAGCATGTACATACTTGGATATGAAAGAAATTCACAGAGATTCATAATGTCTGCTCGGGATTCTACATTTTCGAAGTTAGCTAGCATAAAGTCCACATCCAACAACTTTTTTTTATGGCCCGATTCTTTTTACGTTTGAATCGCGTGATATTCTTTAACTCGGTAAAGTACTTTTCCGTTTGAATCCTAATTTGATTATTTTCGAAGAACAGTTTAACGGAATACAAACGACTTCTGAGATATCCATCAGACGATATAGGTCTATGTCAAATAATACTGCCCGAGGTTTCGAAAAATGAATTTCCTAGTTAAAATTTTGTGATGAAAAAGTATGATTTTATGGCAAAAAAAAATGCTTACATGAATCTAAGCGACATAATATGAATCCATTCTCTGACCATGAAGACGAGAGTATGTTTTCTCTTCGTTACTGTCGCAAACAGTTCGATCGTTTATTTTCACATATTTTTGTAACATGTAGGTACTCGTTATTCTGTAATTGTAAAAAATGGATATTCCTTGACTTTTTCGTCCATAGTTTATGGTGCTTTGCGCATTTATTTAGATATAGCCGTAACCCTTTTTTTTCCCAACAAAATTTTCCACTAGGGTTTTTCTAACATCAATTTTTTCTTTAACATTTTGTTCCAAAAATAACTACTCCTAGTGCCTTAAATTTTTAAAATTTAGTAGAATAAGACTCGTTCACTCTAACTCATACATGTTACTCTCTAATGTCCATAATCAGAGATGGGCATTGATTACACTTCAAGTATTTTCACGTCACATATAAATCTGTCTAAATATCATCGCAGATATTTAGCTCTTCTTTTCAGGATTACAGCCAAATAGTAGTCAAAAAGTATTGATTCGGGTTTTTCACGCCTTGATTTTACAGAAAAACCTATTTAGATTACTACAATCTGTAATCATAAATTATTTTTCTGTAGTCAAGGTGTAAAAAAAACCCTGTATCAATTTTTTTTGACTGCAATCCTAAAATTAGAAGTGGAAATATATCTTCTCTCAAATTTATTGGTTCTGCTACAAAATTAAGATAGTTTATCTGTGACGCAAAAATGAGCAAAATGCAATTAATCACTATCTCCGCGCGTCCACAATTTAGGAAATTGATATAGATAACTGTTCAACGAATTTCCAATGTCTTTTAGTAGTATAAACTAGAAATATATATTTTTAAAGCTCTCAATAATTATGTGATTAAATATCTTTGAATTGTATGTTATATCCAATATTTTTCAGGTATGTTGTAGAGTTGTTATTTTCTACGAATTTCATTAACATCACCGATGATGCTAATAAGCTTTTAATCTTTTAATCTGTCGAAAAAAAGGCGGCAAAAATTATGTCGCCTGGAGCAACAAAAGACCTCGCGCCGGCCCTGTATATATTTAAAAATTATTACTGATTTCATGAAATTCTAAAAACTTTAAGAAACAGAAAATATCTTTATTGATTTTTTAGATAATATTTGCTATCAAATGTGTTCAAAATACGAATAAAAAACTTGAAAAGGATGGGAGAATCGCAAATAAACCCTATGAATCAAATAAACGGTTACACAATGCGGGCAAGTTTTAGAAGTTTGTATTATGTTGAAACCTTAGAAGTGTTGAAAAATAAAATAATAACAGAAATTGAAAGAAAAATGTCAACAAATTTACAAAATTCAAAAGTTTGGAAGGATTTCCAAAGATATTGATCAATTTTGTACGTTGTGTTTTAATAATATGTTTTTCAGATTACGCACGATCTAAGTTTTTCCATTTTTTTTTTTTTTTATATGATAAGCTGTAAGAGTCTTCGAAAATATTTGACGAATTTCTAAAAAACTTAAGAAAGTTTTGAAAAGTTAGTATTATGTTGCAAATATTGAACATTTGGAAACACTAAAAACCTTGTAATATTCTCACGATTGTCAATTATGCTATTATTATTTCAAAAATTCTTAGAATTTCAGAAAACATTCAAATACTGTAAATTGTGATCATTCGAATAAATATCTACGAAACATGTACGATGTTTTTTCATCATCTATTCAAAATCTGGAAAACTTAAAAATTGTAGGAAATTCTGAAAAATCATAACGAGATATGTAAAAAGATTCTCATAATGATTTCGAAAGTTTCGTATAGTTTGTTACTATTATACTTGAAATTTCAAGAATGAAAAAAAAGAATTTATTCAAAATTTCAAATACTGGCGACAACTGTAAAACATTGAAAGACTTTATTTGTAGAAGTTTAGAGAATGTTAATCAATTTGTAAATTGTGTTTATTTTATTATTTCTTTGAGAAATTTACGCAGATATTTTAGCAAATTTTCATAGAATCGAAAAAGTTGGACATGAGATGTTCGAAAATTGAAAAATTTTGAAAAATGTATATACATTAAAATTTTAGAGATAATAGATAGTTTAATTAAATTATAAAAACTTGGAACAAATCAGAAAATGTTCATAAATATATTAGATTATAACGATTATCAGATTTCTTCCAAACGTGTATACGATATTTTTTTTTTGTTTACCAAAATCTGAAAAACTTGTGAAGCTTGAGAAAACCACGAAAAATCTTGATGAATAAGACGAATCTTTATCATATTTAGGAATGTTGTAAAATTAGCAAAAAATTGCTACGAATGAATGTTCATACGAAAAATATAACGACAGTACGCTGATTGACGAATTTCATTCAAAGTACACAATAAAAATTGCAATCACACAACTATTTTTCGAACAATTTTTCCAATGCATTATATTACGATGGACGCAGACTAATGGTAAAAGATTCAATGGACCATCCTTTCGTCGTGAACTGACCAACACCAACGAAATATAGCCTATACTCATCTCCCCGGGTCCCCGGAGGAAAATCTGGTTTTCGCCGCATTTTTGTTACAGCGGTTCTCCTTCTTAGAAATCCCGAAAATTTTCGGGTTCCTCCTGGCATTACTTTCATTTGATTGCACTTGACTCCCGTTCAAAAACTAAACGCTCCGTTCAGGAACTAAAAGGTGCCGTTTGGTTGTACGCGGTCCAGCGTTGAGAATGTAAACGCTGAAGCGTTTAGATTTAATAATCGATCGTTTTGAAACTAAACGAAATTGCATTGATTTAATGCAATTTTTGTTCTAAACGATGGCCGTTTAGTTCCAGAACGATTTTTTTTCAGTGTACCCATAAAATAAAAATGACCAAAATCTGAAAAAAAAATTTTTTTTGCCAAATGGTGAAATTTTCGTCCCGACAAATCGACGAAAAAACAACATATTCAAGTTTTGCTGGAATCTAAAATCGGGTCCCGAATTGACCGATCGATTTGAAATGGAAAGGGCCCAATTCTTTGCAATACCGAATAGGCTCTTCAAATTAATTTATAGGCGCCAAATAGCACTGTTTCACGATAAAATTTGTAGAAAAAAGGCATGAAATCTGGAAATTCGATATATTTATTGTGTGAAGGTTTGCAAGGTTTCACGTCAATTTTTTTTGTTTTCATGGGCATAAATAACGAATAAATTTATGTACTCACTTTCCTAACGCTGCCTGATGCTTTCCTGGTATCCCAGAAGTTATGATGACGATCAATTTCCTTAACTAGAAAAATTTTCTACTTTATCCATTGTGGAATTCACAGAAGTTTCTTAAATTCCTTGTATGTGTCCACGATGTGCTGCTCTCTATCAATATTATTAGCATTACATCGTGCACGAGAGTCCGAGGTTTGATTGATAAATTTTTGATTTTTCAAGTTTTAATGTGATTTTCTTGTTGACCTTATATCGTAATATTTTCAATTATGAATGAAAATTAGTGGTAGTGTAATTTTTCACCTCAGCGACTGTAGGAATAAAATATTTGAAAATGAAGTTGACATTATTTTGTCAAGAGTCCAGCACAGGTTCTGACTGTAAGGTAAATATTTTTGCACTTTCACTGGCAATGCTCGCATTAGTAGATAGTATAATCAAAGGTTGATATTCGTTTGTTCGTTAAACAGTAATAAACAATGTTTTAGTCTGAAAACCAAGTAACATAAAATTTTAATAATAACAAATGACATGACCTGTCTTTGTTTTGCTTTACGCTTTCGAAAGCATTTGAAATTCAGCAATATCTTTACACGTAGATTTAAGATGGATCGTGAAATCGGAACTCCAAAACAAATTCTAAAAGAAATGTTTAGCGTCAGTGTTGACTCGGTGCTGCCTCACAAAATTATCGAAAATAAAGTGCGAGTACAAGGCAAAAATTTGTTCGTGGGTGACAGAAGTTTTATTTTGAATGAAAATGTTTATTTTATTGGGTTTGGAAAAGCAGTTATGGGTATGGCGATTACCCTTGAAAAGAAAATGAAGGATGTTTTAAAGAAAGGTAAATAAATATTGTATTTTTGGTAGTCTAAAAAATAGTATATTTCGTATCAAGGAGCAGAAACGAGCATTTTCACGAGTGCGGAGTTCGCACGGGATCACACGAATGTAATGCGAGTAAATGCTCCGTGATAAAAAGTGTATTTTTCACGCTCGCATGTTGAAAATCATTTTTCTGATTTACCTGCTTAATTTTGAGAATTGGAATTTGAAGACCGGACAATATCGCTGTGTCAAGTGGCTGAAAAAAATGTACTACCTGAAATAGAAAAACATTGCGAGAATTCCTTATCGCTCTATCTTTCAAAACAACGAAAAAAAAAAACACTCCCCATGTTTGTCACGCGCTCCAAGGTCACGCAGCCGAGAATTCGTTTTTCACGACATAGCTATAGTAAACATCAGAAAAAAGTTTTTCAACATGCGAGCATGAAAATATATTTTTCACTAGGTTAGGAGGGACGCCACCATGTACCCGAAAAAATAAAGCCCCGAAAGGGTCATTTGCCCGAATATCAAGAAACCGAAAACATGAATCCCCGAATCCTGAAATTCTCGAAATCGCACGAGACCGCTCGTAAATTTCCCCGCTTACCCAATGCGTTGAACGAAAAAAACACCGAAATTCCAACGTCCCGAAACATGATTCGGTCGAAATATTGTATGCCCGACAGTGAAAAACTCCGTTTCCTTAAAAACCCGACTTCACGATCGCCCGAGAACTCACATTTCCTAATATTTAAAAAATCGAAAAAGCAAAACACCGAAAAAACTTTGGATCGAAAACCCAAAAGACCGCCTCTACATATTCCCGAATATCTAAAATTTCGATATTTTAAATCATCGCCAACAAATTGCAGCAAAAGAAAAGTAACCGATTGTTTGAAGTCACGAATTAATTTGTCACCGATTCATGGAATATTCATTTTCTTTGAAAAAGAAATAGGCTAATATTTTCAAACAAAAAATGAATAATAATTTTCGGCATTATGAAAGATCGAGGAAAAAGCACTTCGGATTTTTACAATATCGGGGAAATATATTTTCGACCTTTCAGTTTTTATGGCGAATGAATTTTCGGTATTATCAAATTTCGTGTCTATCCATTCGGGCCTTCGAGCTCGCGGGGAAATATGTATTCGGGTAATTATTTTTTCGAGAGCATGAATCATTGAAGCACTGACCATTCTTAACCTTCCCCGTTCGTTGCTTCACGGAGTAGGGGAAATATTCATTAAGGGAAGTAGTTTTTCGGGAGGATGGCTGATCGTCGCAATATTTTGTCGTTCTCTTTTGTTCGCGGAGCATCGCGCGTGCGAGGAAGCAGCGATTAGGCGCATTTAAATGTCGGGGAAAAATCTGTGGCTTCCCGCCATAATCGAGAAAGTCACACATGCCATAATGTTTAAAATTTTATCAGAATATCATGTGAATTGAGCCTTATGTCACAAGTGACTTTCTCGATTATGGCGGGAAGCCACAGAAATATTTTCTGGGACATGCTATTTCGGGATTTATTTTGTTCGAGGTATTGCTAATTCGTTGCATAAAATTTTCTTTTATATGGTTTTTCGGTTTTACGTGCTGGAGCGACATTATATTTAAGGACAAATTTTTTTTCGTCGTTTTGGACTTTCTTGCGTTTGTGAAATCGTGACATCTACGAATCAGTGACAAATTAATTCGTGATTTTGAACAGTCGGTTATTTTTTTTATCGCTGCAATATGTTAGCGGGGATTTAAAATATCGAAATTTTAGGGATTCCGGAATATACGTAGAAAGTCTTTTGGGTTTTCGATCCAAAGTTTTTTCGGTGTTTTACTTTTTCGGTTTTTTAAATATTAGGAAATGTAAGTTCTCGGGCAATCGCGAAGTCAGGTTTTTAAGGAAACGGAGTTTTTATTGTCGGGCATTCGACATTTCGACCAAATCATGTTTTGGGACGTTGGATTTTCAGTGTTTTTTTCAAGTTTGCTAAGCGAGTATGACGAAAAAGTTTTGAAAAAAAGCAATACAGTCAAAATTCATGTTGAATACGGCAAATTACGTGTAATTTACATTCGTCAGCAGGTTTTTAAAACAATGTTATTGAAGCGTTGATATAAAATAAGCTTTTTCAAAGGATGCGTTATGTATCATGTTCCTTATGATGTTTAGACATCTTTTTCATTTACATAGCAGTATTATTTTTAATTAGTTTAATTAGTGGAATTGCTATTTTTTTTTCCGAAAGTATGTTTTGACTTCATAGGGAACTTTTCCTAATCAGCAACAACTTTACAACTTTGAATAAATATTTCTCAAATTTACTTATGTAAGAAATGCATGATTAATGATCATCTACTCGAATCAAAAACTCAATTTGTTTATAATTGGCATTCAAAAACGAATTTCAAATAGTCCATTCATATGAATGTCATATTATGATTTACGAAGTATGAAAAAAGTGTAACTTAGTAAATTAAAAAAATCGGGAAGTCACTTCGATATTGAAATAAGTGCATTTTGATTAAATGATATTTTTGAGAACTGAAAAAATACAAACTGACGAAATGACAGTTATTACAAAAATCAATTTTTCAACAAATGCGGATGTATATGATTAAAGATCGCGTTTGTCCAATCATACAACATTGACTTACATTGCTGCGTAATACAAATTTAAGATGGACATAATACCTTATATATAAACTATTAACAAAGTCGAAACTTTGAAATAGATTGTAATAAAATAAATTACAAATAACTTCGTATATCCACATTAGGTGGACAAGCATAATTTCAGCTCTTTGCACAGTGTAGTTTTTTTTTACAAATATAAATATTTTTCAACTTGACGTGTATTCCAATGTGTAAAAGCATATTTTTCTGGATTCTCAAAAAAATACGATTTGAATTATTGTAGATATTAAACTATTGCTGTCAAATGTAAATTCCACGTAAATTGCCGTATCAAACATGAATTTTGACTGTACTACTTTTTTTGAAAACTTTTTTGTACTATTCACTTAGCAAACTTGAAAACACTGTATGAGTGTTGAAGTAGCGAGGTAGCAATAATGATCACTCTATTACTCTCTCTAACTGCGAAGAACAGTACGCTGGAGTGTTGCCGCTCTTAAAAATAACGCAATCAACTATAGTTGGCGGTAGCATGTTTATAACTTCACTGCGGACCAAACACTGTTAGCGCTACGATTGACAAATAAATTAATATCTCTGTTAATAATTGAGATAACAATATTTCTAAACGGATTATTAAAGGTAGACGTTTTCCGCGTATTTTTCATCAGCATTACGTTATTATACGGCATTGAGAAGGTTATGAAAATAAATATTGTTATAAAAAAATCATAGGAAACTACATTTTTTTCAAACACTGTTCACCAGAAATATCGATGAATTGATAGCGCAAACGTTTCTAAGGAATTCTAAAAAAATTTCAAGCAAATTGGTTGACTGGTTCACAAGTTATGAATTTTTTTCTTCGAACGTGCAAAAAAGTTTGAGTGCCAATAACCTCTAACATTCATGGAATTGAGGACTAATATTAACATATTAACTTGAGTATCGAGTACGCTTCACAATCCATACAAAGTTTTGAAATTCCATGATTTGGTTGTAATTTGGTGTAACGCTTTGCGTGGAATGGGTCATAAAGGATAATTAAGAAAAACTCAAAGTTTGCCTATTTATAACATTTTTATTGACGTCACGAAACAGAAAATTTAAACGAAATTGAAATGAAACATATGTTTTCTAAATTATCCGACGCGTATAAACTGAAAGTGCAATGCAGAGTTTTCGTTACATAAAAGTGAGAGCTATAGATTAAAATTCAGCAGAAGATATGTATAACAAGAAAACTTTTGACGTTGTTATCAATCATTTGTTTTTTACTCACTTAACCAATTTTCTCTCTGAAAATGATTGAATCTTACTTCAAACACGCTCTGCCTGCTTTTGCTAATACGAAGGTGTTCATAATGTCGTTGAAATTTGAATTCCAATTTTCTACATAATTCTGACTTTAATTGTAAGCAGAAGATTGATAGTCCATTTTTGAAAAATTTAATTCTTGGCAGGACACTGAAAGATCGCTCAGTGTTTGCAACAGAAACTAGGGCAAAGCACAAAAGATTCGCAGTGCAATGGAAGCATTTGGAAAAAGTGCATTCAAATTTTTATCATTGATCATATTCAAAAGTTTTAGTGGTTTGAGATCCTCTTGAAAGTTTGATGAACGAATATTTTTTAAACGAATGATTTCTCATTCCGCAATTCGTCAGATGAATCAGCTGGGTATTTTCGAATAAAATCTGCTGTTTTATTTGTGATATCTTCTTCATCCATTTCTGGAAACTTCCACAAAAAATCAAAAATTTTATTCAAATTCTTCACTGTTTCAAAGCGAGTAGTAATCTGAGCATTAGATAAAATTTACTTTAGGGAAAATTTTCCTGGGAAAAATAGATTGGGAAAGGTAAGCTCTTACATTGGAATTCAGATTTGGATCAAAAGAAAATATGGTGAATAAAAATTTATTCGCGCCAAGGTCAGGTATGAAAAATAACACGTATAAAACATTGTTATCAAAATACTATTTGAAACTACTGAATAGGTATTTATGCTACAAATAAATAAAAGGCTGGTTTTGACGAGTGTGAAGTTTGCGCCCGACTGAAGAGAAGGCTCTAATCACACTCGTCGACAACAACATTTCATTCCTGTGTAGCATACAATATTTTTTTTCCATCCCTATCAGTGCAACTACCACCTAGCTCGGTGGCAACTAGGTGGAAGTTAAGTGGTGATTAAGTGGTTACTAGGTGGTAAATTTTTTCTCACCCAAAAATCAATTTTCATGTTTCCAAACTTCTAGAAATCATTGCATTCGGTTATTTTAGTTATTCTGAGACAAATTAGTGCAAAAAAACCAGAAATATGACATAATAAAAAAATGTTGGCTACAACTATTATTCAAAACCTTATTTGATTGCGTTGTAAACAATCTTATAAACATGTTTCTTAAAAGAAAATAGTGTTTTCTAGAGATGTTGGGAAGATCGTTTACAATGCGATCAAATACGATTTCGAACAATAATTGTAGGGACACGTTCATCACTCCGAATTTCTAAAACACCGTACTTGTCATATGTCCGAATCACGAAACTCCGGAAACGCAAAAGACCGTGAAAAAAATACTACAAACCCTCATCGCTCCGAAAAACGATTCCCCTGACTCTTTATACTGCCGCGATCGCGCTTAGCCGAATATTTATAGCGCCGATAAATTAAGGCACTGAAAATTCAATTCACCGACAGTTTTTTATCCCGTTTCAACAAAATATCGGGTTGTCGTTTTTCCGCATAAATATAACTCCGATTTTTCGAAACGGCAAAAGCTCAATTGATCGATTTTGTTTTTTTCCGCTTCCTCAATTAACCTTTTATTCAGTTCTACGAATCGTCATTTGACCGAACCCGCATTTTGCCGATTCTGAAAATTCCCGATTTATCATTCTTCCGAATGATTAAAAATCCGAAGTATCAAAACACCTAAAATTCAATATTTCAAATTACTAAATTACCGAACATTCAAATCATCGGCTTGCCAGAATATCGATTTATCAACGTCACTATTCATCAAAAGCGCGTTCTCATCACTGTAAAAAATCACTTCGTTAAAAAACTAGCAGGAAGGAAATTATTTTTGTACTCAGTATAGTGTATTGCACACACGAGATAGGAAAATAATGAGAGGCGGGGAAATCGACTATATTCAGTGTGGGTATTCAAATTCCTAGTTGTAAATTAGCTTCCCGGTAGTATAATATCGACTCTTAGTTTAGGAAACAATCTGACCTACACTGAGTGCAGGTTTTTTACCATCCCTAGAAAAATAACGATGCGTTCGTAAAAAAATAAGCGGGTCGTAAATCGACAAGAGTTTGGTGAATATCCTACCGGACATAGGTGAATAACTAATCAAGTTAGTCGAAATGCTATCAGTGAGTGCAGCGATGCAAGTGAGTGACAACTTCGCCATAACAGAGACGATGTGATAAAAAAACAAATGAAATCATTTTTGTGCATTCTTATTGTTTTTTTTGAAATTCATTTTCTGGGCGGGGAAGTGTTGAGCTATTCGAAATAATTTTGTAACACCTCGAATTATCGAAGGTTATGCGTCACTCAACCATGTAAAAAGCATTTTCAATTTACAATAAATTGTGTCCATCGATGTACTGATCTGTGAAAATTTGACATTTTTTCTTCCAACTGCCATTATTTATAATAGATTACCTGTAAAAAACTATTTGCATACTTATAATAGTACATTAAATCAACAACCCCCTAGTGAAATAACTACCCGCTTGTCAAACAACTATCAGCTAGTCGAATACATTTCCAGCAGGAATTTTCAAAGCTGCTCGTTATTTTCCTACCCAATCATAAATGAACGATCTTGGTTCGGTTTTTTACGACACTCAGTGTAGGTCGGATTGTTTCCTAAACTCAGTGTCGTTTTTTTCCCACAAGATTTTTTACAGTGTTGTTTGCCAGAAATGTCAACGCCCAGATCCGCCACCCACCTGTTGCCTCGGAACAGCGTGGGCAAGGAACACCGAGACCCCAAAACTCCGTGAATTCATTCCTCCGTTCACTTTGTGAGAGAAGTTAATGCAGATATATCTATATATACAACTTCTCTCCTAAATTGAACGGAGGAATAAATTCACGGAGTTTTGGGGTCTTGGTGTTCCGAGGCAACGGGGAGGTGGCGGATCTGGGCGTTGACATTTCTGGTAAACAAGAGAACGCGCTTTTGATTAATCGTGACGTTGATAAATCGATATTCTGGCAAGCCGATTATTTGAATGTTCGGTAATTTAGTAATTTGAAATATTGAATTTTAGGTGTTTTGATACTTCGGATTTTTAATCATTCGGAAGAATGATAAATCGGGAATTTTCAGAATCGGCAAAATGCGGGTTCGGTCAAATGACGATTCGTAGAACTGAATAAAAGGTTAATTGAGGAAGCGGAAAAAAACAAAATCGATCAATTGAGCTTTTGCCGTTTCGAAAAATCGGAGTTATATTTATGCGGAAAAACGACAACCCGATATTTTGTTGAAACGGGATAAAAAACTGTCGGTGAATTGAATTTCCAGCGTCTTAATTTATCGGCGCTATAAATATTCGGCTAAGCGCGATCGCGGCAGTATAAAGAGTCAGGGGAATCGTTTTTAGGAGCGATGAGGGTTTGTAGTATTTTTTTCACGGTCTTTTGCGTTTCCGGAGTTTCGTGATTCGGACATATGACAAGTACGGTGTTTTAGAAATTCAGAGTGATGATGAATGTGTTCCTAATTGTAGCCAATATTTTTTAAATTCCACTATTAGTAATGTTGGTTTCAATGATCACTTATCATGATATACTGCATTGTGTACAAATGTCATACGAAAATTTTCGAATATTGCCTTATTTCTGTTTTTTTTTTTTTAAGTTATTTGTCTCAAAATAACTGAATAATAATCGGATGCAATGATTTCTAGTAGTTGGGAAACATCAAAATCGATTTTCGGGTGATAAAAAATTTACCACCTATTATCACTTAACTACTTCCAAGTTACCATCGATCTAAGTGGTAGTTGGACTGCTACCCAGATAGCAAAATGAAGTCACTGTGCGCCCACTCGGAGCGCACGAGTGCTACTTGAAGTCGCACGCGTGCGACGCACCTGGCCTTGAATTTGTTTCCGCATTACCGTGGCATATGAGACGCACGAGTGCGACTTGAAAAATTTTTTGCGCATGCGCAGAAACAGAGTTATGGTGTAGGAGTACCCAAGAGCGGGAAATTTTGAATATGATCAGGCGGTTTAAATTGGAATAAATAGTTCGAGTAAACATAAGTACGTTTTACATCAGATTATATCGTTTATTCACATCAAACTTGAGTGTAATATGTACACAATATTTATATTTCCTGGACGACAATCATAAAAATCACTCTAATAGTTTCAGATTTTAATATCAAAAATTAGCTTTGATCAACAATGTCATTTTAATTATAACAATTACATATGTTAAAAATTTAATGTGAAAACAGAAGTTTCCAACTTTACAAATATTTTTTGAAATTAAGAAATTTTGTAGTAATTTTAATTTAAAAAAAATTTTTCATTTTATGGTGTAAGTTTTGGATTTTTTTTCCATTTCGGTTCGGGCTAGTATTCACTAACTTTTGACATTTTAATCTTTTTCTGTAAGATTCATTAATTTCGTAAAATTACAATTAGTCTTCTACCAATCTCCAAAATTTGCGCGAAATTACTGATAAAAACAGTTCACTTATTCGTATTTCAGATTTTTTTTTAAATTCATTTCAGTATATTCTAATTTGTTTGCTGCTTTTACCATTATTTTCAAATTCCAAATCTGGTTGCATCATTTTTTTTTCACGATTTTCAAGTTTTTAAAGTAGAAATTTTACGTTTTTTTCCTGAATCTCGAATCTTATTATTGAATCATTTGCAAGTAAAGTGTTTGAAATATTCATTAATTGATGAGAATCCAGAAATTTTATAGTTATTTTAATTTTTGAATTGAAATTTTATGGAAGAAAATTTGTTTTTGTTAGTACTACATTTCACTATCATCGTCGTCATTATCATCAATATAGCCTTCCATTTCGGGTTCCGAAAATTCATCCGAATAATGCTGTTCGAAGCCGAGTTTTTGCTGTAGTTGCTTGATTTGTTCAGCTAGTTCAGCATCTGTCGCCAATTCTGGTAATTGTTTGACTGCTTTTTCCCCTAAACTTTTTCTTCCAGCGTTCTTGAATCTTTGCTTAGTGGCCCGCAATATTTCTTTTCTGTCGTTTTTGAAAACGACCTCATCCCTAGGCCCTTCAAAACAACATTTTTTTGCAGCAACTAAAATCAAAATAAGCCAATTTTATGTTGTTTTATATGTTAATAATATACAATTTGTCCGGCATATTCCATAAACATGATCAAATCAATTCCTTTGTTCTTGTATTTTCTATCATATTTTTCATATTCTGAGCATATCGCTTATGTATATTTTTGAATATTTTTTTGAAATATCGTTTAATCACTTGTAATGTTATTGGCTTTATTTTACGGATGTCTGAAATTTGCATATTCTAAGAAATTTTCTAGCAGTTTATTAAAATATTGTGCCTCAGAATCACCAAATGTTTTTTTTTTTTTAATTATGCACACTTACAATACAGAACATTGCAAATCTTTGTTTTTCCAAATGCGAGTTTTCCTTGAGATCCATCCCATGTGAAATTGGAATACACAAACTCGCCCGTTAAAATTTGTTTTACAGCAGAGCTCAGAAACTCTCGGGCAGAGGATCCTCCTAGACTCGTCAAATGCTGGAACTGCAATAGAAGTGATTAAATACAGTGATCCTACGCGTAAAGAACAAATATATTTCTCAAATAAATTCACAAAGTAAATCTCTCATTCATATATGTTTTTCCTTTTTGATTAATAATCCAGTAGCAAAAATCATAACATTAACGCATTTGAAAAAAACTTATTTGGAAAGTTTTTATACATTCAAATACAATACATTTGCATTTCAGACCTGATAATGATTAGTAGACAAAACTTCGAAACATAATTTGAAGCTTTAGTCTATGGGGTTTTGCTTCGTTTGATTTTTGCTTTATTAATAATTTTTTTTTGTTTGGTTCCAATTACTCTTTATATGGCTTATTGAGAACCACAAAATAATTAATATTTGAATTTTTAATTTCAAATGTAGTAAAAGAAGCGTGCTGAAAATTTTTTTAAATCCCAGAATCAGCTTTTGCCAGAATTCTGCCTTGGAAAAATGTAAATGTCAATTTATTGCTCTTGAAATATAAAATTGAATTAAAAATTTATTAGCACTTTTGTTAGCTGGAATGCTGGAATACAGCTGTGATTTACTATTTTTTTCAAGTTCATAAGATTGAAATATTTGAAATCATTTAAATTAGAATTTCTTAACCTAGATCGGTGAGAGATCAATTCTGGTATTTTTCAAATATTTGCTTACGTTAAATACACCTGAGTGTTTCAATATTGTATATTTGTAATACCCCATACAAAAAAACGCATGACATTTTTATAGTCTTTTTTTCATTGAGAAAAAAATTGATAATTGTTTGTTTTATTATCAGTATAACAGATTGAATTAGTTCTAAACTCTTAAAATAAAAATGTTTCAAATCCAGAAGTATTGGATACTAATTATCGGATTGAATCGAATTTCCAAAGAGCTTCTATTGTTACATGCAAGACAGAGAATTTTAATATTAATAATTTTTCTAGATTCACAATAAACTGTAATGAAATATATTCAATTTAATTGAAATAAAATGTATGGAATATAATTAAAATAAAATAGAATGTGTTTGTTCGTTTTGGACGTACAGATGTTCAATTTTTAATCATTCAACTATGCATGTAATGTAAGCAGATATTTTAAAATTTTTTAAGGCAGATTTTGGAGTTTTCTTCAGTGGAGTTTTGTCTTGTTGGATTTATAATTTGTTTTTTTACTTATTTAGGAAGTATTCTTTATGTACTTTCGACCTAAAGAAAAGCCAAATCTCCTGGTCATGGAGTATTTCTCTTGATATTTAGAACTTTAGATTCAAAGAGCATTTAAACTTTCATTTTATTTAATTGAATTCGGGCTTTGATCCCCAAGTGAACTTGGAGCTGAAGATTTTGGACCTCTACTTTTTATGTAGATTACTCATAATATTTTTGCGGAGTTCATCATTATTTTCTGCTTCCATTCTTCAAAATCTCCGTGAGTCGATATTGGGAACCCTTCCATTGGTTGTGACAAGGTTTGATTGAAGCCTGTCTCGCCTGCGAGTCGTGCATTTCGTAATTCTTTGAGGAGCCCATCAACGCCTTTTTCAATTTCTGGATTTCGCAAGAGTATTTGCCGATTTTGCGAGATTATCTCCTTATTCTGAGAGATGATTTCCTGATATTGTGCAAGGACTTTCTCATTCTGCACCTCTAAATTCCTGTAAACAAATTAATTAATAAGTACAATGCAATTTTGAGTCACTGCTGCAATGTTACGTGCCCTTTAGAATACAATAAAAAAGTGCACTTTAGAATGCTGAAAAAAAAGCAAAACTGTCGGTTAAGAATTTATATCTAGCACTTGTCTCTATTACAGAAACTTACCGAAGTTTCATACGTATGTCCGTGAGACACTCCATTGCTTCCGAATCTGGTTGCCATTTATTGTGTATGGAGTCATATTCATTACCCGAAAATGAAGCATTAATGCTTGGTGATGCAGAACGTCTGTAAATTAATTATGAGACATCAACAATGAGGAATCGTCATGACTTTATCAGAATGGATTAATTTGGCTCTCAAAATCTAAAAAAACTTATGGGGTTTTTGTGAATATTTGGAAACCATTCGGAGGATGACGCTATGTACCCAGCCCCAACAAAATTTCCAGAAATTTGCAAGAAGCAAGACTTACATTTCCGCGGACAAGGCTGTGACTTTGCTTCGATTCTCTGAATGACCCAAAAAAGACGTGCAGTTCTCGGAAGTCCTTGGAGAGTCAAGTATTTGCACATTTTTTTGATCACTGACAAATAGAAAAAGGGTATATAATACAAATCAATCAGTCACTGACGCTTCAAAGCATAAAAACTGCTTACTGCTTATACGAAGATGCGCTGTGAGACCTTTTATTCCCACATATTTCAGAAAGGACGGGAATGTTCTTTTTTTTACCAGGATCACTCGTCTCGTCTTGTTTTTTGGTTGCTGCACCAGCCATTGCTTGGAGATTTTTTAACAAGCTCACCATGGCCGTTCGGTTTGACGTCTTTTTTGGTTCGATAATTACATCCTCTGATGAGCTGGTGTTCAGATTCCGAGGACGGTAAACAGGACGCCCGCAGCGAGTTTGGGACATCAACTTCTTATCCTTTGGAATCTTCAAGCTTCTGTAGAAAAATGTACATTGAACCATGCAGGGAGGAGAGACGTCGACCTGTTATTATAGAGCGTAATTATAATATATTAGGAGGAAGTACAAAGGGACTTAGTAAGTCCACAGAAATCAACTCATGGTCGAGCGCATTTTCTTCCTCGCCTTCAACTACACGCCATTTAGGCATTAGGTAGCATTTGTTTTGAATGTCTTTGAGGTTCACGATTGCAAAATCTTCAGACAAACGACTGATTACGTGAATTCCTACAGTTTCTGAGGATAACCCGACGTTGTAAAATGGTACAGAATTCCGGAATTTTCGCACCACGAAGTGTACGTTCGCTTGAATCCGAATAATGTTCTTCGCGATGCACACCTCCAAATTTTTCAGTTTTATGCAACAATTGCGATTATCACATCCAAATATGACGTGGCCAACTTGGAGTTTTTCAAACTGTTCGCAATTTTGATGGACAAGTGCCGCTGGAAGAGGACCTCCGAGATGTTTCTTCGACAATTTGAACGCAATTTCATCGTTTTGAGGCAACATCATCAGCTCGTTTCGTTCGCTCAAACGTTTGTAAAATTGTTCGAGATTTTGTGCTGGTTTCCTTTGTTTGTTGCGAAATTCAGGCATGCTATTCTCGTAACAAAAAGCATTCAACGTATCAAGTGGTCCATGTCTTCTCACGTCATCGACAATATGCAACAGATTATACGTATTGTACGACAAGAATCGATTGCCATACAGCTCCTGCGCAACATTGACGAAACCTTCCAAGGCAACTTGGCAAAAAGCAAGCTGCCCGTCCGTCACAGTTTCAAAATTCAAGCACCTGACGACGCAATGCAGTATCAAAAAATCTTGATAAATATCATTGGGGAGCACTGATTTCAACACAACCGGGCCAACGTACAGTAAGAATTGCCTCAGTTGAGTCGCCTTTATCTTCGAGAATTTAGATAAAACCGACGGGTCGCGGTTGAAATCGGATGGGAAATAAGTTTTGAACAGCTCCATTCTTGAATCCACAATTCGCAGTTGACGCTCTGTAAATCGGCGAAAAGTAAAACCTCCGAGGACGAAAGCAGATAGCAATTTCTTTGTTACCCCCAAATATATCAAATGCATGCTCTCAGCGGGTACTTGAGTTACGAGCCCTATTATATTCGAAAGAGGACTGGGCCCCTTATGATGGTCTTCGTCAATCATCTATCTGTACTCATCATCTGTTCTTCGGCGATGGTGAGTTCCAATGAAGAATGTGGTTCCCTCAAATCGAAAACCTTCTACCCAACATTTTGAACACGCATGCAATGAATTGTGCCCGTAATGGTTGAGGAAGAACGCTCGAGCGACGGCATCTGCTATAAATAATCTAATTTTCAGAGGCAGTAATCTGTCGCCTATCTGAAGACCTCCTTCATGGAGTACTTCTGTCAATTCGGCAAGAAGTGGCTCAAGTAACTCAAAAACATTTGTAGGTTTGTTTTCATCCAGGAAAACGCCGGCGATAACTGGTCTTTTATCAGCCATGTTCACAATTCTGTACTGTAAGGGCCAAAACTGCTTGCTCCCGTGTCTGTGTAACTGAGCACCATCTGAACTTATGTCAATGACAACTTGTTCAGGGAGATGGTGGCCAGGTATATTTTCTAATCTTTGCCGAATTGTTTCAATAAAGCCTAGATGAAGGTACGTTCCGCCGGCTCGTCTTTCAATCAAATTTCGGACAACGACAGTCGGAGTGTTCATCACAGTCCGCGTATCTTTTGGCAAAGAGTGGAGATTGAAAGGGTACGCACGCAGCATTTTTAATACGATATTACCCTGAGTATGGTTCAAGTTCACTGTCAAAAAAGCATTTTTTTACGCTGCTCTACGTGCTTCATCAATATCAGGGAGGTCATTGATTTCCGGATCAACGCTTTCGTTGTAATTGAACAAATCGTTATCATCATCATCTTCCTGTCTTTCAGCGACATTATTATTGTCCATGTCGTTTTCTGATTCGTCACTGTGGACTTCGTTTTCAGATAAATGATTATCGATTTCATTTTCAGGTACAGCATTATTCATTTCTTCAACAAAGTTATCATCATTTACATTGTTCACTTCATTTTTCACTTCGTCATTGCTCTCGCCATTGTCAAGTTGGTTATCATTTATTGCATATACACGCTCGTTATTATTGAGGTTATTATCTTCTTCCTCATTGTTTAAATTGTTTTGCGGTGGGTCATTATTGGCTACCGTTCTATTAAGGGACCCTAAGTTTGCCCGTATGATATTAAGTCGGTTTCTTTTCTGACGTGAACTCAAATTCGAAAATAGTTTGTATTTGTTTTGCATAATTTGATTTTGGGTGGGAGTTTTCTCTTACAAAGTGGGACAGCAACAAAAAAACCGTTTTTCAAGTATCAAGTTTGTTATTTCCGGTTTTTCACAGTTCCACTTTGTTAATTTAATGAATTTCATCCCTAGCAGGCAGAAGGCGACGTTTTAGCGACGTTTTTACGTCGCCTTTTTCTTGAGATTTCATCTTTTCTAAAATAGCACTTCTAACTTCTCTCTTCCGAAAGTCTTAACATTTTTGAACATTGGAATACACCCTTGAATATTTAAAAGTAAGAAATTCATTGATATTTAAGAGGGGATTATCATATAGATGATCAAAACCATACTGAATCTTTGCGCGTGGTTCAAAAAAAAAGTTTTCATGTTAGAGGCTTAAACTTTTTTTTATTTTAAAGACCTTATTATAAGCAAATGGAATTTTTTTATTTCTTTAGAATATATTCATTCATTTCGAAAATAATAGCGTGCAAAGTCGACCGTAAAAAGGTAAGCAGCGTCCCTGATTTCGTCGCTGGTAGTTGCTTTAGAGCAAAAATCAAACTCAATTTTTTTTCAGTAATGTATCCTCTTTAATGTTAACCAAAAAAAATAAAAAAAAAAATTTTTTTTTACAATTTTCGGCTCAAAAACAATGACGAAAAATGTTGAATTTTACAAATATCGGTTCAGTTTTTTTAAATATAGTCGAAATTTTTTTATTTTGGTACCAATTGAAGAGGACACATTACTGAAAAAAAAAATTGGTTTAAATTTTTTCTAGAGTAACTACAAGCGACGAAATCAGGGACGCCGTTTACCTTTTCACGGAGCGCATGGTCAACTTTGCGCACTATTATCTCCGAAATTAACGAATATATTTTTACAAAATAAAAAAATTAAACTTGTTTATAATAATGTCTTTAAAATAAAAAAAAGTTGAAGCCTTTAACATGGAAACTTTTTTTCTTACCACACGCAAAGATTCAGTATGATTTTGACCATCTATATAATAATCCCCCCTTAAGTAGGAATATCATTTTTTCCAATTTTAAAATCGTCTAAAATCAGTATTCATTAAGATCTTTTACCGATAAAGTCATTTACGGCTTTGTCAATTATATAGGAAATACCTCCGAAATCGATTTTATCCTAGTTTAAAAGGCAAAACGAAAACGCCGCGTAAACGTCACCAAAAGGCGACGTTTTGGCGACGAAACAACGTCGCCTTCTGCCTGCTAGGGATGTTTCCTACATCTCAAACCTATGCCCTACTTGAACTTGAAGAACGGTAACAAAACATGAAATACCTATCATTGTAAAAATTAAAACCAATTGTGATTATCGCCGCTATTGTAACCAAAAGCAAAACGGAAGAGTAAAATATGAAATAGTTGACGAAAATGAAGTAATCCAGTCTAGCTGAGACATATACTGCAAGATATCTATGGGTTTATTATTTATCAGATTTACAGCTGAAATTCAAATATCGCCAAAATATTTTCCTCACACTCTAGAAAAAAAAAATTCAACACGTATTTCTTTTTTTTGAACAAAAAAATTTTTGTACGAGTTATGATTTTTTTAAGTTTTCACATTTAGAAAAAATTAACTATTATTTTAACTTGTAACTTTTAAACTTAATGTTGTCTGAAAAAAATTCCTCTTAGCTTACACGTGAATGAACATTTCAAGCCCAAAAAATCAAAAATCAATATAGTCTGACTATAAAATAATCTTATTCGTTCATAACTTTCCAAAAATGGAAGATTAAATAACAATAAAATAAACTGTCGATATTTTAATAAATATATCATACACTTATGAAACTTACACTAAGAGGAATTTTTTTCGTACAACATTATGTTTTAAAGTTACGAGTTAAAATAATAGTTAATTTTTTCCAAATGTTAAAACTAAAAAAAATCATAACTGGTACAAAAATTTTTTTGTTCAAAAAAAAAATACATGTTGATTTTTTTTCTCTAGAGAGTGTTAAGAAAATCTTTTGTCGATATTTGAATTTCAGCTGTAAATCTGATATGGAATGACCTCTATATTTAATTTATTCGTAAAAAGGATATTAAGAAATAATGCATTTTTTCATTCCTAATGTTCCCTGTGCGTAAGTGCATCTCTGAGACTGTTCCGCCAATACCATAATTCATTTTTCACAATTCTGTATCAAAATAGTTATTTTCAAAATTGCGAATCAATTCACTCTTGAAAACCATAAAAGGCAGTTAACACAAATTGATTTACATTTACATTAAAAATCATATACTATAAAAAATCTGAAACTCGTTTTCACCGAGTATCAGAAATTGGAAAATGATCAATATTTCAATTTTTTATTTTGAATGCAGCATGAGGAGACTATTAAAAATCCATTTCATTCCCAGAATCAATTTTGCCAGAATTCTGGATTGGAAAAATTGAAATTTCAATTAAATACTTCAAAAACAAAATTGAATTTAAAATTTCATGGCACTTGCTTTTTAGAATTATTAAATGAATGAATAAAATGGTTATTTACTTTTTCTTCAGTTCATGATAGAAATATTAGATAGATATAAAAGTTAGACTATATTTGAATTCCTACTTTTGAATTGAATTTAAGTAGCTCTATGACAATTTTTATCTTTCTGTATTAGAAAAATTTTAACCTCATGTGCTCAAAGAAGCAATGATAACAAATCAATTACTTTTGTTACTGAAGAAAACGTCCTATGAAACATTGGAAACTCATTTTCCTTGAAAATGAGAGTTTCGAGAAAAATGAATATGTAAATTTTCAATTTTGCATTTAACAATGGAAGGCCCTCTGTATTTCATTTCAACGTAAAAAGATTTAGAATAATATATTGAATTATTACTATTATCTTATTATATTTTATTATTCATTCTCATTATATTAAAAAATACTATAATAAATATTAATAAATTATATCATATTCAAGTATATAATATTATTATATTACATTAATTATGATTATTATATTAAAAAATATTGATTAAAATTATTTTTACATACTTTTGGATAAAAACTGGTTATTTTCAGAAGTTTGAAATAATTAAGTCTTCTGAACTGGAATAAAATGAAATTCTTTTCTCGATGAAGAAAAAAATCTTCAGAGATTCCTCTTTTTAATGGTTAACAAAAAATGATGAATATTCAGATACGGAATTGTTAAGTGAACGTTAGAAGATATTAGAAAAATTTTTTTTACATGCATATACTTCTCACTAATCTACGTTTTGAAATTACAATTACCATTTGTAAAGAAAAAATCTGTTAAGTTTTCTAATTTTAAATTTCCCGCCAACAAATTTTTGAAATAAAAATATTTGGTAAACGCGACGCGCACATTCTATCCCCGGATTTTCATGACAATTTCTTCCCGAAAAATGCAAAATACCCCAAAAGCAGAAGATAAATGACAGGTCGTCACCGCACCTAACCTCACATTCGATAATCCCCTTTTTTAGCATCCCCAATACGCACGTAAGTGTCGAGTCAAAACCTTGCACCTCCCAAAACGTAACCTCACATTCCCATTGGAGATTCTGACGCCTTTCCGGCGATTGTGTATGAAACCAGCGCGACGACGGACTCAAAAGGAAGGTGGTCTGATCCAAAAGCACCTGGTGGACCGGAGTCAAGAAAAAATCCCCACTTGATGTGTAGAATTTCCGCGTATCAATTTCCCTTAGACGCCCAGCACTCCCATCTCGCGTTTTGTCCAGGGTCAAAAGGAATTTGAGAAAAGAGGTAACCGTCTAAATATGTCCCAGATTACTTTTATCTGGTCACAAAAACCCACTAAATCAAACGCACATGAACAAATTAGCTCACTGAGCCCACAACACATTACTTATAGAATAAACGCACGAAATCGAAGTTACCTTTTTTTGCAGGTTTTTTCCACACTTCTTTATGAACCAAAATTCCGAATCTTATGATTTATACATTCGAAATATTCTACGAAAGGCGATTAATTGAGATAATGACACATTTTTCAGATAGATTTTGATTCAAATGTGCGATGATTTATCCGAAACTCGTGGATTTGATTTTGTAAATTTACCACGTTATTTAAGAATAATAAAAATGGCGAGCGTCGCCAGAACTCTCCGACTTTGGTGACGGCGCAGGAAAAAGTCACACGACTCAACCACACACAAACTATCAGACTCAGTCTTTCTGCTCGAGTACGAAATTCTAGGTGGTGCTATTGTCACGCCCTCTAGGCGTCAGATAGCGCGAAAATTGAAAAAAACTTCTCATCCCGTTACACATTGTTATAAATATTTATATTATGAACTGGAAAAAAAGTTAATCACAATTGTATTCATTCATGTATTAAGTTAAAAAAGCAAATGCCATAAAATTTCAAATTCAATTTTTAAAAAAATATTTACTGAAATTTCAATTTTTTCAATCCAGAGATAGAAAAACTGAAATACGTTTTATTGGTTGTAGTAGATTATAAATATGATGATTTTATTAAAATCAATACGGGAAAAACTTGCATGACAGCCCAAAAATTCTTTTATATTCTTTATGCAAAATTTAACGCAAGAGTGTTAAGTTTTTGTAATTTTACTGGAAAAACTGTGACTCGAAAACTCGAGCCTGAAAAAAGGGATCATTAATTTATGTAATTGTGTAAATGAAAGAAATACAATTATTAGTGTACATAATTAAACTGAGAAAAATAAACACTACAAAACTAGGATAAACTCACCTAGAAAACTTCAACTCGAAAATATACCGAAGCGGTTGTAAACTGGTTCACGAGAAGCCGGTAAAAATATAAAATGAAAAAATTAATGTCAGATATGTCAAAAAATGATAAATCCAAAATTTGTTTATCCCTGTAGTTCTTAACATTATAAGTTAAACCCCCAAAAAAAATACATCACTACTGGAGGTAAAAAAGTTTGAACACATTTTTGAAGTTTCAAATGCTTAAAAATAAACGAAAACCAAAAAAAAAAAGTTTTGTTCATACCTCCAATAGTTAGAGCAAAATGTAAATATATATATATGTAACGAATATTATCCAATGTTACTAACTATTTTCCACTTCAATATTGGGTGACAGAAACCAAGGAACAAAATAATTCAAAATTTTCTTGATCTTTTTCTTAACAAAAAAGTTCTTTTTGCACATAATGATATAAAAAGATTTATGATAAAAATCAAAAAAGATACTCAAGGGACAAGTGGAACAAATCTGATTGAGTAAAACCTTTCTCTCGAATATCTTTTTTGATTTTGAGTTTGAAGGAGAGTAACAAAGAACTTTTTCATTGAAAACAATATTATCATTTGAACTTATTATCATAAACAATATTATCATGTTTTACAACACACCTCATCATAGCAATTATTAATACTAATAAGTAAGATATAAGAAAATGATACGTATTTGCAGAAGAAAATTTAAACAAAATTATTTTCTACTAATATGCCAATTGATCAATTTCTTTTAACGTCTCCATGATTAGTTCCTGAATAATTTCAAAAAAAGTACTGAAAATGAAATTGATTGGCAGGCATTGTAGCTGTTTATAATTATTGACTGAAAGCCAATGAGAAACACTAAAAATAAAATTAGAAAGTCGTTCATATGTCTTTTTTTAAAACTGTAATTTTTAAACATTAATATAATTTTAAAAATAAACACGAACTTCTGAGATTTATCAATAAAAAATAATGAGTATAAAAAATAAAACTAAATAATATAATGAACGAAATTAATTTTCCCCACAATAGTTATTTTCATCTCTGATAAATATAAACCAGTTTTTGAATTAGAAATGTTCGTTTTATTACCATTTATTTGGAAGTAAAAAAATTATGTACACATTTTTTTTTGAGTAAATAGCTATTCGAATATAAAAAGTAAAGTAGAACTTAAAAAAAACTTAATTATTATAAGATAACTGAAAAAGGATGAATGAAAATTTCAAGCCTATGAATTTGAATTTCAGCAAAACATATATCAAAATTATATGAAATTTATTTCATGGAGCAACAAATTGTCAGATAACGCATTTCAATAATAAAGAATAAAATGACCTTTTTCATACATAACATAAATGAACCTGTAGGAATACGAGGGGGGACCCAAAAGTAACGGAAATTGTGTTACAACTTTTTTATTGACAAATTTTTTCACACACAATTTTTATCACCTTCTAAGTAACCCCCATTGACTGTAATACACTTGTTCAATCTTTTTTTCCAGTGTTCAAAACAGTTCTGAAATTCATTTTTTTCAATGTTTTTTAAACCTTCCAGCGATTTTTGTTTCACCTCTTCTACAGTCCCAAAACGTCTTCCTTTCATGTCCCTTTTGAGTCTAGGGAACAAAAAAAAGTCACAGGGGGCAAGGTCCGGTGAATAGGGGGGGTGAACAATCGGTGTCATGCCGTTTTTGGTCAAAAATTTCTTCACGGACAGCGCTGTGTGGGCAGGTGCATTGTCGTGGTGGAAGAACCAATCTCCTGTGCGCCAAAGATCCGCTCTTTTCTTCCGGATGTTCTCCCTCAACCTTTTCAAAACCTCCAAGTAGAAGTGTTGGTTGACCGTTTGGCCTGGAGGAACAAATTCCTGGAGGAACAAATTCTGCGTGCACAATACCTCTGCAATCGAAGAAACAAATGAGCAATGTCTTGATGTTGGACTTCACTTGGCGTGCCTTTTTTGAACGAGGCGAGAGAGGTGTCTTCCATTGGCTTGATTGCTGCTTTGTTTCGGGGTCGTAGCCATAGCACCATGATTCATCGCCAGTTATAACCTTGAGAAAAAAATTTGGGTCTTCATCCAACTGATTTTGCAGCTCAAGACAGGCCTGAAGTCGACGCTCCTTTTGATCGTCGGAGAGAAGGCGAGGAACAAATTTGGCTGCAATCCTCCTCATGCTCAAATCTTCAGTTAAAATCCTCTGAATTGAACTCCATGACAATCCAGACATCTCACAAAGTTGATCGATGGTTCGGCGACGGTCTTCATGAACAAGAGTGTTGATTTTTTCAATGTTTTCGTCCGTTATTGAAGTCGAGGGGCGCCCAGAACGAGGTTGGTCTTCTATTGACATCTCTCCATTCTTGAAACGCGAAAACCAGTCGTACACACGCGTTTTTCTCAAAGCATTATCCCCATAAGCTGTTTTCAGCATCACAAGGGTTTCCGCGGGTGTTTTTCCTAACAAAAAACAAAATTTTACAGCCGCGCGTTGCTCTCCGCACTCAGCCATTTCACGTTTTCGCCGAAACGGAAAAAGTCGTTTCACTAGAAAAATTCTTACGGACGAACGAATGCACTCACAGCAAATGAACTTTGCACACTGACTTGGGAGAGTAGCAGCTTGGAAGAGAACCAGTGGAGAACCCGATCCCCCCCTCCGCGGTCCCCCCACCACCTAATTCCCGTTACTTTTGGATCCCCCCTCGTAAATTGATACAATATTCAGAATATTGAAAAACACAAAACCAACAAACATCAATACTGAAAAATTGAGCTCTCATGAAATGAAAAATAGCAAAAATAATCATGGCTTATGAAAAACAATGTGAATGTTCACCTCTGTAATTTATGCTGTTCATCCAACTCGTGCCGTTTTCTTCGCGTTTTAACACAGTTATTTATTTATTTATTTATTTTCACAGTTTATTTATTTTCACAGTTATAATTTGTTATTGTGGGTTATGTTGCACCTGTTGCACGTGTTGCACCGATTGTCACGTGAACGGGAGGAACAGGCAGGACGGGGGGGAACGGGGGTATCGGACCCGCCGGACTGCGGTGGACCGATAATACACGCATGCGCAAGTGATCGAGATTGCGGAGATGGAGGGGGTCGCACAAAAATCTCATTATGCCCCCATGCATGCGACCAAATCTTACGTGCCTTCGTATAGATAGCCTAATAGCACGCACACGTGAGCCCGCACGTAATGCGCTTTACGTGCGACGCACGTTTGCTATCTGGGTAAGGATATACGTTAAAAAAAAGGCCACTCATTTTTCATAGTTTGCGAGAAAAAAGTTCTTATTTTTGGAGCAAAAAACGTCTATGACATTTTTCTGCGACGCCATGTCATGCGTTTCATTTGTTTTTGGGTCACATGTCATCGACCTGGACTTGCCGAGTGCAAGGAACAACTGAGAAAAAGTTCTCGCACGGGAAAAAAAACACTACCCTGATTCCAGGGAGTCAGTGCCTCCGAAGGAGTAAAAGTAACTCCCTTTACAAGCGAGCAGCGACACCTCGAAAAGAGGGCTTTGTTCTCGCGTATCACGAAAAAAAGTGGCCTTTTTCCTGCATGAATGAAAAAAAAACGTTTTTTACAATACTTACGCATCAGTAATACGCGCTCGATATCCCAAGTTCATCAATTTACAAAAAAAGAAGCAAAAATTTTGGCGGCAACAATTGTATTGCATTAAGTGAGATTCAAAACTATGAAAAAAAATGAGCCAAACGATATGCCAGAAATTAAAAATCTCCCTTAAGGGGAGATTGTGACAGATTTGGTAGAAAATAATTCAAAGTTTGATAATTAACTGTGGGAAAACGAAAATACATACAAACTTTAAATATTCATACATTTATTCACCAACTATTACAGAATACGTTCAAAAAAATTTTTTGAAAAATTTAACATGGCGGCTCTCAAATAGCGGCTTTCGTCTGCCTCCACCAGCTTAACATCGCTCTAGAACTTCAAGCCTACAGCCTCTTGTAGTGAACTGAGATCGATAATAATGATAGATAATTAATATTTATGATATTCCCTATGGCTTATATCTAATGACATTGAATTCAGACGAAAAAAAATCAGAAATATCGATGTGTCAAAAAAAAAGTGAAATTGTACTAATTTTTTTCCCTTTTGACCTCGCTCAAAAATATTAATGGACAATTTCATATGTTCCTTTTAGGTATAAGCCATGAAAAAAAGTATGTGCTTTTATGCAAGATTAAAATCAAGTGAATCGAATGAATAGAACGAGCCCTGTGCTTGAAGTTGGAATGCTAAACATGGTTTTGAGAAAAACGCGTTTAAAGTTTTAAGAAAGTTTGGGTTTTTACAACTTTCTTCTTTTTTGTGATATCACACCCAATAACACTTACTAGGGGCTTTTGACGTCGCTGATTATGAATCTAAAGTCAAATTAATAAAATTCAATATGGCGAAGCCAATATGGCGATGGAAAAAAATTTTCATAAATCGATTTGAACGAAAATAATTGTAGGAAAGTTTTTGAGGTCATTAAACGTGAATTGATCATTACTTTTATAATACTAAAAATGAAATATCTAATATGCTTTAAAAAAAACTTATTTTTTAAAATTTTAAAAAAGGAAAATTTTTTTTTACAAACTTTAAAGAATATTTTAATTATAGGTTTTCACGCTCTTCGAACGTGAGTTTTCCGTCAATATGCTCAATTATACTCACACAAGCATTCAGTCAGCTATTCCAGGGCCGTAGAGAATTCCTTCCTCGATTTGAAACAGCTCTTCGTTGGCATGTTCTTGCAACCTTTGCGCGAGGCGAGCATTTCGAGCAGCTGGCGATATTTTTCTTTCAGCTGCCAGGATCCTCTTTTGGTCGGCTTCGGCAGCGTAGCGACTAGCCTCGATGCCAATACTGACTGATATTTATAGCATTCATAATTTGTAGTTAAGATGATCTGCCCTCGTTGAATAAGCACGCAGCAATGTATGCAGAAATTTCGATGACTTGACTGCCACAACGCAAGTGCTTCGGCGCCAACCTCCACACTGTAGCGTTGAAGGACTCGTTTGAATTTTGCGTGTTCGCGCCAGTGCAGTGTTCCAGCAGGTCAGGGTTCGTGAGAGCCTCGTAAATCGGTTTGATGGCTTTGACAACATTTTCCGCGAGAGGAGGAGGATGTTTGAAATTCTCCAGTTTTCCTTCTTTCTCTGCAAGTCGCTACATGCACCAGCTCTCATTCCCTTCCGGACAAAAATGGTGTTGCGGTTTTTTATCTGTTGAGCACTTATGGTAATAAGTTGCTCAGATGGCATCTTTCATACGTGAAGAGGAATCCGGGTGACGTCTAATTGCCATTCCATAGTAGAGCGTCAAGTCCGCGACAAGTTTATCCGTTAATTTTCCGGCTCCCTCCCCACCGAGCCCCTTCATGTCCTTCCTCAACTTTCGAAGACGACTACCCATTCACTTTTTGACATGACCCACGCACTCTTTTTTTTCTACTGGGCATTCATCATATGGGTCTAAGTCGACAAGAGCCTTGTAGATCTTCGTGTCCCCGTCGCCGATATGATTTTTATATTTCACACCAAGAAGATCGCTTGATCGCAAAAACATTTCGTGCACGTCGTAAACTTCCATTTTGCCCGCACTCCCAGTGTGATTCGCGGTACAGGCGTCAGAATGATTTTCTTTCCATTCTTCGTACTCCGGCGTACCCTCTTTTGATGCCCAGTTATGGCAAGATTGGCAGTATGAAGATTTCACGATCAGGTCCACAATTTTAACTACATATTTTTTGATAAGCGAGATCATACCAAACAGTGACGAAAATCACTGTTATACGCCAATAGTTATAAAACCTAAACGCTCCGGTTTTCTTTTCTCTGTGTAGTGCACCACAAGACACGAGCCGGGCTACTTTGTGGGCGCCGAGTGTATTTTAATAATTGTAAAAAATTTCGCTATTGTCTAAAGTAACTTATTCAGGATCTCGTTTTCTTTTGAGAATTTTGTGAGGTCAGCTTGGAAATAAATTTACACCTAAATTTTATTAAGTTTTTCCGAAGATTTGCAGGTGAAACTTTAACCCCATAATTTTTACATTTATCTCAATTTCTCTCTTATTCTGCACTTTTTTCCTTTTTTACGGCATGTCAATTTCTTGTATATTCTTTTAAATCGAAATTTTCGATGCAAGTAATGTAGAATTTTGATATTTAATGACGTCGCAACGAAATTTTTTCTGGGGGGGGGGGGAAACCCAAATGAGAAAATGTTATCCCAAATGAAAAATTCAGGCAAATCCAAATGAAAATTAGAAAAAAAAAAGAAAATTCCTACGGATGTTTTGATACAGGACAAAAAGAATGATCTGTATTGGTTTGAGCTTTTATTACAGTTATAATTTTCAAACATCAAATAGTCTCAATATCATGAAGTACATTCAAATATTTCCAAAAGTCGTTCTCCGATCTCTTCGCGAAACGAATTCTTTCATGACTTTTTTCAACTCTATCAACGCTGTTCTGTCTTTGCGAATGTGAAGAAGCGTTAAATGTGTCAGACGTTTTTGACTCATTTGCGATTGAAGATACGATTTCAAACGTCGCAAAGCACTAAATGACCTCTCGCAAAAAAAAAAAAAAAAAAATTTTTTGTGATGTTGCAGGAATATAAACAACAGTCACTTTCCTGAATATGCATGATCATTATCATTTAAAAGTTTTTAAACAAAGTTTCCTGCTATTATTTCACAAAACAAAGAAACGTTGATTATTAAAACAATATAATGATTAGTACCTTTTTGATCAAATCTTCTTTCTAATTCATTTGAAAGGAGGTCGAGCACTTCAAAGTAGTCTTTCCGAAAGCGATCTCTTGTGCTAAAGTTCACGCCAGAACTCGGGCAGTTGGTTTGTTCTAGCCGTCGAGGAATTTTTTTCATTTGTCGCTCAGAGGGATGAGAAAGTTCGAATTTGTCAGCTTCATCTTCAGTCTCTTTCCAAATTCGTTCAAATTCCGCAGCAGAACGAAGCCCTTGAATCGACTGTATTAACAGTCTTGCTGCCTGTTTTGCGCCCCTCGCTGTGATTTTCAGACTCTGGAGAGCTCGAGCAAGTTGCTCACAGGGACGAAAAATTTCGATGCTCTAATGTAGAAAAAACATTGTGACAAACTTGCTTAGTTTCTATAAATACCCTCGAACTGAAGATTTTTTCTCTGACGTTATGGCTCCTGGTTTATCAACGATTAATTGCAATGTTTTCACAAACCTAGGAAACTGCTGCTTGTATCGGACCAATGAGTTCGTTCTAACGCACCATTGCGTGGGACAAAGAGGGATGTAGTTGATTTTGCAAGTGATGCTGTCATGTCGCCATTGTTCTCGGTAGTGCAAGGTTGGCTGCTCGTCTTTCAGTAACTTTTGAACCGCTTTATGTTTTCCTGACATGTTTCTTGCTCCGTCAAAGCATTCTCCTCGGAGTTTTGTAAGAGGCATGTTCAGCCTCAAAAGCATATCTTTTATGGTTGAAGTGAGAGTTGATCCCGTGGAATCTTGAGGATTGCACATGCCAATAAAAACCTCCTTAACGTTTAAAATTTCTGGTTCAACAAAACGCAAGCAAACTGAAAATTGCTCCATTCTTGCTATATCAGTCGTACCGTCAGCAATAATGGAAAAAAACGTGGCGGATTGCGCTTCTTTCATTATATCACGAAACAAAGTGTGTGCCATAATTTCGATCAACTCATTTTGAATTTCCGCACATGTATAATTGTTCGTCCGAGCAAGCCAGCCTTTTAACTTCGGCATATCAACCAGTCGTTTTTCCAGGAGTTCAATGAGGTTTCCCTCGTCGTACACTCGACCACGGATAGCCAATCTTGCTCGAGTCAGATATCTCAGAGAACTAATGATTGTTATTAAACATTTTTGTGCTACTTGTTCATCTTTCAATTTGGCGTTTTCCAGTTGAAGATTAATAGCTTGCGTGTGGTCAAGATGGAAAAGGAACTCAACATTTTTACGATGAAAATCGCTTCTTTGATGATCATTAAATTTCTCGTGGGCTTTTTTCCAATTTCGAAAACCAGTAGAAAGAAAAGTTGGCAACACGCCAGAAAACCATGGCGTTTTGGATTTCCAAACCATCAACGAGGCCTTTGTACATAAGTGGTAGAGAACGAAATCACCTTCTTCATCATAATACAACCAATTGAACTTAGAGAGCCATGATGCATTGCATTTACGACCATCTTTCACAGGGAACGGAAATGAATTAGAAGGCTGGTTTGGTTTGACAATGGCAGGGATTTTCTCAAAATCGAAAGCTGCGTTTTTTGGCACCGGAAGAAGTTGACGTTCCTCGCTGTTGCTGTCATTTTCAGCAGAAACTGGGAGGAAAACATAGAATAAAATTAAAATAAAGCATTTAGGAAATAAAGCAGCAACATTTCTAGTAATAAAAAAAGCTCACAATCCTGGGGAAGATTATCTTAATCCTTTGATTTTGAGAAAAAAACTACTTTTTACAATGTGACAATGACAATGACAATGCGAAAGAAAGATATTATTATCGAATTTTTGGAAATTCTCTGAAATATTTAATTTAAAAAAACTTGCGCATTTTTGGAAATTTAAGGATTCTTAAAATTAAAATTAAACTTTTATAAAGTTTTTATAAAAAAATTTATAAGGTCCTTTTTAAGTTGTCCTTATAAATACTGTATAGGTTTGTTTTATAGAAACTATTGAGAATTTATAATCTTATAAAAGGTTGAACCTTATAGAAATATAACCGTGTATTTTTGATAAATCGATTAATATTCAATATTTATTGAGAAGAGTTGTATTATCATTTTTAGAACAAAGCTCGAAATAATAAATAGGTATTTAATGATATTATTGGCAAATAGCTAGTAAGCACATTCAAAATTCAGAAAAAAAATTTGCTTTCGACTGGTTTCGACCCCCGGCCCTTCGTAGTGAAGAACTGAGACGACACCACTGAGCCATTCTAATGTATGGCGTAAAATAACAATTGTAATCCCTAAGCTTACAAAGATTCACAAGTTTTGTAAAGTTTCTCGTTTCAATCTAGCGATACTTTATGAATTTTATATAAACTTTCTTTATGAAATAGCAAAATTTTATTGAAAAATCGGGTATTCAGTAACGGTTTCTAGAAAAATATTCTACAAACTCGAGTTACTAGAGATTCTTTAACTTACTTCCGAGATACAGAAATTTTCTCGGCAATATATTTCAAAAACAATAAATGAGTACGCACTTCTCTGTTCTCGGTAGTCAACTTAAAAACTACTTAAAGTAAAAAGTCTAAGGAAAAAGTTTTTTTGTAATCTACTTTTATTGAGGTTATCTGAGCCATCTATATTTTCCCGACCCTTTGGCAGTTTGCTCAAAGAATCGAGTTTAAAGAATCTCTCAGCGTTTTTTGCGACACATATGGCGATTACCAGGATCTGAAAAGATCGTAAATAATTTCTAGAGCAATGTTCTTCTGAAATAAGCAACAGTGTTTGTGTACGTAATGCACAATTAGAATTTTTTTATTTCATTGCTTACCTGCTTCTTCATACGAAATATCCTTTTTCGCAATATGGGCGAAAAAAACCTTTTTGCAATTGAACTCTACTATATTAATTGCAAGAGTGGTTACGAAATAATTTGTATTTATTTACGAATTCTGCTTGTTAAGTTAATTCACGATTTCTCACGATTGATGTTGATACTTCAGGTATCGATATATATAGAAGTATACGTAAACGGCAAATATCGCTTTAGGCGAACGACCCTTGGTACATGAAACTAACGATAACAATATCGATATTTTTTGAATTTCAAGTTTAGAGCGAGTATCGGACCCGTTTACATTTACTAGGTCGATTAAGATAGAATCATATGCGCCAATTTATGGTTATTAGCACTGACATACTAGTTACAAAATTAAACTCAGTTTATACTTTTAAATTTACACAGTTGCACACAGTTGTCTCCTTACGGTGGGATCAAAATGTAGGATAGGTCGATAGGATAATCACGTTTGGAAACATTTTTCGTTTTTCGTTCCCGAAAAATTCGATTAACAAAACTGACTTCCGAGCGGGTGGGGGGGGGGCAAATTAGTATATCCCCCCGCGGTAGAATTTCGGGGGGAGGGGGGGCAGCTTGACCTGATTTCATATTATCTTGGAAAATACAAAACTTCTGAAATTTTTTTTTGCAATGATTTGAACAGTTTAAATGTTTTATACTTTGTAAAATTTGAAGTTAAAGTTGCAAATTTTTTTCACAACTTTGCAAAATCGATTATATATTAAAAACGTAAAAAGAATGATTGGGTTCCAAAATTTATTATAGCCTTCAATCAATAAAAATGTCTTTGGTTTACATCTTATTATGGCGTGATTTCAAGTAGGGGGGGGGGGGGGGTAAATCAGTGAATTTAGCACATATTTAAATAAAAGTTTGTGACGAGCGGGGTTTTTCCCCTCGTCTTGAAAACTTATTTCAAAAAGAAAAGGAATATTCCACTTTGCTGAATTTCGCAAAGCTATTTTCTAATGATTAGATAGCGCACGACTTATCATAACG
The DNA here is from genome assembly GCA_028476575.1 of Platygaster robiniae. Taxonomy (NCBI): domain Eukaryota; kingdom Metazoa; phylum Arthropoda; class Insecta; order Hymenoptera; family Platygastridae; genus Platygaster; species Platygaster robiniae. The sequence continues at coordinate 11,624,395 of CM052023.1, read as the reverse complement.
AGTTCACCGACGCTGGAAACTAACGCTCGTGCAACATGAAAGAGTCAATTAGATAAGAGTAATCCTTCATTCTAGCATAAGAAAATAAAATCATTTTGTTTCAATAATGAACACTCCGATCATTTTACTCTTGATAAAACTATTCGCTATTTTCAAAAAAGATAAACGATTTCTAAATTTCTCAACTTGCTATCAACACAATTCGCTTAGTCATTTGACTATTTTTCGTGCTACGATGATTTTTCATTTTTATCTAATGACTACCGGATACAAACGGACCAAAAAGGATCCGTTTATCTCCTCTTAGAATAGTATATAAACCCGCGCGTTTTTTCTAAAATCAAGTAGTCGTTTGCGATGCTTCAATCCACTCGCTTCTCCTAGGAGATTGCCCAAAAGAGGGATTCCATATAAGCAAAGGAACGACTTCTTAACAATAAATGATTTTCGCCTATTTTTGTTGTTGAGTGTCAATTTTACATTGAAAGTATGTATTCGATATTTCTATAAAAACCTACATCCCGTGGTCCGGTTTCTCTTTTTCTGCTGTCGGTTCATTGTTCAGGAGTGAAGATTCTATCTCCACTGGGACTAGCTCCGTACCCAACTTGAGCAATGGATTTGACCGGTTTAATTGAAAGACTTTAAGCACCATGAGGGAAAATTTATTTAACTCTAATTAATTTTCTTGATTTATTATCGATGTGTCTTCTATTCAACGCGAGTCCACTTCAGTGATGCTTTTCGAATTTGCTCATCCTTTCTTTCTTACAAGAACTGTAATTACGATCATTTTTCTTAGTGCCTTCCGTGCGTAAACTTACCCGGAACCTTAAGCTTTTATGAATCATTAGAAAAAGGATATTTTTACAACGCGCAATCAGATGATGACATGCCAGAGTCACACAAAAAAGAATTATTTGAAATAAGAGAAGAAATAAAAAGAAACAAGTTTTAGATTAAGGAACTATACTTTGTAAAAGAAAGTTATAATAATAATGTCACCTTGTGACTTTAAACTGTATTTTCGAGGTGTCTTTATTTAACCCTTAAACAATTCTCCCGACTCCCTTTAAAAGTCGGATAAAGGGTCACTGTAGGCCGTTGTCTACAGAGGGTCCTTTTCTGTCGACGAGATTAAGGAATATAATTATTCCTAGGCGCATAGCCTAACAATACAAGAAGAAAATAATAATAATAATTTCCAAATTTAATATTCCGAGTCTCGCTCGTTACAAGTTAAACTTTTTGTTATAATAAGCTGTATACTTCTCCGCGAAAAATAATTTTTGCTTTGATTTTAATTCAATTTTCCGAACTCAGTAGATCGATTTGATGCATCACTGCAGTAACATGTGTAAATGACGGCATTGTTTTATGGGTAGGGATAATTTTCTTACGAAGTCACGGGAAAAGCGAGGGCAATTATTTACAGCAGTATTGAAAAATTGTGTACTTTTTCTACTGAGTTGTATAATGAATGATTTTTTGACTATAGGGTCCTAATAGTTCGAAATAAATGTTGGCTGTGCTTTGAATTCTCAAGAATTTCAAGGAAATGTACTTGATTCTATGAGGGTTTGATAACCTGACGAGAAAGAGGCGAAATTTTTTTAACGTCTTTGGAAATCCTTGAACTTTCTTCAGGAGTTTTGAATTACTAAGATATTGTTTTCAATGCTGACAGTTGTTGCGAATTTTTTCGAATACTAAGCGTTCAGTAGAATTTTCAAGAATGCTTTGTATCCATTTGAACTTTTTGGAACTATTCGGAAAGTTTCAAGATATTTTGATATTTTTTAACATTTTTCGAGAGTTTGATTTTTTCGCTATTGTCTGATTTTATGAATGCGGAACTGTAAGAGTTCTTCGACAAATTTTAAAATATTCTTGAATGTTGGAAGATTAAAACGAATTTTTTTTTTCTACATAATATTTTAAAGTGATTATTATCATTGATGAACTTTTCATAAAAGTAAAGTTTGAGAACCATTAAGAACAGAATACAATCTTAATCATTGGTTATAACTTTTTCTAAAAACAATATTTCGAAGGAATATATGATGGTATTTTCATTTATGTAATTACAATTATTATAATTCATTTTAAAAAAAGCTATTCATATTCATACATAATGTGTTAATTTTTTCAACATAGTCAAGAATAGGGAGAAAAACTTTTAAGAATTTTCGAGTTGTTCTTTAATGTCATGGGTCTCACGAAGTATTTTGAAAGTGCCAAGAATTTCTAGAAATTTTTTGAGAATTTTTGAAATTGAATAAAATTTTTCGTGTGCGTGAATCTCATTCCTAGTCTGCGAATTGCCTTTCCGAAAACTTTTTAACAATAACTAAAAAAGTTTGGAACTTTAAAAAAATGTTATGTAGGTAGAATTACTGTAATATTTTTAAAGTGTTCACACGCCTAAAAACTAAATTAGAATTTCCTGGAGTTGACAAATTTTTTAGAATTTTCATAAGCATTCGAAATTTTAAAGAATTTTTTTCAGCCTTCTGTAATGTGATACATATATCACAATATTTTTGTAAGCACGGGTAAGAAATTAGGCTCTTATGCAAATAATAACATTCCGAGTAATAAAAATACATGTATTTTAATGTTCACTGCCATTCAAATAAAAATGTCATGTACCCACTTGTACCTGACTGGAAAAAGGAAACTCTTCAACTTGGAATCTGAAAGCCATTGAAACCATAATGCGAAGGATCTAATAAGCCCTGCCACTGCCAATCCATGCCAATCCGAGCCCTAACGGTAATAGTTCTTTGATCTTTTTTTTGTTTTTTTTTGAAAGTTTTTTTTAAGAGTAACGGCTAGAATTCTAGACAGTCCTGAGGCTGCACACCGCATGCTTTGAAAAAAAAAAACGAAATAAAAAAAAATAAAAACGGTTCTATGCTGGGAAATACTATCGGAGAATAAATTATAATTGTAAAAATGTCCTTCAAAATTAGCTTGTTTAGTCTTTTATGCAGTGGTTGTTACGTTTGATAAGATATGCCTTGGAATTGAGGCTTTATAATGAAATGAAATAAATCAAACTTCAAAATGAGTAGTGTAAAAAGTTGATTCAAGTGACAAATATTGATCAATTATATGTATTTTTATTTAAAAAACTACATAAAAAACTTTCGGTATCGTTATTGATATTGTAACAGTTCTGAAGAAGAAAGAGATGTACAAACTTTTTTTCTTTCAAATTTTCATGCAAATAATATTTTGATGAATAATGAGATCAAAAAGATGTGGCGTAAAATGAGAAAAGGGTCGTTAGAGCACAAAAAATCGAATCCAAGATGGTCACTGAGTCTGAATATAGAAATCTTGCTCTATCGAACGAGTCTACTCTTGAAATAGTGTGATTTTTTTATTTCATAAATAAATAAGATATAAATTCAGCCTGTCAATGCTAAACGCCTTAGCATTTCTTCTATTTCTATTTTCAATCTAGTTTTTCTCGAAAAGCTGCGAAGTGCTATTATGATTATTTTCTGATTCCTCGCCAAAAATTTTATACTAAAAATTTCGATATATTATCATCATCTTTTTCTTAAAATTTCTCGCTTCACTAGTTAGTTGAGTAAGCAATATTACATATTCATCTTTATCAGCCAAAGTGTATCGTTCGTAAATTATTATTTCTATCGTATGAGTCGAAATATAATTTTTACAGTTATTTTCATGCTATGTTTTCTGAAAATCATATAATTTTACCAAAAATCGTTACAAATATCATAATGATTTCCATAAAAGTTCAACAGTGAGAATGACCTTATGAAGAATGGAAATTTTTCAGAGCCTAATAAATTTCAAAAATATCTATTCTTATTTTGCAAAACGAATATAAATATCTCAATTCAAAGGTTTATATGCCTCATTCTTTTCAGTTAATTTTTCCGTGGAAAAAAAATAAATAAAAATTAAAGAGGACGAGATAAATTTCCGTTGAAATATTTTTCTTTTTATAAACCAAAATTGTTAAAAACAAGCCAATTTTTTGATAAATGCAGTAGATCTTCAAAAGATCAATTTTTTATCAGCAATTAATGACAAGAATAAATGAAATGAAAAAATTTCTGGCACTTTTTTCAATGACACGCGGAACGCACCTGATATGACATTACATAAAGTAACGAAAGAATGGCGAGCTCCTGGATTTCCGTACAAATGTCAAGATTTATTTTTCGGAAAAAACAAGCTTAATCAGTTAAGCACTATGTAAATGGCGAATAAAAGGTCATCACTCCTCCACTTACCCTACGATGTATTTGTGTTCAGTATGCATAAAGGCGCTGGTTAGGAGTGATGGGGAGAATATGGAGCGAGGGGGAGGAGTTTGATGTAGAAAGTCCATAGTAAATACGATAGAAATCGAAAATAAGTGCAAGAAGAAAATATAGTATACAAAAAAAAAACATATGAATACGCGGACCCGACCGTTTAACTCGTAAAGCGGTCCGGACTCGGACCAGGCCTTTAAAAATTTTTAAGAGACCCGGTCCGGGCTCAGACCAGACCGTTTTATGGAGCGGCTCAACATCTCTGAATAAAAGTATCGTCGATATGACAGATGTTTTAGTTTATTCAAGAAATCACTTTTTTAGGTTCGTACATATTTGGCTTGAGATATCTCTGAGTGTAAAAACTTTAAAATAATTCTGCAAATACAAAAACGATTGACTCGTTTTCATTTCTTTGCCACTTGAGTTTACAAAAAAATTTGTCTTCGCTTATTTATGTATAGTTAAAAAAGAATCTCTGAATTATTTTGTCTTATCCATTCAATGGTTTCAGTACCGATATAATTACCACTTTATATTTTTAAGTAAATTAAATTTTCCGTCAATAATATTCAAAAGAAATAATTCATCGCTTCGTAAATGAGATTTTACAATAAGAACTTTGAAGTAATTTTGCCGAAAACAAAAACCGTAGGCTTACAACCTTTATGTTTTTTTTTCCTGGACAACGAGGTACCTAATGACAGCGTGAATTTTGCACTCGGCGGGAAATAAGATCGAAATTTTTAGCGTCGGATGCTCCTATGTTTGGAGTTTTAAGACATTGACATTAATTGGGTGTCGTTTTGAAGAGAAGGAGTTAGACTACAAGGCAGTTTTGCTAACATATCGAAACAGCAATCCCCACATCAGTGATTCAAACCCGGTCACAGAGATCGCAGCTTTTGGCTGAAGAGGAATAGAACGGAGCCGATCGGTGCAGATCGGTGCGACTGTACTGAGAGACATAAAAAGGACTGGTTCCTCCCAAAGTAGAAACCATTTCTCCTTAGACAGAAATGGTTCCGCGAGAAAAACAAAATGCGCGTAAAGGAGGAATGGTTACTGCGCGGGCAGAAAAGGTTTCTGTTTCGGGAGAAACTGTTCCTCCGTAAGAAGAAATCATTTATACTGAAACTGTTTCTGTCCTAGGAGAAACGATTCCTGTCTCGGGAGAAACTATTACTGTCTAAAGGAGGAAACGTTCCGCGCGTGTTATGCGCGAGTAGAATGCGCGCGTGTTCAGAAGAAGATGGTGAGAGACGCACATTCTTTATAGAGATCATATATGTAATACTTCTATATGGCCAGCTCCCTATTCTCGCCCGTAAGTAGGATCCCCAACAAGAGTAAAGGATAGAACATAACGAGGGTCGTAGTACGCATGTGCGACTCTTTTATACTTTCAGTGTTATACATGCTATGTATATATGGAATGTAAACACGATATCATAAACACGTAGTTTGTCGAGTTCGCGCCGGCGCAGAAACGAGTAATGAAGTAGGACAGAGAGTGTTGTCGGGACCGTAGTCTTGTCGGAGAGACTTCTCTTTCTGCTGGCCATATAGAAGTATTACATATATGATAGAGATGCCTCATTTGCCACCTCAAACTCTAAATCATGTAAACGATAATTGCAATTAACGCATCGCGTGCGCACTCACCCGCGGAACGTTTCCTCCTTTAGGCAGGAACAATTCCCCACGAGACAGAAACCTTTTCTGCCCACGCAGTAACTATTCCTGAATCAGAATTTCTCAAACGGATCACCCAAATTAGATGAAAATTCAAATCGACTTGAAATTGATTTTTTACGATAGTGTAAACCATTCCTGACATAAATCCAAAGTGACTTCGTTCAAAAATTTTTTATTTATAATATTAAAATCAAAGATTTTATCTCTTGTTTTTACAGAATTGATTGTGGCTGATCTAGTGCTCCGATATTTATGTTTTTTGTGGCATTCGATTCATCATTTAACGTAGATTTACCATGATTTTTTCCGATTGAAAAACTTGCGATTTCATATGAAAATTTTATAACTGTTTATAACAAGTTGATAAACAAATGCCTTTTTCATCGGATTTCGACTGGGAAAAAAACCACGTATACTTCATTCAATTATCTTTCATATTTCGTTGAGAAAAAAAAATCGCCCCCATTTTGAAACAGTCCAATTTGGTCTAAAACATGGTCGCGTGAGGTGCCAAAACTGTGTCGTTCGTTCGTTATTCTTCACCGCGTAAATGCTTCGTGCTATGGAAAAAGAATTTCTTGGGTTAAAAAATAATAGAATTTTGAATTGTATTTGGGTATCATACAATCTTGATATCAGTTTATTGGAATTTAGCACAAAATATGTAGTATTTTCAAGGAGGATATACTCCTTAAACAGATCACCCAAATATCGTCAAAAATTACTTTAACTTGTTATGATATTCTTTCGATAGATATTGAAAATGTAAACTAAAATCCAGATTAATTTTTCAAAAAGATTTTTTTGTCGTTGTTATTATTTATTGTTGTTTCTAGTCATTTTTTCCACCCAATTACTGACGATCTATTTTGCCTATTTAAACGATTCCGGCTATATTTTATTTACTTTCGCATGCCAATTATTTGTACATTTTCGCGAACAGAAAAATTTTAATTTCAATGTCAAAATGTTAAAACAAAAATACAACGCCAAAAGGTTTATTCGTGTAGGCTGTAGGTTGTTCTGAAAATATTTCTTTCGCTTTTTGCACCACTGCTGAGTATCAAAGAAAATAAAAATGTTTAAAATCTTGTTTTTCAAAAGTTGTTTAAATTAAAAATACGCGTAAATTTCATTCATTCGAGACAGCCACAGAACCAAAGCACGTTTTTTGCAAAATAGTATCGAATTCAGATATTGGTATTTTGTGTAGGATCTAATGTTAATTATTATGTATCATTTGAAGGCATAGTTATATGATGAGTTCATCCATTTGTTTTCGAACAGCTAAAGAATCAACACTTATTATTTGTAAAATATTCTGTACACACACGTAAACTAGAATTATTTGTAAAATCAATCGTTTAATTCAGTATGTTGTACTAAATATCATTCTTCGTCAGGTGTTTCAATATTAAATGTTTCAGCTTAGTATTTTTTGCCTCTCACACATTAAAAATGAGCGTATTTAAACACGTTTCGACATACACAAATTAAGTATTTCAGGCCAACACGCAGGCTGTCGACAAATGACTGTTGGCAGGGAAAGGGGGGGTCCTTTTAACCCGCCGAGTTCAACTCGGCGGACTAAGTGGGCCCCCCCTTACCCCTGCCGACTCTCATTTTCTCCAGCCACCGTGTTAAACTTCAATACTTCATTTGCCATGTCAAAACAGTTTTAATACGCTCATTTTTCATGTTTTCAACGCAAAAAGTATCGTCTGTACCTCGCAGCAATAACACTCGTTCTAAATCGGCTGTTTTGCCCCTAGCTACAGAATATACTATTTTATGCTACACGGAGAAAACGAAATAGGAATGTCTGTCTTTTTTGACACGAGTGGCTCGTGTTTACTTGAAAAAACTCAAAAAAACATTTCTCACTACTGTTTATGCACGAGACATTCATGTTTTTCAAGTAGCCCGTAGCGTCTGTGACATGAATGCTCGGTTTTCAACTCAGTATTGCGTGCGCACTAATGGACATTGCACAGATATGAAGGACTCTTTCGAAAACATGAATAGCTCCTGCGTAAACGCCAATGAAAATTCCACGTATGCCCAAGTGAATGGTGCGTTTACGCATAAGACGCCTGCGTCGGAAACACAAACGACTAACGTGAGCACATTAATTGTAATCATTTAAACGCAAAGTCCTCATTTACAATTTTACGGACAGTTTGAAAATAGTGTAATCGGTCTTTTTACGTGGTTGTAATTTATTTTAATTTTTCGTATGATTATATCATTTTTTTTCATAATCAGAAATACGCTCTGAAAATTATTAAACTGAATATTATAAATAAACAATAATTAATAACAAGCCAAAATTTAAACAATAATTTATAAATAATAAGTTTTAGTCGGTAAATATTTGTAGTAGGTATATTCTAAATATTTGCATTGTTATCAAAACGCAGTGGTACAGAATGGTATAGAACAAAAACAGAACGAATACTTACAAATCACGTCGACAATGTTCCACAGTCAATGTTGGTCAGGTCGATCAAGGACGATGCACTATTGCACTCAATAAATATTTATATTGTATCAATTATATACTCAAACCGTATGCGTCGCAACTTGTTTACAATTGTCACTGTGGTTATGCAGGCAGAATGCACTTACTAAATACTCGAGTATCGATATTACTAATCGATAAGTACTCAGCACTTAAACATTTGTGAACAATAATCTATCACAAAAGCGCAGTAGCCACTAGATTTCTCAACGCTAGTGACTTGTACGTGTACACACCATTCCGTTGTGTGTGTCGGAGAATGCTTTTATGCCTACGCAGGAGCCATTCGTATTTGGACAATAACCAGTATTGAGCACCCAATACTGATTAGTTTACTTCAGATTAATGTCTAAATATTACTGGGTATGTCAAAAATACGAATGTCTCGTTTTTAAACAGCATTGAGGAGGGTTTTTCGAAATTTTTTCGGAAAATCACGAGCCATTCGTGATTCGTTTTCTCCGTGTAAGAAAACACTAAACATTTGTAAATATATACGTTTAGACCCTGAGGTAAAAAATCAAGCAGCTTGTTCAGATTAAATATTTTTTCTCAAGTTTAAAAAATTTTTGAATATGTAATCATTCGATGTCAGCTGTGAGCAAAAATTTGCGAATTTAAAAGATTTTCGAAAGAATTTTATGTATTCAGCTTTCGAGTGTTTTTGACGCTACATTTTTTTTAAAGTATGTATAAAATATAGCAGGATTTTCTTGTATTTTTAGAAATGTGTACTATTTTCTCGTAAATTGATGTACAGATTTCCAGAATTTCATGCTCTAGAAATCAAAGTTAATTATATTATTTTTATTTGAGAGGATTTTTCAGCAAATAGTGTCTATGTAGATTTCAAGTTCCTTTTATTTTTTGAAGTGAAATTTCTATGCTCTCGTTCGGACGCTCGCTTAGGCGTGAAACGGAAAATCCGAGACCAAGACCCCGTAGGCCAGGAGGGTCAAGGGCTGCACTTCAAAAAGTATCCAACGCTGCTAGCCTCGTGAATCTACTGAACTTTTGTCTTCGAATTCGACTACCCATTGATTTTCTTCAAGAGACATTCGAAGTCTGCGTAGACAACGAAGGGTGCTCTCTCAATGTTCTTAGCATTTTTGAACTTGAGGATGTTGTTCTTGGGATCCGGTAGGTGACGCCACATTTGTTAATTTTCTTAGAATCGACGTCATGGGCATCCAATTTCTCTTGGGTCCTGAAGTAATGAAGGCAGCGATCGTAGATGTGCTGCTTGCAATTTCTTTTTGTGAGTTGTGAGCTGGCTAATCGTAACGAGCCCTTGATCTACACATAAATGGAACTGGATCAGCTCGTTGTTTTCTTCTTCTTCTTCTTCTTCCAGTTCTTTCTCGTTGACGTAGTGGTTTGGAATCAGGAGCAGATTCAAATGTTTAGTTTGTTTTTCCTTGGTAATGTGGATCGGAGCAATGATGAAGTTATCTTCGCCCTTTTTCTCGAGTATGTACCGGTTGATTGAGATTTTGTTGAGTTTCTCAAATTTTGGCGTATCCTTTGGCTGGACATGAAAATTGATGTCATCGAATTTCAACTTGGATTCAGAAGTGCATGTATGACACATCTGCGCCATTATTGTTGTTAACATATTAAAACTTCCCAGCAAGAAATTGACGACCGGCCCGATACTGGGCTAACCAGGCAGCCGTTGTTCGACCGTCAGCATTCGACCCTGGTGCAATACCTAAATGATGACGCCAGTCAATACTAGGCCAACACTGGCAACGGTTTTAACAGCACCCAATACTATCTTCACATCGGGCCGATACTGGTGCGCTTGAGTTGTCGATGTTGGCTTAATACTGATGGTGAACTCTGCACCGACACTCACTAAACAATCGAACCCACAATGGTTCGACTGTTTTGCCGATATTTGGCACAGATCGGCTGATGACGGTCGTACACCCAAAGCTGCGTCAATACTGGGCCATTCGTCACAATCGGCAAGACTACGGCAATTTTTTGCTGGTTTAATATACAGGGTGTTTCTCAGTACGCGGAAATCCTTTATGGATTCCTTATGAAATTCTAAAACTGTTTTCCCTTTGCCATTTTATGAAAAACTCAAAATTGAACAAGTTATCGAAACCAAAAATTTAAACAATAAATGCCCTCTCTACGAAAGTAGAGGTAAAATGCACAGAAACAAACTTTTCATAAATTTTCCTCATATTTTTCTGAGTAAAAAAGTCCTTAGCCACTTTTCGAAAAACTTAAAATCAAAAAAGATAATTGAGTCACAAGTTTTAACCAAGCGGAACCGTTATATTTTTAGCTCGAATATCTTTTTTGATTTTGAGTTTTTTGGGAAGTGGCAAAGGACATTTTTACTCAGAAAAATATGAAGAAAATTTGGAAAAAATTTGTTTCCGTGAATTCGAGCGCCACTTGTCGAGAAAGGGCATTGATTGTGTAAAGTTTTCGCTTACATAACTTTTTCAATTTCGGGTTTTTTTTTAAAAAATGGCAAAGAGAAAAAAGTCTTAGAATTTCATCAGGAATCCATGGTTTAAAGGATTTCCGCGAACTGAGAAACACCCTGTATTGTGACGGTTGTACTTTTTTTGCTCGAATTGATTTCGGGAATTCTCGATTTCGATCCAACCGTCACTCGAGCGAATCCAATAAAAGATCTGATTTCGGGAAACTTGGGAATGGAAGGAAAACCGCTGGAAGAAGTGCGGCGTTGCCGCTCTCGGTACGGGGTTGCCAGCGTTGGCTGGCCGCGTCATTGTGGGTTGTCGGGCCAATCCGGGCCTTTGGATCGAGAGTGGGAGGAAGCGGGGGTCGTTGCCTCCAAGGAGAGAGACGCAATTTGTGATTCCGAGAGGACTTTTTCGCGAGAAGGAGCGAAGACTGGTGACAGAGCGTCTTGAGAGCGTGGATCGACAGTTTTGGTCCGGCGTTTATCGTTTTTGGAAATCGAGGAAAGTCGAAAAGACGAGGATGGTTGGAAGGTTGCGGGAAATGGCACAAAGGGTCCGGATGACAGGCTAGGATTCCACGGCGTCGCGAGGAAGGATGCGGCGGCCTCGGCGGAGACGGCGTGAACAGGGTGATGGCCCCAAGGCATGGTTGACAGAGGGAGGGAAACGTGCGGGACCGTCGAGGGAAGTTTTTGTTTTATTAGCGTCAGAATGGATCATGTTCGCGGGGTTTGATTTTTCTTTTCTTTTTTTTTGTTGTCGAATGAGTGGAGGGATGCTTTCGCAGGTTATGGCGTCGTGTCGGTTGGGCGGGGGTGGCGCGGGCCTCCCCTGTGATCATTTTATGTGCCTTTTATGTGTTTTATTCTTTTTATTCTGTTGCGTATTTTACTTGATCGTTTTGTTGATTATATGCGTCATTGTTTTCTGTAATTGGTAAATTCCTTAAATTCCTTCCTCAAATGCCTTCGGCTGTTTTCGTCGTCCGTGACGTCACGTTTCCCGGTCTATGTGAGGCCGCAGAATTTCTGCCTGGTAGCAGCTGGTAGCAGTCCATGTATTATATGGTCTAAGGTAGCAGTCCATGTAGGTATTGTATGGTCTAAGCATAGACATTATAGTACATGGACTGCTATTACCTACTCCAAGGATTCTGGAACTAGGATCTGAAACTGCCTATCTCTTACTGTACAGAGCGGCGGTAGGAAATATGTCGGCAATCTTACTAGGAGGGGGACTGGGCTGAACAGTGCGCAGTCAGCAATAAATGAAACATCTGCTATACACATTATATACATAGACCGCTAGTAGGGCGTGATTCCGTGGAAAAACATCTGCAAGCGAGAGTTAGCCAGTAGGTCAAAACGAAGAAGCTCGAGTGTGCACGACCGAACTCAAATCAGCCCGACATTTTCACAGGTTTTCAATTTCTTGTAAACAGAGTACTGCAAATACAGTAAAATGGTTCGATATTCTGTTAATATGATGTAGTAATCGAGAGCATTAAAAACAATTCATTCTGCATTTTGTATGGTTCACAATAATACTCAAAAATGTAGTAATGCCCGGAGCCTCAACTGTACCAGCTACGTAACTGTAATCCCGAGCATCTAGCGTCCAATACGGTGCTGGTTGACCTAACGGCTAGCTCCAGATGTTTTGATACGAGAAAATCGGGAAAACAATAGGGACTAGCGGTCCATGTATATGTAGAAGTATAATGTCTATGACATCTGCGCATCTTGTTTATAACCTTGCACTTGTTGGCAATGACAGCTAATATGGGCTTATTTTGATTGTCTCGTATTCAGTAGTCGATCACAAAAGTGAAAGTATACTAAACATCGTCGTTGTCACTGAACAATATTTGAATATTTGCATTTGTTTACATTAATGAATTTCGCCAACAAACCAGAATGCGCAGTGGCCAAAAATTAGTCTATGAGCACTGTTCGAACCGTGACATCATTACCTATATGTAGTTGACTATCTCCTTCACATAAGTTCCAGATCCTGGTTCCATGACCCTTGACCCACTCACATCAGCATAATAATGTGTTTAGATATAGAAGATGGGCCTGAGAGTACCAGTGCCGTATCTAGTCACTGAGCGCCATGGGACTACAGGTTTGAGTTCAAAATTACCGGTGCCCTTCACTTTAAATTGTTACTTATAATATTGAATGAGACCGTGAAAGTGTAAAAATATTTTTATTTTTATGATAAACTCAAAAAATGGAGCACAGAGAAGTATGTGAATGATTTAAACAAAACCACGAGTTTTGCCAAACTTCTGCTCGAGCTACATCGGAACCTTCGAGTAGAGTCGGTACCATTATTATGCTTCGTTTTACTCTCAGGCCCAACTTCTATGTCTGGACACAAAATTTCGCTCAAATAGTGGTCCATGAACTATAATGTTTATGGGTCTGAACGAAAATTTCACCGATCCAGATGGCGCTTCGGGTGGTTGCATCCGTTCCCCCTTACCGCAACCCGCGCCTCGCCCAACAAGCTCTGAAGTCTATTGTGACTAGGCAGAGCGAAGCGGGGGTTGCGGTAAAGTACGGTCTGCAATGAACGTAAAAAGCTGAACACAACGCAACGCAATAACGAAACGCAAAAATTGAATGGAACCCAACAATGTCTAGCTTGCATTGCGTCACTGCGTTTAGTTGCGTCGATGTTTTACGTCCATTGTAGTGGAAAGTAGGGTAAAACGGCGTCCTTTTATTTATTGTATTGTTAATCATCGTAAACGTAATAAAAAAATTTGACTGTTGGTTTTTCATGGAGAAATTATTAGTCTAGAAAGGAAGTACAAATAATTAGAAAGATTGAAAAACTGTAAGATATTCATGAATTTATTTGAAATGAGTTGTTATTCTTGGTCTATCAAAAACTTGTCGGGTAAAACGGGGTACCCTTAAGATTTTAGCAAAAATTTATTTTATTTATATTTTCTGCATTGATGAACTCAATATTACCTACTTTTTATTCTTTGTGGCGGTCTTAGTTACTTTTTTTGACTTTTTTTGCTTTTTTTCTCCTTTTTTTCTTATTCCAGCCTTTTTCCTTCTTGTTGTTGAATTTCCCGGATACAAGTCAGTGATGAAGGTATTGCTGTTACCTGACGCGTGCTTCTGATTTCAATTCTGTTTTTTGTGAGAAGAACCCTATAATTCAGGGGGCAATTTCAAAAGATTATTGCAGTTCGTCTTCATATTGAACGTCAGAAATTATCAGAGGATCCTCATTCTTATTAGATGATGTTCTTCGATGGAGCTAAATTAAGAGCATTTTGTGGATGGGGGCGAACGCTTGTTCATGAAATTGGACTTTAATATTTTCTGCCACTATCAAGTTTTTATTTTCTGTCTATGAGCACTCCAAAGATCTTCTAGTCGTGACTGACGGCGCAAAATTAACGTTTGTAAAAAATATTTCTATTGAAACAGTTAATGCTTTTTAAAAAACATTTTGATGCTGTTTAAAAAATAACATCGGATGATCAGGTTAATGCTTTTCTTTTCAATATGCAAATGAACATCTACCTCACATTTACACAGATATAGTCAAAATGAATTAATAAATTGAATAACAAGTTAGATAAAAACTTTACCAGACGCTCCTTTTTAACTTACGCTAGAGTACCCCGTTTTACCCGACTAGTATATTTTTCACTCAATGATCAAGAATTCCTTAACGAATTGACCGAACCGGGTTTTTTATGTTTATATTCACTCGTAACTCACTGCAGATAAATATTTTATACACACTTTTTCTTTAATCGTGATAGTAAGCTAGTCCTCAGAAAAAGTTCATGTTGGAAATATAAATCTTGAGAGGACTAAAAACTGTTAAGTGCTTTCAAAAAGAATTTACAACCCATTTGCATATGGCATTACCTGACTTTTTAACTTACCGAAACGAATAACAAGTTTGCAAAGTATACAGGAGATAGCAGCTGGTTGTATCACAAAAACATGAAGTACTCCATTTTATCCGCAACCTCGTTTTACCCTACTCTTGCCTACTCTATTAATCTGAATCTGTTGAATTCTTAACAGATTGAATCTGAAGTATTTTTTATTGAAACAATCTGTAACTTCGAGAAATTGTTATAGATGAATCTGTTACTTCTGCTATAACAGATTGATTCTGTATTTTTTTGAGCATGTGCTTAATATGTGCGCCTTTAAAATCTTATACGCGATTTTCGAAGCGGGTTATGAAAAATCAAGTACTTGATAATTTTGAGGCCGCTGATAATGAATCCGGTGTCTAATTTGCAAAATTTATTTGTTTTAAATATTTAATTCACAAAATTATGAAAAATTATATGTTTTCTAAGATGCATATGCTTTCCGTGATTTTCTAGGCCGCTGATCATAAATTCGTATTCGAAATCGCAAAATAATTTGAGTTACCAATTCATTTTAACAAATTATAAAAAAACTGTATTTTCTAAGATACACAAGCTTCCCATGGTTTCCTGGGCTGCTGATCATGAATTCGTAGTCGAAATTGCAAAATTATTTTGTTTTAACAATTTGCATACCAAATTATGGAAAAACTATATTTTCTTAGATGCATATGCTTTCCAAGGTTTTCTAGGTCACTGATCATAAATCTAAGGTCTAATTTGCGGAATCAATTTGTATAAAACATTAGTTATAACCAACTACAAAAAAAAAAAAAAAAATATATTTTTATAGATGCATATGTTTTTAATGGTTTTCTGGGCCGCTAATCATGAATTCACAGTGGAAATTGCAGTATTACTTTGTTTAAACAATTTGTTGCAACAAATTATGACCAAATTTTTTTTTTTTTTTTTTCAATTCATCTGCTTTTAATAGTTTTCTCGGCCGCTGATTATTAATCTAAAGTACAATTTGCAAAATTAATTTGTTTAACTATCGAATTATAGACAAACTATATTTTCTAAAATAAATATTCTTTTAATTTTTTTCTGGGCCGCTTGTCATGAATTAATAGTCGAAATTGTACAACTTATCGTTAAAACAAATTGTTTGAACATATCAATTTTGTAAATTCGACTTTAGATTCATTATCAGCGGCCCAGAAAACTGTAGAACGTATATACATCTTAGGAAATACAGTTTTTGCCTCTCAAACACTAAAAAGGAGCGTTTCAAAACACGTTTTGACTTAAACAAATGAAGCATTTCAGGCCAAATCGCAGGCTGTCGAAAAATGACAATCGGCGAGGTGAAAGGCGGGCTTCTTGGCTCCTTGGAAACTCACCGGGCCAAAAAGGACCCCCCCCCCCCACCCTTTCTCCTGCTGACTGTTATTCTCTCCAGCATCCGTGTCGACCTTTAATACTTCATTTGCCATGTTGAAACGGTTTTGATACGCTCATTTTTACTGTTTTTGAGGCAAAAAGTATCGTGTGTAACTCACACGAATTCTGAATCGGCTGTTTTTGCCCCTACCTACACAATATGCTATTTTCCATAAATTGCTAAAGTAAATATTTGAAACTAAAATAATTTCGTAACATCGGCTTTTCATTTATGATTCGGGGCCCATAAAATATGGAAAACACATGCATATTGGATAATGTCAAATTTTTTTTTTTTTTTTTCGAAAATTCTCAATACTCATCCGCTAATTCACGGAGTCCCTGAGCCTGGCCTACCTCGAAGTGAGCCTTCTTTTCCTTATTCAAATTCCTTTTTCCTCCGCTTTTGAATCCTGGTGGCATAACCACTCGGCTACCGAGGCTGTTAACCTAGAAAATATAGTTTTTTTATAATTCGTTAGAATAAATTATTAAAATAAATTGATTTCCCAAATTCATCTTAAGATTCATAAACACCGGCCCAGAAAAGCATGGCAAGCATATGCGTTTTATAAAATGTAATTTTTCTTATAATATGTTAAAAAATGGTTCAAACAAATTATTATTGCAATTTCGACTACGAATTTACGGTCTGGGGCCCAGAAAATCATAGAAAGCATATGCATCCTAACAAATATATTTTTTCATAATTTGTTGAAACAAATTGTTTCAGTAAATTGATGCCGCAATTTCGACTATGACTTTCTGATAAGCGGCCAAAAACCATGGAAAGCGGAGGCATTTTATAAAATGTATTGTTATTTCATTATTTGTTGAAAAATAAATGTAAAAAAATTAATTCAGTAAATTTAATGCAAATATTTCTAAAAAACAATGAAGTAAATATCGAATGCATGTCATAAATGTCCGTTTGTGACGCCGCGTGGTCCGTCTGTCATGCGTGCAGAGAAACGTATTATAAAAATTACAAATTATCTAACGGACCCTAGGAGCCAAATACTTAAAAATCGTTTCTGTCTTTTAACTATTTTTTCAAGCTTTCGGGCCTCAATGGGGGCCCCTCATCATTTATCATATTTGGCTTCCGGGATCGATTTGATAATTTGGAATTTGTAAAAAAGTAAGGCGCGATCGAATTCTTGAAATGTAAAATTGATTATTTCAAACAGTCAAAAACGAACAAAATTAACATAAAATTTTTCACGGTCCCCTTTTTCCCTCATAAAAGTCAACTTTGTTGCAAGAACATTGATCTCGATTCGCAGACTTTAGAAGCAAAACAGAGAATTTATAGCATCCATGTCATACGTGTCCGTCCGACACGTTTCGTGTTTAGCAGGACCCTTAACATTCATAAATATACCTTCAAAAATTTGAGCCTATCGTTACATTATCGAAATTACAACTACTTTCATTTTCTATTCCATATTTTGTGCCTTTTGTATTTTTCTTGATGCAATTAAGCCAAATATTCAAAAAAAACGTCTGATTGTCTGTCCATCACGTGTGAAAACGCTCTAAAGTATATATTTGCATCTACTTAACGCTTTGGAGTGTATTTTATCAGTGAAAATATGTCACAAACTGAACTTTATAACTGCGCAGAGCTGCAAATCGAAGGAAAAGGATGAAAAGGCAAAATTCAAGTTTTTTTCGAGCAAAAAAACTACACAGTCCCACAAAATGAAAAAAATTACCTGTATCTGTGAGCACGACATATGTTTTCCTTTGTATTTTGACGGGCTGAATCTAAATCTGCTATCAGAATTGGCCCAACGGGTCTAGGTTCAGCCCTAATCTCAATTTTCTCACTGCATTCTTGAAAAGATGATGAGGGACGGCCGATTTGCTTTTCTTTTGAACGTGAAGACGTTTCTGCCTTTTCTGTATCGTCATTAGCATCACATCCGGGATCTCTGATGAACTGGAATGAAGTGTTCAACTATTGACCGTTGTATTTGATAAACACATCACGAGTCCTTTTTGAATCTTGCCATTTTTTTTTATAGTCGGGAACACTGCTTTAACAGCAACTTTGTCTTTTGTCGATAACACAAAAGATTCCAAATTTTTCAGTCAGCGTTTTTTCGAGTAGCCCACAATGAGTCTTGAAATCAGTTTTCGTTTTATAGCAATAAAAGTTTCTTTTTCGGTTGAAGAAATAGAACGGGTTTTCATAGAATCTGTAAAAAATACACAAAAAATCAGGAAAAATGTGTTGGGTTGCAGACATATCTCTTAAATATTTCATAATTCATCATTTAAAAATTGTCATTTATTTATTGATTATTTCCTTTTCTACGCGTTTATGTTCATGTCTAATTACCCTGGTTATAAATTGATTTGAATAATCATTTATTTAAAACTCATAGAAAAAAATCGCAGTGTGACTGGTGCCAGTATCACACTACTGTAAGAGCAGCATGTTTTTCAACATGTTTTTTTTTTAATTCAGATGTCTGTCAAAGCTGTAATGGCAGGTTATGGCAGCTGACTTTTGAAAATATTGAAAGATATATGTACAAGGAACATTTTCCAATATTACACTTGATAATACTCCGCGATACTTCCAACTTATACATAAAAAAAGAAGAAATTTGAATAAATCAGGAGAAAAATTCTTATTTAAGTTTGATGGTCTGCCATTTGCTATAATTGTTGATGAACTGTATAAAGTTTATATTTTTTTGAAAGAACTTACCTTTTCAAGTGTAATTCATTTTTGGAAATTGAAAAAAATCAGTTTGACAAAACATTTGGCACTGGTAAAGAACACTATTTTTCTCTCCCGGAATGTGCATATCGTGCAAAGTTTTTCGACAAAATGAGTCAGCAGGGAAAGAATGACCATTAATAGTGTATTTCATATCAAGAGGGAGAGTAGCGTCTTTTCGTGAGCGACGCAACATTTTTGGAACGAGTGAACACCGAGCGCCAAAGGCGCAAGGTGTTCTAAGAATTCCGAAAATTTGCCGTCGCGCGTGGGAAGGCTCTCCCTCGTGATATGAACTATATTTTTCATTGTTAGAGAGGAAAATGATACGCGTGTTTTGCTGCGTCACGGATTGAGCGTAGGTGCCCTTTTTCGAGTCGGTGGAATAAATGGTGACCTGTGGAATAATAGTACCTTTTTTTACGTGGGTCCTTTCGCTTCCATTCACCGCTCGAAAAGGGGCATCTTACGCTCAATCCGTGACCAGCAAAACACGATAATTTTGTGCGTGTACAATGAAAAGTACATTTCATCCTTCCAGATGAGATAAAATAACTGTAGAGGTATCACTACAACTGTAAAATAAAAATAAAAATAACATAAATTTGAAAAATTTTTTTTCCGACTTTTGGCCAGCTTTTTCGATTTCTGGGCCACTGTGCGTTGGGCTAATTCGCACTGAAAGGAAAATTGAGTTTCTCTATCATAATGTCGTCCACCGCGCGAGGCATGGCTCCGTCGATGCTTGAGAAGCATGAATTCGATGCAACCTCTGCGCAGATGCTTGATTTAAAAGTGTCTGCCATGCTTCGGGTAGGCTAGGGAATACTTTCTAACATTTGAATCTTAGAAAGCTTACTCTCCATGCTCGAGAAGCTGACTTTTTCTCTCAGTGTGGATAGCAGATTCAGATTCAGCGCGTCAAAATATATAGGAATACATATGTCGTAATCCCAGATCCAGGTACTTTTTTTATTTTGTGGGGCTGTGCTAGTGAAAACCGTTACAGAACATAGTGGATTTTCAATAGTTTTCATGGGTCAAAATTTTTCCACGAGGGTATCTCTGAGTTTCAAGACTGGTCCCTCAAATTCGAGAGTTTTTACTTGTTTCATATAGTTTGCACCAAGATTTTGTTTTCTTCTGCTCATTTTTTCTATTGTTATACATATCGTTGATATTAAAATAATATGGTTATAATATTTTGTATTGCAGTTTATTTAATATTTTTTAGATAGTAGGCTTCTTTTATTGAGTAACAAAGGAATAAAATAAAATAAACTTTGTTGATACCCAATTAGGACTTTTTATTTGCCCTGCGTTACAATATGTATAATATGTATATAATAATATGTATATGTGGAGCTCTTCAGAGGAAGCTTATAACATTGAAAACATTAAAAACGGTCAGACTGTTCTAGTCAAGACAGTCAAAAATGACTTACAATTAGTTTTAGTATATCGTTATTTTTTCCCGATGTGGAACGTGATAAGTCTGAATATCTACTAGACGTTCTTTGTACAAGACATTCAGTTCAAACTGGACACGTTCTGAATCAGAACAAAATGATATATTACTTTAATTAAGTCTACACTCTGGCCGTTTTCATCGTTGTCCGTGTTACAAGTTTCCCCTGAAGAAGACGAATAAAAAGTTATTACTAATGGGAATCGGCGAAGTGTATTTTATTTTTATTTACCGTAGTTATGAGTCAGAAGTGGCTCGATTGTTGAGGAAAACTTGTAAAAAAATGAATAAATGTAATTTGAATTTGATTTTATTAAGCTTAAATATCACTTACCTATGATATCATTCTCGGGGAAAAAAGCGGGCCAGAATCTAGTCCATTTGGATTAGAATCTATTCCGAAACGGAGTCGCGTTTACCCCGCCCATTCACTCACTTGCCTCGGTATTCGTGTTGTGCCGACTGTTGGGTAGACGCTGCGCTTCTTACGGAGTGCACAGTGATGACTTGTCTCTAGTACGATTTCGGGCCGGAATCTGGCCCGTTCTCAGCATAGATTTCTGACTTAGCTTTTAAGCTTCATTGAACGTACTATGAAGACGAGTGGTCTCCGAATTAGGCACTTTGATTAAAATTGCTAAAGTACTTGATAAATATAAAACAAAGTTAACACTAAAAAAAACTTATGATAAATAAATTAATACTAACCATTGAATAATAATGATATATTGTGTAATTAATTATATTGTAATTTCATATTTATTAAAAAGAGACTATTGCTTATAACTACATGATAATTGTGAACTAAAAATAATAGAAATTATTTATTCATACGCAAAATTTATAACTTATAATAACTTTTATTATAATTTTTTTCGAGTTATTGAAATTTTTTATAATCATTCATACAATCATTTGATAATTATAATAATTAATCATATTGAAAGAAAACGTTTTTCATACATTATTTATCAACTACACGTATTTGAAAAGTACGCAATTAATGTAAATAGTATGAAATTCTAGATAAAATTCAAGTCAAATAAAATTTAAAATAATATATTCAATAGCATAAAATTGAACATTGACTGACAAAAACTGATACGAGAACCGAGAACTGCAAATGCACACAACGCACGTTAAATTTTTGCTAAACAAATAAACGTCGCGCGCACATGCGTTGCATTAGCCCTACATTTGACTGTCCGCAAAACAAAAATCAGGCCAGATTCTGGCCCGTACACGGGCTTGGGTTAACGCGAGCCTCCCAAAGCCGCGTGGCTATATTAATTTTGGTCCGCTTTTTTCCCCGTGTATACTAATCAGTTAATCTGGACATATTTACGTAAAAAAAAAACCCTATTTAACACTTAAGAGGTTGTTCCGGTTTGTTCGGAGATTTTTGAAGCGTATTCTTAGAAATTTCTTCTGACAAATCAGTCGAAGCTATTAAAATGTTTTTTGGTTTCTTTAATTGAGGAAGATCAAGTGTTGAACATACATTTTTTTCACATTTCGTCAACTTCCTTAATAACCTCTCGATGACCTTGAATGTGCCTTTCACGAATAAAACGATACACACGATTTAGCTCGTACAAAAAATGTGACACACAAAATTTTTTTTCAATTACTTGTCATAACGTTGGATATCGTTCGATCGGGTGGTTTTTGAAAATAATACTTAGTTTTATTTTTACAGCTTCTAGAAACGAGAAAAAAATGTTGTAAATTCGTTTTTCTTTTACTTTGCAACCGCCATTTCGTCGAAAATTGGAATAACGAAAAACGGCTCAATCGAATGATAGCCAACTTTATGACAAGTAATTAGAAAAAGATATTTTGTGTGCCAGATTCTAGTACTATCCGTAGGCGGGTTCTGGGCCTCTTGGCGGGCCAAGCTCCAGACAATATGTAACCAATATACCCCCACCGCAGACTCGGTAGCCAATAAGGTTCGAATTCCCTCAACTTGATTCGGTAGCAAATGAGGTTCCTTTTCACCCACCCCTGACTCGGTAGACAATGATGTTTCGATCCCCCACCACTCTCTGATTGACCAATCAGAAAAGAGTTAAGTAAAGCCTAGAAGTAGTTGCTGAAAAGCATTAGTTAGGCTCGAGGAGTAAAGCGATTTCATCGAAGCGCGGAGCTGTAAACGTTGCTCGCGCTCCGACCCAGCGCTCGCCGACTTCTAATGGGAGCAAGTTATTCCGAAGGAGTCCATCAGGAGCGCTGATGTCGCTGTTTTGATTTGATTTGTTTTAATTAACATAACCCGAAACTGATTGAAAACAACCCGAAATCGCTTGCCGAATATAGTAAAATATTTTATAAAACGCATGTCAAACCCATGTCAAACGCATGACAAACAATTTTTTTAGAGTTTGAAAAACTTGTTTTATAAGAACAACAATGTCATACATGTTGCTAACATATTTTAAATTGAAAATTGTTTTTCAATATTTGTCACATTTCAGAAAGAAATAACAACTATAATTGTTCGAAGCAGCAGTATCAAAAAATTTTTTGGAAATTTGCAAAACTTGCTTTCTTATAACAAGAATTGAGTTACCACAATGTTTTTGAATTTTTATAATTTATTTTTTAATATTTATAATATTTTCAAATGCAATAAAAATCATAACTGTTTCAAGCAATATCAACATTTTCCTTGAAATCTTTTTTAGAATCAAAAAAACAAATTGTTTCTTTTGTTCACTTCTGTTAGAAAATTTAGCTGGCTTTGCTAGACTTGTTTTACTATACTAAGAATTCGACACTTGTTACAGAAATATTATCGATTTTTCATAATTTTTTTTTAATATTCGAAGTATTAAAAAAAAACTATTCAATCTTACTTATATTATGACGTAACTTCTGTATTCGGTATCGTCAGAATATTTATGACGCACAGACGAATTTTCGTCTTGACTTTACGTTCAAAGTTTAAATTCAAACAGTCGATTTTAATTCATAATAACCCATCCGGCGGCGCTTATTTTAGCTAACTTTTTAATATGGGAGTCAGCGAGCCCTGCTCCGACCCCAAGAGCCCAGGGGGCACACACCGTGTGTAAAATTTTTGTTTTTGTCCGAAACTAACCTAAAAAAAATACTAGTGTATATCTATGGTATATATATCCACATACATAAATATATTGTACTAAGGATCCCTCCTGCCGCGTCGCCCCACTTTTTAGGCAACTTTTTCCTTTGGAGTGTGTGTCCTCTGCAAGAGCCGACTGGCTTTGAAGCGCGCTCGTTCCTCCTGACATACTGCGGCGGAGGTGTGGAGGAGCGGGGGCAAAACTGTCGTGGTGGCGTGAGTGGAGGAGCGAAAACGGCGGTGGGAACTCACCAAGATCCGTGCGAGTTGGTATACCCGAGAGAGCGAGCCAGATGGATCCGTGTGCCGCAAAGTAGCGGCAGCAGCGGAGCAGCGATGTGGAAGCTGGAGGACCAACGGAGAAGCTGGAGGAGCAGCGGTGACGACAAATCCTGACCCTGGAGGACCGACGAGGAAGCTGGAGGACCAACGAGGAAGCTAGAGAACCGACGAGGAAGCTGGAGGAGCAGTGGAGACGACGAATCTGGAGGACCTGCGTGGAGGCTGGAGCAGCAGAAGTAGCTAAAAGAGTGTGATCGGGTTAATCCGTCAAGGATTGACTCGGGGTGGAGACGCTGCTGAAGTTATCAGCCCTTTTCAGGGCTAAAAATTTTAGTTTCATCCTAATGAACTTCCACTGATTTCGCGGAAATTCTGGAATTCAGCCCTTTTTAAGGTTACAAAAAAAATTTTTTCTTCTCGATGAACTTTTGGTGACTTGGAGTTACGAAAATTTCAGATGCCAGCCCTTTTTAGGGCTACGAAAATTTTCATGCTGTCAAGAAATATAAATTTCATTACGAATACATGGTCAATAAGTTGACATTCACTCAGATCAAAAATTCACGTTCATTATCGGTTCTTTTTAAAACCATCAATCATGTCTTTCAAAAGAAGCACATCATTATCAGCTATGAGGAAGGTTTGAATGGAAATTATAGAGTTTAGTAAAATCTATGTTTGACATAAGTTTTAAAATTTCCTAAATTTAAGTAATGATATTGTTATCCTGTTCTAAAATTTTTTAGCCCTGAAAAGGGCTGGTTCGAGGTTCTTTAAAAAAATAAATTTGATTGGTCGTCGGGAACGTGGCGGGGGATCGAAACCTCATTGGCTACTGATTCAAGGGTAGGTGAAGGGAAATCTCATTGGCACCGAGTCTAAGGTGGGATGAAGAGGAACCTGATTGGCAAAGTCTTTGATGATGAGATGTGAGTCGTAGCCGCCGAAGTTGTGGAACATAATGATGATAGTCCTGGAGTCCTTGAAGTTCAAGTTGCAAGCGTTGTGTATAGCTCCTCGGAAACGTCCAGTCAGGTGGCAGTGATCCCTGACTCGATCGGATCTCAGTTGCTTTTCGCAGATGTGGCATGTTGTTGCTTTCCTGAAGGCTTCATCTTATTCAACTGTAAGGATCATGTCCATAGGGTTCTTGTGAATGTCGTTGACAGCTTTCCCCAGTTGATGAAGTTCTTCGGCGAACCACTTTGCAGGATAAGGGCCACGGTAGGAGTTGTAGCGAGAAAGATCTTCATTATAGCTGCACTTCAAAAAGTATCCAACGCTGCTAGCCTCGTGAATCTACTGAACTTTTGTCTTCGAATTCGACTACCCATTGATTTTCTTCAAGAGACATTCGAAGTCTGCGTAGACAACGAAGGGTGCTCTCTCAATGTTCTTAGCATTTTTGAACTTGAGGATGTTGTTCTTGGGATCCGGTAGGTGACGCCACATTTGTTAATTTTCTTAGAATCGACGTCATGGGCATCCAATTTCTCTTGGGTCCTGAAGTAATGAAGGCAGCGATCGTAGATGTGCTGCTTGCAATTTCTTTTTGTGAGTTGTGAGCTGGCTAATCGTAACGAGCCCTTGATCTACACATTAATGGAACTGGATCAGCTCGTTGTTTTCTTCTTCTTCTTCTTCTTCCAGTTCTTTCTCGTTGACGTAGTGGTTTGGAATCAGGAGCAGATTCAAATGTTTAGTTTGTTTTTCCTTGGTAATGTGGATCGGAGCAATGATGAAGTTATCTTCGCCCTTTTTCTCGAGTATGTACCGGTTGATTGAGATTTTGTTGAGTTTCTCAAATTTTGGCGTATCCTTTGGCTGGACATGAAAATTGATGTCATCGAATTTCAACTTGGATTCGTGAGCCTTGTATTTTGAAACTTGCCATGCATAGTCTTTTGAAGGAAACAATACTGTACAGCGCACTTGAAGCATTGATTGTCATCATTTTGCACATTAACACATGCTTTTTTCAGCTTGATGACTTGGGGCAGTCCAATGTATGAGCTTGCTTTCATTGGGTTGTACTTGTTTAGGTTGACAGTAAGATTGATGATCCTTCGCAGAGTCCACCCGGAGCCGGTATCTTGGAAATCTTCGATAATGCTCAGCAGGGCTTTTTTGACGTTCTCATTGAACCACTCGATGAGGTCAGTGGTTTGTAGAATCGGCTTGTTCTTCGAGAGGAAAGCTTTGATTTCCGTTTTTCCTCGTTGTTCTTGAGCACGGTGTACTCTCCTTCGAGAGTAGTATTGACATTGAGAGCGTTGTGTTTTTTCAAGGCAGCCTGGATGTTCTCGATGAATACGGTTCGGGCGTCTTCGAGAAAGACCTCGATTTCCAGATGCGTTTCGTTCATGATGAGGCCGGTGTTCAGGCGTTGCTGGAAGGCTGAGTTGACATCCTCAGAGACGAGGCCTCCAGGGTGCAACCCAGCCCCTTGCACGGAACGTCCTCTCAAGAGATGGTTGTCAGAGCTGCCAGATCGTGGGTTTTTTTTACCCTCACCTAGAACCCAATGGGTCAAACACACACGTTAAAGCATTCCGTACGTGAGACCGAAGACCGGCCCAACACCTCTCCCACTATTTTGGACTTTTCTCTCACCCGCTTTCCGTTTTCTCTCTCGTCCCCGGCGATAATCGCTCCTTTGGGACTTTGACGAGGATTTCTTTCGTTTTGAAAATTCAGTCAAAGAATTCTAAAAGATATTATAGAAATTGAGCCGAGGCAAAAATTTTTTAGCTCCTTACTTTTGGAAGTAATGTTTTCTGAATCAACGATCAGCGGGATTGTCAAAAATCATTACAGCCCAAACGATGAACATTTTTTGAATATTTTTTTCCTAAATTTGTTGAAATTATTTTTTCCAGACTTTTTCAAAAATTTTTTTGGAAATTTTTGTTACAAATTTTTTCAATTTTAAACTGCATATATTTTACAAGTATAGTATGTTGCTTTTTGCAGAGTTTGCGGTTATGGTACACAATCTATTATATGCTTGTTATCAAACCGAGAAAAATTACAATGTAGAGTACGAGTGTTCAAAAGTAACGCGTAAAATAAATTAGTTATTAATGAACGAGGAAGGCAGGACTTGAAAAATTTTTTGTATATATTTTTTGGTCGATAATTTCACGTTAACGCAAAAAAAATAAAATAAAAAAATCATGAAAACTACATATCAAATAAAATCGTTTTTATTCAATTCTCTTTTTCTTAAGACATTTTTCGACTACAGTTTCAAATTGTGTTTCATTTCTTGAACGACGCGAATACATATTAGCTGCATTCATCAAATCCAAATGTTCCCGACCAATCGGCGTATTTGCAGCGGTTTCTCCTCGTGATTGAACATTGAATTTTATCATGCATTTTGCATTCAGCAACTCTTCATTTGTGTTGTTCTGATGGCTTGTTTTTGCCAACGGGAGGGTAGAAAACGCACGCTCTGCATCGGCGTTAGAATGAGGTAGAGCCCGAACTTGATTAAGAATATTACGTAATTCCTTGTAAACTACTTCACCGTCGGAGTCGACGCGTGAGCATATTTTATTCCACATATCATCGAAATTCAATGAAGCCCATGACTTTTTCACCTCCTCGTTAACTGCGTACAAATCTTGCCATTCTTTCCAGAGGACATTTTTACAGTTTTGGTCGCAATTACCGAAGGTTACATAAATATACCATATCCACGAAAAAGATTTTTGTCGGTCGGCCTCGAACAATGCAACATTGGCTGTTAATCGACTAACTGCGTACAAAAGTCGATCTTCCAGATAAAATTTCATATCTTTCTGAATTTTGGACGCAACAGTTACGTAAAATTGCAAACATTGCTTCCGAAAATTTTCAATTTCTTCACTCGAAATGCGCTTCAATTCTTTTTGTGTTTCTAAAAAATCTTCGCATTCTATTCCTAATTGAATGTCGTTACGATAGTTACTTATTAAATTCAAATCGAGAGATAGTAAATCTTCTTTAAGTACCTCAGGTTTCATGAACTTTCCCAAAAACCAACAATACAATTTCCACGATTCTGTCCTCAATTCTTGTACCAAAGTACTCCTTGCTTGAAATTTAGCGTTTACTCTATTGAACTCAAATAAGGCAAATTTCATAAAATATAAGTAAGCTTCTGTTGTTCCCTCTTGCATAATGTCAAGTAATTCTTTAGCTTTTGGGCATTCTTTATGATCCAATCGTTGTAAAAATTCTAACAAAGCCTCATACAATTTTCAAAATAGCAATTATTACTTGATATCGTGTTAACCAACGAGTTGCTGCGTACTTGGGAATTTTAAGAATGCGACCCATAAACTCTTGGATGACTTCGCGATACTGTGCCGTACGTTTACAACTAACTCCCAAAAGTGCTGGAAAACCTTTTAAAAGAATGTCAATCTTTGGTGGAAGAGTTTTGCAACCAGCCGATGCAACAAGAGCTAATCTATGGCAGATGCAAGGCAACGAAATTGCATTTTTGTTTTTCTGTTTCAGTCTCGCAAAAAAAGAATTGTTTTTCCCGGTCATTAGATTTTCATTATCGCACGAAATTCCTATAATGTTAGTAATTGGAATCATAAATTTCAAAAAAGAATTCTCGAATGTGCGATAAAGATTTTCGGCATTACAAAGTAACGCTTTCATTTTTACTAATTGTAAAATTTGTACTCTTAGTGACGAATTGATAGGATCCACATAGCGTACTACTAATGATAACCACTTTTCCTGTGTTTTGTCGCTTGTCTCATCTGGTTGAACGCAAAATTTAATATTTTGCAGTTTTTCGACAAGATGGTCAGTTTCAACTTTTCACAAAACTCGCGTGATAATTGCGCTCAATTTGGTTCGACTTAATCTGACTCATTTACAAGAGCATTCAAAACGTTCATTATATGAACAGCTACAGCTGGAGGAATATTGTACAGAACAAAAATCGAAGCAATCCTGACACTAGCCAATTTCACTTTTTCAGAAAATGTAAATTCACCTGAATGAGTTGACTCGGAAAATGGGGCACGATTCTCGTCATTTTTATTTTCATCACGTGGGAAAATCGTTTCAAATGAATCAGATAAAATATTCGAAGCAGAATCGTGGAAGTTTGAGGTATTGGCTTTTGAGGACGTTACTGGGTTGGGATTAGCGTTCTTAAAATTTCGGAAAGTTGAAGTAGACAATTGAGGGGTATTGGTCATTTTATCGAACACCATAGAATCATTTTGCAAAGCTAACATTGCTTTTAAATGCTTGGGTCTGCTCGCGTGTTTTTCGATTTCCGATTTTCCGCATACGTATGATTTTTTGCACGCTAGACAATAGTATTTTTTAGGATCGTTACGTACCGATTTGACCCACACTTTCCATTCTGGATTATTATCAAACCATCCGAACTGCAAATTTTTCGTTGACATTTTTTTTGCACCATGTTCATCTACGTCGTTCTCATTCACATCATCCATCCAGTCCATGACAGAAACAGAAAAAATTTGATGCTTTTAAAATACAATATTGTTTATAACTCAAGAAACAACGTCAAGGAAAGCTCTCACACACGAAAAATTTCGAAGAAAAATGAACAATTTGCTAACGTAATAATAACACTGCAAAAACCGCAAGGAAAAACTCTTTACTTTTTACAGAAACACTATAAAATACAAAAAATTTGCTAGTGAAGACACACGGAAACACAGAAAAAACGAATTGATACAAGAAAAAAGTTGACCGAAGTTGACTGTACAAAATCGAAATTCAGACTGACTCAGAAATAAAATTTATAAACCGAATGGAAAAGTTAAAAATGAAGAAAACCCAGTGAGTCGGAAACTGCTGTTTTTCAAAGATTATTAATGATAGTTTTTTCGTGCATACTTTTCTAAAATTACGAGTTTAGGAATTTTGATCGCTTTAAAGCGTGAAATTCTTGAACGAAAAATTGTATCTCACTCATCCAGCCATGGACCGGATGGATAATGTGATTGATAACGACAAAGATAAACATGGCGCAAAAAAAAAAATTCAACAAAAAATGTTCATTTCGAATAGTTTTATAATAATCCAGAATAGAATGTGTAAGTCTAACCATTACGTAACGATCCAAAAAAATACTATTGTTTAGAGTGCAAAAATTAAACGTATGCTAGAAATCGGAAATCAAAATACACGCGAACAAACCCAAGCATTTAAAAGCAATGTGAGCTTTGCAATCATCAGATTCCATGGTATTCAATAACGGTATAAATATAAATAATATGAGTCCTGCTTGCCTTCCTCGTTCATTAATAACTACTTAATTTTACGCGTTACTTTATAACACTCGTACTCTACATTGTGATTTTCCTCGGTTACATAACAAGTATAGAAAATACATTTCCTTATCGGTTTTAATATCTTTATATAAAAACGAATTTCCGAAAACGTTCAATTTAAAAGATGTAATATATGATTTAACTAATATTCGTAATTAATCACGAACACGGTATCATTTTTCTATGTGTCGTATGTTTATCGTTTGGGCTGTAATGATTTTTGACAATCCCGCTGATCGTAGATTCAGAAAACATTACTTCCAAAAGTAAGGAGCTAAAAAATTTTTGCCTCGGCTCAATTTCTATAATATCTTTTAGAATTCTTTGACTGAATTTTCAAAACGAAAGAAATCCTCGTCAAAGTCCCAAAGGAGCGATTATCGCCGGGGACGAGAGAGAAAACGGAAAGCGGGTGAGAGAAAAATCCAAAATAGTGGGAGAGGTGTTGGGCCGGTCTTCGGTCTCATGTACGGAATGCTTTAACGTGTGTGTTCGACCCATTGGGTTCTAGGTGAGGGTAAAAAAAACCCACGATCTGGTAGCTCTGATGGTTGTAGCTCTTGAGATTTTTGATCGCTTGGATGAAGTGGAGGCGGATCAAGGTGTTGTTCGTCTTGGCCTGGACTGCCAACTCCTCGATGATCTGCTCTACTTCGGCGACCAAGTTCTGGACTTCTTCGGAGTTAATGTCCTTTGCGTTCAAAAGGTGACGCTGACGCCTACCAATTTCTTTAGCTTTTTCCATTGTAGCACTACGATGTTGCCGGAGATGTGGTTGCTTAGGTTTCTTGTTGAGACTGATGACTCTGCTCTAAGATCGCTCTTGATATAGGGCCTGTCCACACTCCAACTGCTGCTGCTGCAGCTGCTGCTGCCAGTGGCGATTTCTTGAAGTTTAGCTGTCACGCTACGTTGTGGCTCGAGATGTTTTCAACGAGAGTTGGATGAAACTAATGATTCGCCTCTGAAGTTAATCTCTTTATATACCCTTAATATCCAGAGTTCCCCCACTTTTTCTACGCTTCAGCCAATTAGGTTCCTCTTCCCCTACCCTTGAATCAGTAGCCAATAAGGTTTCGATCTTCCGCCAGTTTCCCAACGACTAATCAAATTTATTTTTTTTTAAGAACCTCAAACCAGCCCTTTTTATGGCTACAAAATGTTAGATTAAGATAACAATATCATTACTTGAATTCAAAAAATTAATAAACTTATGTCAAAGATTGATTTTACTAAACTCTACAATTTCCATTCAAACCTTCCTCATAGCTGATAATAATGTGTTCTTTTTTCGAAAAACATTATTGATGGTTCGAAACAAAACCGATATTGAATGTGAATTTTTGACCAAAGTAAATGCCAACTCATTGACCATATATTCGCAATGAAAGTTATATTTCTTGACAGCATAAAAATTTTCGTAGCCCTGAAAAGGGCTGGCATTTGAAATTTTCGTAACTCAAAGTCACTAGAAGTTCATCGAGAAGAGAAATTCTTTTTTTGTAACCCTAAAAAGTGCTGAATCCTGAAATTTCTGCGAAGTCATGAAAAGTTCATAAGGATAAAAAAAAATTTTGTAGCCCTGAAAAGGGCTGATAACTTTAGCTGCGTCTCCAACCCGAGTCAATCCTTGACGGATTAACCCGATCACGCTTTTTTAGCTACTTCTGCTGCTCCAGCCTTCACGCAGGTCCTCCAGATTCGTCGTCTCCACTGCTCCTCCAGCTTCCTCGTTGGTCCTCCAGCTTCCTCGTCGGTCCTTCACGGTCCGGATTCGTCGTCGCCGCTGCTCCCCCGGCTTCTCCGTTGGTCCTTCAGCTTCCAAATCGCTGCTTCGCAGATCCTCCGCTGCTGCCGCTACTTCGGGACACACTGATCCATCTGGCTTGCTCACTCACTATACCAACTCGCATGGATCTTGGTGAGTTCCCACCGCCGTTTTCGCTCCTCACCACCGCAGTTTTTCCCCCGCTCCCCAACTTCTCCGCCGCCGTACGTCAGAAGGAACAAGCGCACTTCCAAGCCAGTCGGCAGGGCTTGCCGACTTCTAATGGGCGCAAGTTACTCTGCAGGAGCCCACCAGGAGCGCTGATGTCGCTGTCTTGATTTTATTTGTTTTGATTCACATAACCCGAAAATGATTGAAAATAGCCCGAAATCGCTCGCCAGATAGTACAATATTTTTTAAAACGCATGTCAAACGATTTTTTTTAGAGTTTGAAAAACTTGTTTTATAATAACAACAATGTCATACATGTTGCTAACATATTTTAAATTAAAAATGTTTTTAAATATTTGTCACATTTCAGAAAGTAATAACAACTATAATTGTTGGAAGCAGCAGTATCAAAAAATTTGTTGGAAATTTGCAAAACTTGCTTTCTTATAACAAGAATTGAGTTACCACAATGTTTTTGAATTTTTATAATTTATTTTCCAATATTTATAATATTATTAAATGCAATAAAAATCATAACTGTTTTAAGCAATATCAACATTTTCCTTGAAATTATTTTTAAAATCAAAGAAACGATTTGTTTCTTTTGTTCACATTTGTTAAAAATTTTTTAGCTGGGTTTGCTAAACTCGTTTTACTATACCAAGAATTGGACACTTGTTACAGAAATATTTTCGATTTTTCATATTTATTTTGTAATATTCGAAGTATATTAAAAACAACTATTCATTATTTCTTCAATGACGGCTTTTTTTTTTTATTTGATATCGTCAGAATATTTATTGCGCACAGAAGAATTTTCGTCTTGATATTACGTTCAAAGTTGAAATTCGAACGTTCGATTTTAGTTCAGAAGAACCCACCCAGCGGCGCTTATTTTAGCCTACTTTTTAACATGGGAGTCGCCGAGCCCTGCCAGTCGGCTCTTGTGGCCGGAGCGCAAGCAACGTCCACAGCTCCGCGCTTCGATGTAGTCGCTTTACTCCTCGAGCCTAACTAATGCTTTTCAGCAACTATTTCTAGGCTTCACTCAACTCTTTTCTGATTGGTCAATCAGAGATTGGTGCGTGATCGAAACATCATTGGCTACCGAGTCAGGGGTGGGGGTATATTAGTTACATATTTGCTGGAACTCGGCTCGCCAAGTGGCCCAGAACCCGCTTACGTATACTACTGATACTTTATACGAGCTTAATCTCGTGCACCGTTCCACTCGAGGATTTTGAAAGTGGCCTATTCAAGGTCGTTGAGACGTTAATAATATAGTTGACAAAATTCTGTAATAAAAATATTTGTTAAACATTTTATCTCCCTCAATAAAATAAAACTAAAAACATTCTAATTGCTTCGATTGTTGTTCACAAGAAATTTCCACAAATACGCTTCGAAAATCGCCTAACAAACAGGAATACTCCCTTAAAGCACCATCCTATCCAATAATTTCACGAAGTGCCATCTAAGATCATGAGATCTAAGATCCTGCAAAGAAAGAGTCTATTTTTTGAATTCAAGAAATTCCTGGACATTCTTTAGCAAGGATAAGGTTCAATTGATGACATAATTATTGTTGCGCGTAAAAAAAGTTATCACGCAAGCAAAAAAAATGACTTTTTTTACACAAAAATCACAGCTTTGTCAGTTTTCAATATTTCTACCTGAAAGTTAACTCTTGAAATATTTAAAATCAAAAAGAATGTCAGAGAACAGCTTCGAAGAAAGGTTTTTTTTTTTGTAGACTAATTCGGCCATTATATAAAAATAGATAGAACGATATAGGACAATTGATCGAGCGGATTCCATAACGTGTTCTACGCGTGGGACAGTTAGAGAATGGAGGACATGAGTGAACGCAGCCAGCGAAAGTAGTCGAAAATTTCAATCCGTTTTGAAAAAGTAAACTCGCGATATCTCCGAAACTATTTATCCGATTTACGCCAAATTTTCAGGCTCACCGTTCCTTGCTTTAGCGCCGTCTCCCAATACAAAAAAATTATCATTTTCAATGAAATATAAATAAAACTGCAGCACAATCATGTCTTTAGCGTATGATCACTATTTATAAAAAATTTTTCAAATTTCAAACCAAAAATCTTTTTTTCTAAATAATAAAAAAGGCTCTTGATCTAAAATTTGAAATTGTTTTATCAATCGCGATCATATGCCAAAGACAAGATTTTGCTGCAGTTATTATTCATATTTCATTGAAAATGATACTTTTTTTGTATTAGGAGACGGCGCTGAAGCAAGGAGCGGTGAGCCTGAAAATTTGGCGTAAATCGGATAAATAGTTCCGGAGATATTGCAAGTTTAGTTTTTCAAAACGGATTGAAATTTGCAATTATTTGCGCCGACTGCGTTCACTCATGTCCTCCATTCTCCAACTGTCCCACGTGTAGAACACGTTATGGAATCCGCACGCTCAATTATATGATTATTTCCAATATTTTTTATTTTGAAGAATCATATCTTAAGAAAAAAATGTAGAGTCGCTGACTGCTGGAATCACATGAGTTACTTAGAGTCATGCAAAGCATAGGATGATCAACGTCATCGATTTCTTTTCATTTAAAGGCCCAAGTCGTATTTCACATCAATTCTCCAAGATTGTAAAATCGTACATTTTTTTCCTCAGGTATTATCAGCGTTCCTCTAGGATCTAGAAAGAAAATGACCGAAATTTTTGGTGATTATCAAACGAACTCAGTCCTTGAGTTCCACGAAGGTGGACACCTCAATCAGCCTGATGTAGCATCTTTGGAAACTACCGAAAAGATCATCGAAATGACAAATAGCTTGACCGTTAAGGACACTTTGATAGTCCTGGTATCCGGTGGTGGGTCTGCTTTGTTGTGCAAACCGCATCCGGAAATCACCCTAGAACAGAAGCAACGTTTTTGCAAAACCTTGCAAGATGCTGGAGCCAACATTTCCGAGCTCAACGCAATCAGAATCCGATTATCGGAAGTGAAAGGTGGGCGATTTCTCCGCAAGGCTTACCCAGTTCCAGTGATCAGCCTGATACTATCGGACATCGTCAACGATCCGATCCATTTGATTGCGAGTGGTCCAACGGTTCACTACCATGGAAAGTAATTCTATCGTTCAATGAGAAAATACGTTGTTCTGCTCCCTGGTAGAAAAAAACATAATTTCGATTTTACCTTTACACACCTGTTTTTAGTTTTTCATCCTTACGCGTTAGTAAACTTCTAAATAAACAATTCTAGTAACCATTGTGATATAGAAGATTTAAACTAATAAACCTTGACATAACTTTGTCAAAAAAGCCTTCAAATTATACGTCTTTGAAGAAATAAAACATTGCAATGACGCATATCTCCAAAAAAAATGCTTTTTCAAAGTTTTTTTTCTGTGAAAACGTGTTGCAGAGGTAGGTAAGTATAGATAGATAAGTTCGCGAAGCAAAAACAAGATTGGGGAATCCCAATGTCGAAAAAGATCGAGTACAATTATAGACGTGATAAGGTATTTTTGCGCAAAGTTGGGAAGTAAGTGATTATGATAAATCGTACGTTATCATAATCATTCAGACTGGAAGAAAAAAAAAAGGTGAATTTATAGAGAAAAAAAATAAAATATTAAATTTAATAAGCGCACACCTCCCGCGCAAGTTAATTCTTCGTCTCGGAGAATAAAATTGATCATAGTAAAACGTAGATTTTCACATTAGGTCATAATTCTCAAACGTGGATTTTTGGATAGAGATGTCCTGTTAACAATATTTTTCCGCGGGAGCGGTTCAGATACTAATAAAATAGGTGTTTCGCTAGCTTCTGATGTCGTTTGTTTTAAACTGATGGATTCTGATCTAATATTGTCGTTACGAATTTCAGCCGGCGTACTCGTTACATTGCGATTATCCTGATACCCTTGTCCAAAGTAACAATAATTAAATACATTTTGGCAACAAGGAGGTGCCCAGTATGCCTTTATTGTCTGCCATATTAAGCCTAACAACCCGAGTTTCTGTAGAATATAAATAGCAATGATCCCCATACAACTGTAACCAATATAATTCAGAATTTTGAAAAAGGTCTCAGTCCAGGTAAGGGTACGATGATGTGACTCCAATTCGTCGATTTGTTTATCAATTTCATCAGTTGACAATGCTAAGAGTTGTAAAACTTTGGGTGATAATTGCCCCTGAGTGATATTTGGAGCACGTATTTGACTTATTGTGAAATCTGATAGATTTCGCTCTGTAGGCATTTTCATTTCTACCCCTGTCAATTCAGCCCCAAATATCTCCTGGTGTGGCTTTAGAGAAACGTAATTAGAAATTATTTGACAATCACGATGTATAGAAATTTTTACAGGGGTTGTAATACGAATGACCTTGAATGTCTCATCAGTCGCACAAAAAAGATGCAGTTCCTCTGGTTTCGGGGGAACTGCTATCCACTCGTTCCCATTCTCTAATCTTATCCAATAAGTTACGGACAGGTGCAGCTTATTGAATATGCATCCCGATGAATCTCTTTTCCTAATTAGTTGGTGTACGCAAATGTCGGGTGTATTCAAGAGATATTCGATCTCTCGCGATTCAAGAAAATATCTACCTTGAACTTTTTTCATTGAATTTATGTTATTGGTATTTAGTGGAATGAATGTTTGATTAAGCTTGTTTGCGGTAAATTCTTCTGAAAACATTATGACTGCATACATCTTTTCGTGTAAGATAGGTACTGGGCTTATCTTTTGGAACATATATTCTTCGGTATTTACAGGTATGTGCAAGACGTGGACAAGTTTGTTGTGTATGTAAAATATTTGTAATTGACTTATATCGATTAGCGAAGCGAAGTATTCTTCTTTTAGCGGAAATGGTATTCTGAATTTTTCAATATTTTTCCGTAAGATGTTAAATAGTTGTCTAGGGGGAAGAACTCTAGGGTGAGAAAACCCATGGCGTCCGTCCATAACAACAGATATTAATTCGACGAGGTTTGAATGATAATCTTGTATTAAATCTCCAAGGTGAGAAATACTTTCGCTTAGCTTAACATTCGTTTCGATTTCATTCAATTTTCCGGTTACGTTAAAAAAAAAGTTGTTGAGTTTATTTACTTGTTTCTCGAAATTAGCAATGGACTCGATACTCTGGGAAATTTCGTGTTTGATGAAAAGCGTTTGATTTTTTAGTAATTTTGCGATCATTTTGTTGTCTTTGTAAATATTTTCAATTTCGTTATTACAATACTCTGCATCATCCGCATCGAGAGTTCCGAATATAATCTTTGAGAGGGTTCCGCCAAAATTAAAAAGACCTCGTTTTTTGCGAGTTACAATTTTTCTACCAATGAGACTATTAAAAAGTTCGAGACTTCTCTCAGTTTCTGCGAGTTTATTGTTGAGATTTGAAAACCTACTTGGATTCCAGCAACTGCTTCCGAGGGATGTACATATTCTGGTTAATACCTTTAGTTGGTGTTCAAGATATTTTTTGTCTTCGTCGATTGTTTGTACTTGTACACTCGATAACACCTTCCAAGTTTTCGTATAGACGTCTATTACTCCAAGATTTTCAATTATCGTTGCTTGATTCGTTGGAATAGGGATTTCCTCGAATTTTGATGTTGTTTTCCCGTGAGAGATGTGGAACAAGATTATAATCATCAGCAGCATGGTGAATGATCTCTGTAACACAGGGTTTGAATAGGTTATGTTTAAAATTTACTGGTAATAAGGTTTGATTTTGGTGAGATGGATAGGGAAATTTTTCTTTTTGAATTCTACTATCGCAGTTGAGTTCTCGTTGAGTTCGATGATTCTTGCAGGTCCTATCCATTTTTGGCCAAGAGTGTTTGCTGCGGAATTCTTCAGGTAAACCAGTTGTTCCTTTTCGAATTTGTATTGATTGCGAATTCTTGAATCGATTTTTGCTTTATTGATTTCTCGTGACTTTTGCAATTTTTCTGAAGCTTCTTTTATAATGCGGTTATGTCGATTTTTTAGGTTTTCTAAGAGTTCACTTAGCTCTATTTTCGCTGGTGGTAATGAATTTGGGAAATGCGGTTTCGTACCGAATTGGAATTCATGAGGAGTGATCCCAATGGCTCTGTTTTCTGTAGTGTTATATGCAATTGCTATTTGTTTCAGAATGAGGTCCCAATCCTTCGTGTGAGTACGGATCATGTCTTTGATGAAACTGTGAGTCCGTTCATTAGATCCATTCGATTGAGGTCGATAGGGTGTTGTGAATCGACTTTTGATGTTAAATAATTCGGCATACTTTTCCATTATCTTGTTATCAAACTCCCTTCCATTGTCTGACAAGATTTCCTTAGGTGGTCCGAAATATGCAACGTATTCGTTATGCAATCGAGTTACAGCAATCGCTGCAGTTTTATTTTTCATAGGTGATAAAAAAATGAATTTAGTCAAATAATCTTGTATGATGAGAATGTACTGGTTCTTCCGAGGTGTTTCGTCAAGTGGTCCAATTAAATCTAGCGATATCTTTTCTCGGGGGAATTTCGGCATATCGGGAATAACTGCTGGAGGCTGGTTAGGAATTCCGTTTTTCATCGTTTGGCAAGTTTTTCATTTATGTATGAGATTTTCAACCTGTCTTTCTAGTCCCGGGAAGTTTGTTTCTTGTTTCACCTTTTCAATGGTCTTTTTCATGCTCAGATGATTTTCACCGGTCGTGTGGGCTTCCTTGATGATTTCATTTTGTTGTTCGGAAGTTCGCGGAAGGTCATAGTCCGAATATTTCAAAAACAGAATTGCGCCGTTTTCCGAAAAAAACTTCCAAAGGTAAGCAGCGATGTTTATGATTTCATACATTGCAAACTTGTGTTTTTCCCAATGAAGATGTAAAAAATCGAGGCTAAGATTCTCTGAATTTGTTTTCTTAAAAATCTTGACGAGTAAATTGAACCATTTTTCATCGTCCTCACCAGAACTGAAGTAAAGATCTTTTCCTCGTTTTTCTGTGAATCCTGAAGTTGTCGGGTAGCATTTATAATAGAGTTTTGTCTGCAATTTTGTTGTTTTTGTCACGTTGTCTGGCCAGATTTTTTTATCAATCATTGAGTACTTTTCGTACGTAGGTTCCTTCTTGATGTTAATTTCCCCAGTATGGTTTATTTCGGTCGAATTTGAGGGAGATTTTTCGTCGCCTTTGGAATTTTCTGTCGATGATACGTTGTCGAAGGTATCTACGAAAGGAATTCTTGAAAGTGAATCTGCATCGGTGTTTTGTTTTCCTTTTTTGTACATAATTTCATATTCGAATTCCTCAATTTTGAGGCGCCATCTCATAAGTCGCGAGCTGGGTTCTTTAACGTTCATAAGCCAGATTAATGGCTTATGATCGGTGATAATTTTGAATTTTCGGCCAAACGGAAAATGTCGGAAATGTTTGATCGATGAGACTATTGCTAATAACTCCTTTTCGGTCGTGGAGTAATTCTTTTCTGCATTATTCATAGTTCTTGAATAATAGGAAACTGGTTTGATACTACACTCGACCTTGTCTTCCTGCGAGAGGACGCTTCCTATGGCATGGTTGCTAGCGTCTGTCGTGAGGATGAAATCTTCATTAAAATTAGGGAATTTTAGCACAGGTGGTGTTGTTAGTTTTTCCTTGAGTTTGTCAAATGCTTCTTGTTCGACGTATGTCCATTGCCAAAGTGTTGAACTTTTTAGCAATGTTATGAGGGGAAGGGCTAATTTTGAGAAATTGTGGATAAATTTCCGGTAATAACCCGCGAGCCCAAGGAACTGTTTGATGTTCTTCTGGTTTTTTGGAATAGGATAGTTTTTTACGGCTTCTAACTTTTCCGGATTAGGTTTCACCCCGTCTTTAGAAATGACATGACCTAAAAAGGCTAGCTCAGGGCGTAAGTATTCACACTTATCCGGTTGAAGTTTGAGACCGGCTTTTCTCAATCTTTCGAACAAAATGACTAATTTCTCGTTGTGTTCTTTTAGCGTTTTTCCAAAGACTATTACATCATCCAAGTAGCAGAAGCAAACATTTCCTATAAGTCCCATTAGAGCGTTGTTCATCATCCGTTGGAATGTAGCTGGGGCATTTCGCAGTCCGAATGGCATGCGATTATATTGGAAATGTCCATCGACAGTTGAGAATGCAGTTTTCATAGAATCTTCTTGTTTCATTGGTATTTGATGAAAACCCGATGCGAGGTCGAACGCAGAAAAGTACTGCGCATTACCGAGTTTGTCTAAGATTTCATCGATGTTAGGTAAAGGGTATGCATCGTGTACGGTTTTCTCATTTAATTTTCGAAAGTCAATTACGATTCTCCACTTTTTTTTTCCACTCGCGTCTGGTTTCTTTGGTACAACCCACAAGGGTGAGTTGTAAGGGCTTGTGCTATGAGAAATTATGCCCTTTTCTAGCATTTCGTCAATCTGTTTCGCGATTTCCTCATTATGAGCAGGGGGATATCGATATTGTTTTATGTTAATGGGAGTGTTGTCTGTTGTTGGGATTTCGTGATGAACAAGTTTTGTTTCAGGTAATGGATCCCCTGGTAGAGCGAAGATATCAGGATACGTTTTTATTATTTCCCAAATGGATTCACTTTCGTTTTTTGAAAGGTGTTTTAAACGTGTATTTTCAGAAAGTTCATTAAGTTGGATAGATAATTTTTTATTATCACTATCAAAACTGCGAATATCAACATGATCAACAACTTCGAAATTTAATTTTTCGATATTCAAATCTGCGTCAGAGTTGTTGTTATAATTGATTAGTGCGCTTTTATCTTTGACTTTCACGAAAGCATATACGTTTTTATTGAGACGCAGTACTTTATTACCGTCTGGCTGGTCTAATTTAATAGCGACGACTTTTGATGATCTTGCTGGAATAACATTCGGTTTTATTACACGCTTGTCTCCGTCAGATTTCGCAATTAAAGTTTCTGGCATGGAATCGTGTGTGATCTTGAAAATCTTAGAATCAATGATCACTTGATTTTTTGGGAGGTTGATCACGACATTATTCTTTTCCAAAAAATCCATACCTAGGATTCCATCTTGTTGAAAAGGAAAGTTCTTTCTTACGACATGGATAAAGTGTTGTTTGTTGTTCCATTTTAGTCCCGCTTTCCTTTCAGTCGTTTCGGGTGTAGATGATACTCCTAGGATGACTATTGATGAATCTGGCTTCGCTGGGTATTTTTTTCCTAATGCGCTTGATTTTATCAGGGAACATTCTGCTCCAGAATCTATTAAAAAGGAGCCTGGTTTTTTCATTTCTTCAAATTTTAGCTCGATGACTAATCGTCGACTTCGGAGTTTTCTTCCGTTGATGCCTCGTATTCTGGCAAGTCCTCTATTTCTGACGTGGAAGACTCTTCTTTTTGTTCCATCTGTCTTGCTCTCGGAGGACTTTTGCGACGGTCTGAGGCTCGTTCGCGAAAATTTTCTCGTTTAGAATTATTCCATTTTTCCATGTTTTCGGGACGTTTGTAGCCATTTTCTGACTTTGTGGGCCTTTCATAGGTATTATTTCCTTTGTAATGAGGATTTCTGACTTTCTTTGAATCTCCATGATTTTTGAAAGAGTAACTGTCCTGTTTGTTTCGTCCTTGTCTCCTTTCGATGAGTTCAAGTTGCGCTGCGCTCGCGTTTGCGAATTCTATTGCTTCTTTCAGATTTTTCGGTTTTAATAGGCGAACTTCTTGCCTAACTTCTCGATCGTAAATTGCTGAAACAAATGCTTTTGCTGTGGCTTCAAGCTCGATGCTTTGCATGACTTGTTTAGTTTTGTAGTCTGCTGATTGTGAGTTTATTGCACGCATGATTTTCAAATTTATGTGGGTGAACCGTGTTCCCAATTGAGAAAGTGTTTCTCCTTTTTTTTGGGTCATAAGGCTTCTTTGAGTTTGATATGACTCGATTTGATTTTCTTGTTTGAAAATTGTTTTGAGGTGCTCTAGTAGGTCCTCGATCTCCAGGTGTACAGCAGGTTCAATCATGGCTGCAGCATCATCAGTAATTTTCTTGGCTATCAAAGCGTTTTTGTAAATGCGTTTTTCTGATTCGCAGATATGTGGCAAAACACTTTCTACCATATGAATAAATGTCTCAATAGACATATTTTTTCCATCAAATGTTCTAATTGTTTCCAGCGCCGTTTGAATAGAAATTCTTTGATATTGTGTTTCATGGGTTTTTATACTGGTATTATCTTCGTCATCAGTGAGGATTTCATCGATTTCATGCTTTATTCCCGGCAATTTTGGAGAAACATTTGATTTTCCACCCTTTGAAAGGGTCAACTTTGCAAATTGTTCCTCGAAACTTTTTTGCATTCTTGTCATTTGTTCGAGAACGGCTGTTTCGAATGACTTAAACTCTTTTTTTGTTACATATTCTGTCTCCATTTTTACAGAATCTGTTTTGACAGGTGATATTTCAACACAAAATTTGAGATATTAAGTTGAGTTATCTACTCACTCTTACGTAGATTTCAATGCTCTAATTTCTGGCCTCGGGTCAACGAGTTGGTCCAGTTGTAGCTTTTAGCATTGGAGTTCTGCCGTGTGGTTCTCTTGACGATTTGGCACTCTGCCCTTAGTTGAATCCGCGTTCAAAATCGCCTTATTGGTGTAGATCCTTGTGCAACCGCTGATACCTTGTTGGTCCTGGGTTGATTTTGCACGTCAATCCCACCGCTGCCACCAATTTATGTGGTGCCGTGGAGCACCAATGATTAACACTTGAGTAACTTTTTATAATTGATTATATTTATTACTGTAGAAATACATATGGTACGTAACACGGCGTTCGTAGAACTCCGTCCGCCTCGTTTGGATGCTATATTTATACACTTGAAAAAGTAGTTTAGGATAGTAATTATATAGATAGATAAGGTCGCGAAGCAAAAACAAGATTGGGGAATCCCAATGTCGAAAAAGATAGAGTCGAGTACAATTATAGACGTGATAAGGTATTTTTGCGCAAAGTTGGGAAGTAAGTGATTATGATAAATCGTACGTTATCATAATCACTCAGACTGGAAGAAAAAAAAAAAGGTGAATTTATAGAGAAAAAAAAAAAAAATATTAAATTTAATAAGCGCACGACATAATCATGATTTTCACAATTCATAATAGTAAATCCCTGTAGTAAGATGAATATTTTTTATTTGTATGATTGTGATGCATAAATACTAACTTCTTGTGATTTTTAGAATCATTGTAAAAGTTCATAAGTTTATACACTCGACTTCCTCAACTTTGAAGTTCCCTTCTTCACATCACTCTACACTTTACGAATCATTCACTCTCTACTTTACGATTGTGAACAGTTCCTATTGGTTGCACGTCACTCGCGCGATTTGAGTAGCCAATCAAAGTGTTCCGTCTTTGTTTGTAAAGTAAGGAGCACTTTCAGTCCCGAGAGTCGTAACGTTGGGGAAGTCGGGTGTAAATAGAATTTATTTACTCTTTTTTATTTGATAAGATTTTGGTAATTTATACTATTTTTTTGTGTAAATTTTTCATTCATCACTACTAATTTTCTCAATAATGCAACTTCATCAATAAGCGAATCAATATAATTTCTAAATTAAAACTGAGGATCTTTTTTTCACAATTCTGATAAGATTCGACAATTCAATAGAAAAATTATGATCCTTAGGATTCATTGCTGTAAAGAATAATAACCTGAATAAAAGTTCTACAAAATATTATTATATAATATCAAAATAATTACATAAAAATGTTTGTCAATCGCTTGTTGAATTCTAAACTTACGACTTACAGTAACCAACACGACCGTCTATAACGCAGAGATAAAAATGAAAGGCCGGAGTTAGCCGGTTTTCAATTCTTAGGCCCTTGGGGTTAGCCGATGGACAACTTTGGAAGCTCATATTTATTTTTGATGTCAAGATTTTGACATAAAACTTCGGAGTTGCCTTATTGGTTTTTGAAACTGATGGATATATCACGAATGCAACAAAATTTATATACAGTTATCAAATGAGAACGTTTTTTCGTCTTCCTGTAAAAAACCAATATTGTGGGTTATCCAGTTTTAGATTATTACATTGTATGAATATTTAACTATGCGTAAAGAAAAAACTTTATAGTCCTGGACATAAATCCTTACGCATGGATAGATTTCATTAATGATGGAAAATTATTCATACAATGAAAATT
The DNA here is from genome assembly GCA_028476575.1 of Platygaster robiniae. Classification (NCBI taxonomy): domain Eukaryota; kingdom Metazoa; phylum Arthropoda; class Insecta; order Hymenoptera; family Platygastridae; genus Platygaster; species Platygaster robiniae. The sequence continues at coordinate 11,580,077 of CM052023.1, read as the reverse complement.
TCCTATACCTACGTATGGACAAATTTGGATTACGTTTGACAGTGAAGCCACGGGTAATTCTGAACACTTACAACACCAAATTTTTTCAGCAACTTCAAAGCATCTTTGGTGGAGGTAGAATCGATTTTGCGCAAATACAAACTTTACAATTCATTGCCGCCTGTGATGAAACGTCTTCTGACGCATGATACAAACATGGAGGTAGTCGATAATCAACGAGATCATGACGTTTTCAACATCGTAGTCGGAAACAATGCGATGGCCCTGGAAGTAGCGATGAAACAGGCGTTGAAGTACGATTTACGTCCCGTGATTCTGAACAGCAACGTCGTTGGAGATGTTGTATCTGTTAGCATGACGTATGCCAAGGTTAAACAGTTAACTCTTGATTTGTTTTTCCATATTACATTTAATAAACCTGTGCGGTTCACCTAAGAGAATTAAAATTCCTTGAGTAAATGCATTTTTTTCATTCTTTTATAAGTTCCCCGAGTTGCGTTCTGAGAAGAAATTCTAAGATCAGAGATGAAAGAAGAGGATTAATTTTTACTTTTCTGTTTTTTCTTTGTTAAGAGATAGAAAATTGACTATCTATTTAAACAAATATATATAAATTGTAAAATGAATGCATGAGTAAATCGTAATATTTTTTGAAACATTTTTGGTTTTTAACAAATGCTGGACTTGGAATTGCATCAGAGTATAAGGTATTGGCTTCAAATCATATTAAAACCGATATGTATGCCTTAAAATAAATATAGCTGAATATTTTGGGCAGCTGTCTGAAGTTACTTCTAACAATAACTGTTAAGTATAATCAAACACATTGAAACTAGTGTTATCGTACAAAACATATTCATGAGCAATGATATTTAATTCGCCCCACGATTTCATGTTTGAAAGATAAAATAAATACAATTGCGTTGTGCAACATAAAAATATCATCATCAGTTTGGAAAACCATATTCTAACAAGATATCGTTCTCGTCAGTTAAAGAAACACGTTGCCAACGTTGCAATCTGTTTAACTATTTCATGTTTTCACTCCGTCTGTATGCGTTGCAAGGATACTGGAACCAGCATCCTGGGCTCGCCGACTCCCATGTTAAAAAGAAGGCTTAAATAAGCGCCGCCGGGTGGGTTCTTCTGAACTAAAATCGACCGTTCGAATTTCAACTTTGAACGTAATATCAAGACGAAAATTTTTCTGTGAGCAATAAATAATCTGACGATATCAAATAAAAAAGATATGCCGTCATTGAAGAAATAATGAATAGTTGTTTTTAATATACTTCGAATATTACAAAATAAATATGAAAAATCGAAAACATTTCTGTAACAAGTGTCCAATTCTTGGTATAGTAAAACGAGTTTAGCAAACCCAGCTAAAAATTTTCTAACAAATGTGAACAAAAGAAACAAAATGTTGATATTGCTTAAAACAGTTATGATTTTTATTGCATTTAATAATATTATAAATATTGAAAAAAAAATTATAAAAATTCAAAAACATTGTGGTAACTCAATTCTTGTTATAAGAAAGCAAGTTTTGCAAATTTCCAACAAATTTTTTGATACTGCTGCTTCCAACAATCATAGTTGTTATTACTTTCTGAAATGTGACAAATATTTAAAAACAATTTTCAATTTAAAATATGTTAGCAACATGTATGACATTGTTGTTATTATAAAACAAGTTTTTTAAACTCTAAAAAAAATCGTTCGACATGCGTTTGACATGCGTTTTGAAAAATATTTTACTATCCGGCGAGCGATTTCGGGTTATTTTCAATTAGATTCGGGTTATAAGAATAAAAAAAATCAAATTAAGACAGCGACATCAGCGCTCCTGGTGGGCTCCTGCGGAGTAACTTGCTTCCATTAGAAGTCGGTGAGCCCTGCCAGGATCTGAAACTGCCTATTTCTCACAAAGCGGAGCTAGGAAATATATCGGCAATCTTACTAGGGGGGGGGGGGGGGGGGGTGATCAGCGCGCAGTCAGCAATAAATGAAACATCTACGCATCTTGCTTATAACCTCGCTAAATTACACTTCCTGGCAATGACAGCTGATATGTGTTTATTTTTATTGTATCATATTCAGTTGTACTCAGTCGCGAAATTGAAAATACCAGGGGTAGCACACTTCCGTGTTAAAACAAATGCTAAAAATGTCAGCCAATCATGTGCCTTGCATTATTTGAAATAATATCGACCAATGAGAACGCGAGACTTTGGCGGCATAATTCAAATCGACAACTGCGAACTCATTCCTTGCCAGACTGCGCACATTTAACACGGCCAGCAACGGCCAGCCCCAACACAACGAAAGGCGTACATATCTTTTTTCTCACGCATCGCGCTTTGAGTAACTGATGGGCTGTAAAATGTAGTGAATAATAAATTATATAGTACTATGTATTATATTTATCTTAATATATTTCTAAAAAATAGTGAGGGTCTTTGAAAATTATTCAACTCTTTGAAATTAGAAAAGGTGGGTGTTATAAAAATGTAAAGATTGTAAAATAATAATATCTTTTACAACATAAATAAAAATTAAATAAAATTTCAAAAAAATCGTAAAAGCGCTTGTACATATGTTGTAATCTGAAAAAAAAGACTTCAAAAGTGAACATGCACTGTTTTGCAGCGCATATTCACTTTCTAGCAGATAGTAGAAAAGTTAAGATAGTAGATGATTTGATTTTTTTTTATTTTCCAAAATCTTGGAATTATGTTGACGTAAAAAATTCTCAGTCCGTAATTGAGGTTTTAAGCAGTTGAATTTTTTCGAACACTTGTAACTTAAAGTAACAAGGGTTTATTCGAAAAAATTGTTGAAGTGTGAAAATATATATATATATATGTGTGTGTGTGTGTGTGTGTGTGTGTGTGTGTGTGCATATATATATATACATATATATGTATATATATATATTTTACAAACTTTCTCAATTATCTCGTCTTTGCCTCATTCTATCAAACTTCATACTCGTTCATATAAAATTTATGTTTTCATGATTTTGAAGGTTATTGAATCTCTTGTGACAAGCGAGCTTCCTTCAACCAACGATGATAGAAATAACCTCTGAAAATTGATCGAATCCAACGTTGTTTCCCCTTCTCGTCTCCTTATTCGCTGGTTAAATTTCGATTTACTCGCCCAGAGAGGACCTTAATGGAGACTCTGCCCAGAAAGACCCTCAGGTTGTTTCAGGAATAGGGTGATTGACGACAAAGATTTATAAGTCTTAATCCAGTTATACTGGCATTATTATTATTGAATAAAGCAAATCTACAATCTTTCAAATTACAATAATGTTCCTTTAAAACCATACAACATTGAAATCCAAGCCTACAAAAATCAATAAACAAAACCGATCACAATAACATTTCTTTAAAACCACTCAACACAGAAATCCAAGTCCGCAACAATAATCAAACCACATTGTTATTACAAAATAAAGATTATTAACGTCAACTGATCTAATTCAACAGCATCTCAAAACCATATCTCTCCCATCTCAGCCAATTCTTTTACCAATAAAGCATGACTTGTGATTCCCGAACTCCCCTGTTCATAAATCGGTGATTCTTGATTCTTAACTTCTACCCTCAACTGATCTTGCAATTCCCTATCTTCCCTACTCTGATCCAGTTCAAAATCTTGTTCCCTTTTACAATGGTTGCAGGCAATGTGTATACGTCTATCTAGAGAAACCAATGGTATACCGTATGTTTGAGAAGCCTCTTTAGCTATTGCCTTGTCTATCTCTTCCCATGAAGTCTCACTTCCGGGATCCAATTTCCTTAGTACTCGAAGTCGATTATACAAATGTAAAGCCCCCTTCTTTTTAAAAGTCGAACGATTGGCACTTGGTTTTATCCCCTTTCTCCTAGCTGCGCTTTTAATGATCCATATTAAATTCTCAACTAATTCCACTGATAAATAGACCGTTCCAACATCACTATTATTTAAATATACATATATATGTAAATCCTTTAAAATAATGAAATACTCGATTTGTTATAACTGAATTGAAATTTAGAATTGTACATTAAAACAAGAATAGAAATCCTAAACAAATATATCTAGTTTTCAGTGTGGTCCATCGTCATGTAAACGTGACGTTTATCATAGCGATAGGTCACTGTGCTATTCACAACTCTCGGGATACCCTTCCAGGTTAGTATGGCAAACAACCTTAGTAGAGATAAATCTCTACTCCTAGATGGCGGTCCGAGTAATTAGGAAATAGCTCAGTTTCCACAATAGTAATATATTTATACAGGATAATTACTTTTTCTATGCCGCAAAGAAACAGAACTGGACTTCAAACACAGTTTCAGTTTTTCTCCCAATTTCTCTTTGGCGATGGTGGAGTCAGAGAAGTCGTCGTCAGGTCGGACTTCTATTAGGACCCTTCGGGGATAGTTCTATTGTCCAGGACGTTCTTCTTTGGACTCTAGTGAGTTTTTGTAAGACGTTTGACGGTAGAATTTCTCCGACTTTATGTCAAGAAGCGCGAGCTTATATACCATCGAAATTCGCAAAATAATAGTGGAGGGGAAAATAGCCGTCTTCCTAGTTTTCCGTTTCGGCACTTTTTCTAGCCGTTTGTATCCGATGTTGATTTAGTCTTATTCGCAAGTCTTTACGATTTCTTCATCTATCTCCTATCGTTATTGGTTACTAGTTGCCGATCGTTAGCGCTATCAAGTGTCGATTTCGATACCGGTGTCGAAATAGACGAGTGGAAAAAACCCCGCTCATCACACTCTAAAACATAGCGGAGCAAAATTTTTAAGTCTTTGAGAATATTGATATTTTAAAGATATCTTACCTCAGAGTTTGAGAAATAATATTCTAGGACTGTATTCAGTGTCAATTATGTTAAAAAAACTAGGAATTCCACATTTTATAATTAGTGATTTTTTGTATTACGAATTTTACAACGAATAATCTTCGAACTTCATTATTATACATATTATAATAAATATAACTTTATCAATAACTTAATTTTCAAAATTATAGATGTACCATATTTTTGAAGTCAGTTAGAAGTTTATGTATACATTATAAGTTTTTATAACGAATGACTATAAATATATATTAAATTTTACGAAATATTTAATACCACTTGTAACTAAGATTTTCAATAACTTTTCTTGAAACCCTTCATAAAATCTTAGTTTTCTAAAGGAAATTCCAATCTTTTTTCATAAAATGACTCTATAAATGAGGGAATGTTTTGTAAAGTTTTTCTTAGTTTTTATAGAGTCACTTTGTAAAAACTTTATTTTATTTTTAAAAAAATTGATAAAAATTTCTAAAATATTGCTATTTCTATATAGTCACTTAAGAAAAAAGCGAGATTTCATAGAAAAGAGAATTTCATTGCATAAACTGAGATTTCTTACGGTTTTTTATATAAAGTTCATAAAAACCCATCAAGTTACTACTAAGGACGTTTATCTTACAGTGAATTATTTGTGAACGGATGTTTACGTAAACACAATATGCGATTTAAAAAAAATTAGATTACATTTTCCGTCGCGACTCTCAATAAGGGACTCAGCCAGAGGGTCCTAGATGCGAACACTGGGAAATGTTGGGGAAGAGAGGGATCGAACATTAAAATACCACGTGCGCGAAAACCCAAGCACGACTTTCGTTGAGCAGAGGCTGGCTTGCCTGGTTGGTCGTGTTCAAAGTGAGCAGTCTGGACTCCCACCACGCGCGCTACACCTATCCCTACCCTCGAAAAACATTAGCAATTCGCTCGGTTGAAGTGTGCTACCCCTGGAAAATACACCAAAAATCGTGTTTTCGAAGTATAAACCCGAGAAAAAAGTGACCCGCATCGAAAGAGAATGCGCAGTGCCCAAAAATTGGTCACTGTTCCGACTGTGATATCATTGCCGACGCGTGGCTGACTACCTCCCCCACATAAGTTTCAGATCCTGGTTCCAGGATCCTTGATGCGTTGAAAGCGCTCGATGGCCCCCTTGATGCGATTCTTACCATAACCCAAGCGTCTACATTTTGAGCATCACCCAGCTGAAAATATTGGGGGTTAGAACTCCCCCTAACGAGATCTTTCAAACGATTTCGATGAAATGCTTCTATTATTGGTTTTTACGTTTTGATATCTTTTCGATATCTTGCATTGCATGATACTTTTCAGAAAATAGCATCTGAATAGATTTTTTAATTAAATGATCCGTCATTTATCCGTTCATTTGACTGTTCATATGAATAAATGGGCATTCCGGTCTAATGACTCGACCAAATGGGTTGACAAATGGATTTCCGAATGATCGGTCAAACGTCTGACCAAATCGAACGGCAAAATAAGATAGACAATTAGATTGTAACACGCCGAGTAATACGGCGTGATTTGCTCTATCACTGAACTCATTAATGGCCGTTTAAGCGACATCCGATCGCAAAACCATTTTTAACGGCATCGAACTATTAAGAATAAGTTACATGAGATAGCCCGCAAAGGAGATAACCTTATTCAGAACACAATTCGGCTTATCGGAAATGTACAAAAAACGAAATTTCACTATCAAATGGGTATTAATTTGGCTTATCCGAAATGTACAAAAAACTAAATTTCACTATCAAAAACGAATAGTTATCGGAAATGTACGAAAATCTAAATTTCACTATCAAAAACGAATAGTTATCCGAAATGTACAAAAAAACGTTATTTCCCTTCCTTCCACCTCTATTCACGAACAGTATGTAAGCACGGGTTTTTATGGGAACTCAGAGGAGAACTTCTCTAGCCGTTGTGCCCTAAGCTTGCAAAAGCCCATACCACAGGCAGAGAATACTCTCAGGGTTCCGCAACCTGACCTGACGACGGTCCGCAAACCCACCCAACTCCTTCTGAACAAAATCCGAGGTCTTCGGATTTCCACAGTTCTTAAGGATTTGGATAACAAACACGAGTAGTTATACCTTCATAGTCTGTGCCGCGGCTAATAAGTACGACATTAATCGAGCAAGAGTTTTCCGATATTGTGAGCATTGAAATTACCCATAATGATTTACATCGAGTCATATAAATTTTGTGAAGAACAAATTACATCGAGAAATATGAATTATGCGAATAACCAAGTTATCGAGAAATATGCGAATAATAATTTACATTGGAATATGGACGATTTGCAATTCTGTACAAATTAAGATTTGATAATTATAATTGATATAGAGTAAACAGAGATTCGCGTTTTATTATTTAACCCTCAAAACAATTTCCTTTCAGCAACCATGAGGGTCTCTTTGAACAATCATTCATTGGGGTCCTTTCCGTACCGCGAGATCATTAAGACAGCGTTACAACCATCGTCGTTTTCTTTTCGCATCGGAATAATCCTCTCAGGAATTATTACGTTCATATTATTTTCTGATCTCGCGTGTTACAAGATGGTCAAATGATGTGGTCACATGACTGCGTGTAAAAAACCTTTTTTTACGCTAAATCGATACAGGAGCAAAAATCATGACGCAATTTTTTTGTTGCAAAACTTCGAAATTTTCCAAAACGGTCTCAAATGAAAATAAGTTTGTCCATCTCATTTTGCCGTTCGATGTGGTCAGACGTTTGACCGATCATTTGGAAGTCCACTTGTCAACCCATTTGATCGAGTAATTTGACCGGAATGCCCATTTATCAATATGAACGGTCAAATGAACGGATGAATGGCGGATAATTTGATTATTTTCAGCTGGGCAACTGCTATCCAATATATACATGTTCTATTTTAGCCAATCATGGCATTGTAGATGGTGGATGAATTAAATTCCATTTCCAACCCATGTTTCTGTTGAATCCGAATGATGAAAGAAATTAAATATGCTTAAAAATAAATTAACCTTACAATGAAGCATTACTGTTGAAGTAAATCTACAAGTCGTACAAAATAAAATAGAATAAACTTACTGAAAATTACTTGAAAACTTCAAAATACATCGATTTCAAACTCATACACAACCATTTTACCAGAATGTAGCTCCGAAAATCACTTTAGAAGTGAATTATAATGAGTTTTTTATTTTTCATGTCAAAAAATGTTTCAAGGAGTGGAAAAGCATTTTTATGTTATTTATGAACGTTTTAGAATTTTTATGATATTATTAGACTATATCGTAAAGTTTGAGAAAAATCTACATTTAATACAGATTTTTGAAGTTATTAAGATTTTTGGCTGCAAAAACTTTTTGCCAACTTAGATTTTGTCTAAATTTAGTATTGCTTACAATTAGAAGTAACTTCAACAATTTTCAATGACCGTTTTTCAATATTCCGTAATAATCCTATTTCCTAATCATTGGAAAGCGCTCAAAAACCGAAATCTCAAAAATCAATATTGCTAATTTCCTAAGGTCGTTGACTACATCTGCCAAGTCCTGGAATCTACCCTTTCTGAATCCAACTTCATGGAAAATTTCCCGCAATTCGAGGACAACATGATACCGCAGTCGAAAATCAAGGAAGTTTATGATTTAACTCGAGATTCAGGGTCCTTAGGGATGGTCTTGATCGGTGGGGGTGAGCCCACGGTCAAGGTCACAGGAAAAGGCAAAGGCGGCCGGAACCAAGAGCTGGCTCTACGCTTTTCTTTGGACTGGAAGGAAAGGATCAAGTCGCGACCCATGCTTCGAAAGTACGACGTTGTTTTCCTAAGCGCTGGTACTGACGGCCAAGATGGATCGAGCGAAGCTGCTGGGGCTTTCGGTTACCCGCAAATTCACTACTCATACATGCTGCTCAGGGCAAAATTTGCGAATGTGCGAAAATCTGTCTTGATGGGAATCGACAGGGATATCGATCACGGCGCTTTGGACATGTATAAAGGGTTTTTTCGGTCCGTGGACGCGAACGGGATATTGAAAAACGTAGAAACGGTAATTGATACTTATGGTATTAGGTATCTAAATGCTCTTTTGATATATGGAAGCTGATGTATTCCTAACATTCATTATTTCAAAAGGCGTAAAAAAAAACCGAAAAGTGTGGGCTTTCGTCTTAGGATATGTAAACGTTGCACACATATTGTGTTAATTACTAATTAAATCAGTACTGGATTACTGTATGAATAGAGAAAGTATTTAATTGTTATGCAATGATTTATGTTGATGCAAAAACGGGATCAGAATTTATTATATGATATACGCCATTATACTTGAATGGTATACAAAACAAAACAAAAAATTACAAAACATCAGTTTTTACAGTTTTTCATAGAATACAGATAGATAAAATAAAATTTTGTAAAAATCCAATAGTCTTAGAAGTAAAAGTAGGTAAAAATTAATTCGTGGGCTGCTGTCAAGATTGAAAAAATTACTGTTTTTTACGCATAATAGTAGATGCGTAGTGATGCAACTATTGCTATTGTATTATGTATTTACTCTACAGATGTTTCTTTTTCTTTTTTTTTTTAGCTATTTCATCAATTCAAACATTTATACCTTCACAAATTATGACACAAAACTACCTCAAAATGCAGTAGAAACACATGATTTGAGAGCAACAATCGGTTACTAAATCAGTATTGTGCTAACTGGATCACATTCAATAATGGAAAAAACGTGTCAGTAAATTTTAACGAATATATACAACTTTCATGGTATTCGAATTATTTAAGTCGAATTTTTTATTGGATATCATTTTCCACGAAAAGCTGCATCGAGTCAAACTTTTGCATTACTTATTATGTATTCAAATTCCAAGTTATCTGTCAGTTATGAGTATTAATAAAGTAATACGGATCAATAATCTTAGCTGAGTAATAGAGCTTGGTTATTATTATGAAATTGATTGTTAGTACCAAAATACTATCAACATATGATAGGTTGTTTTTTGCACAGCAGCCCACGAATTAATTTTTACTTACTTTTATTTCTGAGACTGTTGGATTTTTACAAAACTTTTATTTGATAAAGTCTTCCGTATCTGTATTCTATGAAAAACTGTAAAAATTGATGTTTTGTTTTGCATACCACTCAAGTATAATGGCGTATATCATATAATAAATTCTAATCTTGTTTTTGCATGAACATTATTAATTGCATAACAATTAAATACTTTCCCTGTTCATACATTAATTCAGTACAGATTTTAATACTTTTGTATCTCATTTTTTTCATAAAGTTTTTTCGTAAGTACAATATTACACACTGTTTTTATTAATTCTAGCATTTATACATTGGCAATGTTCGGTGGGAATGGTGGAGAGGGAATTTCATTTATTTTTTCATTTAAAAAAAAAAGTTTTTTTCCAGACATACACGGAAATGCCAACTATATCGACGTAATTTGCGGGAACGATGACCTCTTTTTAGGATAACCGTGATGCATTTCCTCAGCGAGAGCAATCCTGGAGGTCGCTCCTTATGGGCAATTTTTGCGACCCCAAGATTGCTCCCGCTGAAAAATTCATAGCAGATACCTTGAAAAGAGGACTCTGTTTCTGCAAATCGTGTCGACAAATTGGCCATTTCTGTAAATGTATGGAAAAAATATTAAACATGAGAGAAAGTGATTCCAACTCTTGTGTAGTTTGTGACCTCGCTTCGCACGGTAACAAACTGTACATTTGTCGGGATCATCCTCTTCCTCCCTTGATGAATAAATATCTGTTTCTACTCGAAAAAGTTGCATTGCCTAAATGAAAGGGGTGTTCATGGACTGTACAAAGATTATTCTTACTTCTTCTGTAGTTCTTTACCTAACGATGAGAAAACGTTGTAAGGGCGATGAGTTTACTTCTTACATTAATCTCAGCCATAGCTGGGCAAACATAGTATTGGCCAATTACGGATTTCAAATCTGTGGTAACTGAAAAATGCATTATTAGGTACTTTATTTGATGGAAATAGATTTTTCGTTATATTTGCAAGATTTATTATTCTTACGAAAGAGTGAAAAGAAAACATGACGTTTGCAACATTTAATGCAAATCAGTTGATTCGTTCGCTGATAACGAATTTAGCTTAGATTAAGAGAATATATTTATGTACTTATTTTTTCATTTTTAGTAAACAAATATTGCGAGATTGAAGTAATTAAAAGATGCATATGCTATCCCTTGATTTCAGGAGACTGATCACGGAATCAATGTCAGATTTTAAAAATCGATGTATTCAACCCTGAGGAAAACCTTACATTGACAATGTAAATTTGCCATTGTAAACTCTATCGAAACTTAAAACAGCAATTTACGTAAAGATTCCATTGAGTTCACAATGGCAAAGGAAAATTGCCGATGTAAGGTTTTCCTGAGGGAGACTGTATTTGGGAATCAAATTATGACAAATAATTGGATTTCGTACGTCTCCGGGCAGAAAATATCGTCCTCGGACAAGGACGATATTTTCCTGTCTTCGGCTAGCGCCTCGCACGAAAAATTATCGTCCTTGTCCTCGGAACAGCAATAGTGATACGCGGTAAACAATATACTATTTTGTCGCATGCGAATATTTTTCACTGATTCATAATCTTCATAATTTCCTTTTTTTCATTTTTATTTGGGCTGCTTATTACAAATTTGGCATCTGGTTCGCGAAGATATTTTTTTTAAAGTAAAATGGACGGATGTTCACGCAAAATTCAAGTTCTTGCAAGATGCTTAAATGATTTTCCAGGTCAACAGGCCATAATTTGGTATATTACTAAATGTCTACATACAATATAAATATTTGAATATTGTTGCAGTTCTCTAATCTATTACAGTATTTAAGAGAAAATATTCATATTATTGATTATCCGCAAGCTGAATTCCGAACTATTAAATGTGTGTTTCATGAATTATAATGAAATTTCTTACCTTACAATTTTGAAAAACATAAATCATATGCATCTTCCTGAAATGACAATTCCCCAATTATCTGCTAGATATACTAATTGAAGTTTAAATGGATCAGTTTTGAAATCAAGGCGTTTATAATCATCGTGCCTAAAAACTATAAAATACATATATATACATTTCCGAGACAACGTTATTGTTTTACGTAATTTGTTAAACAAACATTTCAATGAATGGAATATCTAAATCTGGCACTAGATTCATGACCAGTGACCTAGAAAACTGGGGAAAGCATATTAATCTTGCAAAAACTGCAATTTCGGAAATAACATTGAAAAAACATTTCAACAAATCAGTTTTTAATGTCTGATGCCATACTAGTGATCAAAGTATCAAATAAATTTAGAAAGCGTTTGCACATTGTAGAAAATATAATTTCAATGAGTTATTTGTTTAAACAAATAGTTATTCACATAATTTCTTTGAATCTCAAGCCACAGATGGCCCGATAAATGCTCAGGGCATGGTATAGAGCGTGAATTTCGACCAAAATTAGTACTTTTCTTCTGTGAGGGTCTCAAAGCTTGTAAAATATTACATTGAAATGGCCTACAATTTGCAAAAATATTTTTAAATGTAAGCGCGTTACTGTACGATGCTTCACATGGTTCCAATGTGCCGGAGGTATCGAATCGTAGCTAATAGCAAATTTCAATAGCTTTTATCGGTAAACTACATCCTATGTAAAATAAGATACTACAGGAATACCAGGTGTACTCCTAAGTAATTTCCGGTTTTTTCAATGGATGGCGTTCTGTTTTGTACCGCTGTTGGTAACACATACCATATGTCATTTTGTTCAGTCATATCGAGTGCTTGAACTGCGTTGACATTTTCTCGAAAAAATCTTCCAGTAAGTTTTTATTGCGCTTCAAAAATGTCGAATTTTGTACCGAATTTTGAGCATATGCGCCATGCATTGCTTTTCATGTTCAATCAGGGGAAAAAAGTGTCCGAGAGCCAGTGTGCGTTTGTGGAAGTTTATGGTGGTCGTGCATTAACACTTCGAACATGTGAAACGTGGTTTCGACAGTTCAAAAATGGAGATTTCGACCTGAACGACGCCGCACGCTCCGGCAAGCGAAAATCGTTCGATGACGCCGAATTGCAAGCATTATTAGATGAAGACAACACGCAAACGCAACGACAGCTTGCAGATGCGTTGGAAGTTCAACTGCAAGCAATTTCCAAACGTCTGCGAGCCATGGGAAAAATTCAGAAGTGTGGAAAGTGGGTGCCCCATGAACTGACCGAGAGACAAATGGAGAATCAAAAAGTGACCTGTGAAATGCTGCTTCAACGATACAAAAGAAAGTCTTTCCTGCATCGTATTGTTACTGGTGATGAAAAGTGGGTTTTCCTGGAGAACCCTAAGCGCAACAAATCGTGGGTGAGTCCAGGTGAAGCATCGACATCGACAACACGGCCAAATCGTTACGGTCGGAAGGTCATGCTGTGTGTGTGGTGGGACCAGTCCGGTGTTATATACTTTGAACTGCTGAAACCTGGTGAAACTGTGAATGCCGTTCGCTACAAACAGCAAATGAAAGATTTGAGCGGAGCCATTGTGGAAAACCGACCAGAATATCAACAACGACAGAAAAAGGTGATTTTGCTCCACGACAATGCGCCGTCGCATAAGTCGAAAGTCGTTCGTGACACGCTGGAAAGGCTCAAGTGGGAAGTGCTTGATCATGCGGCTTACTCACCAGACCTGGCGCCATCCGACTACCACCTCTTTGCCTCGTTGGGCCATGCCCTTTCTGAGCAGCGCTTCGACTCGTACGAAAATGTACGAAAATGGCTCACCGAGTGGTTCACCTCCAAAAGCAATGATTTTTATTGGCGTTGTATCCACAATTTACCAGAAAGGTGGGAAAAATGTGTAGAAAGCGATGGAAAATACTTTGAATAAAATAAAGGTTACGGTTTTTTTGGAATTATGTGTTTTATTTGCAAAAAAACCGGAAATTAATTAGGAGTACACCTGGTATTTAACTTTCATGCATTTCTAACGAAAGTTTCCGTACACAAATGATATAAGTTTTTAATAGAATCGATCGTAGAAATTTAAAAAAATACAGTATATATATTATAGTTTTGTATAATCATGTTTGAAGAGAAAACAAAAATTTGTTCCTGGTAGGAATCGAACTAGGGACTCTCAGATTGCGAGGTGGGCAATCTCTCCACTACGCCACTAATCCATTACAAAGTCGGGTATACATGAACTAATATACCGCGCCGTGCTTATTTATTTCCCGCGAAATCATGAAGTCATGACCGTTTCGACTTTCGATAGATAAGATGAACGCAAATGCACGCAAATGAACAGTTCTGTGTAGTTGTGTGCAATTCTTTGTAGTAGTACAGTCACTGTACTACTACTATATATATATAAATGTATGCGAGCGCGCGACATCGGGCGCGATTTGGCAAGCTCGGAGTCCTTAGTGAACCTATAGGCAGTACATGTGTACTGCTGTGAAGGTACGCTTATACGCTATATGTATTATAGTGCCGTGGTGGCGCGTTGGCCGCGCTGCCTCGCGGCAGAAATCGGCGATACCATTCCTTGAGTGCTATAGTACGTAATAGCCAAACGCTACAAGTAACACATTAGGTACAATACGTGCTTCTACGTGCTAATGCTGCAGGAAAATTGACAGGGCTCGTCAATGCCCATGTTAAATTTTGGTCGAAAAAGAGCGACACCAACGTAGACCTTTGGAAACATTTAGAACTAAGGATTTGAATTCTGTTTTAACGTAGCCAATAGAAACCCGACGAATTCCCACCATGAAAATCCCCTTCATAACCATATTTGGAAGGATAATAATGACAATGATAAACAACAAACAATGAGAAATGTCAAAACTAGTCGAAACGTTGCCTATACATGTTGAAATAAAAAAAACACTACAAATGACTATGTATTAAATTTTTACTCGTTGATAGCGCAAGGTCTTGGCATTTTTTTTAATTGTCTTTGTCAGTACCGAAAATTTATCACTCGTGACAACGTCAATAAAGCTTGAAAATTGTTCAAAATCATTCAAAATGTTTTGTTTACGCTTGTCGCTGTATATGTGTTTGTATCAGTTTGTATGTGTGATTATCATTGATAATGTTTGCTTGTGTTGTTTGTTTGGTATCGATCGTAGCGCTCCCAACGTCGACCCTTTGCAAACAACATTAGAATTCGACAAAAATCCCCGTCTGCGTTGACGAGCCCTGGAAAATTGATAATCCACGCTCACGAGGGAGTCTATGTATGCATAAGTCTCAGTTTTTGTTTTGTTTTGATTGTTTTTTTATTTTTAATTCTACTAATCTCAACTAAGATTTTTGATGTTTTGCCGTTTAGTTGAATTTTTAATAAATAACGGTAATTAAGGGGGATCAGCGATGTGAAATTTTCGAAAAATCGAAGAATTTTTTCAGCGTTTTAATTTTTTTTAGATTTAAAAAACGTTTCCCTTAGAAGATAAACATAAAATATAATTTTACGTTCGAAATTTCGATTGCGAAATCTAGCTCGCGTCCTAAAATATGATGAGGTATGACGCTTTTCAGACACAAAGCAAGAGCCTATGATAAGAAAATCGCAATTTTATTGAAACTGGCAGACCAGTCTTTAAGAGGACAATTCATTTATTCTAATCATTATTTCTATTTGTTTAGGCATACACAGAACGTAAATCATAGTGCACATTTAAATAGTTACTTTTTTCCTCCAAAAGCGTTTCCTTCGTTAGTATGATTTTCGTATTTGTGTGCATGATTTGAAGAAATCTGTTAAATGAATAAAATAGAAACTTTTAATTACTGATTTTTAATGACAACTTGAGTTAGTGACGGAGCGGATATTGTTTTTTTGCTTCTGTAGTTTTTGGTAGCCAACAACAAAAAAAAAAAACAATGAGGAAGACGACTTTTGAAGTTAAATTCCGCTATTTTGCCAGTTTACAAAAATTTAAGGAAATTTTCGGTCAGTATTATAGAAGTTTTCTAAAAACTGATGAATAACTAGACTTAGTGTTTTTATCGGCTAGATTAGGCTACACACAATTTTATCATACATATAAAAAGGGAACTTCTTACAAATATTTGATAAAACGTTTTGTTAAAATATGATTATTCACAATGTTCGAATAAAAAAAGAAAAGAGATCAAATGAACAAGCTGGTAATTCCGGTTAAGCAACTAAAAAGGTTAAGTTATTCTCTACAAAAACAATAATTAGGAAAGCGCTCGATTTACAGCTCACACACAGATGGACCCTCTTAAGTAAACTCAACTATAGAAAAAATCATTTGTGAAATCGGAATCAAAACGAAAAAAAAAAAAAAAACGCGTGACTTTCATAGCCTATTACCAAAAAATATTTTTGATCTTATCTCGAAAACCACAGAGATGGGCGTCGATTACACTTCGCTCATTTTCGTTTCACAGATAAACTATCTAAATATTGTCAGAGAACCATATAAATTTGAAAGTAGATGTATATATTTTTTTTTTTTTTTTGGGATTACCGTCAAAAATTATTTATCAGTATAGCATAGGGTCCAACGAAGCAATTTTAATTTTTTTAATTTTTCCCACATAAAAAATGTCAATACTGTGCATTTTATTTTTCGAGAATCATGAGTTACTCGTGTTTAAAGAAAAACAATTTTAGTAAATCACAAATCATGTGTTTTGAGGAGTTATGTACACTTATGCTCGAGAGAAAAAAATCCGATTTCCCAATTTTTTTTGAAAAACAGCACAATATTTTTTGAAAAACTTATGTAAATGTAATGTAATTTTTATAATTGAGCGCACTACAGCAATTGTGCCAAAACCCGTTGTTTTTCCGCGGTGAGCAGTTTCTTGAAAACCATTTATCTGAACAGTCTGGATTTTTAAAAGCTTGTTCATAATTATAATAGCCTGTACGTGAAGTAAGGATTTTGAATTTTAAGTAAAACTTTTTTTTGGTGCAAAAACCAAAATCCCAGACGTTAAAAAATCAAACATTTTAGGAAAATGACCACTTTTTTCGTAAAAATATTAATTCAGCGAAACCATTCGTTTACGCAGAGCGTAAAGGTATAAACTATAGGTGTTTTTTTGTTTTTTGTATAACAGATAAACAGTTCCTAATTTATCATGCTCACCGCACGCGGTGTCAGAAAAGTTGTGTTTTGGCAC
This sequence comes from Platygaster robiniae, assembly GCA_028476575.1. NCBI lineage: Eukaryota > Metazoa > Arthropoda > Insecta > Hymenoptera > Platygastridae > Platygaster > Platygaster robiniae. Next base: position 11,562,993 of record CM052023.1, on the reverse strand, counting down.
AATGGTCGCTACGACCTCAATTACGAAAATTGTTTTCTGAAAAAATTCATAAAATACCTGGGACATGAGTACATAAACAGGCTTTGAGTTTAAAAAAAAATATTGTTTTTTTTTTTTCTAGAAAAAAAACGTGAAAATGCCGTTTATTTCTCGAGCGCAAGTGTATATATGTTTTTCGACAAAATAGAAAAAATTATTTTACCCCCTTGCACAGTTTTCAAAAAAGATGATCATAAATTGAACTTGCTGTCTTCTCTCGACCGAAATTTTTACTAGGAGTTATTGGGATCGCTGAGTTTGAATCTGGTATCGAATTTGCAAAAGAACAAGATGACGGATCACATCTGAAAAAGTAATTGATTCGCGCAAAAACATACATGCCGGTTTTCAGGTCACTTTATTTGTATCTGACATTGTATATTTACAAAGAAAAAATGATGTAAGTGGAAGAGGTAATTAACTTGGGCAATAAATTGTACACGTGTTTGCGAGGTTACCAAATAAGAGTAAGATATTAAATAACCTTAAAACATAATAACTGTTTCCAAATGGCCGATTACACTTCAAAAAATTTTTGTATTCGCATCCGAATATTTATAAACGTTTTTTTATGTTCAAATGTACAAATGTAATATGTTTTTTTAAGAACTTAAATGTACGTCTAAATTACTGAACTATTTTTTACAATGAATAATTGATTTTATACGTCTCAGAGAAATAAACTGCCATTTATTTCCCTGCTCTCGCAAGGAAAACTTGTTTTTCCCATACATATACAGCAATGTCCACTTTATTGACGCGATTTGTAGAAACAACGCCCTCTTTTTCGGATACCCAAAATGGAATTTCTCAGCGGGAACAATGTAAGCGATTGCTCCCGCAAGATTACAGTCTAAGGAATTGCTCCCTCTAGGGAGATGGATTTCGCTGAAAAATTAATCGCAGATACCAATAAAAGAGGACACTGTTCCTGGGAATCATCTCGACGAATTGGCCATTTCTGTATACCATATGTATGGAAGAAAATATTGTACTTGCCATGGGAGAAAGAGATTTCAACTCGTGTATTTTGTTTACCTCGCTCCGCTCGAACACAACTACACACTCGTCGAAATCATCCTCTTTCTTCATTGGTGAATAAATATGTATTATTTCCCCTCGGTGTATAAAATACGGTACCCTCCCCGGGCAAAATACTATTATTTCAACTCAAGAATTGATCAACACGGAGCTATCAGTTCAAGAAGTGTATTTCAAAAAATTACATCCATCGATTGTTTCTCGCTCAAATCAAGCTCGCATCAGGCAAAACATGGTCCTCAATTATTTCGTTTTTATGGTTATAATTATTTTTCGTCATCGACACTCATAAGGAGTGTCTCATTTTAATTTAATTTGACGGATATTTTTTGATATCATGTTTTTTTACGTACACCTCCTACTATTATGAAGTTATTAGTCGACGAGTTATTGTGTAATAATTGAGGACCATGTTTTTCCTGGTAAGGGCTTAATTTTAAGCCGAAAGCTAGAAACAATCGATGGATGTAATTTTTTGAAATATATTCCTTGAAATGATGGCGCCATGTTGATCGATTCTTGAGTGGAAATTGGAAATAGAAATTGGAGCGTTTTGTATTTCGATTATACAAATATTGTGCCTACGGAACGTAATATACTATTAAGTGGGGAATCCCGTTTAGCAGCCTAAAAAGTAACCGATTTTCTAAGATTTTGTTGAGGATGAAGAAGATAACGAATTTCTTCAAGACTTTTGTGGATTATGAAGGGTACTTCGAAGTACAAAAATTATATTTATCGGTTTAATAAATCAATTACATTACGATTCATATACTCATATGTGCAACGTGTCCAAAAACGGTACACCAAATTGCCCAATTTTTAGCTCCCCGCACAAAGGTCTGCAACAACAAATTTAGAAAGTTTTTTCAAGTTGGAGTTCAAAGTTATTCGGTGAACCAAAAAAATTAATATTTCACAAAGTAAGCACTGGTTGAACAAAAAACCTTATTTTGAGGCAAATTTCAAGTTCGAATTTGTTGAACGAAAATTGTTTAAAACAATTTTTTCTAGTTTTGAATGGTTCACCGACTAACTTTAAAACCTAACTTTAAAAAAAATTGCTCAATTTACTGTTTCAGACATTCGTACAAGGAGCTACAAATCGGGTAATTTTTTTGGACACGTTGCACACATGAGCCTATAAATCGTTATGTAATTTTTTTTTTTAAAACAAAAAAAAAATTTTTGTAATTCAAAGTAATCATAATAAACCACAAAAGTTTTAGGAAAATTCGTTATCTTCTTCATCTTCAAAAAAATTCTTGTTAAATCGGTTACTTTTCAGGCTGGTAAACGGGATTCCTCCCTTAAGAAACAACTATCTGAGAGTTTTTGATACTGCTGAGTGCGAAACTGATACCCGAATTTCAGAAAAATGGCTTATTTTATTGAAAAACTCAACATGTCATCTATTATCATGCAATGTTTTGAAAATAGTTAACTATTTTAGCTGAAATCTGAACAATTTTTTGAATACTTAGCTGCCATACATATATATTTTTTTTTTTTTTTTTTTTTTTTTTGGAAAATAAAGAAGTTAGTTTCAAGAAGCGGACTTCGAAAACCACTGTATACAAATTTTCGACTCGGTTCTACATGCATAATTTTCATGCTATTTCAGACTATATAGTAATTTTTTGAGTAGTACCGTTCTGAATACTGCCATGCCCCTCATCTCACCCGAACGCTTCCCCTTTCATCACACATTGCCGTTCGACGTGAGAATGAAATCTCTCTTTCTGAATAGTACCATCGCCGTTTTCTTTAATGCATTACTCAGAAGGAGTGCGAAACAACTTTTTCAGTACATAATACTAGCACCGTTTTATACTGTTTTATCTCTGGCACTACTCGGAAGGAGTGAAAAAAACTCGGCGGAGGCGAACGTGGAGCTAGAACTCGGCATCGGCGACTTCTCCCTTATTCCCCCGATACGGTACTACTGAGAAACAGTGTCGGCCACTTCCCGTAAGAAGCAATAGGGAATGAAATTAACCTCAACGTCCTCAACGCCCAAACCCTGTTTGAGCGTTGAGGACGTGGTAGGCGGCGCTGGAGTAGCACATTGAGGAAGCGGAAAATAACTTTATGCTGCTAAAATGCACTTTTTTTTTTGAAATTATACTTTTTGATGTTGATATCGGTCATAATATGTATTTTCAATAAATAATTCACAGTGAATATGAATTTTGTTTGTAGCTCAATTAGAATTTTGAATTCCCGCCTTCCATTTTAAAGCACTGTGAGCGCTCTTTGCCACGTCCTTAACGCTCATTAGAACTAAATTCCTTTCCCAAAAAAAGGCCAAAGTGGCCGACACTGCTGAGAAAGAGTATTGTGTATTCTGAAGTTTGCAACTGTCAACCGCACGGGTGCGCGGCAAACCTATAACGGTGTTTGGCGTAGGATTACAAAACATGTGCAGTTGGTAGCAGCTAACTCTCGACGATTTTAATTAGGAATTGCATACTCTTCATGATACAGTAATTACTAGCGTGGGCTGTAGTTGGAATTTTCCTATTTTTATTTTACTCTTATTTTCGATAAGTTCAAAAATTGGAATCGGAACCAACGTGTCGTACCATTCTAAATAATGAGTATCATTTCAAGATATGTGACGAGCGAGTCTTGGCCAACCAATGACGTAATTAGAGAATTTGATCAAATCCAACGTTGGCTTATTTCAGTTCCTTCTGTCTGATGGTTAGACTTAGATTTCCACTGGTACAGAGAGGACCCCAATAAAAACTCAGCCCAAGAGGACCTCAGACCGTTCTCAAGGATGAAAGAGTGTTGCTTTGAGGATAGATTAAAAACAATAGTAGCTCAATTTTAAATGTCATCAATAATGACTTTTCTTTTCAAGAAAATAAACATATGCGGTACAATCTCAAAATCATTGCTGGCGGTAGTCAACAAGAGGTGAGGGGTTCCCTCAACTCTCGCATTACACCACCGCAAAGGAATATTTACAAAAAACAATTCGTTTTCAGACGATACAGATTCAACTTTTCCTTACATCTTTTAAAGAAAGTCATGATTTGACAAGTTTCTTTTTGCAGGTTGTTCCTACATGAACAATGAATCACAAGAACATTTTGCAATAGCTTATCAAGCTGCCAAATATTCATATTGGATCATTGAAAAATTGAGTCCGCGGATTTCAAAAATTTTTATGAAAAAACTTTTGAGAAATTGCTTGCCAGCAGTAAAGCAGTTCTGTGCAGTTTGCTAATACCTATCTTACCAACAGAGCTTATATTTTTTTATTTTATTCCGAAATATTGGTTATGTTTACATAGGCGTAATCAATAAATATATCGCTTTTCGGAACTAATATCATGTCATTCGGTTGTACTTAAAATTCATTTTTTTTTATAAGCCACGTAACATTCATATTTGAGGCGGCGTTACTGACTTCAAAAACGTTTGCTGCGAATAAATATGTTTAAGTTAACACACATGAAAAATTTTACGGTCGAGTCGTATCCACTTAGAATCCACCAATATATAAGGTAATGAAGCGTAGTATGTATGCATGATTTTTCTTAGAAAATCAAATAATAAATTAATTAATGATTCCCGAATGAAATTTACAAACGAAGAATCCCCAAAATTCAATAACGCTAATGAACAATCTTATATTTACTACATCTTATTTGATGGTAGGAATAATTGAAGTTGCACCAAGCATAATCCGATATGCGCGTGACATTTTGTATCCTGATAGGCAAGGGAGGGGATGAATAGTGACTCGCGGCTGAGTATTAACCGACGATTCAGTCCCGAACGAAATTTATAATCACGATATCTCGGTTGCCTCTAGTTAGATTGACTTCATACTTAGCAGAAAATATTCGTGAATCTCTAGCGCTACTTTAGCATGTTAGATAGTTAAAAATGTTGGGGTATATGAACTTCAAAAAAAGACAAAGTTTTTCTCAGTGTCATTCTAGGAAACAAAAATAATAATTTGTTGATGAATGAGAATTATTCGTAAAAATCATCCTCAATTCTCCTATCAATATACAAAATTTTATGAAGAATCGAATGAACGAAATCGAAAAAAAAATTGTTAATTATTTTGGCCTGTACGCTGCAACATTTTTAACGATTTATATAGTTCATGAGTAGCGCTAGAGATTAACGAATATTTTATGGTAACAATGTAGCCCATCCGAGCAGAGGCAACTGAGATATTGCGATTTGAAAATTTCATTCCAGAATATATCTTCAAGGATACTTCTTGTATCCTTGCTTCGGCCAATACTTGGCTGCGAATCGTTAGACATCCCCTCCCTTGCTTACTAGGATACGGAACGTCACACACTTATCGTGTTACGCTTGGTGCACCTTCAATTTCAAAGTTCTAAAATCTGAAAAAAATTCGATTTCAGAAAGTTTAAAAATTTTGAAACACACCCTGGTGTTAACCTCAAAATCCTTCCCAAAATGACATCTTAAAATGTTCGGAAATCTCCAATTTGAAGTTTCCGCATTATATGAAATTCAAACTTAATAGATAAAAAGTCTGAGAGTTTGAAATTCTTGATAATTTTAATTTATGTGTCAATCAATTTAATGAAAATGGTTCGAAAGGACAGTAAAAGTTATTTGTCAGTTATAAACTCTGGAAAAAATCTTACATCATACTTTTTTTACATTAGACACAAAAATACATCATTCCAAATTATGTACTTATAGATAACATTATTAGAAAAAATATTAAAACATAATGTAACCTCACAAACTTAGAAAACCTCTTAAAAAGGTTTTCATCAGGACCATAAGGATCTTTTAGTATAAAAATTTTTTAGGCTTCGCATCTTTGATGTGTCCATGTGAACAGTGATATTCATAATATTTTTCTCTTTTTCTCTTACAGGAAAACGTTGACGCAGAAAATTATTGCTTTGACGATGAGTTTCTGGATAAATTGCAACATCAAATCGATAAATTGGATCCTGTAAAGATTTTGTTGAATAACGACAGTCACACTTTTTATTCTCGTTTCAAAAACGGTTACGATTTGGTCAAAACGGGTATTACTGGAACCAACGTGATGGACATGCACTTAATTTACATTAAGAAAAAAGACTGTAAGTGCTGTGAGGACTCTGGAAATACGGAGGCTCCATCAAACCCATTTACTGAGCATGATTTGACCTTCGACGTGGTGGATGATAAAAACCAAAATAAATCCCTTGGTACAAAAACGATAGAACTACCCAAAATGAAAGTTGTTGACAAAAATTTATAAAGATGCGATTGTGAAAATATCGAGTATCAATACTATTTAATGATTTCTGTATAGCTTTCTCTCGTGAACGAGAGTTTTTGTTATGCGCTTTTAAAGGGTTTGAAATATATTTTTTTCAAAAATTGTTATATGCTTATTTTATAGTATAATCAATTAGACGCTTTTGAGGCGTTATTGCCCAGATAGCAAAATAAAGTCCAATATGGGTCATACGTCCAATACGGTCATAATATGAGTCAAACATTTTTCCCGGAAATGTACTAATAACATTTAAGAAAAAATTTTCGTTCCACATGCATGAAAGTAAACGTATCGATTTAAGGCAACATTGAAGCGGGAATTTATTTCAAAACGTAATTGAACGGAAATATATTAGTTATTGAGAAAGGGTAATGCTTCTCATGTGTGTGTGTGCATGTGTGTACAATAATAATTTTTTCAACAAAACACACTTTTTCATGAGATACAATTTTCATCGTAAAATGGGCATCATTTTAAGCGATTCAAATAAAAAAGTGATTCTTCATACACAATTTTCATACACAGTCACTTGCTGAATCTGAGTCACGTTCTTCGTCCACTTAACAAAATTTTTTAGATTTTTTTTTCGCACCAAAGTTTCATATGTATTTTAAATTCTTTTTCTTTGTTGTCGTCGTCATTTTCTTGTTGAGGTAGACTTGGTATCTAGATAAATTTGTACATTCTGGCACTTACTATTGGGTTGCAATTATCACTTACACGCTGGCGCCGGTTTGTTCATGTTGTCCTAAAGGTTATTTTGTTTCGTTCATAGATACTGGAATAAGGATGCCCGACTCGGCACGATTTTCACTCGAAAGCCGGTACATATACGGTCAGCGATGTAAGAGGAGTTTCTTCCATTTAACTAACGAGCGCAAGGAAGAGGAGATTATACAGATAAATAGAGATGAACGCATTGGTTCCTCCTACACCGCTGACCGTCGTATGCTTGCCGTTTTCAATGTAGCGAGTTGGACATCCTTCTTCTAGCATCTATGGTTACGTTGCATATATATTGGCAGAGGAACGCGGGTCACGTACGTATGTGTACAGGGCCGTAGAGAAGAAATCCAGGCTTGGGTGGAAAATATACTACTGACCCCTGTTTGAATATTTGAAAATATAGCACAAGCATAAATCTCTAACAAAAAAGATCATCGATTTTTGTTGTCAAAAAAATATACACATTTTCTTTTAGAAAAATTTTAAAGAAAACAAATTATACAGCTTCTTTCTTTTTGAGATGTTACTGTTAATGCTTTAATCCAGCCCTGATAAAAATATGCATAAAAAGCATGGTTGAATAAATATAAAAACTAGTTTTACCATGATTAACAGTCTTTTCACCAGATCCCCTGGAAAAACTCCTAATTCACCCTCTTTCCCCCTTTTTGTAGGATCTAATTATGCACAAAAGTGATCGGTGCGCGAAACTCACTTTGACTGCGGATATAATATGTGGCGTAGACTGAAAAAAGGGTACTAAAGCACCTCGCCGTTTTTTCGAGGAAAAAGAGATTGAAAAGATAAAGTACCTAAGAAGTAACATCGACCGTCCTATTTTGTACCTCAATTTTTTATGAAATAAAAAAAACGTACATTTTTAAGAATAGACTCGTTTGATAGAGCAAGATTTCTGTATTCAGAATGACTGACTATCTCCAATCCGATTTTTGCTGCTGTTAGTACTGTTTCTTCAGTCCACGCCACATATAAGAAAAAATGACTGAGTATAAAAATTGTAAAATCTAAGCGAACGAGATCTTGAATAAATTTTTCAGGCTATTCGATCGCACTCTTTGATATAGTAAAATTATCACGTTTAAACATTTTTGCCCACAGAAAATCGCCAATAAATAAAGATTATAATTATTAGAAACAGAAAATAGAATGTAGATTGCGATTGAACCTTATGAAAAAAGTGAGATACAAAAATATTGAAAGCAGTATTGAATTAATATGCAAGGAAAGTTTTTTACTGTTAATTAATCTTGAAATGGATTGAAAAAGTGTATTAAGTTTAAAAAATATTCTTATCTTCAACAGAAAAAATTCTAAGAAATAAATAAAGTATACCGAAAATATAATTTCAATTAATTATGTTATAGACAGTTATATTTGGGTAGTAAAAAAAAATTTTTAAACACCAGTTTTTACGGTGGGGATATTTCATACGGACACGGGAAACTTTCTAAAATTATGGTTTCGTAATAATGTAATCAAGTCTCAGGAATAAAAGTAGGTTAAAATTGATTCGTGTTATGCTGTCAAAATTGAAAAAAAAATTACTGTTTAATATGTAACATAATATGTAAAGGCACAGTGATGCCACTATTGCTATCGCATCTTTTATACTGTATTTATGTTTTATTTGAAATTATCTTCTCAGTTAAGGAAGTTATTACTTCAAGGTTAATAACACAAGTACTTGAAAAAGTAGAAATGCTTGATTTAAGAGCAAGAATCAGTTGGTCCATCAGAGTTATGCAAAATAAATCTAATTTAATTATACAAAAAACGTGTCAGTAACTTCCAACAAGCATGTAACTTTAGTAGTGTTCGAATTTTTTAACTAATTTCTTATTGGGTTGAGTTTTCCATAGAAAACTGTATACAGTCGTCTCCAAATATATTGCCGCTAAATATATTGCCGTTCCCCTTCATTCGCTCGCGCTCGAACTCGAACTCTGCTCCCTCCCTTAGTGCATTTACTCAGAGCCCGAAAAATGTTTCGCACGCCATTTATATTGCCAGCGGTGTGCTATTGCTACATAATGCGAACGGTGCTGAACGGTTCGGCAATATAAATAGAGGAAAAAGAGAATCCTACAATGCCTTGGTTGGGTTGGAAAGTGGGGGAACGCCAGCTCCACGAAACATCCCCGTTTCCAGTCCCGACCGCGGCAATAGATTTAGAAGCGACTGTATAATCAAACCTTGGCATTACCTATCTCGATTTCAAGTTATCTGCCAGTTACAAGTACCTATATAAAATAAAGTAACACACAACACAGGTCAATATTCCCAGCTCAGGAATAAGGCTCAGTAGATAATATGAAAGTTAATACTATGACCAAAATTATTTTCAGCAGAAAAAAGTTGTTTCTTTTACAGCAGTCCACGGATTAATTCGAGGGGCTACGCACTGCCGAGCAGTCTGTCCACGAGTGACTCTTTGGACGGTCACACGTTCGAGAGCATAGAAGAGAGAATGTGCAAGACTCGCATACGCGCTCCTCAAGCTGTCGGTAAACTGCGCGCTACTTCCCTAGCGTCCCCTGCCATCGCCCCGTTGATACTACGGATGGTAGAAGGAGGATATGAAACTCAGCTATAATCGGTGTTTTCGAATCCGTTGAAAGCTCTATAGTCCGATTACGTTGCGCAGTTAACTACTGCGACGATTTGCTATAGTACGATTACGTTGCGCTCTTTGCTACTACACCAGCTGCGTGTTATTTGTAAAGTACGGGGCAGTACAGGGCCGGGAATGGTAGCGTGGTGGGGGAGGCAGCTTTCGACGCGTTTCAGAACACCGAGCTGCATGGGGCGAGATAAGGAGTTTCATATCCTCCTTCTACCATCCGTAGTTTATACGTTAGAAATGAAATGCGCCCGAAATTTTTGGGCTGACTGAAACTGAAACTCGAAAGTGCGGAAGCCACAAAGTAAGGAACCGAGTTCAATCCTCTTCATTAGCTATTTTTTCAAAGCTAAGTAAACAATTCGTTGTTGAAGAATTCATTTTTTTTCAATTCTGAACAATAAAAGCTTAATACGTTTTTTGCAAATAATCATTTGAAATACTGTAGAACGTAGATCGCGAGCGATGTTTTGGGCCCTAAAGGACACACCGCTCGAGATCCACGTCCCATAAAGACTATTGTGCGCGAAGCAGCAAGCCTACTTTAATGGCCCGATTATGTAATTTTCGGCGCCCGATGAATGCAGCTAGCCTAGCCCCATGGGGCAAAAAGCCAGGATATTTGAGGAAATTTGTTCACGGTTATTATGGACCACTCTCGATCCACGTTTTTGAGATCCACGTTCTACAGTACATCGTTAAGCAAAAGAACAAATTATTTGATAATTAAATTTTTTTTATTTTTCAAATCACAAAGTTTTAGAGATTTCCACTTCAGAAATTCATGAATGATAAAATTACGTTACGTTGAATGTTTATTGTCAATTATTTACACTAATAACTATATAGGCAACACATAGTCTAGTATGGCGAAATGGCTCATGCTTAAATAGCCCGTATAAACATATTTTATTTTCGCAACCACCTTGTTAGGAGCTCGTAACCCCCCATAAAAAATAAGCGTTCCGTCATCCATTACTGTATGGCGATCAGCTGTGATCACGATAATAGTTCTGGAAACCACCGACCAATAACGCACAATACTTTCACCCGTCGCGTTAGGGATTCATAAAATTACGACACCAAGAACAACCTATCTCGAACGTCTTTTCGAACATCCCGCGTGAAGAAAGCAGCCAATGACAGCAAAACTTTAAAGACTCACAAGCACTCAGAAATACTTATAGTACATAGAACACATGTTCTTTCCAGGGCCAGTATTTGTGCATTATCAGTAATGAATGACATAACGCTCATTTGTCGACGGACGTTACGAGCTCCTAAAATGAAGATCGCGGATAAAATATGGTGCGTTGCTAGTAATATTATGAACGTCTTCAAGCGCGAAGCACGGTGTTTCCAACAAGAATTATTTTCGCCTGCGCGCCGTCAGGACGAATAACTCGTCCTGAAAACATCGTGCTTCGCGCGTAAAGACGTAAACAACATTACTTGTAATGTAATATACTATTATCTCTGTTACAAGGATATTTTACCCATTGGGGGCTCCCTCCCATAAGAACCAATGTTCAACTTTATTAAGTTCCATTTGGTGGTGATCCCAGAGCAGATGGCGCTTGCGTTACAGCGGTAAAGGGACAACAATGTTTGAATTGAATTCGGCGTCGAATATAACGTAACATCGTTGATATTTATGTGTTGAGTTTGGTTATTAAACTGTAAAATATCCTTTCAGTACTGTAAAATGTAAAAATTAATACATTTGTTCCCTGGCAAAGGCCCGGGGACGGAGCTCCGTGCTTATTGCGTGCTTTTTGCGTCCTTTTCCGTTCCATGCTGTTTTCTCAGCAATCATTATCAAAATCCTATACTTTTTTCCCGGAAATTGCTTTTTGGATTATGTTCTTAAAAAATCGATTTCGACTTAACAATTTATAAATAATCTAATTTTTTATGCCAAAATGACTTTGAAAAAATTTATTCGGAATCTTCCTTATCGAATTTTTTGCTTGACAGTTATCATGCGATCACGGATTTAATTTTTCGACTTTTTTAATTAATACATGTAAAAACACAATTATCAACTATATAATAACGGAGAAATTGACAGTATTTATTACATGTAATCAAAAACGAGACATTTCAGCTTGAAATTTAGGAGAATTTATCAAAGGACGGAGAAGGCACGGAGTTGCGACGCAATGAGCACGAAGTTTCGTGCTTTTTGCGTGCCTTTTGCGTCCCCGAGTCTTTGTAAGGGTTTGACCCAAAATGCAAATATTCACGAAACACTTGAACTCGTGTTTTTGTTTTGATACTCAAATTACGTTCAGCTGTCCGCGCCGTTCGACTTTTGCGTTAACACTAGCGCCATCTGCGGTGGGCTCACTTCCCAGCTGTTCCCAGCGGAATTAAATTCCTTGTGAGGGATTCGGTCCCAATGGACCCCTACTGATTTTACCGTCCATATAAACATTCAGCTTTGAAAGTAATTATCATTTAGATAAATATTTGTCACACTCCTACCAACTAAATCACTACATGGCGATTTATTTTAAAATATTGCAACTAAGAGTATAGTCAGTACAAGTTCTATCACGCAGGTAGTTTAAAATACCCCAATAAGACATTTTACGTAAAGTTTGTGAAATTTTTGCGCAACGAAAGTCCATGGCATTAAACAAAGTTGACGACAAGGTGCGTCACCATTCGTCTATACTTCTGTCGACAACAGTTTGACTAATGCAATATCGCAAAAGTTTGAACAACATCGCCCAAACAGGTGGTTCAGCCATGACAGATCGTATATGAATCTAATGTGCACAAAATAATAGCAACATATCGCATACTGTTTGTGAAATCTGATTTCATTGTTATTAACAAATATTTCACTGTTACAATATTTTTAAATATATTGAAAAAACGAATGAATTTTAACTATTTTAATAAATTTTTCCATCAAGCAAGTTACTTCGAAAGAAATTAATGCCTAGTTGAATATATGAAAAGGAAAGAGAGGAAAATGAGAGAGAAAGAAATTGTCCACTTAAATGAATAATACAAACGGTATTACAGACTGTTTCATCTTTTTTTATTTTTAAAAAATATTCTTAAAAAAATCATTTTTTTGCGCATGTGACAATACATTATCGCATGAAATCCACCAAATCGTTTGAAAAATGCAATTTTAAGATTAGAGTAGTATAATTATTTATTTGCATTGAAAAATAAAAAATTTTCGTCTATCACATGCATGTTCTAATAAAGTTTCAAGAGATTTTTCATGTCCAAAAGCAAAATTTTCAAACGTAAACAAACTAGCGTGCGCAGATAACCTATATATTACCGAGACACTTTAAGAGCTAATAATGACATTGATAGATACAGAAATGGAACTTTCAGGCATTCTTCAATCAGCATTCATTTGAAACGTACTATTTTTAGTTTATAGCGATAATACATAGCTTAGGAATCCTCGATTTTGTCGGATTTTTTTCGAAAATTGTGCAACGTACACACAAGTGTACGCCAGCATATGCCAGTTGCGCTCCTGCACACTCTCGCACATGATTCTCGCAGTAGAAAAAAAAGGAGTTACTGTCTCTTTCCTACTCAATCTTTTATTTTCACTCACAAATTTTAACTCAATTAGTAATATATAATGACACAGCATGACTGTATGCCTGTGTGGTGTATTCAAAAACTCAATCCTAAAAATTCGAAAAGCCTCCAACTTTTTTAAATTCTATTTCAGAAATACAATTCCAAAAATGAGAAAATTTGTTCGTTCATATATATTTGTTATTATAGTGCAACTGTGGCACAAACATCTATCATGTTTGGAATTTCACAAAAGTTCGCATAATAACTGCAGCTACTGTTCGTAACTTTTTTGAAACAACGACTAGCGAAAGAAGGTGCATTCATATTTGAGGCAAGGTGCGTCCTCATTTTCCTAAGTTTTTTATGCAAATGAATACAGACGACAGTAACGCATTTGTTGCGCAATAATGACGGCAACATAAGCGTGATACAATGTTACCATCTCTCACATTCACTAACATTGTACAAAACTTACAACAACAGATGGAGCAAACTCCGTTGCCAGTATTTGTAACTGCACGAATGTCTTTCTGGGACGCTTCAATAAATGACATACATGAATGTTCGTTCATTCAACGCTATTGGAAAGAGAGCTAATATCAGAATATTATTAATATGATTGTTATATAATTATGATTGACTTTCATTTAAAATAATATCGTTTGATGCGTTATCACTGTCTGTAAGTTTTCAAAATTTTCAATAAGTTTCTATTGTTTCTAGACGTTCCTCGTATTTTTTATAATTTATTGATGATTTTCGAACATTGTTAGTTACTTCATAATTATAAACTCTGTATATCCTAACCAATTTCTATCATCAATTCCTGATCACTTTCCTAAGATTAGTTATCACTGGATTTGCTACATTCTTTTGAAATTTTCAAATATTAACAAAACTGCCAACAATTGATCATCGTGTTGAAGCATTTTTCAATCATTTCATAAATTTTAATGAAGAACTATTATCCACGAAAAGGGTGTAGACAGAGTAAGGTTTCAAAGCTATAAACCGACTGTCATTCAGGTAAAATTAACATTTATTTCAAATAATTAGCCGTTAATTATTTTAAAAAAAATGCAACTCCTCTTATTTTCAAATTAGAAAATTAAGTCCTACCTTCAAAAACGAGTAACACTGAAGTTTTTATATTAAAAACAAAAAGTTTCTTCTTGGTACATGAGAAATTCAAACATAAAGTTGACCAAACATTTCCTTCTAATTTATAAAAAATAATAGACAATCCTAATTAACAAATTGTACTTTTGCATTGTTAATTTTTTATAACCTAAAACCAACTAGATATAGTGTCTAGAAAGTCTAAAACTCCACGAATTTCAATAAAAATCAATAAAAATTAAAATTCGATCGACGACGGTAATTAGAACATCGGAAAAATAAGAAACTTGGTCGGGAAAATTTGCAAGGAAATTCTCACAAAAGTTGACATAAAAAAACACGAAATATAAATTTATCCTGCACAGTTGTAGAATAAAATATAGTTGAGTAACAATTTTCTAAAAGAAGTTGTTAAATGGAGAATATCGTATAATTTATAAACAATTCAAAAGAAATTTTAAATTTTTTTCAAAATGACAGAATAAGATATTTCGAACGCAGCATATCCACAAATTCTATTAACATTATGAAAGTGAAATAGAGTTGAAAATTTTTTTACTTCAGTATCCAAGCGATAATAATTATCTGGAAAACAGGGACCTGAAAATCAATAACAACGAGTTACAAGATAAAAAATATTGAAAAAAGGGAAAATTGTTAAAATGAAATAGGCACGACTGTCAACTTCGAATGTTTTACGTAACTTGTACATTCAAAGATTTTGAAAAATCTAAAACAAATCTTTTGATTCCAGATCGTGCAAACATAGAATCCTAAAATTTATATATTTATATATAGTATTTATGTATTAAAATATATATATAATATATGTTTATAAAAAATTTATAAATATATAATACAAGGAATAAAAATATTATATGTATATAATACATATAATATATTGTATGTATTATATTATTAATATAAATGTTATTAATATAATTTCATTTTCTAATGAAATAGATGTGTACTTATGGTTCAAAATATTCGTTGGAATTGACGAATATCTTCAAAAATATTTTGTATTGAAAGTGT
The DNA here is from genome assembly GCA_028476575.1 of Platygaster robiniae. Taxonomy (NCBI): domain Eukaryota; kingdom Metazoa; phylum Arthropoda; class Insecta; order Hymenoptera; family Platygastridae; genus Platygaster; species Platygaster robiniae. The sequence goes on along the minus strand of CM052023.1, from coordinate 11,547,544 downwards.
GCGAAGTACAAGATTTATCTGTAGGTTCGTCGATTTTCTCACTTCAAAATCAAAGTTTTGCATGGCTGTGATGATTGTAACACAGCCACACAAAAAAAAATCTTTTTTCGGGTCTGGAGGTCAGACCATGTTTACTACATGTTTTCGGGGTCGCTGAATCCGAATCCAAGGTCCAAAAAACCCCAGCACGTCAGGGTTCTGACATAACCTCAAAAAACCTCATACAAAATTTTATTCGAGTTACCATATGTTTTTGGGGTCGCTGAATCTGAATCCGTCGTCCAAAAAACAATAGCATGTCAGATTGTTGACATAACCTTCAAAATATCCCGTTATCTAAGCTATTTAACGCTTCAACGTTTTGACTTTAGCCGTATATTTAACAAAAATCAGTTCAACCCATAAACCCTATTTACACCGCGAGGAGGTTGCACGATCGGATTTTGTACATCATGTAGCCCTTATAAGGGCTTTTGGCAACAAAAATTTAAATTTGTGGAATAATTACCAAGAATAAATAAATCATTAGATAAATGAATTGTATACATCTACAATATGAAAAATGATGTGTAGCATTCTTAACTACTGAAATAAATGACTAGTTACATGACTACAATAGGAATCGAATGACTCAAGTATACGAACTCAAAATTTAAACTATTGGAATAGACGATCTAAAAACCAGACGCATAAATCAAATGTCAGACTCTTGTTTGCTACTATAGCGGGTTCTTTTCTTATCAAAAGATCTATGCAGTGATTTACGCTTTCTATCTTTTTTCGGTGTATCTCGCTTCAACATCCAACAGAAATCTGCCATCATATTTGCATCCCACCTTCCTTGATATCGTGTTTCCATGACTTTTATATCTTGGTGAAAACGTTCGCCTTGCTCTTTACCAAAATCACCTAGATTATTTGGAAATTTGTCTAGATGTGCATGCAAAAAATGTAATTTCAAATTCATCAGGCATCCTAGCTTTCTAAAATCTTCAACCATTTTGCCAACAATCTTTTTATACTTCGGACTTTTGTTATTTCCTAAAAAGTTCTGTGCCACATCTTTAAAACTAAGCCAGGCTGCTTTCTCAAGTCGATTCATTGTACCAATGAAATTTATATCATCGAACATAGTTCGAATTTGTGGTCCGTCGAATATTCCTTCTTTCAACTTAGCCTCAGAAAGTTTCAAAAATTTGGATTGAAGGTATTGAAAAGATGCCCCTGATTTATCAAGGGCTTTGACGAATTGTTTCATGAGACCAAGCTTTATATGCAACGGAGGAATGAGAATTTTCGATGGATCCACAAGAGACTCATTGATGATGTTATTAGAACCTGGAGTTAGCGATGATCTTACTGGCCATTTTTTCGTCTTGCTGTAGTGATTTTCTCTATTTCTACTATCCCACAAACACAAATAGCAAGGATATTTAGTGAATCCTGACTGTTGTCCAAGCAGCATGGTTATTATTTTCAAATCTCCGCATATTAGCCATAAATGCTTTTCATATTAAAGTATTCTAAAAGTATTTGCATATTGTCATATTTCTCTTCCATGACAGTAGAATGAGCAATCGGTACAGGAGCATAAACGTTCGTGTTGTGAAGTAAGACCGCCTTTATACTTCGTTTCGAAGAGTCTATAAAGAGTCGCCAATCAGAAGCTTTGTAAGAATTCTCTTTCAGCTGATTTATGAGACCCTCGACATCAGTACAAAATACTTAAGATGAATCTTCCTCCTTCGTAAAAAATTTACGGAATTCGAAGTCTTGGTTTCGATAAGTAGAAACTTTTGTTTTAGGTTCTAGAAGATTTTTCTTTTTTAGAAATGAAGTCAAAAGCTCAGAACCATCTTTTGGTAAACCTAAATCTCTAACGAGATCATTTAACTCAAACTGCGATACCAATGAAGGAATTGAAGGTACTTTTTCATTTGACGTGTACTCTGAGCCCCTGCTATCGTTGTCGTCTCTCGAAAAATCACTTTCTTCATCTAGTTCTCCGGATTCGATACCTTCAGTAACACGATCAATATTAGATTGGCATTAAACTTGATCAACTATAACGGGAGCCGTCATTGATGGAGCATTGTAATATACAATTTTTTGTTTCTTTTTTATGTTGATGCCTTTAATATTATTAAGGCAAAAGTAACAGTCCTCTGCGCTACTAGGTTTTCTCCGAATTGCGGGAGTGATGAATTTGATGTTCTCTTTATTTTTGTCCGCCTTCCATCGATAGAACATCTTTTTGCACATGTTACAAATGACACGCGGAACCCAGCTATTATGTTGATCTTTCTTTGAATCGAAAATTTCTTCATATAAGTTTCAAATATTATTGTCAATCGTTTTTTACAAAGATGTAACTTTATATTTGGAACAAACGTAACAAAAATTGTCATGATTCGCATGACAATCATGTGATTGTGAAACTACGGGCCGCTTTCTTGTAGCATTAAATTCCACATTAACCAAGTCACCAACTAATGTGAAACTGCGGTCGCTTGATGACGACGCCTGCGGGTCCGCTTTCTCACCCTGACCAGCCGCCGATACTGAGGATCCGACTCTCTGCATCGTAAAACGCTTGCGTGTGCCTGCCATGACGGCATGAAAGACGTAATCCAGGGACTTAGCCGGATTACAGGCACACTCCGTTGCCCGCCGTCACCGCGAGGAGGTGCCCTGGATGCAGACACACGTCGTAAGTCGGATGAATAAATTTCGCGAGTTTCTTTGCAAATCAAAATCCTGACGTACTGGAGTTTTTTAACAACGGATTCGGATTCAGCGACCCCAAAAACATATGGTAAACATGGTCTGATTCCCGGACTCGGGAAAAAAAATTTTATGAAGTTTATGAGGTTATGTCGAATCCCTGACATGCTGGGGTTTTTTGGACCTCGGATTCGGATTCAGCGACCAAGAAAACATATAATAAACATGGTCTGACCCCCGGACTCGAATAAAGTTTTGTATGAGGTTTTTTGAGGTTATGTCAGAACCCTGACGTGCTGGGGTTTTTTGGACCTTGGATTCGGATTCAGCGACCCCGAAAACATATAGTAAACATGGTCTGACCTCCAGACCCGAAAAAAGATTTTTTTTTGTGTGGCTGTGTAATGAACGAATTGTACTATTAGCATAGTCACTTAATAAGGAACATTAAAAAAATTATGCTTATTAAGCTCTACATCAAATAACAAGTATTCCTAGTGAATAAGTCACATCATTTATTGGCTCATTCGCATCTATCAACATTAACGATGAACATTTTTATCATTGTTACAACTTTCAATCTTGATTACATCGATATGTGCTCCTTTCGAATTTAATTTGAATGCTTTATACGCACTGTAAAAAAATTTTATCGAATTGTTCCTTAGATGCATAATAAATTTTTTTGCTAATCCTTGTACGGAGTTTTTCCATACTACACAGTTCAAGAAAATTTTAGGGTACTGAACGAAATAAACTCGGAACTTATCATGATGATCCATTGCATGTAAAGAAAATTCTAGTGTTTTTCTGTCAATGCTTCATGCTTATGTGGAAAAAATCAGTGTTAGAAAATTTACCGTTCATGTGTATGGAAAATTTTCTTTCTTTTTTTAAAGTGCGTAACATCTACTATAAAGTGATTTCCAGGATGTTCAAGAGATAATTTCAACATTATGTGAAACATTTGAAACGCGCTAAAATCATCAAAATTGTTGTTTTATTATTTGAATTTACTTTTACTCAAGGCAACGGACATTATTTTTCTAGCTAATATTCAAGATAAAACAAGCATCGTCAAGAATGAAGTCCATCAATGAACAGTAAACGGAAAGCTAAATCTTTTAATATTACGGGATTAAAGGGAATAGGACAAAATGTCAAGAAATCTTTGTTAATAAGAGTAATTTATTATAATTGTGAACAGCATAAAAAAATGATGCAAACGTTTCAAAAATAATATGCTAACCTAGAAATTCGCGTACCAAATGCGAAAATTACTTAAAAATAATAGCCGGTAATCCGAGCAATAATTGAAAATCATGATTGATTGCTTATAAAAAATGGTAGGAAATTACAGGTATATGTGCTGGATTTTCCTAAATCATCGTTAATGATTTGCCATACTAGACGTGATATGGAATTAGGGGCGTGAACAAAAAAATTTGGGAGTGGAACGTTGGAGAAATATATTTTTTTCAAATTTTAAGATTCTTTGTTTGCACGATCTGGTTTTTAAGGATTTGTTTTTCATTTTTCAAAATCTTTGAATGTACAAGTGACGTGAAACTTTCGAAATTGGCAGTCATGCCTTTTTCATTTTTACAATTTTCCCTTTTTTGAATATTTTATATCGTGTAACTCGTTGTTATTGATTTTCAGGACCTTGTTTTCCAGGTAATTATTATCGCTTGAATACTGGAGTAAAAAAATTTTCAACTCTGTTTCACTTTTATAATGTTAATGGAATTGATGGATATGCTGCGTTCGAAATATCTTATTCGGTAATTTAACTTAGTTCAAAATATCTTATTCTGTAATTAATGATGTAATATCCTGTAAAAAATTGAGTTAGTAGAAGTGTGACAAAAATTTATCTAAATGATAATTACTTTCAAAGCTGAATGTTTATATGGACGGTAAAATCAGTAGGGGTCCATTGGGACCGAATCCCTCACAAGGAATTTAATTCCGCTGGGAACAGCTGGGAAGTGAGCCCACCGCAGATGGCGCTAGTGTTAACGCAAAAGTCGAACGGCGCGGACAGCTGAACGTAATTTGAGTATCAAAACAAAAACACGAGTTCAAGTGTTTCGTGAATATTTGCATTTTGGGTCAAACCCTTACAAAGACTCGGGGACGCAAAAGGCACGCAAAAAGCACGAAACTTCGTGCTCATTGCGTCGCAACTCCGTGCCTTCTCCGTCCTTTGATAAATTCTCCTAAATTTCAAGCTGAAATGTCTCGTTTTTGATTACATGTAATAAATACTGTCAATTTCTCCGTTATTATATAGTTGATAATTGTGTTTTTACATGTATTAATTAAAAAAGTCGAAAAATTAAATCCGTGATCGCATGATAACTGTCAAGCAAAAAATTCGATAAGGAAGATTCCGAATAAATTTTTTCAAAGTCATTTTGGCATAAAAAATTAGATTATTTATAAATTGTTAAGTCGAAATCGATTTTTTAAGAACATAATCCAAAAAGCAATTTCCGGGAAAAAAGTATAGGATTTTGATAATGATTGCTGAGAAAACAGCATGGAACGGAAAAGGACGCAAAAAGCACGCAATAAGCACGGAGCTCCGTCCCCGGGCCTTTGCCAGGGAACAAATGTATTAATTTTTACATTTTACAGTACTGAAAGGATATTTTACAGTTTAATAACCAAACTCAACACATAAATATCAACGATGTTACGTTATATTCGACGCCGAATTCAATTCAAACATTGTTGTCCCTTTACCGCTGTAACGCAAGCGCCATCTGCTCTGGGATCACCACCAAATGGAACTTAATAAAGTTGAACATTGGTTCTTATGGGAGGGAGCCCCCAATGGGTAAAATATCCTTGTAACAGAGATAAAATATGTTTGTTCGGGGCATTGATGCATGAGCCATCCCGCCATAGTAGACTGTACGTTTCCCACTGAGAGTGGTAATTGCTATCGTAACAATAAGATCCTTGTGGCAGCGCCACTGTATGCTGAATATCACAATTTCGAGAGATTCTTGAATTAACTATCTCATATCGTTACGGGAACGATACACATATTCTTATCGGGATAGCTATATGAAGTATATTATTACCTCCCAGACAAATCACTATTCAGTGGTTGGAAGAATATGAGATACTCTGCATGTGACATTATGAATTCTGAATATAACAAACTATAAAGTTACAGTAAGTATCTGACAGGTGCCGCGGCAATACCGTCAACTCACTATCACTAATCTTTCGAAGCTCAGAGCGACATTTAACTGTTGGACTGTACGGATTCCTTGTAAAGGTATCTGTACCGGTCTCGCAAACATACGCCTCGATCTAGACTATAAACTCTAAGGAGTCTACCTCGATTGTGTCGCGTCCTGCTGCGATATTACCGGTGACCATCAAGGAACACGAGTTTCGCTCGAAAAAGCGATCGCACTCCTAACCCTTCCAGTGGCGTAACACTAGCCCACGAAATTTACGGAACATATGTGGCCATGCTTAGAAGGAAAAAATTCGACAGGCTCTACGCTCATGGGCTGCTCGCGGCGTCAATTTCTCAAGCGTAACGAAATTAACGGTCGCCTCGATCGTGTCTGACTCCAGACTCCTTAGAGTTTCTAGTGTATCTAAGAACGATACGATTTTACCGCTGTATGTAGACGCATGCTTGAAGCAACAAAATGTATATTTAAAGTAGTAATCCCGTGTATAGTCAACATGTATCGTTACCGTACCGATCACCATTTTTAGTGCCTGTATAGTTATTAGTATAAATAATTGACAGTAAACATTTGACGTCACATAATTATACAATTCATCAATTTCTGAAGTGGAAATCTCTGAAACTGTAATTTAAAAAATTACAAAAAAAAAATTAAATCATCAAATAATTTGTTCTTCTGCATAGCGATGTATTTTAAATGATTATTCGCAATAGTACATTACGTATAAGGGGATGAAACCGGGTGATTGCAGACGAGGGCGGTTTTGGCTTCACAAGAGCGTGTAGCGCCCGAGCGCAGCTAAAATTAGCCCGAGTTTGCATCACGCGGTCCGTTCCTTGGTGCGTACCGTGTTTTACTCGACGAGAGCATCGAATTTCGGCGTCTTGATTAGCCTATAGATCCGCGAAAGTGCCCACAAGCCCACGAACAGCTCGAAGCACGATAGTGAACAACACAAGGGCAAATCTACTTTGGTCTCTGTGATTGGTCGTTTCCGACCAATCACAGAGGCGAAAATAGATTTGCCCTGTTCTTGTTTACTTTCGTGACTGTCAGCTGTTAATAGGCTGCATGTGGGCACTTTCGTGATGTTATATAGGTTACGAAAACCGCCATTTTCGATGCTCGAGTCGAGTAATAGTAGATTACGCGAGAAGGGGCGAAGCCGAGCCAATACAAACGAGCGGGAACTGGCATTTTGAGGGGGCTACGCCCCCTCAAAATGCCATCGCGCGAGTTTGTTGGGCTCGGTGAAGCCCCGTTGTCGCGTACGATATTTTTCACAATAAGAACATCGAAAATACGGTGGCTTTCGTAGTCGGCGCAGCGGTACGAAAATAGCTGAATGCAAGTAAGCGGGTGCAGAACTTTACAAACCCAAGGGTTTACAGCCTCTATTTTACACATCCGAGGGTTTGTAAAGTACTTTCGTACCCGCTCGCTTGCATTTGGCTATTTTCGTCACGCTGCGCAGACTACGAAAGCTGCCAGTTTTGAAGTTCGTATTTTGAAAAAACATCTTAAGCTCTTATTGTTCAGAATTGAAAATAAATGAATTTTTGACAACGAATTGTTTACTTAGCTTTAAAAAAATAGCTAATGAAGAGAATTGAACTCGGTTCCTTGCTTCGCGGCTTCCGCGCTTTCGAGTTTCAATTTCAGTCAGCTCAAAAATTTCGGGCGCATTTCATTTCTAACGTTTTAACGGGGCGATTGCAGGGGAAGCTGGGGAAGTGGCGCGCAGTTCACCGACAGCTCGAAGAGCGCGTATGTGAATCTCGCATCTATGCTCTCGTACGTGTGACCGTCCAAAGAGTCACTCGTCGGCAGACTGCTTAAAACTGTCACAAGTTTCACTATTCTAAGAGATCTAGCATAAACGAGAAAATTTCTTCAGTTACTTGGATTTTACAAAAACTTCATCAAGGATTTTTTGGAAACAGTCATTCCTATTACAAAACTGTTAAAAAAATCTACCTCATGGATATGGTCTTCGAATGTGCAAAACGCATTTGACTGCCTGAAAAGTCAACTTGTCCTGTTATTTTCATGCTAATGATGTTAAAACAATTTATAGTGAACATCTTGTCTGATGAACGAAGCATATCGAGTGTTTTGTTACAGAAAAGAAATGATGAACTTTACATATCAATCACTCATTTATCCATGACTCTGAAAAAATCTGAAGAGTACTACATGACTATTGAAAAAGAATCCCTCTCAATATTGTCGTCAGTAAGATATTAGAAATACCACATCCATGGACGGAAATGTGGAATATCAATCAACGGAAAACCAACACAATCATTCTTCAAACTACACATCAATTCTTAAAAACTACTCTCTTAATAGACTACAACACAGAACACCTTGAACAGGTTTCTAGCATTCCACAAGATAAATCAGCCAAAATTTTATCAACTGGATTTGGTAATGGAAAACAACTACAGAAACATCAACAACGCTTGAAACAACAGAACAGTGATTCACTCATTCATACTCAGGTAAAAGAACCTGATTCTGGTACAAATTTTGGAGACAGACGTAGTTTAAAAACGCTACGCGGATTATTCAACGCAAGAACAAACTTGGATCCCAAACGCAGAGTATACCACGGAATCAAAAACGGAGAATATTAATAATTTTTTCCCAATATTCAAAGGTTTAGTGAAAAGAGGGAAAAATCTATTTTTTGAAATTGAGAGTGATCCACATGTTTGGTTTGAATTCCTTCTGAATATTTTGGACAAAATGAAATTACATGATGACACTTAAGAGATTTACCATGACCAATGGAAGAAAAATAAATCAGCCATGTCTTGCATCATAAAGATGTCAATTTACATGTGGAAACATATCTCATCGAATAATATGCTTTAATTGAAACTCAATCGCACTGTTTCATCCACTAATAAAAAATAAATGTCTCTTTGAAGCAGCTTCAAACGGATATACACCAGAAAAGTTTCAGCATTAATAAAACAGATACTCTAGCATCATTTAATATCGCAAATCTGCCATCGACCAAGTCTATTGCTCAGAAAGATTAGTGATATCAATAATTATAGACGAAAAACTTGTCCGAACAAAAATGAAGAATTGTACTTCGGATTTTTTTTGGAAAAACAACTGACTACCTTTCCTTTCATGCTCATCCAAGAATTAGTAAATTTTGTACAGAAATCATCAATATTATTCATAGATTATATTTTAAAAGTATAAAAAAATTTGTTCTTGAAATGTTAATTATTATTGTCAGGTAAAAAATGGTTAATTATCATTATTGTTCAATAACACTTTAGTACATTGCAACTCTACATTGTAGAAGATTGTTTCAGAACATTTGTGTATAACCAGAGTCTTTTGATAAGGGAAAAAAAAGGTTAAATTTTTAATTACAACCCACTCAGACAGAAAGAAAAATAAGATAGCTACAACACGATATTATTATTTTATTATTATTTTAATCATATACAAATGAAAAAAATTGTAATGCTTGCATCCAACAAGAATCTCTTGAAGGATTATTTTTTTTATTAAACATATTTTACCCCGTGACTTCTAATATTTAAAACTTACTAGCTTTTCAATTATTGTTGACCATTAACTTTTCATGCAAGTACTGTAAATCATACAATTTATAAATTAAAATTATATCCACACTGAACGAAGAGCGCACTACTGATCCCAGCGTTCACCCCACTGACTGACACTGACTGAGGTGCCAATGAAAATTTCTGCTTCCGCTGCACAGAGTAGTGTGTTCGCCCGTATAATCGCGGAGCTCATCCCAACCATTAGGGTGCTCGCACCAATAAGTCGCTCCTGAACCATCGTGGCGCGGACCCGATTATTTAGGCCAACACCGTACTGAGTGGGCCGCTGACCTCAATGTTCATGGAGTTTTTAAAATGAAAAATGCGCGCGTAAGTCTTTTTCGACGCACACGCGTGTCTAAAATCGGAATGTTTTGTTGATCAGCTGATCAGCTTGGAATCGTAAATCAGCTGTATACTTGTGCACGCATTTTTCATTTTTAGAACTCCGCGAACGGCGCGAACATTGAGGTCGACACCCCACACGGAGAAAAAAGCGCGGCTCTGACCACCGCGCGCCGTAGCTCTGAGAGACGTGCGAAGAAAAAAAACTTTCATCGCAGCGCTCAGCACTGCGGTTGCGATGCAGGCCACTGCGCTGCATGGTTGCCAGGGTAGCACTCCACATGGTTATTTGCGCGGCTCTCAGCACTTTGCGTGCAAACGTGAGAGCTGTGCGCTGCAGCAAAGAGCTTCGCGCCCACATATTGTTCATTGCTTTGCCCATACAGCAAAGAATAGTTTTTCGTGCGACACAGAAAGATACGCGGCGGAAAGGAGAGTCCCGCGCGTTGCAATACTGGGACTCGCGAGCACATGTTAGCATGTTACTGTAGATAATAAATAAACGTTACTAGCATGACGCAAAGGAAATTCGTCTGTATTTGAAAATCAGAGCTTTTTTTTGCCTCAATGCGTGTTTTTTTGTCTTAGTGCGTTTTTTCAGTGACTGAAACATTTACCGGTCGTAAATAGACGTATTCAATGCCGCTATACAGATACTCGAAGTAAATTTTTCTTGCATGTTTTGCAAAAAATGTATTTAATATAAATATGATCAATCGTAGTTTTTGCTTCGAAAAAACCAAACTTTTATGTGATTGTTTACTTGTCCACTTTTTTTAGGTTCGGTTTAACAATACGTAGTTATTTAATTTGTTGCATTATTATTTTTTTTTTTCACGAATTGAAGTATTTTATATCGAACAAAACAAAAATTGTCTTTTCACTATTAGGCTACAATAAAAGACAATGAATTATAAACAATTTGTAATCCAACACTCAAAATCAAACAATATATTTAACATTCGATAATTTATAATTAAAATCAATAGTAATAATATAATTTGTTAAATATGGTTATATTTATTTACAGTCCTTAGTCAATTCGGACCTATCTGTAACGTATCGAGTTGTGGGTTCGAGACGTTACTCTTCCAGTGACCGCTTAATAATGATAAAACGAAAATTTTAACTGGATTATATTTCTTTATTCTCACAACCTTGGTAATACAATTGATTAGGTACGGAAACTACCGAGCTTTGCGACCCAAAAATGACTAAGCCGCAAAAGGCACAAATTACTAGAAGCTCGCCTTTTTGTACCCTCGATTCGACATTTTGCATGACCATATTTGGTCATATACACGTTTCGCTAAAAACAAGATAGTAGGCTGAGTTGAAAAACATTTACCGGATGCTACAACTTATTTAGCAATCGGGGAATTCCAATGCGCGCTATCTAAACGGCTTTGCGAAATTACGACGAAAAATTGAATATTTAATGATACTTTCAATAGTTCTTACATTGATAAGAGTAAAAAAGTTCTTTTCTATGAACGATTCAAGAATATTCCTACAAGTTTTTTACATGTAAATTAGCATGTCACCGGGACGTGACATTCCTCCCCCCTCTGGTATGCACGTTCCTGTGCATTTATAATGAAAAGCGATAAAAAAAATAAATCTTAATGCTAATTACGCTAAAAAAAGAATAGGGAAAAAGATAACAATTAAATGTGACTGAGGATTTGCGGCTCGCGGTTACGCCCCTACCCTTTTAGCTTCGCGCACGTCCTCGTGTGCTTACAAGTGTATTAAAAATTTAGACGCCGAAGCGTTACAAAACAGAGTTGCAAAATTATGCGCTCGAGCATTTTTGTTTACACAATGTGTGTAGAAAGTATTTGCTGAAATGTTACAATTTTAAGAGAAATATGCGCACGAGAACAGGTTGAGATTATTTTACGTCTGGAAAAAAGAAATGATACTGACTTGATTTCTATTGTACTACTATTCTTATTTAACTGACAGTATTTCCGTCTAATATCTATATTCATATATTTATTTCTTCATCTTTTATTTATATTTTAAGGAGATAGATTAAACCACTACACTAGCTTTATCATCTTGCGTTGTGCTGTTGTTGCGATGTTACTGTGTGAAAGAAAGAGCAATGGTTTGTCCAAAAAGAAGTGATGACGAATAGTTTCCTGAACTAGAAATTTCACCCTGCCAGTTGGTTTGGTATAAGTCTAGGTGCGTTAATTTAGCGCTGTGATAGGTTTGCACAAAAAGTTGTAATGAGTCAACTTGCGCTTCATCGTGCGATGCCTCGATCATCCGAAAATTCTTCTATCGAAGGAAGACAACGTTGGTTTCTCTCAGCAAAGGTTCGCTTTTCGTAAGGTTGATCTTTAACTTTCTGATTGATTGTGAAAACTTCTTACGAGTTACCTATGAAGCTATGAGTGGTCTCTTTATAACATGATTTTTCTTTCAGATTTACACGCAATATATAATTTAAAATTGTTTTGAATATTAAGTACATCAAAAATCATCAAGTACTTCGCATTTTTCCGCGGTTGCCTGAGTTCAATGTCTTATGATCTACATGTTTCAATTTAAAAAATCGTTCTTGGCGTTAAATTAAGTGTATTGAAATTGTTGATTCTTAAAATGACACAAAATATTCTTTATAGCCTTATTTGACAACTACACATTTCTAGTAGTATCGAACGTAATTTTTTATTTTTTTTTTTTTAATCTTGCATTTGACATGCAAAACAAATCAAAACAAAATTCTTTCTAATAAAACCCATTTGACGATTATATTCTCTCTTCCTGTATCGAAATCTAACAAACAGGTCTTCTTTTAATAACGCTCGCATTCCCATGAACTTGCAAGTCACTCCAGGATAACAAAATATTATTACTGTTTTACAATCGGTCCTATGATATATGCTTAACAGTCTCAAATTCGGAAAATCTACATCGTTCAATCAGTTTATTGAAGTACTGTGAGTTTTTTAATCGTTTATTCGTTGTATTTGTATTTAACTGTTCATGTGGAGCGTAACACTAGCTCAAAAATGTAAAATGCTTCACTCACATGAGTAATGTTTTGTGTGATATTGATTGTATGTAAATGTTTATTATTTATTGTATGAAATATTTTTGTGTCGTTTTGAATCTGTAATAGATATTAGTTTGTAAGTTCTCCTGACTCAAGTGTAATCTTGGGGACTTTCATTTTTGGGAAATGTGCCCTTTTTACTCTCGCCATAGGAATTGTTCTTTCATTTTTCTCGTCGTCTATTACAACTACACAATTTTTTCCTGTATTTATTCTTATGACTTTGCAGGGGCCTCTATATTCGTCGTCAAGTTTGGTATTCCTTATTGGCTTTAGTTCAAATACCTAATCTCCTACTGTAAACTTTTGTATGTTCAGTTTTCGGTCGAAGTATCGTTTCGCCCTAACTTTGGAGTCCAATAAATTCGCTGCAGCATCTTCTCACAGGTCCTCTAGTTGCGCTGATAATTCTTCAAATAATCGTCGTATGTTGTGGCATCTTTACTCGGCTTGCTTGATGTAATTGCTCTGCATTCTTTCCCGTAGACGAGTTCAAATAGAGTGTACAGTGTACTCTCACTTTTAGATGTATTAAATGCCCACATCGCATACGTCAAGTATTTTGTTCAATGTTTCTCGTGGCTGGTGAAGAACTTCAAATATTCTGCAAGGGTTGCGTGCCTTCTTTCCAGCGAAGCATTCCTGTGGGTATAATATATTGAACAGAAAATTTGTTCGATTCCAAAAAGTTTTGTCAGTTGTGTATTAATTTCGCTTGTAAAGTATTTTTCGTTGTCCGAAATTATATATTTTGGCGCGCTCACTTGACAAAATATTTTCTCAGCAAGAGCGGTGGCGATGGTTTTACTGTCGATTTTTGGCACAGGAATGGTGAAGCTGTATTTTGTCAGCATACACATGGCCGTGAGGATGTACTGTAGTTTTAATGAGGCTGATGTGGTGGTGTAATTGGGCCGTATATGCCGATCGCTAATCTCTCAAAATTGTCCTTTCCGCCTTCTGTTAATACCGTGGGCATTTTCGTTTTCACTCTCGTTAACTTCTTTTTCTGACAGTCTTCGCATGATCTTACGTAGTCTTCAACTTGGCCTTTCATTCCGGTCCAGTAAAATTCTGATGCCAACCTGTCATACGTCTTGGTCATTCCTTTGTGGCCGTGAAAACCTCCGTGTATCTCTTTTATTATCTGCTGCCGTCTTTCTAATGGTGGTACTTGTATGCTTAAGCTGCAATATACAACTTTGACTGGTTAATCGTGGAAAGTTATTCTCAATTTTTCTTTGAGTTGTTCCCAATTTGCTGCGCTCATGATTTCAGTGTCTACGCTGATAGCGAATTTTCGAATTTCCAATTTCTTGACCATATTCTTGAGAGTTTGCAATGTTGACTCAAAATTTCTACTTAGCGGTAGTTCTTCTTCTGTTTGTTTGATGACCATACCAAGTGAAAACGGATCTCCGTGCTTGGCTTTCAAGACCTCTCTGACATTGTGCGCCTTTTCTGTTGTTTTAATCAACCTGTGTTCTTTCAATAGTCTTAGCATATTTGTTATTAGTGCGCCGTCTGTTGTTGTTAAGTATACTATATGGGTTCCTTCGTCGATTGCGTTTTTCCTAGATGTTACAAATTCTCCAATTGTTTCTTCGTTGCCGATTATTTTAGGTTTCTTTCGTAATGCCGTTTGTGTATTTTGTTCTTTGGAAGATTTTCTTCCTGGGTTGAGTTGATAAAATAGTACGTAGACTGGAGATGCGTTGAATACTTTCGGGTTATTCCTTGTAACGACTTCATCATTGAATGTATAATATTTTATTGGTCCTGTTCTTGCAATTGCTACGTAGTGTCCGGAATTTGATGTGTTTTCTAGTTTTTTGACCTTCGTTGTCGAATTTGTTTAATGTGAGGCATCAAACGTTGGGAGATTTTATCAGAGTATGTTTGATTGACGATTGGACCTTGTTTTTGCAGTTTTCTTAGTAGTAATCTTTTTCAAGTCTTTTTTCTAATCCAAAATAAGTTGTTATACTTTCGCTAACTGATTCGACTTCCGTTATTGGTAGTTGGAGTTGATTTGTAGTAATTCTAGAAATTGATTTTGTGTTGCAATTTTTGCAGGTAACTTCTGTTTCGATTTGCATGGAGAAAATTTTGGCGATGATATCAGTGTCCATTCCGATATGATAGAATGTTTCGCTTGTATTTTTTATTGTGTCTAAAATTTTACATAAGAATTCGTGAGCGTTTACCTGTTTCCCTGGGAGGATGCTTGACCAAATTTTCGTAAGTTTATTATGAATCTTAGTTGGTCTAATTGCTTCGCCGGTTTTCTTATGACATTCACGCAGTGTCTCTGCCATTATGCAGATAAAGCACTCGTTTGATATTTTGGTTTTCCCTTCAATACACTTCTCGTGGTCTATTAACCAACTAGTAAAAGCTGAGACGTGAAATAGTGCTTGAAGGGTGCTATTTAAGTAGCATGTGTTTCCCAAATTGTACATTCCAGAACGTACTGGAAGATCTTGTCGCCAACCGAGTTTTATTGTATTTCCTACCCTTTTATTTCCATTGTTCCTGATAGTAACCTCTTTACCTATATCCTTGATCGCTGAATCCGGTTTTTCGTTCGTATTTCCTATGTTCTCTACTAAATTTAATTCGTCCTCGGTGTTATCCATATCACTTATATTTTCTCTTGTATCCATATCTGTATTTGCCCTGTCTTGTTTGACTATTTCATTTTCTTTTTCGTTAGGACTATCTTGTTCCTGGTCATTTGCATTTTCGATGTCTTGAGTTGAAATAGCATCGTGGTATTTGTAAGCTCGTTTTTGTTTTCGAATTCATTTTATATTTCTCCGTTACTATTCTGTGCGTTTTTATCAATCTCAGTATTTTCATCCTCAGTTTCTTGTGCGTTTTTTTGCTTTCTAACTTTTCGCTTGGTTCGCCATCCGTTCTGAGGTTTTCTTGAATCAGAGCTGCTTGTAAACTTCATTTTTCTTTTGATTTCATGTAATGCATCTTTGTTTCCGTGCATTTTTCTTTCGTCTGTATTGTGCGAGGGTTTTGCTACCAAAGAGTTGTCAGAGAAGTAAATTATTTCAGACAATGCGTTATTATTATCAAGGTTATCTTTTCTTTAATTTAATCATCGATTTCATTATCAATTTCATCATCAATTTTCGTATCGTTATCGTTTTCGTTCATATCTTCATCATTTTTTTCATTTTCATTTATATATTTATTATTGTTTTCATTTACGCCTTCTGTGTCTTGATTATTCTTATCATCATCTTTCTTGTCTAAGTATTTCCTTAGCTGACTTCGTGTTCTGAATTTTTCTTGGTTTTCTTCATCCTCGCTATCAGCGTCCTCCGATTCCACTGATTCATAGGTCCAACGTTGTTTCTTTTCTTTTTTTTTCTAGGTTTTCTTACTACAGTTGTTTTTTGTTTTTCATCGTTCGTGTCGTATTCCCAGCAAGTTTTTTCGTTTTCCATGTCTGTGTTTCCGTTTTCGTTGTCCGCCTCGTAGTACCAATATTTCTTTTTCACCTTCTTTTTCTTTGCTTCGTCAAGTTGCCGTTTTTCTTGGATGATGTTTTCGGTGTTTTCCGTTTTTATTACGTTTTTATGAAATTTTATGACGTTTTTGCGTTCTACTTCGTTTCCAGTTCTTTTATTTACTTCCTGATCTTTGTTTTCTGTGTTTTCTTCTTGTTCCTTTTTACCCATCTTTTTCCTTTCTGACATCTCACTGTCTGTTGTATTCCTGTCTCGCTGTCGTTTTTGAGCTGTTGCTACGAAAAATTGGTCTTCTTTTTCTTGCTTTTTGTCTTCTACGACTGGGTTTCTGGAAAGGGCGTCGGCCACAACGTTGCTTGCTCTGGTACGATAGGCGATCTCATAGTCATCCTCTTCCAACAAGATTCGCCATCTCATTAGCCTTGCAGCTGGCTTTTTTGTCTTTGTTAGATGACTTAGTGGACAGTGGTCTGAGAGCAAGATGAATTTTTGTCCAAAAATGTAGGGTCGGAATTGTTCCACTGCGTAGACCAGGGCGAGCACCTTTTTTTTCTGTTATTGAATAATTTTCTTCTGCGGAATTCAGTGTCCTTGATGCGTAAACGATTAGTAGGTCTTTGCCTATTTCTCCCTGAGGCAACATACATCCGATAGCATAATTTGACGCATCGCAGCTGATTAAGAACGGCTTCTTGAAATCTGCTAGTTGCAGTATCGGTTCTTCCAGTAGTTTATTCCTTAGTCTGTCGAATGCCTCTTGGTGATGTTTTTCCCATTTGAATTTGATGTCTTTTTTTACTAATTGTGTCAGAGGTCTAGCGATTTTTGCAAAATTCTTTACAAATCTTCTGAAGTATGACACAAGTCCTAAAAATGATTTTTTTTCTTTGGATTACTTGGTGGAGGGTAATTTTTCAATGCTTCCAGTTTCTTTTCGTCAGGCTTTACTGATTTCTCTGAAATATGATGGCCTAAGTATACGACGTCTTTCTTTAGGAATTGGCACTTTTCAGGTTGTAATACCAAATTTGCGCTACGCAGTCTGTTCATTAATCTTTCGAATCTTTTACCATGTTCTTCGAGGTCCTTAGCAAAAATGATAATGTCGTCTATGTATACCAAACATTCGACATACGTCATACCTGCGAGTACGTTGTTCATCATTCTTGAGAAGCATACCTGGCTTGTTTTCAGACCAAATGGTAGTCTATTGAATTTATAAAACCCATTCATTGTTGCGAACGCTGTTTTATGTTTTGTTTCCGGATGGAGAGGTATCTGATGAAATCCGGACACCAAGTTAAAAGTGCTGAAGTACTTCGCGTCGCCTAGACAGTCCAACAAGGTGGCTATATTTTCCAACGGAAAATTGTCGCTTACTGTTTTCAAGTTCAGCTGGCGGAAATCGATGACCATTCTGTACCGTTTTTCTCGATCTGGGCTCGGTTTTTTGAATATTATCCATACTGGTGATGAATATGCACTTTGTGAGGGTTCGATGATACCATTTTTCAGCATCTCGTTGACTTGTTTGTTAATCTCTTCTCGCTGTGCTGGTGAAAAACGGTATTGGCACTTAGTTTTTACAGGAATTTCATCCGTTGTTTCGATTTTATGATATATGGTGTTGGTATGGCCTAAAGTTTCTCCTTCTAGATGAAAATCATCTTGGTATTCTCTTACAATTTTTTGGACGTGTTGTTTTTCTTCTTGGTCTAGGTTTTCGATTTCGATTTTTTTCATAATTTTACTGTACCGTTCTATCGTACATTCTTCTGCCGTGACTCGCAACATTTGAGCATTATTACTTTGATCTTTTTGTAAGTTTTTCTGTTGGTCCATTGGTAATATATGCTCGACTTCCCATAGTTCGATTGTTGGTCTTACTACTTTTACTTCCTCTTCATTTGCGTTGACGACATAGATATAAGCGATTCCGTTTCTGTTGGTGACTAACGCTTTTCCTAAGTATACTTTTGGTACTGTGCTTAATTTTAGAAAATACCCATATTCGATATCTTTGTTTGCTACCCGTATATACATCAACTGGCGTGACCTAGGAGGAAGTGTCGCGATGTCCTCGTTAAAAATGATTTCTTCTTTTCCAAAAATAATTGCCCTCTCTGCGTATGAAATGACAGCTCCTGTGTTTTCAAAAAAATTAGATCTCAGCATACCGTTGCATTGTATTGGAAAATCCGCATCGGCGACTTGGAAATTTTGTGTGTGGCCTCGTATATTCAGTTTAACTTGTCCTATTGTTTTTACTGATCCTCTAGTGATTCCTGTAATATTTAACTGGACGTTATCGTCTATTTCTACATTTTCCTTCAGGTGTGAGATTTTTATGATATTTATTGTGGCTTCCAAGTCAATTAAAAAAGTTCCATAGTTATTTATTAGTTCCTTCTTGATGAGGTCAACTATTGGTGATTGGGAAATTCTTCCGTCTGCGATTTTCATTGTTCCTCGACAGCGATGCGGTTAATTTGTGCATTTTTGGTGGTACCTGGGTACTGATGTGGGAGATTACCGCTCATCCGCATCAATCTGAAGTTTAAATCATCTCCGTTGTTTGAATTTTGTTGATAACCGTTGTATGCATTGTGCTGTCCCTGTTTTTCGCCTTCTTCCCTGTTTTGGTTCCAGTTTTTATTTTCTCTGGGGTCGCTGCGGCCTGAGAACTCGTTGTTTCGGGGGTTGAATTCGCGCGAGTTTGAGTTCCAATTATTTCTGTTGTTATAACGTCCTGTGGAGAGTATTTTTCGGATTGAATTCTCGTGAATTTGGGTTAAAGTTGTCGTTGTTTCCAGCGTCGTAATGCCTCAGGGGGTCGTCATTACGAGAGTCGAATTCATTCGTTTTTGGATTATAGTTACACTCGTCCGTCGATCCCTAGGAATTCTCAAGCTAGGAATCGGCCGGACGTCTAAATGAACTGCGAAGGGAAAAGTAAACACTCCCGAAATCCTCTATTGACTCCGAGCATCGATAGGCTGGTCACAGAATGTCCCATGCCGATCTACGGCTGCACGGCTCGGCCGGATGAGGCACTAGTGATTAATCATCTAGGGTACGATGGAAAAAAAAACGTCGTTTCGATCGCTCGGACATACCCCCGAGCGTTTCTAGCGATCGACGGACGAGTGTATTTCTTGCCCTCGGCTCGTATCGGTTTTGTGGCCCATTTTGGTAGTCGTTCCAGTTACCATTTGCCCCCCATTTTCTACCAGTTCCAGCTAATTCATTTTTTCTTGAGTTGAAACTTCGTGATGGTGTGTTCGTTGTCCAGTTGTTTCGTTGGTTCCCTCGCTGTTCGTTTTTTCTTTCTCGTTTATTGGGGAGCTGCGCATTTTGCACATTTCAGCAGTGTGTGCGCCTATTCTGTTGCAAAAATCGCAATACACGGTATTCCGATCGTTCAAATGGTAAAGTTTTCTGTTCCTTTATCGGGAGTCTTCGATCGCACGGGTCTCACACCAACGTTTTTCGCACTGCTTGGCTGCTCCAATAGCCTCAGCTTAGTTTTGAGGTTTGGAGCTTGTGACGCGTAGTTCAATTTCCGGTTTAAGGCCCGAAATGAATTTCCTGGTGGCCGTTTTTTCTAGTTCCTCAAGCCTGATTTTTCTGGCAGTTTCGTTAGTATTCACTTTTTCTATGGCTGTCTTCCCTCGGCGTAAAAGCTCGATTATTCGTGTGCCGAAACTTTCAGCGCCATCGTTGACGTCCTGGAATTCATTTTCGATGCGGCTCGTCCAATGGCCGATATCGTGCCCGTCATCGTACGCAATTATCAGTTGTTTTAAGAATTCTTTTAGCGTTTCGTAGTCCCCGAATCCTTTTCCAAAACGTCGATATGCATTTTCCTTGAGTTTCATAGTCAGCATAGCCATGAAAGTTCTTTCTTGTTCAGGTGCGATAAGGGAAAAAATTCGTTCGAGACTATGGCAAAATTCATGGACTGGCATATTGTGGCCGTCGAACACTGGTATAAATGCCGCTGCATCCTTGGGTTTCATAAATGAGTCTGTCCTGTTTCTTGTATAATTCTCATCGCAGTCAAGTTCCATTTTGTGTCACAGAGGAATATTGGGTTATCTGTTACAATTTTTTGAAGAAGAGAAGAACGTCGCTTCACAGCGAAGAACGTCGCTTCACAGCGAAAAACGTCGCTTCACGGCGAAAAAACGTCGCATCTCAGCGAAAAACGTCGCTTCACAGCGAAAAAATGTCGCTTTACAGCAAAAACGTCGCTTCACAGCGAAAAACGTCACTTCACAGCGAAAAAACGTCGCTTCACAGCGAAAAACGTCACTTCACAGCGAAAAACGTCGCTTCACAGCGAAGAAAAAAAACGAAAATGTTGTTTCACAATATCAAAGTATTATTTCAGTAATTTAGAAGATTCGGGCGCACAATCATACTCAGTAAAAAAATTTTTTTTCAAATGCATTGCAAGGTATAGCACTTTTTCCAAAGAAATAATTTTTTGTATAGAGATTATTTTTACTTGCGCCACAGCAGCGAGTGCGCATACAGCTTTCTCCATGTTGCGAAGTTGATGTTGTCGACGACAAATTTTAATTTTTGATTTTATCAACTATTATGCCGGTTTAGAGTAGCGTTACCGCTGCCACCAATGTAACGTTCCGAGTTGTGGGTTCGAGACGTTACTCTTCCAGTGACCGGTTAATAATGATAAAACGAACATTTTAACTGAATTATATTTCTTTATTCTCACAAACTTGGTAATACAATTAATTCGGTACGGAAACTACTGAGCTCGCCTTTTTCGCTCGCCTCTTTATACTCTCGATTCGACATTTTGCACGACCATATTTGGTCATATACACGTTTCGCTAAAAACAAGATAGTACGCTGAGTTGAAAAACATCTACCGCATGCTACAACTTATTTAGCAATTGGGGAATTCTAATGCGCGCTATCTAAACGGCTTTGCGAAATTACGACAAAAAATTGAATACCTAATGATACTTTTAATAGTTCTTACATTGATAAGAGTAAAAAGTTCTTTTCTATGAACGATTCTAGAATATTCCTACAAGTTTTTTATATGTAAATTAGCATGTCACCGGGACGTGACACTATTCTATTTTAAATATGGAAATATCGAATACTGAATTACTGATGACAAGTTTAATCATAAACTGTTTTATCTCATTTTCAAATGATAATTCTTTTTAATAATTTTCAATGATGTTATTTACACTTTGTTCTATTTTTGTATTTATGTATTTATTTACAATGAATCATTCATGAATATTAAATGATTTCTGACATTTTTTTTGTCTTAGCCAAATGCTTTTTAAGAATGAAATCCTTTCTGGATGTGCTAAGAAATGTTGTAAAGCATGAAAAATGTATTAGATTTTAAATACAGATGAATTTCCTCTGTGTCATGCTCATAATGTTTAATATCTACCGTAACATGCTAAGCAAAGATCAACATGTGCTCGCGCGTCCCAGCATTGCAATGATGCAAAGAAAAAGAACAATATGTGGGCGCGAGGCCCTGTGCTGCGGCGTACAGCTCTCACGTTCGCGCGCAAAGTGCCGAGAGCCGCGCAATTAACCACTGTGGCGCGCTACCCTGGCAACCACGCAGCGGAGTAGCCTGCATCGTAACCATAGTCCTGAGCGCTGCGGAGAAAGTTTTTTTTCTTCGCACGTCTCTCAGAGCTACACTGGGAGAATGGCCGAGTTGATTTTACTCGGAAACGAGTTGTTGACACTCGGCAGCCAAGTATCTTTAAGCAAACTAAAGTACTGGACGCCAAAGCTCATCTTTTAGGTTTATATACCAATTCCCCCACCCTTGCTTCAACGGGAGCGTGTTTAACACGGACCACGGGTGGCAACAGCCGTTCCTCGTTAAAGGTGACTTCAGGTCTAGTAGGCTGGCGTGAAAGAGCGTCAGCCAATTGATTTTCTCGACCTGCGAGAGAAATTCTGCGTCACTCGCGCTGTCGAGCCATCAGCTGATCAGCTTTCTGAATTGAAAAAGAGCTTCCCAAGAATTGGTACTTCCCCTTCCTTCTATCTCGGTCGCGCACCAGGCCTTAATCCGCGTTTTACACCTCACATTGCCTCATACTTTCTCTCCCTTTCTCGCTTACGCTCGAACATGAAATGAAACTCATTTATTCCGACCTGACATTATATTTTTACTCTCTCACTCTTACAGAATCTCAAAATTTCTCCCTACACTTGGAACATTGTCAAATATCACCTGACCTCCACCTATCCCGACCTAACATTACACTCTTACAGTGTTACAGACTTACGAAATCTCAAAATGACTCCTTAGACTCGAAACACGCTTGAATATCATCGACCTCCAACTATTTCGATCTAACATTACACTGTTACAGAACTACAGACTTACAAAATCTTAAAATTACCCCCCCAAAATGAAAACATTACAGTCTTACATCTCACAGTCTTACATTACACAAAAATCTCAAAATTACTCCTTGCAATCGAAAATATTACACTCTTACATCTTACAGTCTTACACCTTATATTGTAATATCCCGCAATTACTCCCTCCAAACGAAAACATTACAGTTTCACATTTTACAGTCTTACATTACAACGAAATTTCAATATTACTCCCTGCAATCGAAAATATCACTCTTTTATGTCTTACAGTCTTACGTTTTACAGAGTAAAATCTTCAAATTACTCCCTACATAAATTATATTATATAATAAATTACTTTCCCGAATAAATTACATTCTTGAAAAGTGATGATGCCGTCTAAGAATTTTTACTTCAATAATATGTTAAAATTTTGTTTGGGGAAAAAAAAATGATTATCATCTCGCTTCCTGTTGATTTTTTTTATTTGTTTCAATCGATAACCGTGATCAAAGTTAAAAAAAAAATTTGTCAAATAAACGAATACCAAAAAAAATAAAAAATTTGATTGAATAAATTAATTTTATCAGGTCAATAACAAAATGTCATTGTATAAGTAAACTCGATTAAGTATATGATAACTGATTTGTGTCTTTACTATTTCTCTCTCACTGTTGATTATTTCATTTTATTTAAATCGATGATTAGATTCATCTGATTCAAATTTTAAAAATGAATGATAAATATAGATAAAAACGTGAATAAATTAATTAATTGAGAGGAATTCGAATAGGACCGCTCGAAAAAATGAACCCTTTCTGCGTACATATTGACCAAACGGAAAATGCGGTCCAGCGTGTTGTTTCTAGCTATCATACTACGAAGTTCCATGCTCTGTGTGTGACCGGCGAGTAGCCGATAAAAAAACATCAAATCAGCCCTCAACCGTCGGCCTTCCAATGAAGGAACCCCGTATCGCATCTCAAAAGCCTGATACTCATGACAGTCACGGGAAATCGGGCTACCTGATAACCCTGTAAGGCGCCTCAAAAATCTATGTTGGACCCTCTCAAGATCGCGTAAATCACCGCTAGCACACGGAGACCAGACAGGAGATGCATACTCCAGCAAAGGCCTCACTAATGTTAGATACATTTTTCTATATGTACTGGGATCCCTAAAATCAGTACACACCCTGTATATGAATCCCAGCATACGAGAGGCCCTCAATGATATACACTCTATGTGCCGAGAAAAGGACAGTGTAGATGTATACGTCATATCAAGATCAACCCCCTCATACGCACTCACGATTCCCACCGAATCAATGGAGTACGGGTAATTGACAGGCGCAGTACACCGTGTAAACCTCATGACCTTACACTTCAATGGATTCAAATCCAACCCATTCCTTTTTGACCACACCACTACACTGTCCAAATCTCCCTGAAGTCTACGAGCATCATCCTCACACTCAACCTTAAAAAAAAATTTCGCATCATCAGCAAATATGAGTCTTACAATACTTGATCCCCTGTAATATGTCATTTATGAAAACATTGACAAGAAGTGATCCCAAATAGGATCCTTGTGGGACCCCCGATGTTACACTCACAGGAACCGACTTAAAGCCACCAATGCACACTGTCTGGGTGCGACCTGATAAATAGCTTTCTAACCAGCGAATCATCGGCCTCCCCAACCCATAATGCCGCAGCTTATCCAAGAGAATCGAGTGATTCACTCGGTCAAACGCCTTCGAGAAATCCGTGTACATCACATCAACTTGAGCACCACGATCCATCGCATCAAACAAATAGGCATTAAATATTGTCACATTCGTAACGGTCGACTTACCTACCGAAAAACCGTGCTGTTCATCAATCATAATACGTGAAAATTTATGAGACAAGTGGGTGCAAACGAGATTCTCAAAAAGTTTCGGCACCGCATTAAGTGCAGAAATCGGCCGGTAATTCGCCACGTCCGACCTATCACCACATTTATGTATTGACGTTATCCTACTCTCTTTCCAAGCTGATGGCATACATCCCGTAGATAAAGACATATTAAACAAAATCCAGAGAGGACGTAAAATCGAAAATAAGCAGCCGCATAAAAATAAATTCGGTATACCATCCGGACCTGGTCCAACATCAGGCCTGAGACGAGAAACCTCCGTAAAAACCTCCTCCAAAGAAAGTTGCAAAACATCTAAATCCACCGCGTCCACATAATCGCAGGACCCCTAAGCAGGTACAGAAGACGACAAAAATGACTCAAAATGCTGAGAAAATAATCCGGCGCTTTCTTCAGGGCCCGATGCCGAAATAGAGTCTAGGAAAACCACATACGGCAATGAATTATCTCTTTTCAACGAGCTTATATATTTCCGGGAATTTCTCGCGTTGAACATTACCGATTCCTCAACAGTGCGCATATATTCCCTAAGTAATAACCAGGCCTTCATCTTACATTCTAAACGCAATCCTGAAAATACATCATAATTATATCTTGTACGCATAGTCTTATAGTTCACATGGGCTATCTTCTTCCTGACGATTAGACTCCTCAAATCCGCATTAAACCACGAGGGAAAGCTATCATGCCTAATTCTCTTTTTCGGAACGAAATTATCAACAATCCTAAGCAGTACATCATAAAACACGCATACAGTCTGGTCGATACTCAAATCTCCAAACAGTCGATCCCAATCTATGTAATTCAATACTCTGTTGATGGAATCGTAATTAGCGCGTTTAAAGTCATATATAACCCTATCTTTATTGCAAAGATGAAATCTATTAACAAGATCAAATTTCAAGGTCAAAGCCGGATGATGTCTATTGATATTCACAAACGGTTTTATTACAGAAAAAATCTCACAATTCAATTTACGAGCAAAAAAGAAATCCAACAATTTATCATTAACATTCCGTACAGAATTCAATTGAAATAAATTCAATTGTCCGGTGATTGATGCAAGTACCTTAGTTTTATCGATGATCAACGAAGTAGCTGATGGTGCAGCAAGAAATGAGGATCCATATTCATCATGAGTCCAGCTGTTGTGAGGCAAGTTGAAATCACCAGACAGGAATAATTCGTGGTCCCGGAATCGAGCATGCAAGTCGATCAAAGTATGACCATAGGTCTCGTAGGCACTGATGGGACTTGCAGGAGGTAGATACACAGCACTCACAATAGCATTACTATGATTAAGACGAATTTTCACATAAAGTTGTTCTAATGTCGAGCCCAGAATGTCAACCCGTGAGGAAAAAATGTCTTTATGAACTGCTATAAGCACACCACCACCTCACTCATGCACACTCGTTTCTATCGATCTGTCACAACGATAAACCTTGTAGTCACTAAGTCCAAGTTCTGCATCCAAGATTCCACCGTGCAATCACGTCTCAATGAGTATAATAATGTCTATGTGATACGATAGAACAGCTTATGCCTCCCGAAATTCACGTAATTTAGTCCGTAAACCGCGAACATTCTGCACATAAAAAGTCAATCGACAAGCATCTAGTTGACAGCCATATCCGGTGCGACCCCGTTTCCCTTTTTAACAATCGTTGGAGTCCCAGATACATATTTTATCATAATATCTCTCTCACCATTTCTTATACGATTATCAAGTTGTTCGCGAAGATTCTTGAGATAGTCTCGTTGACTTGGTGTCTGATCGGACCTCACCGAAATGCCACGAGAACTGAAAAACTTATTGTTCCGAAAAAGTACACAAACCTCGTATTCAGTATCGAACACCAGCTTCAGTGGACGCCCAGAATTACCACGTCTTTTGCCAAGGTGGAACGCGGATCGAGCAGTCAGCGGTATCGGTAATGAGGCCAAAATATCGTTTATCGCAGACAGATCCGCAGCTGCGTTTCCTTCTTCCGCAAAATTAAATAGTATGACGTTCCTTGCTCGGCGAGAACGCTCAGCAATCGCGCGATGAAAAGCCTCTGCATTTTCAAGTCATAGATGAAGAACGGGAACTTTCAAGCGCCACAAGACGAGCCTCATGATCATCAACCTGTATCTGAATCGCATTCAATGAATCAGCCACAATACTTGGAAGCTCGTTCTTGATTTTCATGAAAAGCGTATCGAGTGAAATGGTGAGGTCGTGCATGGTCACTGCCACGTTATCTGGCATAGATTGTGCCTTTCCACAACAGTCCGTAAATCCACCATTCGGTAAAAGTGTCTGTTTCCCGGCACACCCGAAATGATAAGGCGCCGCGCAGAGGGGGCATTGAGTCATCTTCGATTGAGGGGCAGCAACTTTTCCACAACCGGTACAATGTTTTGATGTGTTTCTCGACAACAAACCAGCAGGTGTCGACATTTTGTCACTTCAAAACAGAAATCTCGAAAGTTCCAGAAAGTAAATACGAATGTCCAGAGGTTATAAAGCAATTCCGATTTTAAATGTACAATGTTCGCGAAACACGTGAGAACTCCACACCACAGCATATTGCTTCTTACTCCTGATTTCATTTTATGTAATTTCATTTTACAACTAACTTATTGATTATACTTCTTCATACACCCATTAATTTATATAAAATTTGAGATTTTGAAAACGCGTTTGTTTTTTTATGATTTTTCCTATAAACAATAGTTGAAGTATTGAAAATCGTTTTCTTTTAATGAATTATAGTAATAAATTATAGAAGAGAAAAAAAAAATATTTCGAATCGTTTCCTTTTATTTTTAAAATTATTGAGTTTAAATATAACTTCAGTTTCACATTTCGATTTCAAATTTTTTTCAAAACTTTTGAGTAAAACTTTATGGTTACCTCAACATTTATACTTGTTCATTAATTTGAAAAATGCGATTTCTGAAATGTGCGTTACTTATTTGTTATTCTTTTAAAGGTTTAAGTATGAAAATCCGACTTGTATTATTAAAAAAAAATTTTACCGACGTCAAATTCATATTGTTTTGAAATGTTTATTTTTCATAAACGTAATCCATTCCGGTGAAAAAAAAAAAAACAAACAAACAAACATTTTTCGTGTGTGTATCTGTAGCCAAGTATGAATATTTTTGAAACTCGAGAGTACAGACAAATTTCCCGTCAACTTAATACTTGGGTGTTGGAATTTTGATTCATATATGTACACTCATACCTGCTTAGCAGGGACTGCTCGGAGCTCGAGCCTCTCCTAACAACCATAGGCCGTTTTTTTCGTGCCCCGTCGAGATGACTGAGACCCAGGAGTACTGAACTACTACGAATAAAACGGCTATTAAAATTCCGCAACGAGCCAAACGATAGGTTTCGTCACTCGAAATGCTGGTGACTGCCGAGTTAACGCTTCATGGTACATTAGGCCGAGACTCAAGTCCCAGTATCTCATTTCCCCTCTAAACAGGTATAAGTGTAGTGTAAAGTGTGAATTTTTCATATTTTGAATCATGAAAAAATGTTAATTTATCTGAATATGTAAAAAAAATGTTCTATACCCACAATTTTTAAAATGAGAAACAAATATATGAATTTGATTTCTTTTATTATTATTTTTATACTCTATTCGTAGTTTTAAAAATTTTCGGTGTATTCAAATTATAATTTACGGCCTGTCATGTAAACTCTTTCTTGAAAAATTTCATTTTCAAAATTATATATAATAATAATAATAATAATAATAATAATAATAATAATAATAATAATAATAATAATAATAATAATAATAATAGCAATAATAATAATAAATATTATATTTCGTAACAGGCACGGATGTGCGAATTTGACGAAACGGGGAAATTACAGTCCGAGGCGAAGCCCAGGACTGTAACCCGTTTTGCCTATGAGCACATCCGTGCCTGTTACGAACGATATTTTATGTACCGAGGGCATAGAAAACGCGTTTAGAGATATCGAGCTGGCATAGAAACGCGTTTTCTATGCCAGAGGTACATAAAAGATTTTTTGTGCTATAAGTACTTTATGTGCATTCATTTGTTTTAGGTCATGTTGGTAGAATACTTTTCAACAGCCTATTTTACAAAGATTTTCCTGGCTTACGGAGCTATATATATGAGTTTAAGTATATTTACTTTATATATAAAAACAATTTTCAAATAAAAATTGTAAAGTAAAAAAAAAAAATTATTATTGGATAAGTAAACAAATGATTAAGGACTTTTTTTTCTTCATTTCCCTCTCGCTGTTCATTTTGATTTTTTCGTTTTATTGAAATCTATAATCATACGTATTTATTGATGAATAATAAATTTGAATTAAATTTGGTGTATAAATAAATATTTAATAATCATTTTTTCTTTTTTCAGCTCCTTGTTGATTTTTTTGTTTTGTTTCAATCGATAACCATGATCAAAGTTGAGAAAAAAAGATTTGTCAAATTAACAAATACCAAAATGAATAAAAAAGTTTTATTGAATAAATTAAATCGATCGGGTTGATAAGAACATGTCATTGTTTAAATAAATTCGATCAAATATATGATAACATATAATAGTTTTCGCTATTTCTCTCTCCCTGTTGATTATTTCATTTCATTGAAATCTGTGATTGTATTGAAATAATTCAAATTTGAAAAACTCATGATTCAAACAGATAAATACGTAAATAAATTTGATTGAATAAATAAATCGATTTGAAGGAATGTGATACAGTATTTCAATAAATCAATTTGATCCAGTAAATAATTAACAAATTATTTATTTATTTGGAATTTACTACTCTAAAAATGCGGGTTTATCATTCGTTATTTTTTTCAAGAGAAAAAAAATATTGGAAGCCGACTTGTTTCAGTTTTAAAATTTTTGACTTACCGTCAAATTTACATTTTTGTTTCGAAATTTGGATTTTTAATCTATGTGTTACATTTAAACTTTAGAAAAAGGAAAAATTTGTGTTCGCACATGTACTCATGTATACAAATTTTTTAAACTATCATGTAATAAAACAAATTTTGGAAATGATTTAAATTATCATGTACATTAACTTCGACAATCTTACAAAAACGTAGTAAGTTGTACGTTTTAATACATTATTGTAAATATTTACCGGAATTTTCAAAAGTATATTTAACATCGATATTCTGTAGCCCGAGCGAAAATAGTTACGAATGATGAAATCATTAATCTCTCTAACGAGAACGAAATCTTGCAAATCAAGTGAAATTCTTAATACAGACGAGGTAGATAATTTTAATCATTTTAAAGTGATAATTTTTTTACACTCCTTATTCTTCAGAATCAAATTTACTCTTTATTGAGTTAGAACACTGCCATTGAAACTTACAGTGATTTTTAACTCTTTTGGAGTGAGAAGCCACTAAAAAATAGTGCAATTGTACCCTTCTTGGAATTAAATTGAACTTATTTTTCACGGTAAGTTTGACTGAAATGTTGTAAAATTTAATTTATTTTATAGTGCCAATTCACTCTGAGTTTGAGTGGCAGTACATCGACTCGATGAAAAGTAAAAATTAACTCTGAGGAATTCAGAGAGAAGGTTTTCCAAAATTCTTAAATTTTTAAATTTCTAAAAACATTCAAGTCTCTACTTGAGTATAATTTAGAAAATAAATGAGCGAATCAAGTATACAAATTTAATATTTTTTTACTTTTTGTGTGTTTATGATACTAGCCAAAGACGTCGACAAAGCAGCTGTCGAAAATGAATTGAGGATTCTCCAAATTTATGCGTTAAATGAGATCGTCGATTCAAAAGAAGAAACAAATGTCGATATTGTAGATTTTTGGATCGCCGTGTGGAACATTCGAAATGCGCAAGGACAGAAGATGTTCGGCAATTTAGCAGGGTTTGCTCTCCGAGTGCTTTCATTACCTATCAGTAATGCGGTCATGGGAAGGGTGTTCAGTATAATGAATATTGTAAAATCCAAAATTCGCAATCGACTGAGTATCCCAATGCTTGTAGCGATTTTGCGGATTCGCATTCACCTCTCAGTGATTGGGAAGTGTTGTTTTGAACTTGAACTAACTTAACGTATGTTAGAGTTCTTCAATTCCAAAATGTACGAGTCGCAAAATCCAACTGTTGGCAATGAAAAAAATTCTGTCTCTGATGATACGAATGATAACAATTTTGAAGATGTTATTACGCTTTTTGCTGACGCTGGCGACGAGAACGCGAAAGTTTGCGATATTTAATAAACATATTTATTAGAACGCAGGTTTGTTTACTCTATACTTTCATGATTTAAAACATGAAATGGACATTTTATTGATACGTGCTAATTGCAACAAATGTCGAGAAACTCATGCATGAATACTTCCTGACGTGTATTTTAAAGTTACAATTGATATCTTAGACAGGTAATCAGAGATTAAACTTTAAGCGACTGACCGAACAATTTTCGATTTTTCTTATTTGAATGTCTTAAGACCATTCGCGATGCGCTTCTTTTTGCCGAAAATTTAGTGTATGTTTCAGGCAATTTTTTTTAGATAGAAAATGAAGGAGAATAATGGTAGGTTTAAGAATAACTTGGATAATTCTGTGGCTTCCTGCCATAACAGAGAAAGTCACACATCTCATAACGTTCAAAATGTCATCAGAATAATATTTAAAATGTGCCTTATGGCATAAGTGACTTTCTTTGTTATGGCGGCAAGCCACAGAGTTATTATACGATGCAGAATTATTTGAAGGAAAAACAACTACGTTTTCCGCGAAAATTTTCTAATAAAAACAAATTGTTTAACGCTTTTTGCCCAATCACCTGCACCGATAATTTACTCCCACTAATTAATTTTTCTTTTGCCAGTAAAACAAAAACAAAAAAAAAAAAACACTACCATTGTCTCTGAATCAAAATCTTTCACTTGGGTATTTTTTTCAATAAAGAAGAATATACTTTGGGTCGGATGTACATAATAATAATGTCATTCAAATGGAATACATTTCCTTTATGTGCAAGTATGTCGCTGGAAGTATTAGAATCTTGACTCTGCGTTCTGCTTATAATCGGAACTGTTAACAAAAAATATGCAACAAATTATAAATCAAATATTGTGTACCGAGTTTTGGCACACTCATAATGATATACTATGAGCGTGTTCAGAGTGCATCAATGGTCAAAAAATATGACTAACCAGCTCATTGCCAACGAATTGCAAATCAGTCTTTTTCTGATCCTTTCAAGGCAATGTAATAAAAATCTTTTAAGGATCCCTAGATCTTTATAAAATGAATGTATGGAAATTTTTCAAGGAATGAATTCTCGATACGTTTTTGACGTTATGAGAATTAAAATAACTTTTGAGGAAAATGGGATAACTATATGGTTCTGATGAAGATCGCAGTTATAAAGGTACATACATACATGCAGTTAGCATCTGACGTATAAAGTGAGGTTAAGTTTTAAAAACCCTAGGACAAGACTATATTAAGTGCAAGGAAACAAGTGAAAGCGTTTTTTTTTTTTTCATTTCACACGAAAGAATTACTTTTCAAACAATAAAATTTCTCTAAAAATAATATTTCTCTATGCTCATAAATTAAATTGAAAAAGTAATTTAAAGCAATAATTACACACTACGTTGCTAGTAACACTAAAAAAACCCTTGAATACTATTGATGGTTTATTCATAAACCACATTCAATTTTTTGCGTCATCACAATGAAAAATGATTAAAAATACATTATCGTGAAGAAAAAACGATCATAATCAATTTGCAAGGCAGTTATAAAGCAGTATTCGAAGCGGGCCGTCGCTTGTCTTTGAACATCAAATAATCAGTTGCTGGTATAATAATAATATTTCGCTCAACTTTTTCTTAAAAGGTAATTTTTTTTTAAGGAAAGAAATTAATATTACAAATGTAGATCGATGTGACGTTGCGGATATCACAGCTTTCGTTTGTGTAACGTTTATTTGATAATTGACGAATTGTTGAATATCACAACTTTCATATTGGGGTCAGAATTTCTCAAACGGATTACCCAAATTGGATGAGAATTCAAATCGACTTAAAATTGATTTTTTACGAGAGTGTTTACCATTCCTGACATAAATCCAAAGTGATTTCGTTTAAAATTTTTTTTTGTTTATAATATTAACAATCAAAGATTTTCATTACTTTTTTTTACAGAATTACAATGATTTTTTTTTTATTTAAGAACTTTAAATTTCATATAAAAATTTTATAATTGTTTATAACAAATTGATAAACTAATGTCTTCTTCATCGGATTTCGACTGGGAAAAAAAACCACATATACTTCATTTAGTTATCTTTCATATACCGTTGAAAAAAAAAATCTTCCGCATTTTGGGAACGGTCCAATTTGGTCGAAAACATAGTCGCGCGAGGTACCAAAACTGTGCCGTTCGCTTGCACGCATTTATTTTTTACCGCGCAAATACTTCGTGCTATGGAAAAAAAATTTCTTGAAAGAATGGAATTTTGAATTGTATATAGGAATTATACAATCTTGACATCAATTTATTGAAATTTAGCACAAAATAGGTAGTATTTTCAAGGAGGATATACTCCTCAATCAGATCACCCAAAGATGGTCAAAAATTACTTTTACTCGTTATGGTATTTTTTCGACCGGTATTGACAATGTGAACTAAAATCCAGATTGATTCTGCAAAAAGATTTTTTGTCATTATTATTATTAATTGTTGTTTCTAGTCATTTTTTGTCACCCAATCACTGACGATCAATTTCGCCAATTTAAACGATTCCGACTATATTTTATTTACTTTCGGATATCAATTATTTGTAAATTTTCCCTAGCAGAAAATTTAATTTTAGTCGTTTTTAGATGGACTAGGAAATATATAAAAGTAACAAAATACTTACTTCAAAGATTTAATGTTCAAACATTTAATAATTTTGTTCAAACATTTAATAATTTTGTTCAAACATTTAATAAGGATTTTCAATTACCAGCTAATTCCCATGGCCAGTTTTTTAAATTGGACAAAGATGCATTTGAAAAACATTTGGATGGAGATAAGTATTGAATTTTTTCAATGATAGCAATGTTGTTAGGCATTCTTTTGCACAACTCCTTACAAAGTCTTATTAAAAATCTAAAGGCTCTTTGACGCACGACCGTCAAGTTGGTTGGAGAAGTTCTCGCTTTTTTTTCAGCCTCCTCAAATGCAATTCCGAAATCAATCGCATTCAGCGGCAAACAAGAATTTCCGAATTCAGAGTCGATTTTCCTAAAGCTTGATTGATACTCTCAATTTCCGTTCTCATTAAAACTCCGGTTTCAAATTGTATTTGCTTGAGAAACATCGGTTTTATGAATCTTCTTGCAGTTGAAAGCAAATATCTGCGCACATCTGAGTAGAGTTTCGTGATGTCTGCGTTCGTGCTTTGGAAAGACTTGTTCAATTTAAAATATCTTCTAAAATTGGGTTCAAAAACATTAAATACAACCAATTACAAGGATCGTTATAGGCATCATTCAAAAGTCTCGACATGTAGCACTTTTCGGTTCCAGTACCATTTGCTACAATACTGAAGTGCAATTTCAACTCTGGGAACTGATCGATAATAACACAAGTGGATCCATAAAATGCGAGCCATCGCGTCGCCGACAATTGCACAAGTTTGATAGGTATTTTCCCATTGTTCAAGATTTGGTGAAGATCCTTATATTTTGTCTGAAAAAAAAAGTTTGGGACATCAACTCTCAATATACCTTGTCTCAATTCCATAAACTTTTAAGACTTAAGAATTCACTTTATGCTAGTGAAAATGTTGAAAATCAAACTCAAGTGGAATTTTCACTCTGTTTAGAGTGATAAATAAACCTAACAAGAAAAAACTGAATAGAGTTTTACTCATAGAAAAGATATATTTTTTTGATCAAAGTCATCACTCTAAAACGAGTAATTTTTCACTCATTTCGAGTGAAATTTTCACTTGAGCTTGATTTGCAGCATTTTCACTCTCTTTTGGTGAAAATTTTGTCGAAAAAATGCAGAAAGTAGAAAACTCTCAATAGAGTTAATTTCCTCTCTCTATTGAGTCAAAATACTGCCAGTCAAACTTTGAGTAAATTTTCACTCTAATGTAAATATCACTCTTAAATCATAGTTAGTTTTCACTCTAAAAAATTAGTTAAATTTCACTATTTTCGAGTGACATTTCAGTCCAGAAGAGTGAATAATCACTCAAAGTTTTAGTGGACGTATTTTGACTCGATAAAGAATGAAAATTCACGCTAAAGCGTTAGAGAGTAATGAAACTTCCCTAAAAGCCACGATTTATATTTTTTGTGTACTTTTCCCATGGGTATGTATATATTTTTGGAATTTGTTTAAGTAGCACTATTTTGATTCAATGTGGAGTGAAAATTTACTCTTAAATATTTGCAAAATCAAATAAAAGATAATAGAGGGCAATTCTTCACACGTCTTTCCTGCGCATAAGTGTAAGGAATGCGCGACGCATTGAAAAAGCTGCGGATGTGGTAAATCTTTTTTCAAAAGAGCAAATAAAGAATTGTTTTTTCCAACTACATTGCTAGCTCCATCTGTTCCAATAGCGACTAAATTTTCAAAATTTAAGCCTGTTGTTTCGAGGAATTTCAGAAAGTACATTTTCAAATTATCAGCCGTAGCAGATTCAGTGATTTCACAAAATCCCAAGAAATCTGTAACGATCTGATTGCGTTTTACGCTGAAATAGCGTACACAAAATGCCACATATTTTATGACGGAGCAATCAGTTGATTTGTCAATCACTAAAGAATAAGCTTAGTTATTCAAGTCTTCCAAAATTTCTTGCAAAAAAGCAGGCGCCACCACATTCAGTAAAATTTTGGAGCATTTGGTTCTGTGTAAACGCAATCTTTCCAAATCAGTTCGACAGCCAAGTAATTTTAATATCTCGCACAAGTGGTCGACACTCTTCATTGAACCGTGCATGTCGGCAAAAATTGAAAGTTTGATGTCACTACATTTTTGGGACGTTGATATTTTTGGCAAAATACCTGAAAATAGAAGTTTGTTGTGAGTTTTAACATTGCCGATTCTGAAAAAACTCGCAATATAATATTTTATTCTAAATTGTACGAAAAATTCAGGTCAAAATTTCCGATTTTTCAAAAATTTAGAATGTGTATAAAATTTATCCCAAATTTTCTATGAGCATCATCAAATATTAATGATTATGTTGATGTTTTCTAAAAAATTTCTAACAAATTTTTGACGGAACGTATTTTTATTGTATAAATTTTTATTATTGTTAATTAATAATGATTTATTTACTTTTATTACATAATATTCAAACGCTTTATTATAGGCATCATAACCTACAACCCAACGTGGAAAATATGGCGAGTGATTCTGGTGGTGTTGAAGACTTGGAAAAGATATCGTACAAATGCTGCAAACGTGAGTTACGGAATGTTATTTGTAATGTTTGTGGAGGTGCGTATCACAAGAACTGCATCGAGAAATTTGATATTCAAGTCAGAGGTATTGATGGATCCAGAATACAATGCTGTGGGTCAAGTGACGAAGAATCTGATGTTTCAATACTGAAGCAAGTACAAAGTGAGAATGATACACTCAAAAAAGAGCTGGTTTTCTTACGAAAAAAGCACCAGGAAGAAATTGAGCGTTTCACGAAAACAAAGAACATAGATCAGGTTATTTACATACAGATTGAGAAAGCGGAATCGGAAATTCTACTGCTGAAAAGCATAATTAATGAGAAAGAAGAGAATAATCGAATTATGAGAAATGAAATCGCTCTTTTACAAGAAAACAAAACGCTTGTAGAGGCGCATAACAAAGATAAGGAAGTAAACAGTAGAACGTACGTCGGAGTTCTACAGTCAACACCGATGAAAAAATTAGATAAAAAAACAAATACTCCTTGGATTTATGTCAAGACAAGGCAAACACAAGATGCAAAGAATGCAAAGAAAATAATTACAAGCAAAGTAAATACGAGCAAAATCGGAATAAAAGTGAAAGATATTAGAAGCTCAAAAAATGGAGAAATTAGGATAAAGTGTGCGCATAAAGATAAAGTGAAGAAATTGGAGACTACTTTGAAAGAGAATCTACCTGACGATTTCTCGGTCAGGATTGAGGAACTCCAAAAAACCTAGAATTAAAATCATTGGCATTGAGAGAGAATTCAAGAACGAAGAACTTGAGGATTGTATTCTACGACAGAACTTCGATAAGATTATCAATGAAAACAAGAAAAACATTCAGGTTGTCCACATTCAAAAAGTCAAACAAGCTGGGAAATATATAACATACGTCGAAGTAAGCCCTTTTTGTTACCGACAGCTGATGAAGGAAGGAAGGATATACATCGGATGGCAACGTTGTCGATTGTTTGAAGATGTCAATTTGAATAGATGTTACAGATGTTGCGGTTACTTTCATAGCGGCAAAAAGTGCAATAGGGATTTTTTTGTAAACATTGTGCAGGTAATCATGATAGTAGAAATGAATGATGAAATGAATTGTGAGACATATCTTAATTTGAGGAAGATGAGGATAGATAGGAATTACTATGCATAGGGCCATTTATTGTGATTTCCGTTCATTGGATGTAGTGATTTGGATTTGGATTATTGTTTCTATTTTCTGTTTTTTCTTCGTGTTTCTTCATGTCGGAGGGTATAAATGGA
Source organism: Platygaster robiniae (assembly GCA_028476575.1). Classification (NCBI taxonomy): domain Eukaryota; kingdom Metazoa; phylum Arthropoda; class Insecta; order Hymenoptera; family Platygastridae; genus Platygaster; species Platygaster robiniae. The sequence continues at coordinate 11,510,070 of CM052023.1, read as the reverse complement.
ATAATAAGTGATAGGAGCATCGAGACCAAGAAATGTAAAAATTCAAAAATTCTTGACCAATTGGTTGAAAGGGGTGGTCTTTTGATTTTTCACGTGAATATCCGTAGTCTCAGTAGACATTTTGAGGAACTCAAATTGACGATACATAGCATGTCTAGGAGACCTGATGTCATTATTTTTACTGAATCATTTAGAATTATATTCAAAAAGGAATTTGAGATAAAGAATTATGAAATATTTTGTAAAAATAGTGACAGTAACAGAAATGAAGGTACTGTTATTTACATTTCTAAAACATGTAACTATGAGGTATCAGGCGTTACTATAGAAGTGATAGAAGCTTTCAATATACAGATCATAGTTGGAGAGATTATATTGTTAATAACAGCTTTCTATAGGCCTCACACAGTTGATAAGAATCAATTTGTAAAGAATTTAGCTACTTTTTTAGATCAGTACAAAGACTACAGAATTCACTTCATTATAGGGGACATGAATTTGGATATTACAAGAACTACCACATTTATTAATAAATATATGAATAACTATCATCAAAGGGGCTACCTTTCATTCATAAATGATTATACGCGGGTTTCTACGAGGTCTAGGTCGTGTATCGATCATATTTTTGATAAAAGTAAATTAACCAATGACAGACGACTTTTACAGATCATTTTACTACATTACTACACGTAAATACGAAGTTAGACAGGCAGAAATGCAGACAGACAGCAAAAATAACGAGAATAGATTACAATAATTTTCAGAACTTGATGTATATGGAAGATTGGCAGGCAGTATATAAGGAAATTGACGTTGATTGCATGGTCTGTACTTTTGTAAATATTGTTGAAAATCATTTGAAGTAATCTACAAAGTTTTTCACAGTCAAGAACCGGATAAGGAAAAGAATGGAATGGATGACTGATGAATTAGCATGGAAGTGTAAGAAACGTGACGCTATGTATAATGGAATGATTAAACATCCACAATGTAATGATTTTAAATTAAAATTTTATGATTACAGGAATGGATTGATTAAGTTGTTAAAGGGCTAAGCGCGATTATTTTAGAACACATTTAAATAATGTAAATAAAGATCTAAAGAAAATATGGGATTTTGTAAATAACCTTATTGATAAAAAGAATAAGAAGGGAAAAGGAATTAGTATTATAAAATCAGGGGATTCATCTAGATTTGTAAGAGAACCAAATGATATTGCCTTTGAATTTAATAGATTTTTCAATGGGATTGGCTCAAAGCTAGCAGGTTCTATTACAAGGGACAGAAAATTACCTTCGAGATTTCGGACGTAAAGAATTCGATATATCTTGCTCCTACAGATGAACACGAAATTAATGAAATTATTAATGGATTGAAGGTGAATAGATCCGCAGGTGTAGATTTCATAAGTGTGAAAATTATCAAGATGATTGAATTGTACACAATCAGCCCACTTACGTACATCATCAATAGTCTATAGATTGTGGTATTTGGCCTAGGGAGTGGAAAAGGGCTGAAATAATACCTTTATTTAAATCAGGAGATGAGAAATTATTAACAAATTACAGACCCATTTCATTTATTTCTAATATGGCAAAAATTTTTGAAAAGATAATTAGGAAAAGGATGATAAATTTTATAGCTAAAGAGAATTTAATCAATTCGATACAATTTGGGTTTCAGATAGGTAGATCTTCTACTGATGAATTAAACTATGTCTCAGAAAGAATTTACACTGCAATAAACGATTCTTCACCATGTTTGTCTATTTTCCTCGATATAAGTAAGGCTTTTGATACAGTAGATCATGAGATATTGCTGAGAAAATTATATAACTATGGTTTTAGGAGAAAATCTTATCAATTGATTAGTAGTTACTTGAGCGACAGGGAACAAATGGTGAACATCAATGGATTACGTAGTTACTGTTTAAGTGTTAACTGTGGAATACCTCAAGGTACAATACTAGGTCAAATTCTATTTTTATTGTACGTGGATGATTTTTTTGAGTTGTTTCCGGCGGGGCAGGTTGTTACTTATGCAGATGACACTGCTATGGTAATTAGGGGTGAGTCGTGGGAACAACTTCAAGTAGTTGCTGAAAAGCAACTAGAAATAATTATGGAATGGTTCAACACGAATTTTTTAACTTTGAATTTGGATAAAACTGTATTCATTACATTTGGTTCATATAAGGATAGTTTCCCACAACATTTCAAGTTGAAGGTTCACAGTGCTGATTGTTTTACTAAGAGTATTAAGGATGATTGTCAGTGTCGAGAAATTAAACGGGTCTCAAGTACAAGGTACTTTGGTGTTATGATTGATCAAAACATGACTTGGAAGATGCACATAGATATGATCGCTAGGAAATTGAGATATCAGGTTTATTTGTTTTTAGGGGGGCACTCTATGAAACACTTAGAAAAATGGTCAATTTTCTTCATTTTATTGTACAGAAACCGTAAAATACAGCAAAATTTCGTTTGCAATATATTTTATTGTTAGTTAAAGGTTAGAAAAAAATTTTTTTTGAAAAAAAAAATAAAAAATGGCGGAAATAATGAGGATATCCCGAGGCGTGTTTTAAAAAAGGCGTCTCCCCGTTCACACAAAATCGTCTAGAGTTCAAGTCTGAAACATACAAGTGATATACCAAATTAATCGGCAAGTTTTTCTCAAGTGCGTAAACCTCAAAAACAATAATAATTTTCAAAATTTAGCAACAAAACCGTACGAACAAAAAAAAGTTTGTTTTTTTTTTGTTGTTTTCAAAGAAAAAAAAGTCGATATAAATTTTTTAAACATAATTCTGAGGTTCATCCACTTCTGTGTAGAATATTCTACAAAAAAAGTATAACTTCATAAAAATCGGCTCAATAGTTTTTTTTTAATTGTGTGAACGGACGTGGAAAACGTAGTTTTGAGGAAACGCGCTTCAAAGTACAGGTTCGGAAAAAAGATGGTTTGTGGAGACTTACGGGTCTCCAATTTAGTCAGCAATGCCAGCTCCATACAGTACTCCCTCACAATCCTCGAAAAACTCGTTCTCAGCTAATCGGGCAGCCCTTCGAGCCGTACAAGCCTCTTTGGTGGAATCGCTGTAGCGCTTGCCCGCGCACGCGAGTCGAGCCTTGTCCAACTCGTCCGCCATGGTCTTGCATTGCTGTCCGATCTTTATGTTCAGCATGTCCATTACCAACAAAATCGCGGCGTGCCCTTCATTGAAAGTTCCCGCAGCTATAAAGGCAGCAGTTTCGACGATTTTTTTCCCTGAATGCAAATGTTTTGGGCAAAGGCGCCACACCGTACTGTTGAACGACTCATTCGCATTTTGTGTATGTCCGCCCAAACACTTGAGTAAAAGATCGTCCTTCGAAAGATCTTCGTATATAGGCCGAATGTGTTTTTCAACATCTGGTAGAATTACTCGCGGGGGGTGTTTGAAAGACTTCAAATTTTTAGCTTCCTGCTCCTTGCGCCACTCACACCAACTGTCAGCTCCCTCGGGGCAATTTTCGTGTTGAGGCTTTTCATCCGTCGAACAATAATGTTGAAGAGTAGCCATGATTGCATTTTTTATATTCTTCACTGACTGTAAATTCCTCCTTATCGCCAAGCCATAAAAAATTGTCAATTTTTTTATCAGAACCTCTCAGTCTTCCTTTGCCACCAAGTTTTGCACTCTTTTTTATGTTTCGGAGTCGTGTACCCATCCGCTTCTGCACATGACCCACGCATTCGCTTTTGACTACAGGATACTCGTCGCCGTAGGGGTTGGATTTCACAATATTAGTGTACGTTTTGGAGTAACCGTCACCGATGTAATTAAGGTATTTTACTCCAAATTTTTCTTCTGACCTCGCGAACATTTCGTTAATGGAATCGACCTCCATTTTTCCCGCCAACCCATTGTGATTTTGGGGGCATGTTTCTTCATGTTCCTCAAACCATTCCTCATATTCTTCTGTGCCTTCTCTCGAACGCCATGAAGTGCATGCCTGGCAAAAGGAACTTTTTACAATGAGATCCAAAACTTTCCCGCTGTAATTTCCGATGAGAGTTGTGACGCCGTACAAAGATGTAAAACCTCTTTTTTTCCATGACCCGTCACCGGACACTTTGAAATTCGTTTCATCGACCATTTTCGACATTTTTAATTTTTTCCTCTTCAACCGCTTTCTTCGTGATTTTTTCGAACATAGCACTCGCCGCATCATGAATTTGGATCACTGCACGCTCGTACGCACTACTCGAAATACCCTTACAAAGGTCCATAAACCCACAGAAAAAGTTCAGTCCTTCATGCCCGATACCGAGTAATCGCATCACTAATACGAGCTGTTTATTTATTTCATAACCGGCATGGCTCATTGGCCCCGAACGAATTTCCTTTCAACCGCACACACAAGAGACAACAATTTGGAACCTTAAGCCCAGTTTCTGCGAAAGTAATTTTCTTTTTACACGTGCCACAGACAAGCATTTCCGAAAGTGCACCGAAAACCGCGACGAAATCTATGATTCAATACACGTGCGAAACACTAACAGGAACATTTTCAACGCGTTTAGTATTCATTTTTCGAGCAGCGGCACTATCATTTGGCTCAACTTCGTCGGCATTTTCAGCGTTATCAACCCCGACATGCTGATTTCCATGAAACTTTCGTTTCTTCGCACGCCACGTTTTTCAATTTTCTCGCGTAACTTTATGTCGATTCATAGCGCAGCTCGTCAAAGATCGGATGTCAGATCAGAGCTGCCAGATCGTGGGTTTTTTTTACCCTCACCTAGAACCCAATGGGTCGAACACACACGTTAAAGCATTCCGTACGTGAGACCGAAGACCGGCCCAACACCTCTCCCACTATTTTGGACTTTTCTCTCACCCGCTTTCCGTTTTCTCTCTCGTCCCCGGCGATAATCGCTCCTTTGGGACTTTGACGAGGATTTCTTTCGTTTTGAAAATTCAGTCAAAGAATTCTAAAAGATATTATAGAAATTGAGCCGAGGCAAAAATTTTTTAGCTCCTTACTTTTGGAAGTAATGTTTTCTGAATCAACGATCAGCGGGATTGTCAAAAATCATTACAGCCCAAACGATGAACATTTTTTGAATATTTTTTTCCTAAATTTGTTGAAATTATTTTTTCCAGACTTTTTCAAAAATTTTTTTGGAAATTTTTGTTACAAATTTTTTCAATTTTAAACTGCATATATTTTACAAGTATAGTATGTTGCTTTTTGCAGAGTTTGCGGTTATGGTACACAATCTATTATATGCTTGTTATCAAACCGAGAAAAATTACAATGTAGAGTACGAGTGTTCAAAAGTAACGCGTAAAATAAATTAGTTATTAATGAACGAGGAAGGCAGGACTTGAAAAATTTTTTGTATATATTTTTTGGTCGATAATTTCACGTTAACGCAAAAAAAATAAAATAAAAAAATCATGAAAACTACATATCAAATAAAATCGTTTTTATTCAATTCTCTTTTTCTTAAGACATTTTTCGACTACAGTTTCAAATTGTGTTTCATTTCTTGAACGACGCGAATACATATTAGCTGCATTCATCAAATCCAAATGTTCCCGACCAATCGGCGTATTTGCAGCGGTTTCTCCTCGTGATTGAACATTGAATTTTATCATGCATTTTGCATTCAGCAACTCTTCATTTGTGTTGTTCTGATGGCTTGTTTTTGCCAACGGGAGGGTAGAAAACGCACGCTCTGCATCGGCGTTAGAATGAGGTAGAGCCCGAACTTGATTAAGAATATTACGTAATTCCTTGTAAACTACTTCACCGTCGGAGTCGACGCGTGAGCATATTTTATTCCACATATCATCGAAATTCAATGAAGCCCATGACTTTTTCACCTCCTCGTTAACTGCGTACAAATCTTGCCATTCTTTCCAGAGGACATTTTTACAGTTTTGGTCGCAATTACCGAAGGTTACATAAATATACCATATCCACGAAAAAGATTTTTGTCGGTCGGCCTCGAACAATGCAACATTGGCTGTTAATCGACTAACTGCGTACAAAAGTCGATCTTCCAGATAAAATTTCATATCTTTCTGAATTTTGGACGCAACAGTTACGTAAAATTGCAAACATTGCTTCCGAAAATTTTCAATTTCTTCACTCGAAATGCGCTTCAATTCTTTTTGTGTTTCTAAAAAATCTTCGCATTCTATTCCTAATTGAATGTCGTTACGATAGTTACTTATTAAATTCAAATCGAGAGATAGTAAATCTTCTTTAAGTACCTCAGGTTTCATGAACTTTCCCAAAAACCAACAATACAATTTCCACGATTCTGTCCTCAATTCTTGTACCAAAGTACTCCTTGCTTGAAATTTAGCGTTTACTCTATTGAACTCAAATAAGGCAAATTTCATAAAATATAAGTAAGCTTCTGTTGTTCCCTCTTGCATAATGTCAAGTAATTCTTTAGCTTTTGGGCATTCTTTATGATCCAATCGTTGTAAAAATTCTAACAAAGCCTCATACAATTTTCAAAATAGCAATTATTACTTGATATCGTGTTAACCAACGAGTTGCTGCGTACTTGGGAATTTTAAGAATGCGACCCATAAACTCTTGGATGACTTCGCGATACTGTGCCGTACGTTTACAACTAACTCCCAAAAGTGCTGGAAAACCTTTTAAAAGAATGTCAATCTTTGGTGGAAGAGTTTTGCAACCAGCCGATGCAACAAGAGCTAATCTATGGCAGATGCAAGGCAACGAAATTGCATTTTTGTTTTTCTGTTTCAGTCTCGCAAAAAAAGAATTGTTTTTCCCGGTCATTAGATTTTCATTATCGCACGAAATTCCTATAATGTTAGTAATTGGAATCATAAATTTCAAAAAAGAATTCTCGAATGTGCGATAAAGATTTTCGGCATTACAAAGTAACGCTTTCATTTTTACTAATTGTAAAATTTGTACTCTTAGTGACGAATTGATAGGATCCACATAGCGTACTACTAATGATAACCACTTTTCCTGTGTTTTGTCGCTTGTCTCATCTGGTTGAACGCAAAATTTAATATTTTGCAGTTTTTCGACAAGATGGTCAGTTTCAACTTTTCACAAAACTCGCGTGATAATTGCGCTCAATTTGGTTCGACTTAATCTGACTCATTTACAAGAGCATTCAAAACGTTCATTATATGAACAGCTACAGCTGGAGGAATATTGTACAGAACAAAAATCGAAGCAATCCTGACACTAGCCAATTTCACTTTTTCAGAAAATGTAAATTCACCTGAATGAGTTGACTCGGAAAATGGGGCACGATTCTCGTCATTTTTATTTTCATCACGTGGGAAAATCGTTTCAAATGAATCAGATAAAATATTCGAAGCAGAATCGTGGAAGTTTGAGGTATTGGCTTTTGAGGACGTTACTGGGTTGGGATTAGCGTTCTTAAAATTTCGGAAAGTTGAAGTAGACAATTGAGGGGTATTGGTCATTTTATCGAACACCATAGAATCATTTTGCAAAGCTAACATTGCTTTTAAATGCTTGGGTCTGCTCGCGTGTTTTTCGATTTCCGATTTTCCGCATACGTATGATTTTTTGCACGCTAGACAATAGTATTTTTTAGGATCGTTACGTACCGATTTGACCCACACTTTCCATTCTGGATTATTATCAAACCATCCGAACTGCAAATTTTTCGTTGACATTTTTTTTGCACCATGTTCATCTACGTCGTTCTCATTCACATCATCCATCCAGTCCATGACAGAAACAGAAAAAATTTGATGCTTTTAAAATACAATATTGTTTATAACTCAAGAAACAACGTCAAGGAAAGCTCTCACACACGAAAAATTTCGAAGAAAAATGAACAATTTGCTAACGTAATAATAACACTGCAAAAACCGCAAGGAAAAACTCTTTACTTTTTACAGAAACACTATAAAATACAAAAAATTTGCTAGTGAAGACACACGGAAACACAGAAAAAACGAATTGATACAAGAAAAAAGTTGACCGAAGTTGACTGTACAAAATCGAAATTCAGACTGACTCAGAAATAAAATTTATAAACCGAATGGAAAAGTTAAAAATGAAGAAAACCCAGTGAGTCGGAAACTGCTGTTTTTCAAAGATTATTAATGATAGTTTTTTCGTGCATACTTTTCTAAAATTACGAGTTTAGGAATTTTGATCGCTTTAAAGCGTGAAATTCTTGAACGAAAAATTGTATCTCACTCATCCAGCCATGGACCGGATGGATAATGTGATTGATAACGACAAAGATAAACATGGCGCAAAAAAAAAAATTCAACAAAAAATGTTCATTTCGAATAGTTTTATAATAATCCAGAATAGAATGTGTAAGTCTAACCATTACGTAACGATCCAAAAAAATACTATTGTTTAGAGTGCAAAAATTAAACGTATGCTAGAAATCGGAAATCAAAATACACGCGAACAAACCCAAGCATTTAAAAGCAATGTGAGCTTTGCAATCATCAGATTCCATGGTATTCAATAACGGTATAAATATAAATAATATGAGTCCTGCTTGCCTTCCTCGTTCATTAATAACTACTTAATTTTACGCGTTACTTTATAACACTCGTACTCTACATTGTGATTTTCCTCGGTTACATAACAAGTATAGAAAATACATTTCCTTATCGGTTTTAATATCTTTATATAAAAACGAATTTCCGAAAACGTTCAATTTAAAAGATGTAATATATGATTTAACTAATATTCGTAATTAATCACGAACACGGTATCATTTTTCTATGTGTCGTATGTTTATCGTTTGGGCTGTAATGATTTTTGACAATCCCGCTGATCGTAGATTCAGAAAACATTACTTCCAAAAGTAAGGAGCTAAAAAATTTTTGCCTCGGCTCAATTTCTATAATATCTTTTAGAATTCTTTGACTGAATTTTCAAAACGAAAGAAATCCTCGTCAAAGTCCCAAAGGAGCGATTATCGCCGGGGACGAGAGAGAAAACGGAAAGCGGGTGAGAGAAAAATCCAAAATAGTGGGAGAGGTGTTGGGCCGGTCTTCGGTCTCATGTACGGAATGCTTTAACGTGTGTGTTCGACCCATTGGGTTCTAGGTGAGGGTAAAAAAAACCCACGATCTGGCAGCTCTGTGTCAGATCGGTACTGGCGTGAGAAACATCGAGAAAATGTGGAAATTTTGGGGATACTAAATAAACCTGTCAAGTCACACTGTTATACTTGTATACACACATGGATCTGAAAAATATTCAGCAGAACCAGGAAAACAGTGACAAGTCAGAACACACCATGAAAACAGGGTGAACAATGAATAGGCGAGAAAAGAGGTTCCGCCGTTCGGCACGCGCGCGGTTCTCGCTACCTGGCGTGGCATGAGGCAATTCAAGGAACTGTCTCTTTGAAAGTATTCGGAGTTTGACTTTCAAACTTTCCAAAAAATTTGCTGAATAATATATTTATCGATTAAAGCAAAGAAAAAAAAATCGATTTTTCGAAATTATTTCATGGAGTGCCCCCCTTAAAGACTAAAGCTTTTACTATCTCGGAGACAATTTCTTAGTATCTACTATGCACTTTTCTGGTCTATTGTTAATTATCGGATAGTTTCATGGGGTAGTGCTTCCAACAATGTAATAAAATCTATAAGAACATTGCAAAAAAAGGTAATAAAGATGATTTTCAACAAGAGAAGAATCTACCCATCTACGATACTTTTTAAGGAGAACGGGATTATGGATATTCGAAGAGGTTTTGTGATGAATACGTTGTTTCAAGAATTTTTGGATTTGCAACATATATATTTGGACTTAATAAATCGGAAAAATACAAGAGGCATTTCTTTAAAATTACCTTTCATTAGGAAGAGGATTTGTAATAGATCTTTTTGCTGTAGCAAGTACAGATTTTTCAATGCACTGCCAGAGAATGTTAAGAATTTAGATTTAACACTTAAAGGTAGATATAGCCTCAAGCGACTAATCAAACAGTGGATACAGGGTATTAACGATGATGTAATAGATAGGATGTTGGAGTGTTAACGGATATGAAATATGAACTAATGATTACCGTTATATTCACGATTTATTTATTTTATTTTTTTCGTTTTAGTTTTAACTTAGTTATACGTTCAGGCTCGCGACAGATTTGTATATTTATCTTGCGGGTAGTATGTAATATACTATGTAAACCTACACCTGAATAAACATTACATTACAAACATTACATGATATTAGAATTATTGATATATCAATACATAGGTAAATACAAAATATATATAATTATAATTATTATGATTGTTTTTTCAAAAAATTTAGAATGAAAGAAAATACATGATATTTGTTTCCAAATTTCTATTTAAACCGTTGGTTATTATTAAAAATGTATGTTTGCAAGCGATTCCCAAATTTTTTATGATTATCAAAAATCAGTGCAACAAAAATGCTCGAAAAATTTATTGGAAAAATTATTTTTTAATATTTTAGGTAAGACAGTTTGTTAGACATAACATATACAAACTCAAACCTTAATTTTTCATATTTCCTAAAATTGCTAGTATATAGCTTATTTTTTTTTATTCACGAAAATTCAAAGTAATAAATAATATTATTTTTCTGCAACTTCAGACATTCCTAAATATCATAAATATTATTTTTTTTTATAAATCAAGAAAATACGCTAAAAATTTTTATATAATTCCTGTGAAATGAAAATTGATTTCGAACTTTGAATTTCTGAAAAACAATGAAATCTCTGAGTTTTTTAAAACGCTATAAAAAATTCGATTTTTAACTCTTTTTACTTCAAAATTGGAATCCTACCAAATGTAGTCAAGAGTTTTTACTTTCGTCCCACCGTTGCTGATTTATGTTTTGGGCGTTCAATGTGTTTTTGAATATCATTTTTGTGGGCTCGAAGAGTGCACTGACAAATAGTGCACCATGCTTCTCCTTTTCCCGCTGCGACAAATTTTTCAGGTGCACGAGTAATGATACCTCAATCAAATTTAACAAGCAATTAAAAATTGTATCAAGACAATTTTATGTTTATGATATTTAACACTGATTATTTTTTATGAAAAAAGTTCTCATCACTTTTCGCTGTTTTTTAAATATATTACCTTTAAAAGCTGGGTCGTTTTCCCACGCAGGGTTGTTATGTTTGGAGTATTTACTCCAAGGAACCACATTTTTAAAGTTTTCGACACGTAAGTCTTTATTTTTTTCGATTTGTTGATGTCGAAAGAAAACACGAAACAATTGAATGAATAACGACAAATCATACGTAAGCTATCGTTGCAACAGTGATGTTTAGTTATCAGTTGTGACAAACTTTTAATAAAAATCCCTTTTTGTTAACCCCCTAGCTCAATATCGATTCCTTTTCGTTTATCTTTCAATCTATCGTTTTCAAGGTTGGATCGTTTTTTCTATTCAGGGATTTTTTGCTTTTTTTTATTGGTAAATTTCAACTTATCCCTAAAATCAGTAAATCGCTCAAAAAGCGACTAATCGCCATGCCCAAAATAAAGTAGCCACGAGCCATCTCGAGGAGCCCAATCGGCGATTAATCGCCCAATCTGGCAACCCTGTACACAACTCGGCTATCAACGCTTCTTATACATCGTAGAAAACAAATGAATATTGTTGTTACTAATGTGTTCATGTTCGAAATAAGTTCCTTTCGTACTCACATATTCATATGTAGTGTCGATAGCCGAGTGGTGTAGACACTCGCCTGGCACATCGAAGGTCGTGGGTTTCGAAACGTCACAAGATGGGATTTTTTTTTTCAAAAATTTGTTTAAAACTTCATTGTGATTATTTTTTACAATGCCTAATGAATTTTTTTTTCATGAAAAAAATTTTCAGTGCGATTCGATTGATCCATTACGTAAATAATTTGCTCGAACCAACAAATAGATTAGTTGATCAATCCATTTGGTAAATCAGTTGATCAATCCATTTGGTAAATCAGTTGATCAATCCATTTGGTATATCAATTGATCAATCCATTTGGTAAATCAGTTGATCAATCCATTTGGTATATCAATTGATCAATCCATTTGGTAAATCAGTTGATCAATCCATTTGGTATATCAATTGATCAATCCATTTGGTAAATCAGTTGATCAATCCATTTGGTACACCATTTAGTCGATCCATTAGGTAAACTAAATGATTATCCAATTGGTAAATCTATCTAGTCATTCCATCTAGATAATTTAATGGATTACCCACGAATTACTATATTGTTCGAATCATTTGGAAAAATCATTTAATTATTTTCAGCTGGGAATTCCATTTCTCTTACCTTTGTTTTAGAAAATTCCTGAGAATTTTAAAAAACGCGATGATGTGACGCTATGAGACAGGTGTAAAACAAAGATCAGAAGGACCGTTTGTAAGGATATTGAGGAGTTCTGATATTTCTGAAGGGGGACGGGTCTGAACCCCCGGACCACCGTCTTGGATCCATCCCTGTTGATAGCCCTACAATAAGATAATAGTCGTTAGTCATAAACACTTTGACCTATGTGATGAATTCTTGCAAGTATGTGCACATACAAGGATAAGATAATCATGATTATCTCGTTACAATTAACTAGGGTTAAATGTCTCGAGTATTTTAGTGGAAATCATCGATATAGTTAGCGTAACTCTATCATCTATGTGTAACTATTTGTGTGAGCGAATTTAAAATCCGCAAGTTAGCATCGCCCCTTCCTAATTTCTCCTCTATTCTCCTAAAGTCTCCGAAGTGAGTCGAAGCAACTCATTTCTGAACCGGCCCGCGGGCCGCGGCGCGAACAAACTCGGCTTTCCTCTCCCTCTCCGCTGCCTCACAAATTTCTCTACACAACTCTCTCTCTTTCACGATCTCTCCTTCTCCTCACCTTTGCGAGGCCCCCAACAGCGGCGGCAAAGGCGCCTGGCACACCTGAAACGTTCGGCCCGAGTCCCCACGCCTTCATTAGCCAGCCACCACCTCGGTCTCGCTAAAGCCAGCGTCCCATTGGTCGGTTCGCGAAAACAGGGACCTGCCGCATCTCTGTACAACGCGGCAGCGCCAGTTCTTGCGATTGCGAGACCTGCCAGTTGCTGCCAGTTCCACCGTTTTACCTCTGATATACGGGCGTCACTGCGCGGATTCGCAAATCCCCGGCAGACATCTTTCTTACCGTATTAAAGTTTCTTACGAAATCCAGCGATCAACGTCGATCATCGATCCATAATTTCTCGTCTCCGAAAGGGGTTTGGAGGGGGAAACCGTTGCACCGTGACCGTTTTTCAGAAGCGCGACTTTATTTGCAAGGATACACTCCATTGCGCATGCGCGTGATCATCGGGATTTTCTCATCGGATTTGCGCGTCGTCGCGGGTTTTGCGGTCGGAGAAGTTTTAAGTAGTTGTATTTGAGAAAGGTTTTTCAGGCGGAGCAGTGTTTTTTTTTTCGTGCCAGTTCCAGGAAAGTTGGGAAAAGTGGTAATAGTGATTGGGAGTGTGCTTGTATGTGCAGTACAGTGCAGTCGGTGGAGGACACAGTGCCGGGGATCGAACGCGAAATCTGGATTACGCGGGATACTCGAGGGTCACGAAGGTTTTACCGGCTCATAAGAAAGGTGAGTTTTCTAGCCAACTGTCTATTCGGACGGAGGGGGGGGGGGCGAGAAACAGAAGTGTTTTTTTAGATTTTAGCCTTGTCAGAAAAAACTTGAAATGTCGGTGGAACTGTACAATATTGGTTTATTGCAAAAATTCTTTTTCTTCCAAAAAAAAATATCTGTTTTGAAAGATTTATATAATTTTATCAAAATCATCTATACTGGACATTTTTACTGAAAAAAAGCGCTTGGAGATTTTTCATATTCGTGAAAATAAAATGAACTCATTACCAAATATTTTACGAATTTTTTAGGTCTATTTGAGTCCACATTGTGTAATTTTTCCACAATTTCTATCAATTATCGACTTGACTCTATCATTATAACTCAGTCGGAAATCAATAAACGATTTTTTTATCTGGCTAGATTGGTGTTTTTTTTTAGCGAGTCATAGCAGCGCCTGACGCTCCCTTTCACGTTATATACTTTATCTTGATCATGTATACGAAAATCTCCCTGGTGTTTTCAGTCATAAGGTATACTAACGGTATGGATACCTGTATGAGTACCCTTTTTAAACAGTATGAGAACAGTGTAGGCACAGTAGAGTGACGGTAAAAAATTAGCCAAATTTATACCACGAATGACATATCGGCGTTTAAGCAACCGTGAATGAATATCCTCGCATTAGGTCCCATGTGGCCATTAATACGGAAATCGTCTGGTCCACGAGACACTTGGGTATGACCCTGGAACAGCTGATTATCTAGGCTATCTATTTATAGTTGTCGACTTAATGCGTTCTCGATTCGTGCTACTTTTTTTTCTATACCCCCAAACTGTCTTCCGGACCGCTTACCTACTGAACAGTATAAAAACGGTCTACCTGGTGTTTTCGATCACATGGTCTAAATGACGGTGTAGATACTGGTATGAGTATCCTCTTTTACGGTATGATAACAGAATACGCACAGTATGAGGACGGTAAAAAAAATAGCTTTATTAATATTATCTCACGACCGTGTGTATACCATGAAATAATCCCAGTTATTTTGAACTTCATAAAAATTTCTTATAAGAAATTTTATAAGCTCGACCTATATAAAAACCTTAAAGAAAAATTATTTTCTTATGAAATTACATTTCTGTAGTAGTAATACTATAAATTCTTATAAAAAATGTATTTTCCGAGAAATACTTTTTATACAAAATTTTTTTCCGACAAAATTTCTTTCTTAATTATTCAGAGTATACTATACTTTTTTTTTATTCCAAATGAATAAAATTATCTTCAGAGATATTTTGCTGCTGTGTATTTGTAATGTTAACGTATATGATGTTCATTGCACATCATATACGATTATCACCCATATTCAAAATATTTCCACAATAATTCGAATGGGAGAAAAAATTTCTTGTAGCCACCTAGCGATCATGAGTGTACAAACCAACTAGCGCGTGCGCATTAGACGTGGTGCGCGTTGATTTCATATGGAAATTAATTTTTTATAGGAAGTAATTTCATATGAAAATTATATTTCTCATGAAAATTTATGATTTTTATAAGATAAGAGCATTTCCTATAAAACTTCTACAGTTTATAAGAAATGTATGCGACTCAAATATTTTCTTATAAAAAATTTGACTCGCGTGAAGTTGACACGCAAATTTCGAAAAAAATTTTAAATCTTAGAGTTCCCGGTGGAACAGTGATAATTCTGGAGTTCTATGCTAAAATTAGTAATAATTCTGCAGAAATAAGGTGGGTTATGCTACAAAAACGAAATATAAGCTAGCACCGTGTTTTCAATAAAAAATAATTCTGACTTGATAAAAACGATAAAAAAAAAGAGTTGCGGAGTTCTTTGCAAAAAAATTTTCGCGAATGTGTGAAAATTTTTCAAATGCGATAAAATTCGCAAATTTTATTCGCCGATTCCTATAGAACTCGAAGAATTCTACAATTTCATTCCTCATAAATATGTTCTACAATTAATAGTTCGGTTTTGATAGAAAAAAGATTGTTTATGCGAAATTCTGTAAACAAATAAATTTCATCGTAGAGGAGTTTTCTCACGAGTTCCTGGTAGAACTCAAAGAGTTCTACAAATTATTTTCTTATAAAATTTTTTTGCAATCAATAGTTCGGTTTGAATAGAAAAAAGATTGTTTATGCAAAAGTTTATAAACAATTAAATTACATCATAGAGAAGTTCTCTTGCGAGTTCCCGGTAGAACTCAATGAGTTCTACAACTTCTTTCCTCAAAAATATGTTTTACAATCAAAAGTTCGGTTTTAATAGAAAAAAGATTATGCAAAATTCTGTAAACAAACAAATTTCATCGTTTAGGATTTTTCTTGTGAGTTTCCGGTAGAACTCAAAAAGTTGAACAACTTCTTTCTTCATACGTTTTTCGTAAATTCCATTGTCCATTAAAAAATATATGGAATCGTTAATGCGATTGTCTATGTACAAATGAAATCGTTCGGAGAGGAATTAGTTTTCGAGTTTTTGGCAGTACTTGACGTTTTCTATAACTTCTGCCTTCATCAAATTTATCTGAAATCTATATTTAAGTTTCATAAAAAACACATTAGTATATCTATAAGCCTATACACAAATGAATTCATTCAGAGAGTTCTCTTCCATGTTCTTGGTAGAACTGAAGTTAAGTTTTCTCAAGTTAGAATAAGTTTTCTTCTAATTTCTTACTAATTTCCGGTTGTTCTCATAATTTCGGCTATTCGAATTTTCTCGAAAATTACTTTGTTTCGTAAAAAAACCCTAAGATTTTTTATGGGAAATTTCATGAACAAATGAATATAAAGGTCATTCCAGGTCAGATTTACACCCCCAATCACAGATATCATTGTTGTATTTTTTTTTATGTTTTTCAATATTAAAAAAATCGATATGTGTTTTTTGTTTGGTGTAAAAATATTTTTGTACGGCTATACAGTTTTTTATAGTTTAAAAAGAACTTGGCTTAAGACATGAAACAAGCATTTTTCAGTGCCTAGATCTCGAAAACGCTTATCATGAGATAAAACTATCAAGAATTTAAAAATGTTCCTCGTTTCTCAAACCTTTAAAATGTCGAAAGGAAAATTTGTTTAATCATTTTCTTCGTAACAAAATTTAAACATTGGTAAACAAATTGAAATTGCAAAAAAATATCAGTAAAATTTTGATTTTTCTTTTCACCGTTGGAATCTTTGGAAAAAAACCAAGCAAAAAAAGTTTGGTTTAGAGTGGCTTTCGAAGTAGTTCAAAAGATACAGGGCACCAACGTGCGACGCGCGTGACCCGCGCAAGCTGCGCGCTTTGTGCCGCGGCGAAATCTCGATAAATACACGGTGTTGCTGTGAGATGAGGTTAATATCAATAAACAAATGAAACATTCTTCGTGATGAATGTTTAAAAATCATTTATTATGCTCCCAAGGTATAATATTTTAAAATTCGAATAGTTTTCAAAATCAAATACAAATTCTGCACGTATGGATCTACTTGGATTTTCTGGGGTTTTCTTTTTTCGAAAAGCAAACAGTATCTGCTTCATTAGATAATGAATATAGTTTTATCGAAAAACTTGACTCTTTTAGTGGCTGAATATAATTTAACTTTTTTGTTGCAGTAATAGTTTTACTATATTTGAATCGCGATTAAAATATTTTTTCAGCCATTTCGTTTTTTTTCTGCAAATATGTATTTTCATCTTATTTTACAATTGAGTTTCCAGTGAAAAATGGTAATTGCTATTTTTTATTTTGAAGAAATACGAGAATTCGAATAATTCTGTGCAATGAAATTACCTGTTTCGTTTATACAATAAATAGCTGAATTAAAAACATAAAAAGAAGTTTTTTCAATTCGTGGTAGGGTAATCAATTTTTCTGTACCCTTCATAACGAAGAATATTTCATTTGCTTATTGATATTAACCGTATCTCACAGCAACACCGTGCATTTATCGAGATTTCGCCGCGGCACAAAGCGCGCAGCTTGCGCGGGTCACGCGCGTCGCACGTTGGTGCCCTGTATCTTTTGAACTACTTCGAAAGCCACTCTAAACCAAACTTTTTTTGCTTGATTTTTTTCCAAAGATTTTTTCCAAAAATCAAAATTTTACTGATAAATTTTTGCAATTTTAATTTGTTTACCAATGTTTAAATTTTGTTACGAAGAAAATGATTAAACAAATTTTCCTTTCGACATTTTAAAGGTTTGAGAAACGAGGAACATTTTTAAATTCTTGATAGTTTTATCTCATGATAAGCGTTTTCGAGATCTAGGCACTGAAAAATGCTTGTTTCATGTCTTAAGCCAAGTTCTTTTTAAACTATAAAAAACTGTATAGCCGTACAAAAATATTTTTACACCAAACAAAAAACACATATCAATTTTTTTAATATTGAAAAACATAAAAAAAAATATTTCATTTATTTATTTATTTATTACACTGCACGGGCAATGCCCTCTAATACAATACAATGGTTTACATAGATGGCAATCGTCGAATTGAAAAATTACATTTCGTGGAATGCACATAATCATAGAAGACCGACATAGAAAAACACGCGACAGATTTTACAATTCTACGAATACACAGGTGATAGCAATAGATAACAAGAACGGAAAACATGTTTGTGTATAATTATATAGTAGAGCTAATGATATGATAAAACTACATAATATATTACAATGTGATGTGCGAGATTGCAAAGCTGATCGTTACAAGAACATTTGTTAAAGTTAAAGAAAAATATACAAATAGACAATGATAAATTGAAGAAGTCAATTATATTATTTATATCATTACCCTCCCTACTAATTCGATTTATAGTATTATTTGCGGCAAAATTCGTACGACAAGATTTCACATAGAAAAGCCTGTTATTCGAGCAACGTGAAGAAACCTGTGGCATTTGCAAGCCTATCAAGGATCTTAATTCCATACTAGTTGTAAGTCCATTAATTATTTTAAAAAGGAATATTAAATCATTCAAAAGTCTGCGGGATTGTAAAGAAGGTATATTATATTTTCCTTCGTAGGTAATGTAATTGTGTTGACAGTATGGGATAGGATCGTTGAGCATATAAGAATAACGTCTTAGAAATACATGTTGAGGTTTCTCAATAGCGTTAATGCCCGCGAGTGTGTCCGGACACCAAATAGATGAAGCATATTCCAAAATTGGACGGACCAGGGTTAAATAGAGTGTCCTGAAAGTATCAGGATTTTTAAAGTCTTTGCACGTTCTATTTAGAAACCCCAGCATTCGAAAAGCCTTGTTGCTAATATCTTCAAGATGTAACGAAAATGATAAGGATGAAGAATACAATACTCCAAGATCCCTAAGTTTATCAACTGATTCAATCAGAGAACCATTAATTGAGTAGGGAAACACAATAGGTTTCCGTTTTCTCGAAAATCTCATAACTTTACATTTGCTGATATTTAATGGTAATTTATTGTATATGGACCATTGTACAACTTCGTTGAGATCATTCTGCAGTTTTTCTGCATCATGTAGAGACCTTACCGTCGCATATAATTTGGCATCATCAGCAAATAAAAGAGACTTACAAAATTTCAACTTGGATATAAAGTCGTTAATATAAACGTTGAATAATATAGGACCCAAATGTGAACCTTGAGGGACACCTGAAGTTACATCGAATGGTTCAGAACTTATCCCATTAACTACAACGATTTGAGTCCGGTCAGTTAAATAACTTTTTATCCAAGCCAAAAGTTGTCCGTCAACCCCGATATGAGCCAATTTATCAGTCAATATTGAATGATTAACTTTATCGAAGGCCTTTGAAAAATCTGTATAGATTACATCGACCTGTTTGCCTCTATCCATGGAATTTGCCAGATGGTTATTTAGTAAAGTCAGATTAGTTATTGTTGACTTGCCCTGAGGAAACCCATGCTGTTCATCTATAATGTAGTTCTTCAAATAGTCAGATAAGTATTTACGGACGGGTTTCTCAAAGAGTTTAGGTATGGAATTAATAGAGGAGATAGGTCGATAGTTCTCAATATTATTCTTATCACCACTTTCAAAAATAGGGGTAACTTTGCTACTTTTCCACGTAGACGGTAAGGACCCTTCAGATAAAGACTTATTAAACAATATCCATAAGGGTTTAGATACAGAGTGAATACATTTTTTGAGGAAAATATTCGGAATACCATCGGGACCAGGATGGACCAGAAGTAGATTTCAAAGAAAGAATTTCAGCATAGACCTCGGAGAGACGCAAGTCGAGTGTACAAAAGTTCTCGTTGCCGTCAGGGTAAATAGAGTTAATTTCAGTAATAGAGACATCATAGACAGACGTGAAATACTCTGCAAATAAATCAACTTGGTCTTGTGGTATTGTCGCGGACACCGAGTTAAGTACAAGAGTATCGGGAAGAAAATTGTCATATTTTAGAGAATTCACATGATTCCAAAATGTCTTGACGTTCGTTTTAATTGAGTTTTCAATATTATCAATATAGTCATTATGTAACCCCTCTGAATAAGCCTTACATTTAGAACGCAGTTTGGAAAAAAGATCATAATTAGTATAAGTTCTGTTTCGTTTATAAGACTGATGGGCTATTTTCTTTTGAATGATAAGGCATTTCAATTTACCATTAAACCAGGGTGAAAAATTACTTTTCGTCAAAGTTTTCTTCGGTACATGTAGATTTATTAAGTTGTAAAGTATATCATAAAAGATTTAATCCGAAGTATCGATGTTGATTTTCGAGAATAATCGTTCCCAGTCGAAACGATTAAGCTCAAGATTAATGTTATGATAATCAGCTGCAGTATAATTAAAAATTGTCCTGTTAACCGTAAGATCATTACATTTGTTTTGGATAGGTACGAGTAGATTTAAAGCAGGGTGGTACAAGTCCAATGGGATTCCAATATCTTCAGCTTGAACTATTGAATATATATCACGCTCACAAAATACCAAATCTAGAGTTTGATCATTATTGTTTCTTACAAGGTTGATTTGATATAAATTCAGATATTCCATGGTAGACATTAGAACTGATGCAGCATTGACTATAGCCGACGTTGCTGAAGGATTGGTATTAAATTTGCAACCCTCATTATCCAACAACCATGCAATTTTTGGGAGATTAAAATCACCAGCGACAATAAATTCATGGCCCAAATACTCGTTCTCAACCTTACAAAGCGTCTCACAAAAATCCTCATATAGAAAAATAGGGCTATGTGAGGGTAAATAAGCACTACATATAACAAATTTAGAGGATTTCAAGCTAATTAGAATATAAAGCTGTTCAAGTGTGGAATTGGAGGTTAAGATCTGTGTTGAGCGGAATCTGTTATGGACCGCTATCAGGACGCGGATAAATTGTATAATCTAATAGCCCAATCTCCGCATTAATGATACCCCCATGTAACCATGTTTCAGTTAGGATGACGACACCATACCCCGTATGAGAAATTGAGATCGCTTTTCTTAGGTCACTTAATTTTGTTCTCAATCCGCGTACATTCTGAATATAAATTTGTAGACTTTCAACAGTTACTTGCTCGGCAATGCCCGTGTTTCTGCGTTTTCCTTCTGGACAATTTTAGGGGTACCTGACACATATTTAATCGTTAAGTTTTTCTCACCCTTGTTTATCCTTGTATCAAGTTCAGCGCCGAGATTTCGTAGAAAACTTTGTTGAGAAGGAGTTTGATCCGACTTAGCAATGTATTTGTGAGTTGACAGGAACAGTTTATGCATGAAGACAGAACGTGCATCACTCTCCGAATCAAATAAGATCTTCAGTGGGCGTGGTTTTGAATCTGGTTGAGGTTTTCCCAGACGATGCACTGATCGGGCGGTTACTGGTTTCGGAAGATTATTGAAGGAATGGTTAATGAATTCCAGATCTTCAGGAAGTCCACCGTTTTCAGGGACATTGAGGAGAATAAAATTCTTGGCACGACGAATTCTTTCGATGATTTCCCGCTGTATTGTTTCCGGATCATTGAATGTTGAGGTGGAATTAATAGATGACTCCAGGTTCGTGATTCTCGTGTCGTGGCTCTCAACGATGTTATTAATTTCGAGCACTTGTTGTTGTAAAGCAGAAACAGAGTCGTTGAGTGCACTTGTTTCGGCTTTAATACGAGTAAACAGGGCATCATGAGTTTCACGTAGTAATTCGTGTAATATTTGAACTGTCACTAATGCATCGTTCCCCGAGGTCGAATGTTTCGATAAGGCATCCGTTGTTGCTTCAATTTCATGCGGTGATAAGCAGCACCCGGAAAAACCTCCATTGGATAAGGTTTGTTGTTGTTTCGAACAGGAAGTGTGATACGGCTTGGCACATTTAGGACACGATACTGTTTTAGATGGCGCAGTGAATTTCTTATTGCAAAACACACAGGATTTGTTACTCGGTGAAGTCTTTGGCGAGGAATCCATTTTGAAGGCACAATAAATGACACTAGAGTGATCGCTGGATGTTATTGTTTGACTTACTCGTCATTCAGCCGGCAACAATGCATCCACGCGATACTGCGGAATATTTTCGGATTTTACTGTCAAGAAATGTAGCACAATCGGAATTCCTTTCTTTTCACAAATCTCCAACACGCCTCCCCAGACACGAATAATGCCCAAAAAACCAGTACAAAATATCGAAAAGCAAGTAATTTCTGTAGCGAGGCACGATAAACCACGTCTTTCCCGAACGACTACTCAACTACGACTACGAAAATATAACAATGATATCTGTGATTGACGATGTAAATCTGACCTGTAATGACCCATATTTTTTCTTTCAATTCAATCTGTTGTAATTTACAAAAACTTTTTATCATCATGCAATATATTTTATCTGTTTGTCTCAATCTTCACAATTTTTTCTTTCACTCATTCTATACCCTGGTCAACTATAACAATGATTTCTCAATTTTAAGCATAAACAATCTTTTTCCTCGAGTTCCCGGTAGAACTCGAGTTCTTCCGGGAACTCGCAGGAGAACTTTTCTACGATGAGATTTATTTGTTTACAGAATTTTATATAGACAATATTTTTTCTATTCATACCGAACTATTGTTTGTAGAACATATTCATAAAGAAAGAAGTTGCAGAACTCTTTGAGTTCTACCGGGAACTCGCAAGAGAACTCCTACGATATAATTTATTTGTTTATAGACTCTTACGTAAACAATCTTTTTTTCAATTAAAACCGAAATATTGATTGTAGAACAATTTTATGAGGAAAAAAGTTGTAGAACTCTTTGAATTCTACTGGGAACTCGCAAGAGAACTCCTCTGCGATGAAATTTATTTGTTTACAGAATTTTGCATTAACTATCATTTTCAATTAAAACTGAACTATTGATTGTAGAACATATTTTAAGTATGCAGTTGTAACACTCATTAGGTTCTCTATCAATCAGCAAATGAAATTTGCGAAATTTTTCGCATTAGTGAATATTTTCTAAAAAGTATTTTTGCAAAGAACTCCGGAACTTCATTTTGATCGTTTTTATCAAGTCAGAACTCTTTTATGTTGAAAACACGATGCTAGCCAATATTTCGTTTTTGTAGCGTAACCGACCTTATTTTTGCAGAACTGTTGATAATTTTAGCAATGAACTCCAGAACAATCATAGTTCTACCAGGAACTCTAAAAGTTGCAAAAATTTTTCGAAATTCGGGTGCCAACTTTACGCGAGTGATATATTGAGATTTCTTATAAAATTATCACTGGTTTTTATAAGAAAAATTCTTCTTGTAACGTGTTTATGAGGTCACTTTATTAGATATTTTTTTCTTACAAGTGTTTTATAAGGTCGACCCTGTGAGAAACGGAATTCTTATAAGAAATTTCTGATCCTTACAGAGTGTCCGCGTAGGAACTAGGAAGTTTCACACATGGCCACGAGCGTCTGTATGTATTTTGAATGATTATAATTTACCAAGAAAAAACTTTTGTCATTGTCTTCAATCGACTTCTTAATTCTTCAAATTTTCGGCATCGATATGACTTGGTGAAAATTTGTCGCCACGCGTAAATTGGTTGAATATAAAAGCTTTTTTTTTTTTGTCTAAATATTATATAATATTTAAAAATACGTTTTTTTATGATTATGATGAATCAGCTGTGTACTTTATCGAAAAGCTTTTACTTTAGAGTGTCAAATTCTGAAATGTGGCCTGTGGCCTGTATCGCAACCGCAGCGTTTAGAGCTGGAAGTTTTTTTTTCCATTTTTTCCGTGCACGTTTCTCAGAGCTACGGCGCGCGGTCGTCAGAGCTGCGCTTTTTTCTCCGTGTACCTGAGACGACCTGAATTTAACCGAGTTCATCACGAGCAGTTTTGATACTCGCTCGATCGAAGTAGCACAGGCTTTCTTATAGCAGTCTTTACTCTGGATTCTATCTCTTTACTAAGACTTATCTCCTGATTTAAGTCAGAGTTAAAACTAAAAGGGCCCCCGGATGCCTCTTTACTAGGTTTTGTAGCGGTCTTATTTAAGATTCATCTCTTTCTATAAGTCTTAGTAAAGAGCCGTATTATGCATTATTATATTATATGTATATAATGATTTTATTTTTAATGTCAATATTGATATTTTTTTATTCTATTTTATGCTTTACTTTAGGAATAAAAATTCTTCAGGATTTCAACATTTATTGCGTTACAAATCCAAATACGATCTTTACCATTGAACTCTTTTTTTTTAGATTAGTTTGGGGTTTTTCTCTTTTTCAAAAATTTATGCTTCATGTAATCTGACAAAAGTGTACCTCCTCTTATCGATCACATTTTGTAATACTGTCCATGTACTCGAAGATTTTGATTACAGATTATCATTGCTTCTTCATATACATTGCCAGGCCCGTCATTAAAAAAAAAAATTTTATTATCTTTATCCTCAAAACAATTTTGGTTCTGCCCATACTAACCTCGAACCTCAATTTTCGATGCCTCAATTTTCAAGCCTTTTACACTTCGTGCTCCACGTTGGGCGCCAATTTTTTTCTGTGACGAGCGAACTCGTACAGAGAGGACCTTAGGGAAGAATCACCTACCATTCTCAGACCCTCGAAACCTTTGTTGAATTTGTTGAGCTCGAAGAAAAGGGGAATCTAGGGACAAAACACTAAAACACTTTTATGAATACAATATTTATAATTAAAATATCTACTACTTTATAACTAATTAACTGGTAACTAACTAACTAACTAACTACTAACTACTCTCAACCGCTTGAATCACGATCTTATATAATTGCTTAAAATTTAGGTCACTATGTTAGTGGGAGAGAGAATGATGAAACAATTTGAAGATCACGAAAGGCGAATTATGAAAAGAGTTTATTCTTTTATTGTTGGTTTCTTTGTTTTAAATTTACAACGTTTAAAAATTGAGTTCGAACGATAAATGTTAAGAATCATGAAAAGATGATTATTTTTTCGAAAGAGATGCGCGAAACGCTGAATCGCATTTCGTCATCTATTATTTCATCATTTTATGTGACTGTTATGAAAGAGAAACCTCGTTCAATATTAAGTGTCACAATGGCTACTTGTAAAGTTGTAATTGATTTCCTGTTTTAGAATGAAAAGTAAATCCAAAATAGTTGAAAGCTATTGCCATGAAAGCTGATTTTAACTCAAATTGGAAAAATAAGTGAAAGCTAGTTTCAAAGTGAAATAAAGAGTAGAAACTGAAATTTGTTTAGTGTAGAAATTAAAATAAAATTTTCCGCAAATTTGTTAAATATTGTATTAATTTAGACTTAGCTTTTGAAAATCATTTTCATTGCGTATTATTAGCAACTAAAGCATGATAAATTATCAATATCGATAAAATAACGTAGCTAAAATCTAATTGAGTATTTATATTGCTCATTCGGAAGTGAATCAAGTTATAAAAAGCCGAAAAATAATGTTAACCGCAGTGTAGAAAATTTTGATTATACGAGAGTTGCCTGTATTGCAATAAACTCCAACTACAGCAGGTCGAAAGTGGGGAATTTCAGCGACGTCAACTAAAATTGGGGTTACAGAAGTTGTTGATGATTTCGATATTGGTATACCATCGATTCCGAACCGAAGTGACAACTGCATTGGTACATTGTTTTTACACACGTTTTTTTAATCCTTTTAATGCTTTGAGTAGGCCATGATGCCAATAATTTTCGTTAATCTTCACTGTTCGAGGAATTTTTAAAATTGTTCGCGGATCACGTGGCAATTTCGCTAATGGAACATATGAATTCCATAACACAAGAAAACTTTTCAATTGCTTGTGATTTACATTTTGATCCAAAGCCGAACAAGTCAATTCCACAATGAATGCATTCACGTTAAATGACTTTTTGCGATAACAATCGGCATCTTCATTGGCATCCACTGTGATATCCGAATCAGTAATTGGCGAAGTTTTACATGGTATGGGACACTTATTATCACTTGATTGTGCTGTGCTCACGTTCGATCTTGCAGGCTGATTGCGCACCACGTTATTTATCGAAGGGTTCACTTTCATTAATTAATTAATAATTTTTCTTTCTTTTGAAAGCACCAGATTGACGTTTCACTTTTATTTTTTTATATAATTTCAACCAATGTGAGAGCAATATACTCCTGTAAAAGTTACACAGCACAACTAGCTGTCACTAATACTGAGTACTATAAATACAAAAAAGCAGGAAGTACTGAATGAACTTGCGACGAAAGTGAACGCGCGCGCAGGTGTGTAAATTTTGATTCTCTTTACACTTCTTGCGCATAGAGAGTGTTAATACTGAGCGATGTACGACACTAAAGAACTAGTTAAGTGATGGTTGAAAGTCTGTAAAACGGCGCGTTATTTAAGAGTCAGTTAAGTCAGACGCAAATGATCTCTTTACTCCATCAAGCTGGAGCCAGAGTAAAGAAGTAGCGATGCAAGAATAAAGTCTGAGTAAAGAGTAGTTCAGAGTAAAGACTTATACAAGAGCTAGTTAAGAGACAACTGTGCTACTTGGGTTTGGGCCCAAAACATCGTGTCGATCCAAAATAAACCATACCGGTTTTGCCGCTAAGCTGCGTTTTCTCATCTAATGACACACATGTAGTTTACTGAAAATTCAGACCGTGTCCGGCGTTGATTAATACTCTTAATCTGATATGAGAGAAAAGCTTACCTACGAATCACAAAATAAATGGTAGGTGTCAAAAATAAGAAAATTTTCTTAAATAATCTTTTAAGAGGCCAACACTTTAAGTCGATGCTCTCGAGGACAGGAACATTTATGACAATTAAGCGGTTCCGAAGACGTAGATTACACGCGTCAGGCAGGCGTAATAAAATTAATCAACGCCATGAAGTAGGTCAAACAAAAAAAGCAGTAACGAGGGCAGGGAATTTTGTTTATCAATTTATTCATCCCATCAATACGCTTAGGGAGTAAATTCTTCTATCGCGAACAACTTTTTGAAAATTTGTGATTAATTATTCTGGATTCTGCAGCTTTAATTTATGGAACTGGGTGGACCGGCATAAAAGCGATAAATTTCCAAGGGATTATCACGGTTTTTAGGTTTGCAACAAAAGCTTCACGGATAATGATTTCGTAACAAAAATAGGAGATAATGAAGTTAGGAAAAGGTTCAGCAGTATGAGATTTTTTAATGGTTTTTATCGTAGAGTGTGAATGGTTGTTCCTTAAACTTGGTAACATTGTTTATACGTGTAAAGATTATTTTTAAAGTTATGATTCATAATATTCTCATTACCGTGTTCCTGTTTTCAAAAAGGGCTAATGAAGTCAGAAATCACTTTTCTGGATATAAAAAAAGGAATTCGTCCATTTTCGACAGAAGTTAAAAATTCAGAAAATAAATATGTACGATGTAACTAGCGGACCCCACAAACGTTCTGCCAGGCCCGCATTGACTGCATCAATCGTGCTACTGACATTCGTTGTTTGCTCAAATGATTTTGAGTTTTGTGCAAATCATCACCTCTGTTTCTTTGATAATTTCTTCCATAATTAGTTTGACGACTACGGCGATCGAAGTTCCTCTTTCTTCTTGGAGGCATTGTACACGATCGAAATTGTTTAGATTCATATTAGAGAACGACTCCAACGAATTCTGATCGAAAATTTCTTCAAAGAAAGATTCAATGAAGAATTTAATTGATTTGATTGATGATAATGAATGAATAAACAAATTTTTTGTAATGAACCCTGAGTAAGCAAGCTCACAGGCGTGCGCGCGCGCACACACACACACACACACACACACACACACACACACACACACACACACACACACACACACACACACACACACCGCACGTGATGAGATATGTTGAACTGACGATTATGAAATTTATTTTAATTTAAATATTGTTGTTGACATACTTTTCATTTACGATAATTTGATAACCAACAAAAAAGGATTGTCGCATGAAGTTTGATGGTTGATATATAAACAAACACCATTTAGAGTAGCATAAAAAATCAAGTATTCATAGTAGGTGCGTGCGCGCGCGCGTGTCTGTGTGTGTGTAATTTATCTGGAGTTGAAGAAACTGCCTAAGCTGGGACTCAAACCTCAACCGTTCAGTTCTTACTCGCTGCTCGCTGCCGACTGAGCTATGGAATTTCATGGTCACGAAGTTCATTCGATGGAAGTATCGTGCACAATCGTGCAGCACAAGCTCTCGTGGGACTTTAACAAAAAATTTCTGAAAAGCCTCATTTGAGCATGATCATGCATGATCAGGATCATGCATGATATTTTCCAGCATCACTTGTTTTTTATAATTATCTTTTCAATCGCGTGAAGTTATTGTGACCAAGACGTCTGGTATTGATTATTTCACACTTTCTGCTGATTTTCGCATTAGTATGCTAACGTGATTTTGATCGCAGTTTTGTGGGACGGTTTTAACTAATTTGAACACTAGCTTTCTATATCGTAAAATGCACTGGATTTAGAAGCAGGTTTTATCTTTGACAAAAAAAAAAAAAAAAAAAAAAAAATGAGATAAAAATCACTTCATACTCTTCAACGCGCACGTTTTAAATCATATCTCCAACAAAAAACTGAAAAAAGATTCTGATACATAAATGATCTCTATTTCTCTTCAAATAATTTTATCCTAGAATCTTTTAAGAATGTCTCTCAAGAACAGCTGAAAGAAAGATATAAGTAAGTTAAAATCGTTCTTACAGCTAACTACAAGCATTTTTCATGAGAACACTATAATAATTATAAAAGAACATAATAAGAAAGTGTTCAAACAATGGCGTAAATAACGCTTTACGGCCTTTATAAGACACTTATTAGAGTTCTAATAGCTTTCTTATAATATTCTTGATCTAGAACTCTAAGAAACCTCAATGAAACTTATAAGCGATTCTTTGTGGGATGTCCTGCAGAATGCTATAAGAACTTTATAGCCAGGTATAAGCATGCTGATAGCTCTCTTTTTAAGTTCTCAAGGCTACTCGGAAGACGTTCTCTTTTCGTCCTCCTTCCTTATGACCGATTCCCTTTCTATTTGTCTTTCTCGCACTACAGTAGGTTCCGAGACACCTTAACCAAGAAAGCTATGAAAGAGCTATAGCTATTAGACCCTCACGAGACAAAAATTTTTTTAAGAATGCTATTAGAACGTTGTAAGCATATATGTGCTACTTAGGAAGGAGATAAAGGCACAGAAGATTTGAGGGCAATATTAAATGGAATGATATAAATACGCAAACATTTTCGTTCCCATTTCTTTCTATTTACAACTAAATTGTTCATTCATTTTTCATTCTATTCATCGTTCACATTCATCATGTTACGATTAATTCAACTTTTCCGGTCGGTAGAGTTGACACGGGTATTTACATAATGTATTTTAAAGCCCGGGAATTTGAAGATGAAATTCATGAAGGTGCGTGGAGCTGCACCTCCCCCCCCCTATCGAATTTTCTGAAAGCGAAAACGCGAAAATTACGTGCTATTTACGTGCTTATTTTGTCCCCAATTGAAAATTTTTGTGCTTCAATTTTTCCCATTTATTAAAACATTCAAAGGGGGGTGGGGGGTGTAGCTCGACAGTAGACCTACACCCCACATTGAATAACTTGCGAGTCAATCATTCAATCGACTTAAAATCAACGTTAAATTTATGTGCTCTTTATGTGCTCCAAGAATCAGTTATCGATTTATAATTACACTGCGCGACACCGAATTTGATATAAAATTTTGACGCTTGATTATAATAATATAGACCCTCCTGAACAAGTTTGCAAAGTGAATTTTTTTTAAAATTTTTGAGCAATTAATTATTTTAATAATTTTATGTAATTCCCGTCTTTGTAAACCGATTGGTTTAATATAAAGTCCTTTCTATAGGTTTTCCATGCTACTCAATACATTTTTGTAATAATATGTACAAAATTTTGGCATTGATTTTCTAGAAAATAAATCACTAATGATGCTCAAAAAGTCTTTTATGGCCGTCATCGCGAGGAACCAATTGTGCGGTAGAAATCATCTCGAGCGTTCCTTTCAAGTCGACATTCTAAATTCTGACTCGAAATAGGAAAGCTGGAGACGACTTCTCCCGCACAATAGGTTCCCCATGGAGACGGCAATAACACACTTTTCTATGTAGCATCATTACTGTTTTATTTTCCAGAAAATCAGTACAAAAATATTGTAAATATTATTGCAAAAATGTATTCAGTAGCATAGAAAACCTATATACATGTATACATGTATTGTTCGAACGTTGAACACACAATGCTTAAAAATCACTTTAATGTTATAAAGTATATTAAAATCCATTTATTTTCGTAAGCATTCTATATAAATAAACAAAGGCCTTATAAGATTTTAGATTTCTTATAATATAACCTCATAAGATTCTTGAGGACCTTATGAGATTCTTCTAAGGAGACAAGAACCGTTTAAGAGATCATAATCCTTATTGGGCAGTCTTATAAGGGATCAGAATTTATGAGACTGCCTTATAAGGACCTTATAATAAATCTCAAATCTTGATAGGGTCCTTATAAAGTTTTTTAAGGAGACCCTATAAGGACCCTATTAAGATTTTAAATTTCTTATAAGGTCTCCTTATAAGAACCTTATAAGGTCCTTATGAGAATCATGGTAAGTAGGGATGTGACAATCGCTCAGTTGTCAAAACGTATATGCTAGGTAGCTTAGGTAAAAAAGTACGAGGCGCTAATCCTGATTGAGGTGAAAAATTTATCTGTGGAATCATTTCGAAATTTCCGAAAGCTTTGAGTGAGATATACTGAAGGGAACTATCAATTTTTTTTTAAAGTTCGAACAATATATGCATAAAATGTTTATTAAATTCACAAACCAGTACATAGATATTAATATATACTTGTATATGAAAATTCTATAAAATAGTAGATTACCAATTGGTCAATGAAAACAGACGATTTCTAAGTGGTACGAAGTTGGCTGCAACCGTGGGCGCATGCGCGCGTAGCGCGCATGTGCGTACGGGCTGCCAACTTTGTATCATCTTAGGAATGGTTTGTTTTTAATTGACCAATTTGTATACTATTTTTTTCACAATTTTGGAAAAAAAGTAGGGCGTTTTTTGTTAATTTTTTAAGTCCAAAACTGTCATTTTTTAGGCAAATGACGCTGCAACGTCCGTGTGCCATTTGTTGCAATGTAGTGTTTGGATGGAGATAGTGTCTCGGGCATAGGATGAGGTCAGGGGGGGTGGCGGTGTGCAGGGCGGGGGACGGGGTCCAGGGGCGGAGCCCCTGGTGGGGTTTCGAAAGGGGCGAAGCCCCTTCGCGGGGGGTTCGGGGGGCTCCGCCCCCCGACTTTCATAAAACTAAAGACTTAATTGAAAAAAAAAATTTCAACAAATAAATCAATAATATTGACATTTTTTATCATATTCAAATTGATTCTTTAGTGATATTTCGGATTGTTTTTGCTTATGTTTGTTATTAGAAGTTTGTATGTTATTCACTTTTTTAATTCAGGCCTTTGGAATTTTGGATTTTATGTTTTCATTAGTAAGTTTTTCATGAATTATATTATATTATACAGTTTGAGTATTTTTTAAAAGTATTTTGAAGGCGATATTGACTTTTGTGTATTCATAAAATTGATGGCAATAATTTTTATGTGGAAGTAAGGTAATTTTGTATTTATAAGAACATGTGAATTATTTGTATCAGACATTACAGTTGAGATTACATGTTTAATGTTTATTTATGTTGATAATAATTGTAATTTTTCAATTCGAATTTTGAGGGATATTATTTTTTTGGTGTAAAAGACAAACATGGTTAGAGAAGTCATTTTGTTCAATACAAAAGCAGGTATATTTATTGTAGATATAATGATAACATATCAATGATGGAGTTTTTATTTTCTTGTTGTACACTTTGTTTTTTTCGTTTTTACTGGTGTATGTGTATATTTATTGTGCAATTTGAGCAATTCAGTTTTGTTGATGCTGGAAGTTGTACAATTTGTTGTTCGTTTGGTTCGTGGTTTTCATCAGTTATTCGTGCTGTAGAACGAGGTTCGAAAATAAATTTTTTCAAGTCGATTTTTTTGTTTCTAAATGTTTTTTCATGGCTGTGTGTCGTCTCGTCAGTTCCGAAATTATTTTGCTGGTTGAAGTCAGTGTTTTCATTTCGTTTTTGTTTTTTTGCATGTTTGAAAGAAAATTGCTCCAAGTCAATTTTTCTCGATTTGAAAGTCTCGTGACATGTGTTCGTATTTTGTGCCTTTTTAGGGTTGTTCATTGATGTGTAAGGGAGTTGAAAATTTTGAAAAAAGTTTGGTTGTTCTGTTTCATTGTTTTTTTCTGATGTTGATTTGGTTTGTTTTGTGTTTTGCTGATTTGTATCTATTTTTAAAATTGGTTGTATGATTGTGCTTGTATTTTGTGTGTTAATTGGGTTTTCTGCTGTTGCATGTGGCAGTTGAACATTTTGAAAAATTTTTGCTTGTTCTGAGTCATTGTATTCTGTTGTGTTTGGTTCGGTCGGGTGAATTTCGAAAAATGGTTGTTCCCAATCAATGTCTTTGTCCTGCAATTCTTGAATGCTGTCAATGATATTGAAGGTGTCGATTTTAGTGGGAGATATTCCGGAGATTCTTCCGGCATCTTGATGTTTGATCCGATTTGTTCGCATATGTTTTTTTTTATTTTCGATTGAGTCTTGGAAGTATCCTTCTGCTGTTGATGTACTTTTCCATCCGCCATGTCTCTTCAGTCTTGTTATACTTGCTCCAGCATTGACGAGAAAGGTTGCGGAAGTTCTTCTGAAGCTGTGTCCCGTATACATTTCTGGTTCTAGGAGATGCAAAAAAGAGGCTATTTGGTATGGTATTTTCAGAATTTTGGCGAGACCAAGAGGCAAAGATGTGCATGTTCCATTTTTGTATTTGAGAAGTAATCGGTTGGTTTCGGTGTTTGGAGGTCGGAGTTCTTGGTATTTTTTGATGTATGGGCTGAATTTGTCTGTTATTGTAAAAGTCCGTGGCGTTTGAGTTTTTGTTTCTGGAATTGTCACGATGATGACGTTTCCTTCGTTTTTTATATCTTGCAGGGTAATTTTCTGAATTTCGTTGCCTCGACAGGCTCCGCATATGCCGAGAATGGCTATAATCTGTAATAAAAAATCCGTAATCATGAACATTTTTTTTTTGTTTTTATATAAGTATATTACATTTTGAAAAATAGCATATTTTTGTGATTTTTGAAATTTATTGTTTGTTTCTTTTTCTTGGGATTTAGATAAAATGTACGACTATTTTTTTTAAATGAACGAAAGAACAATTTTTTTTGAGAAAATGAAATATTTGGATTGCAGTATTTGCATTGTTGTGAATAAAATATATTGCGAATTCTGTGAATAGCTGATGTGATAAAATAATCGTAAAACTCATCATAAGATACTTTTTTGCATAATTTTTTACTAGTTTCAAAGTAATTTCATTTTGTAAAAAACAAAAATATTTTTTTAATTGTATGAGAAAAAGATATCAAAGATTGCAATTTTGACAGTTAAGATAGACAGATTTTGTTGTTATTGTTCTGGTGTTTAAAAATTTTGAAAATGCATGAAAATAATTCGTCAAAAGAAACAGATTTTTATTTTAGATTTTTAAATTTCTAATGAAGTTAAACTGAATTTTAACTGTGTTTGACTGAATTCAGAGGAGCATGAATTAGTTGGGATATTATGTTTATTATTTTTTTTACCTTTTCAAGTGAGTGTTCATGATCTGGAGCTTCGATGAGAAATTGTTGAATTTCTTTTTCAGTGAAAACTTTCGACTTTTTGGTTTGGAATCCTTCTGATTTTCGTTTCAAAAAAGCAATCAGCCTTTTGAATGAGGTTATATTTACATTGTCCAAAATGTTCAGTGTTGTCTTCAACATTGAGTATCTGGACCACAGTGTCGTTGGTTTGTATTTCTCGGACAGCTCATTGAAGTAAATGAGAAGTAGATTCTCTGTTACTTCCTTTGCGTTTTTTTTTGTGCGGTATTCAATGAAAGCGTTATATGCTTCAAGATATTTTTTCATAGATTTTTCGGGCAATACATTTTTTATCACTTTTTCAGCTTCTTCATTAATTTTTTGTGTATTGCATGGGGATGAATTTTCTTCCATTTTGACTTGAATGTGACTTCGAACGATTTGGAAATTCCCAAGTTTTCTGAAAAGTCAGTTAAAAATATTCCACAATGACAACGCTAAGAACAGATGTTATGAACAGATGACGACTGTAAATACCACTCTGTACAATTGTGCAGTGTTAAGCAAAAAAGAGAGATGAATATTTCAATTTATTTTCAAAATGTTTTCGGCAGGCAATATAATCTTAAAGTACTCCCAGTTTTCTAGTCGAATAAATCCTATTTCCTATGGAGTGTGTGCCCCCTGATTTTGTTCGAGTAGTCATTAACTAAAAGTTCTGAGACCAGATCATGTTATTTATCATTTTATTTCTTGCCTTTGTTTTTTTTTTTTTTTTTTTTTTTTTTTTTTTTTTTTTTTTTTCATTTTGTTGTGGATTGGATAAAAAAAAATTGTCATAAAAATTTTAGAAATTGTAAAATCAAGTAATTGATCTTTCAGTAGTTGATATCGGTGAGGTGTATTTTTTTATATGAAAGTCACAATCTCATTACTCAAGCATCCATTTTTTTACTGTGTAATTGACACAATGAGAGACCAAAAATCACGAGAAAAAACGGAAATCCATTACGGAAGTCGAATAATCCTTGCACTAAAGTAATACGTATAAGCGTGTAAGATTGGAATTGCGTGGTCGCGAATTTTTTACTGTCATCATGTAGCGGAAATTGCCATGAATAGCCGCCCTAGTTCCTACGTACCTTTTGAGGTTAGGGATCTTTTGCAAAAACTATGAATGTCACTCGAATCTTCTTGGAGGCGTCCTCAAAAATGAAATATTCGAGCAATCGTAGATCTTTCACGTAAAACCTTTTTGGAAATTCTTTGTACTGCTCGTAAATCCTTTTAGCTGTATCGTAAATCATCCATGTGAAATTTTTTTGAAAATCCTTTTTACTGCTTTTAAACAGCTTTGAAAAACGTCACTGGCCACTCATTACTTCGCACTGTTTTCGCTGTTATTTACAGTTATTTACAATTTCCAATGTGGTCACATTTGCACATAATCACTGAAAATCAGTTTAAAATATTCAATAATAACAACGCTATGAACAGATGTTTTGAACAGATGACGACTGTAAATACCACTCTGTACAATTGTGCAGTGTTAAGAAAAACTTTTTTTTTCTTCTACGTATTTTTAATTTTATTGACGACGGGGGTAGTCAGGGATGCTTTTTTACTATTTTGGCATAAATTGACACAATGAGAGACCAAACATCTCGAGAAAAAAAGGAATTCCATTTTTCAAAATGGATTGTTGTAGATTGTTTTTTTTTAGTTAGGTTGGCTATCCTGTTCGAGCCAACTTCATATATACATTTTCGATGTATTTGTTTTGTGTACTTTTCTTTTGTAACATTTCTATGAAATTGGTAGTAATGCGCTGCTCTCATTTCCAATCGAAATTGCTTATTACTACAAAATTGAGAGAAATGTACTGTTCTCATTCCCAAGCAAAAGATATTACTCTCAAATTGTGAATAATAGCAAGTTGAATACTCCCAATTTGTAAGTAATGAAGAATTTCATTACTTTAGTGTTGCATTACTCGTCATTGCCTAAAAAATGACTGTTTTGGACTTAAAAAATTGACTAAAAATGGTCTATTTTTTATCAAATTGTGAAAAAAAGTTTATTACTATCCGTAAACAGATTTATTAAAATTCAGAAATGTTTATGAATTTGAAAAACACCGTATATTACATTTAACATGCGTTAATAAAAAAACTTCCAACACAAGTTTGCCACTCGAGTACTTACGAGTGATATTTTCGCGCATTTTTGAGTTCAATGGATCCATCTAAGTTTTTAGCAATGTTTTTATATGATCTCTTTTCTTTATTTACTCGCTGGCCATTGGTGCACGAATAGGTATTTTTGAAGTATTGAAAAGAGTTTTTTGCATTATATAATCGTTAAATGCTTAAATAAATTGATTTTAATATAATAAAATAACATTTCACCAACAACAAAAAAGCATACACTATCAACGAAGAATATAATAATTAGGCTTGAAAATAAAAAAGTTTACGTTTTTGTCATAGTTTGGCTAAGATATATGTAAAGTTCAAAAATAACTAATAAAATTTTTGATGCACAAAATAATGAAAAATTATTCAAATTCGTAAAAGCTTTTTTGGGCGACACGTTCCTTTATTCAACGATGTGGCTTTTTTTAATAAACAATTAAAAAAAATTTTTTGAGAATTCTAGTTGACATACTTCAGCTGCTCCTGAGAAAAAGATTTTTTCTAACATTGAAGAAAATCAAAATGATGAAAAATTCACAAGACATAATACATACGCGTAAAAAGAAACTTATATTTTGGGCACATAAGGAAAATAGTATATTTTCGCTAAAATTATTCATGTAATGCTAATCTGCCTTTTCATGCTTCCCAACAAAGCACTGCGGGTGGTTAATCCAAGTTACTCAACTGAGACTCCGCTAGACCGTGAAATGGAATCTTTTTTTCATTGAAAAGATTTTTAGGATAATTCTTCCGTTGAAGATCTCTTTAGGCCACCGTTCCGTGTGGGCTTTCGATGCGCCACTTTTCTGTTGAAGAATTCAAGTCCTTCTTTCCGTTGAAAAATTTTTAGTCCACCTCTCAGAGACCTGTTTCGAAGGGCCACTTCGTTTTTAAGCCCGTTAATTTAACATGCCGAATTGGAGAAACTTTTGTCACTCGCGCACTCGAACTCGTACAGAGGCAGTGAATTCTTCTGTGAATGCCACAGTCTCCACCGAAGCAGCTAGATTTCTTCGAAAAATGGAATCGTTCGATTTTTAGTTCTTCTGAACAATATTAATCAAAATATTTCGTAACATTGAAAATTTAAACAGGGAGTTGCAAAATTCTCAAATCAGTGTTGTCGACGCGTTCGAAAAAGTTGATGATGCCGACGTGGAATCAGGCCTCGGAACTTTGAATCTCGGGGGGCAACCCCCACCATCACTCTTTCTCACTCTTTCAGCTCTAAGAGAGTGAGAGAGAATGATGGTGGACAATGGTGGGGGCTGACCCTCGAGATTCAAAGTTCCGAGGCCTGCGTGAAATTGTGGTGCAATTCTAAATTTGATACGATTTGGGACAAAACAATTGCAAGTGTCGAAAAATTAGACATACAAGATGAAAAACCACCGCAAGTGCGAAACGTCCGAAAGCGCCTTAATCCAGATTCGAAATTTCAGTGGTGTAATTACAGATGTGGGGGCCCCGGGCAATATTTTATCTGAAGGCCTTATATGACCTTTCTTTTGTATAATAATAACAAAAGTTTTGTTATTAAAATAGATTTCGTGGTGGCCTTAAAACTTTAACAATTGATTTGAATTTTATAACTTTCCAAATGTTTCAAACTTTTGTAAACTTTAAAGAATGTTCAAAATTATTCAAGATCATCAAGACTCCGAATAATATCAAATCTATTGAATTTTTTGATCAATAGTTGAACCGTTGAGACTGTAAAAACTGTGAAAGATATGCTAAAAACTGCTAAAACTGTCACTGCTGTAAAAGTTATAACATATCCAAAACATTATATGGTATTAATGAAAATGATAAAAATTTCAATACAAGTTCACATTCAGAGAAAAAAGATCGTGCTCTCTGTGAAGTAACTGATTCACTAAGAATATCCTACAATTTAAAAATCATAAAGTAACAAAAATAACAAAATTGAAAATAATATCTCTGATCTATCTCTTTTCTTTCTTTTTTTCTACATTTTTTTTTGCTCACTACTTTCGGGGGCCCCGGACAATGTGTCCGGCCCAGACCAGCGGTAATTACGCCACTGCAAAATGTACAGCTCATATTTTTGAATCGACGAAATAAATGTACAAAAAAATTTATTTTGAATTTTTTTCAAAAGTTTCAGGTTTAGGACTAAATCTGCAATTTAGTTGAAGGTTCAGAATTTGAACGACGTTGCGCATTTTTTACGAGAACATGAATGATGCAAAGACCGTGTCCAAAATATGTTCGATTTGTTAAATTATTATTGATGATTCCTGCTTCATCTTGCACAAACAAACGAAGTTTTTCAACGTTCAAAAGGTTGAAGAATTATCTCCGTTTAACAATTGGTCAGAAGCGTCTAAACTATATCGCAATTTTATACATATATAATGACGCAGCTGCTAAAGTTGATGACGAACGACTAATCGATGAATTCATTCTTAAAAATTCTAAGCGCACTTATATGTTTGCTTTGTCTGCGGATATATAAGTAATTGTACCTCATTTACGATAAAAGACATATAATAAAAAAATGAGATTTCTAGCAAATACACAATTTTTGCACTGTCAATACTATTTGTCGTAAACTATGCCACACAATTTGTTATTAACATTGAGATAAAATGCACCTGCCAATTTTACCGAGGAAAGCCCTCCCCCCCCTCCCCCGCCAGTGTGACTCAGTTACTCAACATACCCTTCAAACATGTTCCGCCGCCCCTGGATGTATGTTATATTCTTAATACGATCATAATTTTTTAGTATGTTCTTAATTTTCATAAACTATATATTTATTGTTCTCACATGAACGTGTCAATAATTTTAGTAAAAAATACAGTGTTTATTGAAAGTTTTAGACTTGTTCATGTAACCTTTGAATGCATATGGTCTAAAAAGAAATCACATTGTTCACATGTGACATTAGCTCAGTTGTGTAACGAGCGAACCGTGAATAGCCAATGACGATAACGAATTTCTGATCCAACGTTGACCCATTATCTCTCCTTCCTTGGTCCCTGGTCAAACCACGATCTACTGTCCAGAGAAAAGGACCCCGAACGAATACTCAGCCTGAGGGGACCCTTGAAGGGACTCTTAGGAACCCGCGTGGTTCAAATGACAATAATGATAAAGTTCAGATTAACATGATTTTATTACAAAATTAAGTGTTACAATGGAATTACGTTTATTCATATTTGATAATTATTCGCATTCGTATTTAATTATTTTCAATCTCTGCATTCGTATTTAATTTTTCACATTTGTATTCGATGGCCGCGTTTGAATTAATTCTTATTTAACATTTTCAATAATCTCGTTTGCATTTAGATAATTCTTATTTATCGTCTTCAATATTCTCATTTTTCTTTAAACTTATTATAAATCTTCGCATTTAATCACATTTCCATAATTCACATTTGTATTTATTCATATTCTTTAATTCTTATTTTGACGATTCCGATATTCGCATTTAGATAATTCTCTTTCATTCTTTAATGTTCGCATTTAAATTCTTATTTCTTTTTCAAACTTCAAATTTGTATTTAACATTTCTTTTTAACCTTCGCATTTATATTTATTCACATTTTTCAATATTCAATCTTCGCATTCTTATTCTTCCTTCTAACGCTAACATTTGTATTGATTAATATTCGCAGTTCTGACAACGTTCCTTACAACCACAGTTCTCCCATATCGGCCAATTTCAATATCAAGGCCTCTGAGGGTTCCATTTTATTATTTTCTATTCCTCCGCTTTCGTTTTCGATTAAAGGAGTCGGAGGCCCCAAAAGGGTTCCGTGAATATCTTCTCCCTTTAGTAAGTTGTTCAATTCTTTGTCGACTGACCCTAAGTTTAAGGTATTCACCTGCTCATCCCCACAGTTTCTGCATCTCGTTTTGAATCGTTTTTCCGGCGTTATCAAAGATATCCCAAAATGTCGAGAAGCTTCTCTTGCAATTTCTCGATCTACGATCTCCCAGATTAGATGATCCTTAGGACCCAACCTCTTGAGGACTCTCAGGCGATTATACAGATTTAATACATTCCCTTTTTTATAGACATATCTATTACTACTGGGTTTTATCCTTTTTCTCTTGACAATACTCTTAAGGGCCCACACTAGATCCTCTACCAAGGGCACTGCAATAATATGGAAAGCTTTGGTATATTATTCTTGACTTGATCTAATGCTCTTCTATAAATTCGTATTCTTACTCCATTAACTTTATTTCATGTATTTTAAATTCCAGATATCATTTAGGCTTTTCTTACGGCTTGAACTACTAACCTTCAGATCCTAATGCTACCCTTTAACTTTAATATGCTTCTATCCTTATGATCATTATTGTTCATTTTATATTACTCTGACCTTGTTACACACTATTTATTCAATATATATTGATGGTCTTGCTTTCTTCTACTATTTTAATTATATTCCTTTTCTATTCATTGTTTGGTATTCTAATTTTTCGTTATTTGTTTATTTATCCAAAATCGCTTGAGTGCTAACTAGTCAATGCCTCATATATAATTTATGATTTCAAACAATTGCGAATACCTCGAAAGAGTTGCTCTGGAACTATAGCTCAAAAAGGATAAATCCCTTTTGCTTGATTCTCGGCTCTACAATATTCTTTGTAATAATGTTAGAGAATAGATATTTACTTGCAAATTTTTATCCTCGTGTTGACCGATCTTCGGACCTTGAGTGCAACTCCGGTTTCTGTATCGATAGACACTCGGCAAATCGTTGGGGCTGAAAAGGTCGTCGTGAGGTCGGACCTTTATTTGGGCCCGTCGGGGAGAGTTCTCTGATATGACGTTTTTCGACTCAGAAGAGTTTTTGGACGTTGAACGTGAAAATTTTCTCCGGAGTTCTGGCCAAATTCATCGGTTTATATACTATTTTCAGGTAAGGGGAAATTTGAGAGAAAGAAAAGAGGAGGTAAAATTCGGTTTCCGTTTTGGGCGTTTGCATCCTTTGATTTATACGAGTCGTTAAAAAGTTTTATAATTGTTTCATTGTTCGAAGAAAAGATAATTGTTCATCATAAGATAATTCTCATAATTCTATTGTTAAAAAGTCTAATCGTAGTTAATTATACGAAAAATTGACCTGTTTATCGTTTTTGCCTGAAAATCGTACTTTTAGAACGATTTTCATTCGTTTGTTTCTTGTCCGAAATTAGTTTTTGGTTATTACTCGTTAGCGTCATCAACTTCTTGCGTCGGCGAAATCGTCACGATTTAGATATCGCCACG
The DNA here is from genome assembly GCA_028476575.1 of Platygaster robiniae. Lineage (NCBI taxonomy): Eukaryota > Metazoa > Arthropoda > Insecta > Hymenoptera > Platygastridae > Platygaster > Platygaster robiniae. Next base: position 11,468,730 of record CM052023.1, on the reverse strand, counting down.
CGTTATCTTAATGCTTAGGAAATATTTCCTTTTTAGAACTTTTTAATAAAGCAGAATTTATTTGTTTGAAATAATAAAAAAAATGTAAGTTTAAGACAAGTGGTCAAACCCCTGCTCGTCACAGTTGTCAAAACGTTTAGGCATAATAGGTAGCTTTAGGGAAGTACTAAGTTCGAATCCTCCGTGAGGCGAAAAATTTTTCCAAAGTTATTTCGCAATATTCGAAAGACTGGTGTGAGATATAATGAAGAATATTATCAAAAAACCTTTTTTTTTAAGTTTAAACAAAATGCATGAAATGTTTATTAAGTTTCACAAATATGGATTTCAATATAATTGTAAATTAATATTCTATATACAAGTTTATTAAAATCCACAAATTAGTTTGTAAAATTCAATAAACACGATTAAGAATTTGAACCTAAGTTTATGTAAAAAAACTTTTAACACCTGTTTATGAAAATTAATACAAAAATTTCTAACAGTGTTCTGTGTTTTCGCAATTTTTTCGAAAATTACGATACACTAGACTTCCTCAACGTTAGGACTCTCAGGACTGAAAGCGCTCCTTACTTTACGAACAAAAACGGAACACTGATTGGCTACTCATACCGCGCGAGTGACGTGCAACCAATAGAACCTGTTCCCAATCGTAAAGTAGAGAGTGGATGATTCGTAAAGTGTAGAGCGATGTAAAGAAAGGAACGTCAAAGTTGGGGAAGTCGAGTGTAGTTTATTGCTGCTTAACCGTGAACTTACAAATCGCATCAAATACCTACTCGTGAGTAAATTATTTCAGTTCCTTGCATTACGTTGTATAACATGCTTTTTTTCCATCAGGACTAGTACAGATCTTTATGCGTTTTGTTATACTTATTGAATTAGAAAGTTTGTAAGCCGAGACGAAGCCGAGGAACGTACCGTATTTTATACACCGAGGGGGAATAAACAAATTTTCCTTGCAACAGCAGGGAAATAAAAGGAAGTTCATTTCCCTGGGGTGTATAAATATAATTATAATCGCTTCAAACCAAAAAACTCAATAAGTATAACAGAACGCATAAAAGTCCTGGTGGAAAAAAACATGTTATACAACGTAATGCAAGGTAAGGGAAATAATTTACTCACGAGTAGGTATTTGATGTGATGTGTAGTTCACCGTTAGGCAGCAATCACCTATCGAAATTTTTGAAAAAATTGCTAAAACACAGAAGCACAAAAAAAACTCTTTACTAGACCTGGAAGCACATAATGAGCACATAATTCTGACGTTGATTTCGAGTCTATTGAATGATTGACTCGCAAGTTATTCAATGTGGGGTGGAAGTCTACTGTCGAGTTACACCACTTGCCTTTGAATGTTTTAAAAAAATGGGAAAAATTGGAGCACAAAAAGTTTCAATTGAGGACAAAATAAGCACATAAATAGTTTGTAATTTTCGCGTTTTCGCTTTTAGCACATTTCCATAGGGGCGGGGGGGGGGGGGGGCGGTGCAGCTCGACGCAGCTAATTCCTGGTGAGTGGAGAGGGAACGGTCAGTTTCCCTCACTTGCTTTACACTATAATTTTTTTAATTTGAAGGTGCAATTTCTAACAAAATTTTTTTAGATGAGCTCGAGAGTAGGCTTATCTGAAAGAGCGAAGTTTGTTTTATTGGAATTGTCCTACAACTCGATTTCGACTTTTGGTGTTGTGACGTCCCTTTCTGTAGTCCTCGCCACATATAGCGCTGGGGAAAAATCCAAGTATGACGTCAATTAATCATTTCTCGCTCGCACTATTGAGAAATTCGAACAAGCGAGTAACGATAGAGAATAGGCTGAGCGGGAGAGGAGGAATACATGTGATAGGCCGCCTGGCTCAACTAACAAAAACCCACGCCTTCGTCGGTGCATGCAGCTTGTACACAAGCAAACCATCAGCCGGTTTTGTTCTGCTTTAACATTTTTTATTAAAATAAAACAAAAAAATGTCGCGCCGGGAATATCACATCCGGAAAAATGTCGGTTCACAGTCGTTATCTGTCCAATCGTGGGATTAATACGAAGGGAAAAATATTTAACTCGTATGTACAATATATAAATGTAATTTGGAAAAGCGAAGGGAATTATATTTCATTGGCGACAATAACAGCACAAAAAGCGAATGAAAAAATATCAAATATATCGGTAATCTCAGTTAGGATTATGGAATTAACAAAAAAAAAAAAAAAACGCCGACAAAAAACTGCCAAAGTCAAATGAGAGTATAATTTACAGATACTACTCGGGGACCGTGGATTTTTGCGTCCAGTGACTGGACTCCAGTCTCCTTCAACATTGCACGCACACAGGAGGGTGACACTCCTATCTCTAATGCATTGCAATTCCCGACCACTTAAAGTAGGTGAGATAGCGCTAGTGTTTGTCGTGCAATCCTTCCCTCTCTCTCTCACTTGTTTACAAAACATTGTCACATGTTACGGTATCCAGGGTGTGTACCGTTTTGTTGTGTACTGCACGTATTGTTTTATAATTTTATCAAATAAATATCGTCATTAAAAGTGAGTCCGAAATTCGAACATTGCGTTCGAATTATTATTCGATTGTTTACAATGTGCATACGCGCTTTACATTTGTTTAGTACCCTAATCAGAAATAGGCATCAGACGTAGAAAATTGATTTGTTTAAACTGTTTTCCAGCAATTTGTGAAGAGCTGGGCTGCTTGCACAGACAGGAACAATAAAAGCGACCGCTTTAATTGACCCTGAAAACCTAATTGTTTTATCTAGGACCAGGGGAAAATACTCCGATAGATGATGAAATCAAACTCTTAACAAACAATTATGTTCATGCTGGTTTATTATGAACTCAAGATCAAATTGTTACAGATACAATGTTTGTTCATTTTCTTTTCGTACTTGCATTCCATGCATCATACTTCGTGATTTTGGTGCAGAAAAGGCAATAATTCCCATATGTATTTACGAAATAAAATCAAAAAGTTCGATAAGATATTATAAAACTCTCTACTGTGACTCTGACAATCCTACCTGACCACGGTGATTTATGATTTCGAATTCTGGTAGCCCTGCCGGGTTATTCTTGTTTGCAAAGAAACAGTCAGCAGTTTTGGCTGTATATAAAAATTGTTCTTGAAAGTCTGTATCAAAGGAAATCTCGCTACTTTCTAAAATAACATCTGAGACTATCGCAGGCTTTTGACGAGGCGAGTTAACGCTGCTGACATATGGACAAGAATTGAGAGTAATAGACATCAATAATCTTATGCAGGAGAATAGGAACGATCCCATTTTTTTCGAGATAACTCTAGCTATTAGTTCAATAGTTTTGATTCTGCAAAGACTTCGCACAGCTTCTGATAATTCTCTCACTGTTGACAACATACTACTCCCTTTCTATGTATCTTCTCCCAAATTCTAATAGTTAATTTCCACTTCTAATTTTCCATTTTTATACTATGTATTCCTGACCTTCTACAACCGATGTCCTAACATCCCCCGTCGATTTATCATTATTTATTTTTGAAGTAGAAGAATATTTCACAAAACTAATCCAAGTTTTCATTTTAAAGTTGTGATAAATTTCTATTGTATTTACTTGTGAAACCTCCGGTGTCAGGCAGCTAGGTCTTAGACACAGTCTTCGCAGACTAGGCGCTGATTTTTTTGCAAGGGTTGAGCAAGGAGCAGGCTGAGGCCGTCTCCGGGTCGGGCCGCCAGGTTCGGGCACGAGTACAAAAAAAAGTGAGCGGTCGGGTCGATGCACTAGCGGACAGGGCTCAGGTGAGCGGTCGGACCGGTGCCATAGCACACAGGTCTCAGAAGAGCGCGCGCCGGTCGGGCCGGTACACTATCAGACAGGGCTCAAGGGAACTTCCACTCAACTCGAGAGCTAAGGTAGTTCTTACACTTGAAAGAAGTTGAATTTAGTCACGGAGTCTTGCGTGGCCAACTTCATTCAGCTCCGCAATTTTAATTCGTAGATTTGGCAACATCGCAACTGTTTTTTTATATCTCGCTCAACGTATGTAAAGATGTGAATGCATGTAAAAATGTTTGCATGCGCAGCCGTAGCTGTAGTTCACGCATGTAGTGTTTTTTGTGAATTCACTTCAAATTTTTAAAAGAGATGAATATGTCGGAAATATTATCATTGCGTCTTTAAAAATGCGATGTTGCCAAGTGTACCTACGGCCTGTGCAAAAGTGACAGTTGTAGGTGTTTTTGTAATTTTTGTAAATTTTGCAAGGTTGATAGTCATGATAAAAGTAAGTTTCAATAATTTTTTCATAATTAATTAAAGTAATGTTTTTGAAATATAAGCGGAAATGCGCGATTCCTCATAGACGTGCATGTTAATTTCAAAAAATTATGACTCCAAAATCAGTGTGATAAGCAAATATGAAAAATTTATCAATTATCAGGTACAATATCGAGATCAAATTCTCAAATTTTCAGGAAAATATATAGAAAATTGCCCAAGTGCAAGTACTACCTTAAATCGAAGTCTGACTTGCTGCAGAAATGCAGCACCTTTTATAGCCTAAGCTTGGAAGGAGAAAACGAAGGTGTTGTAGGGAAATATTGGTGATGGAAATTTTATCTACGGATGTCACCCTCCGGTGAGGACATCTTAGAAAGTTATAAATCATATCCTCTGCAACACAAGCCACCTTAAATACTATAAGAAATATTTGTATTCCGCGCAAATTTCGCAAGTCAATTTATCTAAATTATTTCTCTTTTATATTTCATTTCCTTTAGCTGGCAAACGATATCGCCGTGTACTGACCAGGTGTACTCCTAATTAATTTCCGGTTTTTTGCAAATAAAACACATAATTCAAAAAAAACCGTAACCTTTATTTTATTCAAAGTATTTTCCATCGCTTTCTACACATTTTTCCCACCTTTCTGGTAAATTGTGGATACCACGCCAGTAAAAATCATTGCCTTTGGAGGTGAACCACTCGGTGAGCCATTTTCGTAGATTTTCGTACGAGTCGAAGCGCTGCTCAGAAAGGGCATGGCCCAACGAGGCAAAGAGGTGGTAGTCGGATGGCGCCAGGTCTGGTGAGTAAGCCGCATGATCAAGCACTTCCCACTTGAGCCTTTCCAGCGTGTCACGAACGACTTTCGACTTATGCGACGGCGCATTGTCGTGGAGCAAAATCACCTTCTTCTGTCGTTGTTGATATTCTGGTCGGTTTTCCACAATGGCTCGGCTCAAATCTTTCATTTGCTGTTTGTAGTGAACGGCATTCACAGTTTCACCAGGTTTCAGCAGTTCAAAGTATATAACACCGGACTGGTCCCACCACACACACAGCATGACCTTCCGACCGTAACGATTTGGCCGTGCCGTCGATGTCGATGCTTCACCTGGACTCACCCACGATTTGTTGCGCATAGGGTTCTCCAGGAAAATCCACTTTTCATCACCAGTAACAATACGATGCAGGAAAGACTTTCTTTTGTATGGTTGAAGCAGCATTTCACAGGTCACTTTTCGATTCTCCATTTGTCTATCGGTCAGTTCATGGGGCACCCACTTTCCACACTTCTGAATTTTTCCCATGGCTCGCAGACGTTTGGAAATTGCTTGCTGTTGAACTCCCAACGCATCTGCAAGCTGTCGTTACGTTTGCGTGTTGTCTTCATCTAATAATGCTTGCAATTCGGCGTCATCGAACGATTTTCGCTTGCCGGAGCGTGCGGCGTCGTTCAGGTCGAAATCTCCATTTTTGAACTGTCGAAACCACGTTTCACATGTTCGAAGTGTAAATGCACGATCACCATAAACTTCCACAAGCGCACAGTGGCTCTCGGACACTTTTTTCCCCTAAATGAACATGAAAAGCAATGCATGGCGCATATGCTCAAAATTCGGTACAAAATTCGACATTTTTGAAGCGCAATAAAAACTTACTGGAAGATTTTTTCGAGAAAATGTCAACGCAGTTCAAGCACTCGATATGACTGAACAAAATGACATATGGTATGTGTTACCAACAGCGGTACAAAACAGAACGCCATCCATTGAAAAAACCGGAAATTACTTAGGAGTACACCTGGTAGAAGAACATGCGATGAACACGTGTACATCCTGTTAAAGTAACTTGCTTTAACATCTTTATATGTGTCATTAAGGAAATTTGGAAATGTTGCAACTGGTAATATTCCTAATTCGTGCGTGTATGGGGCTGGGTGTCGTATTGGGCTTCGCTCATTAGAAATTAGTTGCAAAATTTTAGTTATAGTTACAACATGCATTTTTTTTATTGTTTTTTCAGTCGCGGATCATGAATCCTGTGTATTGTTTGGATACTTCATTGATTAAAGTATTTGTTAAAAAAAATCACGTACAACAATTATATTATTTGAAAGATGCATGTATGCTTTCCATAGTTGTTTCGTACGATGATTACAGATCTGTCATTAAATTTGGAAATAAATCTATTCAAACTTTTTCAACGACTATTTGCAAAATTAAAGATTTTGCGAGTCTTATATGCTGCTCATGGTTTTCCGAGTCACTGCTAATGATTTCGGTGGTAACTTTGCGAAATGAATTTATTTCAACCATGAGCTTCAACATACTACGTCTAAAAAAGAAATCGTCTGCAAGATGCACATGCTTTTTTGGCTTTCCTGCCTGTTTATTCTAAATCTTGCACCTTTTGCAAAAGAAACCGTTTGAACTTCAACTTATACATATTTCTAGCAGATAGTTGAGAAATTGGAGTTCCAGAGAGCTAGATATGCATGAAGTGTTTGTTTTTTCAAATTGTTAGGCAAAAATTGTATGGATCTATATATATATAAATGTGAATATCTGTATGTTGTCCGCTAATAACTTCAAAACTACTGCACGAAACATCCTGAAAATTTGCACGTTTATTAACCATGTTCGTCCGAAGGTTATAGGCATGGCCTACTCCCCCACAGACCTACACCCACGCTGCGCTGATGAAATCACACACACACACACACACACACACACACACACACACACACACACACACACACACACACACACACACACACACACACACACACACACACAGAGTCAACAAATTATAAAATTTTGCGAAATCCACAAAAAGTTACAAGAACAATAATCACAAAAACATAATATTATGCAAAATATCACGAAAAGATACAAAATCATAAAAGTTCACGAATTACACAAACTCAAAAAACTTACGAAACCATGAAAAACAGAGCGTCCTAAAATCAGCGGGTTATCCAAAAATCATCAACTATTCCTCATAAAATTCTAAGACACTTTGTCCTTTGCATTTATGAAAATTTGGAACACTTGAACAGTTATAAATAATTCAATTTCTTCTACTTATTTTTGAAGAGTATCTTTTCTTTTATAAAAGAGATTCCTTCTCTTTCTTAGCTCACTCTCATGGGAATCACTGAGATCACTGAGGTGAGTATAATAAAATGTAGCTTAATCGCCTTTCTTATCTCTCCTTCAAGAAAATTAGAAGATTCTTCATTGTAGAGGTGACAATTGGATAAAAGAATATTTGATCTAAAACAAAAGCGAGTTAACGAAGACTTTGATTCATAAAATTATGGAAAATTGTCTTTCAAGATAAGAGACATCGTTATTATATGTTCCATCACACACCTTAATTATTCCCTACTTTTATATTAGGGTAAGCTTAGAAAGAGAAGAGGTATAGGGAGAAGGGGCTTTAATCAAAAGCCCCGCCTTCCCGAATGGTGAGTGGACGAAACTGAATTATAAATAATTTTTTAACTTTTGTGAATTTCGAAAAATTGTACAGGAAAAAGTGTCTCAGAATTTCATAAGGGATCGATGGTTAACTGATGATTCACCGACTTTAGGACACACTGTATAAGAAACAACAGAAAATAGAACAAATTATAACTCAAGTCACAATATGTCACAATGGTAAATCAGCACAAAATTCTATGAATCACAAAATCATACATTGCCACAAATCATGAAGTCATAATAAAGTTATTATTACAACCCTCATCATGACCATCTCCTAATCCTGATTAACAAACAAACTTTCATCAATTTCACCCTTTACTTTGTTTGTAAAAAAATATTAAAAACTATGTTTTTAAAATACTTATAACATCTTTTTGGCAAATTTAATCCATTATATCAGTGTAATATCTTTTCGTAGAAATTCTTTATCATCTAACTAAATCATATTTCGTGGAAAAATTAAACATTATTTCAAAAAAAAAAGCAAAATATTTTTAAATTTGGGATTTGGATAATTTATTGGCAATTTTCGTTTTTCAATTGGACAACTGACTTTTCCTGACCAAACTGCGTGTATCAACGTGGTAACCGCGGAGCAAAGCCCGCTGGTACACAATCTAAAAGCTATCTATATCTATAAAACTAAGGATCTAAATGTTTGTACAATTATAACTCCGAAGTTACTGCACGAAACCTCCCGAAATTTCGCACAGTTATTGACCATGTTCGTTAGTATGCTATAGGTATGTTTTTATCAACAAAATAAATGGCCGACTCCCTCACTTACAACCCCGTCGCATTTTTGAAAAATCACACACAAATAACAGAAAGTCACAAAATCACAAAATAATAACAACATTATAAAATAAAAAAGATAATAAAATCTTGCAAAAAATAAAAAACAGAATCAAAAATCACAAAGTCACAAAATCATCAGATTTCGCAAAAAATCACAAAATGACAAAAACATCAAATGTATACTAAATCATCAAATATAAGCAATAACAGAAAACATATATAAAAAATATGTGACAAATAATTTTTGACTTATTTTCAAAAGTAGAAAATATAACAAATAATCACAAAAATGACTATACTACACTGGTAAATAATGAAAAAATTGTATCAATTTCAAAATCATACAAATTCACAAATCATAAACATCCATAATAAATTTATTAATATTATCCCCATAATGATCATCTATTTATCCTGATTAACAAATAAACGTATGACCGCGGAGCGAAGCCCGCGGGTGATAGCTAGTTATTCATATAAATGTGAAATTCAGTACGTTGTCCGCCTATAACTTTAAAACTACTGCACAAAACGTCCTGAAATTTTGCACAGTTATTAACCATGTTCGTGTTAAGGTTATAAGCATGTATACATCAACGAACTAAATGACCTACCACCTCCCCCCCCCCCCCCCCCCCCTCACCCACGCCCACTCTGCGTTGCTAAAATATCACACACGCACGCGTGTACACACACACGCACACGCACGCAAAAATCACGAAAAGTCAAAAAATTATTAAGTTTTGTAGAAGTCGCAAAAAGTTACAAAAACAAAAATCTCAAAATCATAAACTTATGCAAAAAAAATCACGAAAAGTCACAAAATCACAAGAACCCATAAAAATTTACGAAACTATGAAATACAGGGTCTTTTAAAGTCAGCGGATCTTCGGAAAATCATAAATTCCTCATGAAATTTTGAGACACTTTATCCTTTGCGTTTTTTGAAAATTCGCAACATTTGAACAGTTAATAATAATTCAATTTCGTCTACTAACTTTTGGAGAGACGGGCTTTTCATAAAAGAAACTCCTCTTCTTTCTAAACTCACTCTCATGGGAATACCAGTGGGTACTCCCATGAGAGTGATAAAGCTGCCATTCACGTCTATGCGCGACAGAAATTGCAGCGCCATGGTTTCGGTGCTGGGATTAGAAACTAAATTTGACAGATGAAGAATGCGATAGATTGCGACACGAGTAGTTTTCTCTCTTTAATTTTAGTTACTAGTCCCGGGACTGAAGTGGTGGCGCTGCAATTTCTGTCGGAGATTTTGACCGTAGCTTATGCCCACTGGGGAATACTGGGATCACTGAAGTGTGTAAAATAAAATGTAGCGTAATCGCTTCTCTTATCTCTCTTTAAAAAAAATTAGAAAATACAACATCGTAAAGATGATTATTAAACAAAAGAATATTACATCTAAAACAAAGGCGAGTCAACGAAAACTTTGATTCCTAAAATTTGTGTCTAAATATTTCTTTTCTAGATAAAAGACATCATTGATCTATATTCCATAACACACCTCAATTACCCCCTACTTTTCTATTAGAGTGAACTAAGGTAATCTTAGAAAGAAAAGGAGTGGAGGGAGAAAGGGCTTCAATCAAAAGCCATGCCTTCCTGAATGGTGAGTAGACGAGACTAAATTATTAATAATTCTTTCAATTTTGCGAATTTAGAAAAATTGTAAAGGAAAAAGTGTCTTCGAATTTCATGGAACATCGATGGTTTTCTGATGATCCGCTGACTTTGGGACACGCTATATAAGAAATAACAGAAAATATAACAAATTATTACAAAACTCACAAAATGTCACAATAAGAAATCATCACGAAATTCAATAAATCAGAAAGTCATACATTTTCACAAATCACGAAAAGTCATTATAAAATTATTATTATTATACTCATCATGATCGATCTCCTAATCCTGGATTAACAAACAAATTTTCATCAATTTTACACCTGTATAAACTTAGCACTACCACATGCGAGATCAGAAATGGCATAATGTGATTCATTTGTCGCTTTTTTGTCGTGATTTTGTTGTGCAAAAAAAAAATTTGTCGCGAAATTTTTTTTTAAAAAACTCTATGGTAGTGCTAACTTGATATCAAGTTAGCATTACCACCTCTTGGAAACGGTCTTCCAATAATCGGACGAATGTCGCATTTGGTGCATAATTTGTCGCTTTTTTGTCGTGATTTTGTCGTGTCAAAATAAAATTTGTCGCGAAATTTTTTTTCCTTAAATCGATGATAGTGCCAATTTTGTATCAAGTTGGCACTACCAACAATCTTGCGACAGTCTGATGAAAATCTCGTCTCGCGCATAATTTGTCGCTTTTTTGTCGTGATTTTGTCGTGCAAAAAAAAAATTTGTCGAAACAAATTTTTTTTCTCATATCGAAATGGTAGTGCTTACTTCGTATGAAGTTACACTTCGACCCATCTTTTAAGATACGGACGAATGTCTCGTCTCGTGTATGATTGGTCGCTTTTTTGTCGTGTGAAAATAAAATTTATCGCGACATTTTTTTAAAAAAAAACCCTATGGTAGTGCTAACTTGATATTAAGTTAGCACTACCGCCTCTTGAAAACGGTCTTCCAATAATCGGACGAATGTCGCGTTTGGTGCATAATTTGTCGCTTTTTTGTCGTGATTGCTTACCATAAACTTGACTCTTTCCGGCCATCAAATTTAAAATTTCTAAAGACTATTACGACGTGGAACTTTTTTACGACGCTATACATATAATTAATCTCTTTACAATTCCACGTTAAACTTTCAATAGCTTAATATAAAGCTATCTATCTCATGACTTATCACGAAATTAAAATTCTCATGGTTGACCATTAATAGAAGTAAAATCATGGATTGGTTATTATAAAATGAATTTACTTATGGCATACACATGTTACAGTATTAATGAAATTATAATAGCTGTTTTCATTATAAACTCAATTTCATATATATTCCAAACAAATACTTTCTAGTCTTTTCAAAAACAGAATCTTAGTGTAAAGCAAAATGTGGGCTGGTAAAAAAAAATGTCTCGCTGAAAATACCAATTTCGTTACACATGAAAAAATTATTTCTTTGGCAACTTTAAGAAAACGTTGTTAGTTTTAATTTACCATAAGTCTAATTCGAAGTTTAGGGAAGGAAAAAAAATATGTTTCCTGAAGCATAATTAAAGTTTTTCTTTCCTTACGGAAAAAACACTGAAGTTGAGTGTTGTTTCTTACATCCAACTCATACGTTCAGTGTTTTTTCCGTAAGGGTTATTACTCATAAAACAGCAAAAACTGACATTTACTCGAGAATCATAGGAAAGAAAGTATAATGTGCAGTAAATATCAAATATACGTAAGTTTCCATGCTTCTTTATTTACTATCATATTTTTATTTCATTGCACAGAGATATTCGTCGTTATACATTTATCTAACATGTATCTAATACGAACATATTTGATACACGGCGTTCATTTAACAATCTAAAAAGTACAGTACAGAAGCACAGCGGGTGATACACTACTCGAACTCTTCATTTCTTCTGACTTCTCCTTGAGGTCATTGTAAGAGATCCACTTTCCTCCTGTCCTTAATGCAACAGCTTTGTAATGTCCAACTGAATCAAACTGCCTGTCTCCCACGTAAGCAATACACCCCAGAAATCTGCATTCTTTGTTGGTGATCGTGTTTTTAATGCACCTGGGGATTTTCCGAAGTTGAATTTGGGTCAACATCGTTTCAATAGCCACCAGAGGACCTGTTGAAAACAAATTAAAATATTTACATATGGTGAAAATTGAAGCCTTTGGAACTTATTTCTCTGTTAGTTTCTAGTGGTAACAAAAAATTTCTTATTGGTTTTCATTGTACGTAATTTATTTTATAATTCAAAAGTCTTACCTATTTTTACTGCTTCCCATTCAACATCTTTCCATTTTTTACATTTTGGACATGTCCTATCATCAACATGAATCATGTTTTCGATGGCTTTTTCCCCGAAATTTTCTTGATAGATCAAGTCATCGTTCAAAAAAAGAATGCTTTTCGAAATCTCTTCACCGCAACATTTTGATTTTTTGATGACTGATGGGAGATCTGGGAACAGTTGGGTGAACATGTGGGCGATGTTTATATTGGCATCTATATTTTGAATTCCTTGGACAAGTTCTATTTTCATTGCTTTGATAATAGCTGGCGCTCGCAAACTGTAGGTTTTTTGGGTAATTTTGCGTATTTTCATTATGTATGCTACTAATTTAAGCATATCGTTCGTTTCTTGATTTTCTTTACAGAACAGTTCAATTTCAGAGTGGTCTGTAGCAGCAGCTAACAACAACTGGAAAATACTGTCGGTGGCACATGTATTTATGATTGTTAGTTTCGTTTTACCAATTTTTATGAATTGCAAGCCCAGGACATTTCCATTTTTGAGTAGAAGAATCTTTTTGTGTGATTCGAAGTATATAGCGTCTCTAATCCCTGTTTTGTTTCCTCCTAGATATTTTCCCAATGCTCTTCTCTTAACCCCATTACCTTGATCACCCCAATTTTCTACAGCTTGTAGAGCCAACTTGTCTTGAGTTCTTCGATCGCTACTGCATGAAAAGCAAATCCTTCCCTCGCCGAAACCTTCCTCATCGCCAGCAGAAGTGGAGCATCCAGCCAAGACGTGCACGTTTTTTTGACAAACAATGCATCGATGGGCACCAGATGGCAAATCTCCATTTGAGCATGCTGGACACTGCTCACTTTTATGAGTGATTTCATTCAATGTTCTTGATTCATAAGTTCTCTTTCTGCTCGTTTTTCGACTGATATTCTCGAAATTTTCTTTGTTTTCATCCAGGACTTCTAGCACTTGGGTTTGAAATGGCTTTTCAAGTTTCTTGTCGGCTTGAATTCGATTGTCAGTAGCTTCGATTTCGGATAAATATCCAGAGTTGTCAAAGGCATCGTATTGGGTTTCAGTGGATGAATCGTTGATGCGGGAGTCTTGCTGATTATCGACTGCTTGTTGGTCCAATGGGCAATAGATGTCAGGAGTATTTTTTGTACTGGACGCGTCACTACCCCGGGAAAAAAAGGAATTTTCCGCTATTACATCGGATGCTGTTGAATCGAGTGCATTGGAAGAATTTTTTTTGTTTAACTCATCCTGGAGTATCTCTAGTCGTCCACGATCTTGTTCAATCAAAGTCTCTACCAATGCATCGACCCTCAGAGTTTTTTTTTGCAAGATGTGGGTCTTGACAAGATTGAACTCGCCCTCAACGCATGCACTGGAAGCAGGTAGTCGGCCATATCCAAATTTACTCCGGCAGATATTTCCCCAGAGTGGAATGGACGGAATCTTCTTTTGAAGATGCGTAGCAATCGCCGGACAAAAACGAGGATTGTCTTTGTCACCTTCTTCTTTTTCCAGCACCTTGAAAACTTCTTTCTCAATTTCAGTCCCCCATTCTTGCCAAACATTTGAAGCGCTCCTAAAATTGTTTGCATTCTCCTCTTGCCTGTCTTCGTCTTCCTGATCTTCATTGACATCGGTATATTCTTTTAATTTATCAATTTCTTCGAAGAGTTTATTGATGATGGTAGCATTTGATGACTCTGCAGTCGCTAATTGAAGAATCAATTTTTCTGCGGAAAGTAATGCCATCGTCTCCTCTCCAATGGTTTCACTTGAGGATATAATTAGAACACCTTTGATGATGGCTCGAGCAAGTTTGACATCTTCGCACATTATTAGCATTCCAATCGCTGACATGTAAAATGCTTTGATGCACGGCCTGACCAGCTTAGAAAGAAAATTTGACCAGCTTTTGACGTAATGGGCAACATCGATGCGAATATAACAATCCAGCATCATGCCTGGGTAGCCATGATGGTATTGGTTGGCTGTGGTTGGCTGTGGTTGGCTGTGGTTGGCTGTGATTGGCATGTGGTAGTGCTAACTCAGAGTCGTTGCCACAAGCATTTGCATATTGTCCGATAGTCATGTAAGGTGTGAATGCAGAAATAATTGCGTTTAATAGTGCATGAGATTCATCACCAACCTGTAACACAAAAATGAAACAAGTTGGTATCAGAAAACTATTTGTATTTATATGAACAGAAAGGCACATCGATTAGAGTAAAATTTTCTCAACTGGGCCACCAAAAGCGGACCTATCGATTTTGACAATCTTTTTCGCTTTTTCCAATAGCTTGAAACATTATAAGTGCTACCAAAAATTTTTTTGATGAAATTCGCTATTTTCTTGTAGTTATTTATAAACAAAATTTAGGCTAAATTTTCGTAAAACGGCTATATTGTGGTTGATTAACAATGCGACTAGAATGAAATGTTACAAAAACATATAAAAATGTCTAAACAACTAATAACGAGTAAATTTAAAAAAAAATTTCTTTTGTTTTTAAAAAATTCAAATTTTTATAAACAAATGCGAATTTTTCGAACTTCTCATATAGGTAAAAAAAAAAAAAATAAAAATGCCTTGGATCCGGCAAACATTTAGATTTAATTATAAAAAAAAATTTTTGGTACAATTCACAAACAAAAGATTCGTCAATTTTTTTGTGCAAGCCTGCACGCGCTTGGGCGCTACCAAGTCATCTCGTTCGCGCCAGTTATGATCCAGTAACTATAGGAATAAACAAAGTAAAATTGACAACAGCGCGATTATTTTTTTGTTCGATTGGGTGTGTCCAAAGGGAGCTAAAATTCAAAAATTAGTCACTCCAACCCCTTGGGAAATTTCCCTACCTTGAATTGAAGGGGTGAGTTTTTATTCTGCAAGTTACTCCCTTCTCAGTCATTTTTCGTAGAAAATGAAGAGTACAAAGTTGTCCAAATAAAACCCTCTACAGAAGTAGTCCTTCGAGACTTTTTAGTTAGTGCATAATTAGCATTGTTATAAACAAATTATTCTCGGAAAATGGTCTTTACCCTTTTTTCAATTGTTCTGAGTATTTTTATGGTAAAATTTTGTCACAGAAGATCATAATATCTCGTCATTTATTGCAAAAATGCATAGTTTTAATTGTTATAAACAATTTACGGCCAAAAAAATTTTTTACCTATCACTTAATTAGAGGTTTTTCAATAACTGCCTCGTTGAACTCAACATAATTTTTATAGCAGTTTTTCAATAAATTGTTTATTTGTTCAACTAACATTTTTTTCCTTTTTTTTCACTGGTTCCCTAGTTCTAAAAAAAATACTCAAAACAATTTAAGATAGGATTAAGACCATTTTTCGAGAATAATTTGTTTATAACAATGCTAACTATGCACTAACTAAAAAGTGTCGAAGGACCACTACTGTAGAGAGTTTTATTTGGACAACTTTGTACTCTTCATTTTCTACG
Source organism: Platygaster robiniae (assembly GCA_028476575.1). Classification (NCBI taxonomy): domain Eukaryota; kingdom Metazoa; phylum Arthropoda; class Insecta; order Hymenoptera; family Platygastridae; genus Platygaster; species Platygaster robiniae. Next base: position 11,452,785 of record CM052023.1, on the reverse strand, counting down.
AAAAATGACTGAGAAGGGAGTAACTTGCAGAATAAAAACTCACCCCTTCAATTCAAGGTAGGGAAATTTCCCAAGGGGTTGGAGTGACTAATTTTTGAATTTTAGCTCCCTTTGGACACACCCAATCGAACAAAAAAATAATCGCGCTGTTGTCAATTTTACTTTGTTTATTCCTATAGTTACTGGATCATAACTGGCGCGAACGAGATGACTTGGTAGCGCCCAAGCGCGTGCAGGCTTGCACAAAAAAATTGACGAATCTTTTGTTTGTGAATTGTACCAAAAATTTTTTTTTATAATTAAATCTAAATGTTTGCCGGATCCAAGGCATTTTTATTTTTTTTTTTTCTACCTATATGAGAAGTTCGAAAAATTCGCATTTGTTTATAAAAATTTGAATTTTTTAAAAACAAAAGAAATTTTTTTTTAAATTTACTCGTTATTAGTTGTTTAGACATTTTTATATGTTTTTGTAACATTTCATTCTAGTCGCATTGTTAATCAACCACAATATAGCCGTTTTACGAAAATTTAGCCTAAATTTTGTTTATAAATAACTACAAGAAAATAGCGAATTTCATCAAAAAAATTTTTGGTAGCACTTATAATGTTTCAAGCTATTGGAAAAAGCGAAAAAGATTGTCAAAATCGATAGGTCCGCTTTTGGTGGCTTAAATTGAGAAAATTTGACTCATTAATAAAGAGTACCTGTAAATAAAATCTAGATGCAGATGAAAAATATTTGGACAGAGAAGGGTAGGACTATTATTTTGTTATTCGTAATCCAGGATTACATGTATTACACTTAATTCCTTATTTCAAAAACAGTTAAATCAATTAATACATTTAATTCGATATTCCATGATTGAAATTTAACAAATAATTTTTACATTTCAAAGGTATATTGATCATACTCGATTCACTCTTTTATCGTTTTTTGTGCATATACATATACTAGGGTGGTCCTTAAAATGACTGGTGGAATTTTAACCGTGACGCTCCATGAATCGGCTCCATCTAATTCAAAAAAAATCCTCAATGTTTCTCAGATCTTCATCTCAATGTTTACCCATGCCTATAGAGCCCTCTTTTTTCCCATTTGAATAATATGGAGTTTTGTCTTTATCTGGGTCTCTAATTTTTAACTTTTAAATTAGTAAGTGCTTGCATCTAACTTCAATTTCTGTCAAGTGATGGTACAATCTTGATACTTATATAGAGTGCAAGCAAGAATTTAAAAAATAAAATTAGTTAACAGCCAATTTTTAGCCTCAGAAAATGCTTACTACTTCAGTTGGATATTTCGCTCCAGATTGCAACCACTTTTATAACCAATCGGTGATTGAAGCCGCGTCGTGGCATTCTGTGAGTTGTCTGATCACTGGCAGGGGCCCAGTTTCACAATTCAAAATTCCTGTGTACAGGAATATGTGTTTGGATTTTTGATTGTCAATGTGGACGATTTTGGGTGCTACACCTCCTGTCGCATCAATAGACAAGCACGAACCATCTTTTCCAACCAGTTCATTGTAAGTTTTGACCTAATAAATGAAAAATTTATAGAATGTAGAAAGAAAAAAGGTTATAATTATATTTTTACTCTTCGTTGAAATACCTGGTGAGTGTACCAGAAGTAAACTAAAAAAGGATCTAATCCGATTTTTTGAACAACATTTTTTCCAAGTTGAGATTTTCGTTTCAAAATAGCGAGGGCCTTGATGGGGTCAACATCCAAATACTGAGATTTTTTAAATTTATGTTTTGCAGTGTGCAATACTCCACTTGATTGAAGGCGTCCTAGATCGTGGTATTTTTCGGAATTCTGTGCAGCTTTTTCATTTCTGTAGCTGAATACAGATTTTGTTTGTAATTGAGTACAAACTGCCACTCGTGTTTGATAACGCATTTGCCTCTTTCCACACTCTTTGTCTCCTTTTTTGACAGTGCACCTCACGTCGACAAGACGTGAATGTTCTGATGATGAAAATTCACATCTTATGACAGCTCCACATTTACAAAACCCTGCAATCAATATCAGATTGATTAAAAAACAGTAACTTAAAACAAAAAATTATCAAAAATGAGAAAAATTTTACAGTGAAAATTTTTGCAAATTCTCAGCAAGGAAAATAAAAATACACACATACACATAGAAATCTGTCCCACTGCGTAGAATCACGTTTTTTATTTTCTTGCATTATCAAACATAATACATTTCATGACTAGTGTGGCATAATTTATATAGCTTTTTGATTATCACACTCACATTTGCTTCGCATTGCATCATTCAGATGTTATAAAAAGAATTTTTCATCATAGCAGGCAAAAAAGCCTACTTTTTTGCCCGCTTCGCGAGCAAAAAACGGCTTTTACGCCCGCTACGATGAAAAAAATCGTTCGCACCATGGGAAAAATAAATTTCTCGCGAGGGTGAAGGTTATTTCCCTCGCCTTCGGCTCAGGAAATAACCTTCACCCTCGCGAGAAATTTTTTTTTCCCTTGGTACGAAATATACTATTTCGACAACTGTGAGTTGATATAATATTTTAACAAATCAGAGGAATGCAAGATGCAGCGCTATCCAAGACGTGTGTTGTAATCATATAAGTTGAAAAACCTATTTCACATTAGTCACTTACTTTATTTCGTTCAAAAACGTAAGAAAAAGCGAGTTTTATGGAATTCAAGTGTTGAGAAAACAAGAGCACCTATCTCACAGAGTTAAACAATAATATTTACTACGAGTCTCACCTTTGCAAGAGCCTTTTAAATCATTCCGGTATATATAATGGCTCTTGAAATGGAAGCCATGTTTTAATCCCAGTTCCGTGTAAATTTTTTTCGCCATTATTTCCGTCCATTCTGCAGGCTTCAAAATTGTATATTTGCGAATTCGATTTTTTTTTCCCATGTCTTATGACGCTCGAAGTTTCAGTTATAAGACTTTCGAATTCAGATTTTCCAAAATGCATGACAAAAACTGATTGTTGAAGTTCGCAAGAGCTGCGTGATACTCTGCTGTCATCAAAATCAAAAGAAATATTTTCGTTGGTAGAGGTTTCATTGGTTGATGAGACTTTGACCTGTGTATGAATACATTCAATACATATTTTAACAATTCTTTAAAAGAAATTATATTCTAATGTAAAAAGAATTTCATAAATTATTCTAATATTTATGTAAATTTTTAATTTTATTGTTTTCATAATTTATCATTATTATATGTTATCGTTATAATGTAAAATTAATCTCCCTGAGGGTATATATAAATTTTTTTTAAATATGTGAATGAAAAAAGTTAATGACATAAATTTCTTGATTCCAAGGAATTCTCTCAAGAATGGTATCAATAAAAATTTATTTTGCAAAATATTGTAAATATTTTAAGAACGAGAAATTCATTAGTAGAAAACCGTTTTTTAAACAATAAATAATGGACAATACAAAAAAAACGAGCGGTGACAGGACGCTATAGTTTTGGTTACTTTCAGGCCAAACAGATTGATATTGATGAAAACAAAATTATAAAACTTTCTTGAGAAGTTTCCAAGGCATATTTAGTAGATTTTCGGGATGCAAATAAAAAATTTTGTAAAAAAAATGAAATAAACTTCGTCAAAAAGTTGTGTTATCCCTGCTGAAAATTTCCAATTGTTTTTCCAATTGGTTTTCCAATTGGAAAAACAAACTGGAAAATTGGCCGTTTTTCCTATTGGTTTTCCAATTGGTTTTCCAATTGCTTTATCTAATTGGAAAACCAATTAGATTTCCAGTCGGTTTTCTAGTTGGATTCTTTCATTTGAAAATATTTTTCAACAATTTTTCTAAATAAAAAACTAATTAGATTTCCAAATGTAAGCCCAATTGTATGTGTAAAGGAAGTTTTTGGAAAAAATTTTCAAATAGAAGAATCCAACTGGAAGACCAATTGGAAATCTAATTGGTTTTCTAATTAAACAAACCAATTGGAAAACCAATTGGAAATCTAATTAGTTTTCTAATTAGTCAAACCAGTTGGAAAATCAATGGGAAAAACGGCCATTTTTCCAGTTGGTTTTCCAATTAGAGAACCAATTGGAAAACCAATTGGAAATTTTCAGCAGGGATGTTGCTCGTAGAAATTTATAAACATGTATCACTTAATTTTAAAATAGTTGAGATAACTAGAATCGAGATTGTGTATCTATAATTTTTTTTATTATATACTGTTTCTACCATGAAAAAAAATTCTCATGTTTCAATATCAACTTGTATACATTTCTCTTGTAAGTTTCAATGTGAAGTTTAAAAAATTATTGCTTATCATCATCGAATATTTTTCAGCAAGTATTAGTAAAAGAAAAATATTTTTTGCAAAACACGCAACAAAAATGTACTTCGAGGAACTGTATAGCCCCATCGAACACGCCCATTTATTCCCTAGTCCGTAAATGAGCGTGTTCGATTCGGCTATACGATTCCTCTCAGTACATTTTTATTGCGTATTTTGCAAAAAATATCGTTTGCACCTCGGACTGTGGGCGTGGCTTTGTCCTCGGACCAAATATCAAGCCTCGGCTACGCCTCGGCAGATAAAATGGTCCTCGCACAAAAAGCCACGCCTCACGTCCTCGGTACAAAATATATTATTTGTTTTGGAAGTTTAGATTACAAAAGGCTTACTGGGCTATGTTTGTTAATTAGTAAAAATATTAAAAATTGAAAACATTTTCACTTGAATTGTTCACAAGCTTTAATTGAGTTTTATTAAGTTCCTAAAATTAAAAAAAAATTTTTTTATAAAACAATAAATGTAAAATTTACTTTCTGTAGAAAAATTTTAGCAATTTGAAACAATAGTGCTTTTCAGACTCATGTCATTTAATAAATCTTTGAGTAAATTTTTCATTTTCCACTTATAATGTAAAGTTCGAGTTAAAAAAAAATATTTTTTATAATTTTTTTATTGCATACTGTTTTTACCATGAAAAAATAATGCCTGTGTTTCAATATAAACTTGTATTAATTCTTGTTTTAAGTTTTAATGTAAAGTTAAAAAAATTATTGTTTATCATAATCGAATATTTTCCAGCAAGTAGACGAAGATAAATTTTTTTTTAAGTGCTAATTACTGAAAGCTTATCTGGGCCATGTTTGTTAATAAGCGAAATTGTTATAATCTGCAAACTTTTTTACCTAATAAACAGTCCACAGACTTTTAATGAATTTTAGTAAGTTTATAAAATTAAATAATAATTTAAAAAACCAATTTATGTAGAATTCACTTTCACTAGAACAATTTTTGCAATTTAAAGCTCTGTTGCTCTTGTGTCACGTGTAATTTTATAAATCTCAGAGTAAATTTTTTATTGACCACTTATAATGTAAGGTTCTAGTTAACAAAAATATTTTAGATTTTTTTTTTATCATATACTGTTTTTACCATAGAAAAAAAATATTTCCTGTGTTTCAATATAAACTTTTAGAAATTCCTAATGTAAGATTCACTATAAAGTTTTGAAAATTACTGTTTATCATTATCAAATATTTTTCAGCGAGCAGTAAAAGATAAACTTTTTTTTTTTTTCAAAGTGCAAATTATTCTAAGCTCATCTGGGCCTTGTTTGTTTATTTGATATTTAATTTATTAGTATCAAATTAATTTCTAAATTTAATTATTAATAATAATATAATAATATAATGAATTTACAATACACACACACACGCACGCACGCACGCACGCGCGCGCGCACACACACACACACACACACACACACACACACACACACACACACACACACACACACACACACACACACACACACACAATGAAATAATAAACAAAAATTAATAATAATTTTATAAAATTTTATTTTTTAAATTTATTAAAAAATTTCGAAAATTTTTAAATCAAAAATTATTTTTTTGAACTAATTTTTTCAAAATATCAACAATATTCCGTAAAAAGCTTTCGTGTGAGAATTCCTTGAAATTCATATTTACCTTTTTTTCTATATAATAATTTAACGAATTCGTCACAACTTTTTCTGATTATTTCAAATTTAAGGGTATTCTTCTCACCTTGTGACCAAGAACCTTGTCCTTCAAATTGTATCTATTCGACACTGTTATCGAGTGCAGGGAACTTGGTTTCACTTTGTTCCCCAACTCAGACGCAATTTTCGCCCAAACATCGTTTTTAGCAGAAACAATCTCATTTTGTTGTACGATATCTGCTTTATATTTAAGAATAACGTCTTCATACTCTTTCTGGTTAATTAAACCGGGCCTTCCTCTTGTTTTCTGATCCTGGCCACTCATTATGTTTCAGTAATAATGTTCACGATACGAGAATTCATTACTTTGCTCTAACCTCAATTAGAAATGTTGGATTCTTTTGGTACGTTGTGGACAAGAACAAGCAAGAACAAGTGTTCTTGGTTGTGGCTGAGCGCTATTGCGTTGGCACCACTGAGTCTATTCTCGCGCGGAGAATTCAAGCGTCTGTTATTAAAAGATAGGTCGATCCACGCTTACGCGTGGAGCTACAGCTCTTTATACCGGCAATTCAAATTTTTAATAAGATTGATGTGAGAAAAATCAATGCGCTGCATTGATTGATCAATTGTAAAAGTATAAAAGGTAACAAAAAAGATGTAAACTACGAACGAATTTCGATTTAAATCTTACCAAAAAGGTCATTTTCACGATCATAATAATTAAATTATTTCTTCAATCTACAAAAGATTTTTTTTTTCACTTACAGCCGAATTTTTTTTTTAAAAAAAAATTTCTCACAAAACAACGACTTATCATGCTAAAAATAATAATTCTGTGAGAAAATCTAAAGATATTCGAGTGCTTGTTTGATTTGAAGTAGGCCCAAATAATGATTTTTTTTTTTAATTTTGCCGAAAATTTTTCCCACGAAATTTTTTTTGCAAAAAAGCTACAAATTATGCACTGGACAAGATTTTCATCAGAATATCAGAAGATTGATGGTAGTGCCAACTTTCTATCAAGTTGGCACTGTAATTAATTTAAGGAAAAATTTCGCAACAAATTTTATTTTGCCACGACAAAATCACGACAAAAAAGCGACAAATTATGCACTAAACGCGACATTCGTCCGATTATTGGAAGACCGTTTTCAAGAGGTGGTAATGCTAACTTGATATCAAGCTAGCACTACCATAGGGTTTAAAAAAAAAAAAATTTCGCGATAAATTGTATTTTCACACGACAAAATCACGACAAAAAAGCGACAAATTATGCGCCAGACGAGATTTTCATCAGACTGTCGCAAGATTGTTGGTAGTGCCAACTTGATACAAAATTGGCACTGTCATCGATTTAAGGAAAAAAAATTTCGCGACAAATTTTATTTTGACACGACAAAATCACGACAAAAAAGCGACAAATTATGCACCAAACGCGACATTCGTCCGATTATTGGAAGACCGTTTTCAAGAGGTGGTAATGCTAACTTGATATCAAGTTAGCACTACCATAGAGTTTTTTTAAAAAAAATTTCGCGACAAATTTTTTTTTTGCACAACAAAATCACGACAAAAAAGCGACAAATGAATCACATTATGCCATTTCTGATCTCGCATGTGGTAGTGCTAAGTTTATACAGGTCAATTTTACTCTTTACTTTGATCGTAAAAAAACTATTTTTTTAAAGTACTTATAACATCTTTTTGACCAACATAATCCATTGTACTAGTATAATATCTCTTCGTAGTTGTTGAAGATTATATGAATCTCAAATCGTTGGCGCTGGTCGCCATTTTTGTTTGTCGGGAACTCATTGTAAGTGGGTGTGAGTTGCTCAACTCAATACTCACGATCTGTACTGAGCATATGATTTTATCATTATTATAACACACACGTTTTTGTTTCGCTGTTCGCTGCTGAATTGGGAGTTTTTATTCCTTTCCCGGTCTGATTATTCCGCGTGAATAACCCAGTGGATCGAAAAAGTTATGCGCCTAGATCACGTTTAGCGCGGGTGGTGTGGAAATATCGCGTCGTGAGGGTATAATGGCCAAGGTGACTTCGGGGGAGATTGTGGTCGCGGAGCAGAAAGGTGACAATTGTCGGTTCCTGGATTGCAGCCTGGTGGACGAGAGTCGACGGGAACTACGTGGATTTTTTTTTCCTGGACGGAGGTCAGCGGGGATTAAGGTAGAGTTTTTTTTTCATTTTCTTCAAGTCATTGGAAATCTTTTTTGGGTCCGTGGAGTTGTCAAGTTGAGTAGGTGGCGCCATCACAATGGATTCCGAGTCAACAAAAATTGACAAGTTGCAAGAGGGCGGTCAATGCATGACATGGAAGTTTCAAATGAGGCAAATTCTCGAGGTGGCAAAATTGTACGAGGTCGTGACAGGCGAAGAAGCTAAACCTGCAGCTGACGCTGAAGGTTTTTCGGCGTAGAAGAAGAAGGACGCGAAAGCTCGGAGGATAATTAGTACGACCCTGGGTAAACAACCACTGCTGCACATTCTGAATTCTGAAACGGCAAATTCTATGTAGGTGACCTTGAAAAGTGTGTATGAACAGGCCTCGAAATCAGATGTTTTATTTTTGCAACCGAAATATTACACATTTTCAAAAGAACCCGGGGACGATGTATCATTTTTTTTGTCGAAGCTTATGGAGATTGTTCAGCAGTTGCGTGATCAAGATGAGGAGATTTCGGATTCTATGATTATTACCAAGATTCTCATATCCTTGCCGGAGGAATTTAATCATTTTCACAGTGCGTGGGAATCGACCAGTTCGGATAATCAGACACTATCGAATCTACGTTCACGTTTGATGACCGAGGAACTTCGATTGAAATCGCAGAGCAGGATTGACGGTGCAGAGGCGCTTTTGGCAAAGAAGAATTTTTCGAAGAAGAATCGATTCAGTGGAAAGGCAAGGACACTTAGTGATAATAATTATCAGAACAGAAATTCAGGGAAAGAGAAGCCGAGAGGAAAATGCTGGTCGTGTGGCGAGGGTGGCCATTTGAAGAATAATTGTCCCAAACAAAGAGACAAAATGGACAAGAATTCGAAGAGTGCCGAGTTCGATGCTTTTGTTTGTCAATCAGCACCGAGGGACGACAAGGACGCTTGGGTTTTGGATTCCGGGGCCAGCGATCATATGTGTCATCGGCGGGACTGGTTCGAGGATTTCAAACGAGGTGACCATTGGTGAAGGGACAACCATCGCAGTTGAGGGAAGGGGCAATATTAACATTTTGTCCTGCAATGGCCAGGAATGGACTCGAAAATTTATTTCGGATGTTTTATATGTGCCAAAGATTCATTTTAATTTGCTCTCATCAGGAAAAGTCATGGACCGTGGACACCAGCTTGTTTCTGACCAGGAGAAATGTGAATTATTAAAAAATGGACGTGTTGTTGCAGTGGGAGCTCGAAAAGGGAACTTGTTTCGGATGATGTTCAGGGTGATCAGACCGAAGGACATGGATCCCGTGGCAAACTTGGCGAGTTCGAAGAAAGTCAGCCTACGCACCTGGCATGAGCGTCTTGGGCATTAGAATATCAAGCATGTTCGACAATTTCTCAAGAATGGCGGTATCGACTTCGTAGAAGAGAACCTGGACTGTGAAGCGTGCATTCTTGGAAAATCTCATCGTGGGAGTCATCCTCAACGTGAAGAGAGGTCGTCGAGCTGCGCGGAACTGGTTTTTGCGGACGTGTGTGGACCAATGCAAGTACCATCGATCGGAGGTTCAAAGACGATTTCTCTCATTTTAGAACCGTTTTTTTATGAAGAATAAATCAGAAGTTGCCGGGAAGCTCGAGATTTTCGTTAAACAGGTGAAAAGGAATCACGATTTCCGGGCTATTCGTTTTGATAATGGAAAGGAATTCATAAATGAAAAAGTGATTGGATTTTTGAACCAGAATGGCATTCAGAATCAAAGGACAGTCCCTTACACGCCGGAACAGAATGGATGTGCGGAGAGGGAAATGCGGACAATCGTGGAATCGGCAAGGACAATGATTCACTCGAAGAAACTAGATCTTTACTTCTGGGCAGAGGGAGTAAATGCAGCTGTTCATATTCTGAATCGAACAGGGACCAGTACTGTCGCAGGAAAAACTCCATACGAGCTTTGGTTCGGAAAACCAGGGAGGATTGATCACTTGCGAGTTTTTGGCTCATCAGTCTACACACATATATTCCGAAGGAGAAGCGCCAAAAATGGGACCCCAAGGCAAAAAAGGGGATTTTCGTTGGCTACGACAACAACTCAAGAGGCTATCGTGTTTGGGACCCTGATACTAGAAAAATTGAGATTGCAGGTGACACAGTTTTCTTGGAGGAAACTCCTTCAGAGGTGGAGATGAAATTCGAATCGCAGATCCAGGAGGAGGTCAAATCTGAAGAGGTCAAAGCGCCAGGTGACCAGGTGACACCGAGGGATTCCGAGGCGCCGGGGGAGTTCGAGACATCGAGGGAGCCTTTGCCACCTGAACGAGGAAATGGATCAAAATGCAGTATCGACAAGAAGAATATTATTGGAAATCGTCTGAGAAATCATGCTGTCAGGCCGTCGTATATGGAGGACTCTGATGAGGACTACGAGGAATGTCATTCCGCTTTAATGACGGTCTTGAACGAGCCCATGAATTATCAACAGGCAATGGAGTGCAGAGATCGGAAAATGTGGAGAAAGGCCATGGACGAGGAATACGACTCTCTTATCAGAAACGGAACATGGATTTTGGTGGAACCTCCTAAGGATCAGAAGCTGGTTGATAACAAATAGGTATATAAGCTCAAGATTGACATGGACGGGAAGATTTATCGATACAAGGCTCGCCTGGTGGCTCGCGGTTTCACTCAGGAATACGGGATCGACTATCAGGAAACGTTCAGCCCAGTTGTGAAGTTCACATCTGTTCGAGCAGTGTTGGCCCTGGTTGCATCAAAGAAAATGAAAATAAAGCAGTTCGATGTCAAGACGGCGTTTTTAAATGGTGACCTGGAGAAAACCGTGTACATGAGTCAGCCCACTGGTTACGATGATGGCAGCGGTCGTGTATGTAAATTAATCAAGAGCTTGTACGGGCTGAAGCAGGCGTCACGCTGTTGGAACCATAAATTTACACTTTCATTACCAAATTCAATTTCAAGGCTTTGAAATTGGATCCGTGCGTATTTATATGCAACGCTGAGAAAGGTATAATCATTCTGATTATCTACGTTGACGATGGGTTGATTATTTCAGAGCAGGAGGTGTCAATTTTTCCAGTGATCAATCATTTGAAGGAGCAATTTGAGGTCAAGTTTTTTGAGGCGAGATGTTTCCTAGGACTTGAAATTGATCAACGGCCAGATGGGTCGATTCACCTCAGTCAGCATGCATACGCGCACAGAATTGCCAGTCGTTTTGGTTTGGAGGACTGTAAATACGTGGCAACGCCAGGGGACAGCTCGCAGAATCTTGAGGAACTCGTGGCTACTCCGGAAGATGAAATGGTGTCCTTTCCATATCGAGCTGCAGTTGGAAGCTTGATGTACCTTGCGGTGGCGACACATCTGGACATCAGTTTTATCATGGGAAATGTGAGTCGTTATTTGCAGAAACCATCTCATGCCTACGTGACAGCGGTGAAGCGAATCATAAAATACATAAAAGGGACAGCGGACATGGGCAATATTATCTTTTTTTAGACATATCACATGAAGTTCAAAGTTATCAAGTATACTATTGTTATCATTGCAGAAATTGACGAAGAAAAATTGGTATCAGAAGTGGGCATTGACAATTTACAAAATATCGAATCGAATTTGGATGACCTGGGAATGTGGCCTGACAATATGAACAAGTCGCAGATCGATATAATCATTGAAAAAGGACCTATTAGAGTTCAACGTTTCGAATATCCTAGAAATGAAGAAAACCGTCATTTTTCCGATTTTCATTATAAGCGCGTGTTATCGAATGGAGAACATGTTGATCGACGATGGCTAGTCTACTCAAAAACGAAAAACTGTGTATTTTGTTTCTGTTGCAAAATTTTCAAAATTAACACTAAACCCAACTCTTCATTTGGTGTAAATGGTTTTCAAGATTGGAAACATTTATCTTCAGCGATTGAGACCCACGAGTAATCACAAGGCCACTTGCTCAATTTTCAACAGTAAGTCAAAATGATCATTGATTCTAAAATTCCAATAAATGTTTTGTATGTTTGTCACATTTCTAACCCAAACTAGTGTATATTTGTAAAAAGTAAACTCTTGTCTTACATCCACACCCTCGTGATTCCAACTGTACAAAGAAATAAATAATTTTGCAGAATGAAAAAACATTTTTAAGACCTTTTTTTTAATTGAAAATTTTTTAAGTTTAATGAGATAAACATTTAAACGCTATAACGAATGTGAAGTTTTATGTGCAAAACAATACTGTTAATCGACAGTTTTGTTTGTAGTGACACTTACAATAATTATATGTGTATGCTTTTCTTTGGTGGGAGAAAAAATTTTTTCTAGATAATTTAGAAAATATTAGGTATTCATACTCTTTACAAAAATTTTATAAACGAGTCATTTTTGCAAGATTTGCTTTTTAGGTTCATATTAGTCAAATTTTTATGTAGAAATGTGTAAACTTAAAATCAACATTTTTTACACGTCATTTTGAAAGTCTTGTTATAGGAATCATTATTAAAAGAGTTATCTTTTCAAAGTCGATTTTTTTACGGACAAAGGATTTATTTCTTCTGAATGATCATTTACCTTTTTCGATAAGAAACGAAAAACGTTATTGTTAACAAACGGTGTAAACTAGACTCCTCAGAATAATTTTTTTTTTTTGCATTTGCAAATGGGTACAATCTGAATTACAAATGAAACGAGGATCGGGCATCGATGAAAAAGCCCAGAAAATGATAATGAATGAAACATTGCACTGGCGAGAAGTGTTAAAACGTTTGCTACATATCACATTATACTTGGCAGAACATAATTTGGGTTTTCGAGGTCAAAATGATACGTTATATGCTCCAAATAATGGTAATTTTTTAGGGCTTGTCGAGTTAAATGCGCGTTTTGACCCTGTTCTGAAAGAGCACCTTAGCAGAATAACATCTCAAAAGATACATGATCATTATTTGGGGAAAGATATGCAAAATGAATTTATAGACTTATTAGCAACCAATGTTCGCGATCACATCTGTTCGAAAGTTTCTTCTTCCAAATATTTTGCGTTGATTCTTGACGGCACTCCCGATTTGAGTCGCCAAGAACAATTATCAATTTTACTTCGATACGTCGACATGGAAACTGTAGATGTTCGGATTGAAGAACGCTTTTTAGAATACGTCGTTGTATCATCTTCGACCGGAGAAAATTTGACGGAAGTTGCTACAACCGGACTAGCAAAATTTGGTATTGATATTGCAGATTGTCGTGGCCAAGGTTACGACAATGGGTCGAATATGAAAGGAAACAAATCTGGTGTTCAAGCACGAATTCTGAAAGAAAAACCGCGGGCATTTTACACTTCCTGTGCATGTCATAGTTTAAATTTAATGTTAGGTGACATGGCATCAGCAAACCGTCAAGCAGATCATGTTTTTGGTATATTAAATAGTGTATATTGCTTATTTGGATCACCGCATAGAAGAGCCATTTTGCACAAACATGTTCAGATAATTGTAAAGAACTGGTCTGACACAAGGTGGGAAAGTCGGGTCAACAGTGTTAAGCCAGTACGTTTTCAACTCAAAGGTGTTATCGCAGCCATATCTGAATATGCTTCTTCAGAGTCAGATCTTGTTAATAAGCATAGAGCTCAATCTTTGGCAGAAAAAATGATGAAAATGGAATTCGTCGTGGCCCTAGTCGTTTGGTATGATATTCTACTTGCAGTTAACGTTGTAAGCAAAAAATTGCAATCAAAAGACATGGTCTTAGATGAAGCTGTAAGGGGATTGAAAGGGATTCAAAATTTTCTTTTTGAATATCGCAATACTGGGTACAAAAAAGCAGTCAATGTGGCTCGCGAAATTTTGCAAAATTTAGATGTAGAGCCAACTTTTGAAGCAAAACGAATTCGAAAAATTCGAAAACAATTTGATTATGAGAGTTATGACGATCCTCTTAATACAAAATATTCACCTGAAAAAGTGTTTGAATTAATGTTTTTCAACGTCATTCTTGATGAAGCTTTGACTGCTGTGTGCGAACGTTTTCAGCGATTCGAAGAGTATGAAAATCTCTTCGGGTTTTTGTATGACCCAAAAAAGTTGGAAGAAATTTCCGATGAAGATTTGTTAAAGAACTGTAAAGATTTAGATATAGTGCTTCGCCATGGAAATCTTAGGGACCTGGATGGCGCTGAGCTGTTTTCAGAGCTTAAAATTTTCAGACATTTTATAATGAATGAGATAAAAAGTGCTCTTCAAATTCTTCAACTTCTGCATTCTTACGATAGTGGTTTCCCAAATGCTATTATAGCGTATAGGATTTTATTAACTATTCCAATAACTGCCGCAAGCGCTGAAAGGTCATTTTCGAAATTGAAGTTAGAAAAGAACTTCTTGAGGTCAACCATGGCTCAAACTCGCTTGACATCCCTCGCAACTTTGTCGATCGAAAAAGATATTTCGAAAACCCTATGTTTTAATTCTGTCATTGACACTTTTTGCCAAAAAAAAGGCTCGCAAAGTTAACTTTCTGGCCTAAGACGTACACTCAATTGATGAAACTAATGATTTACATTCTGAAAAAATCTTAAAATACACATCAATTTTCCCAAATCTTATCTCTCTTATGCAATAATCATCGTATGTCGTATTCTTAAGGTATATATGGTGTCAAAAAAACCTCCGTATCTGATACTGTAAACATGAACATTTGTACTAATAGTTATGTAATAAAAAGTTTTTTATTTTCCATATAATTTTTTTTGCTCATCCCAACAAGTAATCTGATTAAATCAATGAATTAATTAAACCTACAGCAATTTGATGCCATGTCTATTATTAACCTATGATCTGATAATATGTATTCGAAATTTCTTTGATGTATTTTTCCGAGGTTTTACTTCTACTTGTTATACATCGATACAACCCCAAAAGCCTCGCGGAAGCACGCTGCACAAGGCCTCGCGCACGTTAACGCCGGCACTGACATGAGGCATGGACATGATTTGAACCATAAGTGGGAGTGTTGAAGATTATATGGATCTTAAATCGTTGGCGCTGGTTGCCATTTTTGTTTGTCGGGAACTCATTGTAAGTGGGTGTGAGTCGCTTAACTCAACACTCACGATCTGTACTGAGCATATGATTTTATCATTATTATAATACACACTTTTTTGTTTCGCTGTTCGCTACTGAATTGGGAGTTTTTATTTCTTTCTCGGTCTGATAATTCCGCGTGAATAACCCAGTGGATCGAAAAGTAGTAATTAATTATTGATTATTATCTAACGAATTCATATTTCGTAAGAAAATTAAAAATTGTTTCAAAAAAAAAAAAGAGTTTTAACCTCGGGATATTTCAAATGAATTTCGTGAATTCTAAAATCATGAGTACAATTTTTGAGTTATCATATTTTTTTAGGATTGAAATTGAAAAATAAACGAGGTGAAAAAAGTGTACGCGAAAAATCTGAAAGTTTCAAAATTTTCTATGTCAAAATTCATTAAGTACTTAACGTATCATTTTGAGTGTGAAAAAATCGCAAAATACTTATTAATAAATAAACATTCAGATCAAAATAGTAAGAATCAAACTACGAAATAAATGGTCGTATTATACCAAATAGGAATAGGAAAGACGGATATACATAACTTTTTTTATAGTAAGAAATTATGGTTTATTTTTGAAATTGAAATTGGGTAGAATAATGTTGCTTCAAAATAATGCTTATAAACAGTATTCTTCCTAAAAAAAAAAAAAAAAATAGTCTTCATTTTAAACTACTTACCTTCAAATTTTTGTCCAAAAGGACGTCAACTTAAGACTCTAACTTAAAAATTCAAACTTACATTATACAAAATAAACTGAATATAGCTTTGATAAATTTTAACACTTTAGATGTGAACATATGTTTTCAACAAAGTTATTCGCTAGCAATCTTGAAAACATGATATTTGTGAAATTTTTCTAACACCGAGCTAAGCACTAGAAGTATACTGAGAACTGTATTTACTTTATCCCTTTTGGTTAGAAGCTTTTCAGTTTTTTGATTGAATATGTAGATTTCTTCTAGCCCATATTTTTCTCCAGTGTTCTAGCATATACCTCTCGCTCGTGCGTATAACGCAAGAGCTAATGCTTTGCCAAGTTGACGCGAAGTTAGCAAAAACTGTCTTATTCAAAGGAATTTTTTCGACAAAATCAGTTTTTGCGCGATTGATTAGCGACGAATTGAGGGCTACTACACGCCAAGTTTCAATAATTTTTTGACTTGATGCTTCAATATTTGATGTGATGTTAGCAAAAACTGTCATATTTTTTAAAAAATTTATCGTAAAATTAATTTTTTCGGGAATAATCAGCGACTATTCAGTTGCAAATCATAAATATGAACACTATTCGTTTAGTGAAAATTATTTTGCTAACTTCACGCACATCAAAGCAGGAGTGGCAAGACCAGCAGAATAAAGGTTGAACGTTCTCGGTTTTCTCGTAGATCGGTCTATAGTTATGACGCGACGCACTGTAATGGTATCGCGCGCAGGAAATGGTTCATGGCACAAATGTGATTCGTCAATTACATGACTGTCCAGTAAAAGCTAAATTCCTTGACGTTAATAAATAACTAATACACGGTTTTTTTATAGCGAAGCTCAATTTTCACTATTGAACGTACGGTAAACAAATCGGAACTCAGTTTGATTGTCGTACAGCACGGTAAAATGCGCAGTTTTTCCTGTAACTATTATATATTTTTCGTGAAATACTCTGAATCACTACTAATAAAATGAGTTTTAGAGACTTTAGCAGCCTCTATGTCCCCTTAACGGAAATTTTTTTCCTGTACAAACCCATCAGTAGCTGTTTGTGTGAAATATTTTTTTCGTATCTCGAACATTAAAACGCGCGTTTTCGTATTTACGTGTAGAAACTCTACGGCCGCCTTTTCGAACGATGCTTTGGAGCGCGTGGAAAATCGTATGTTTTGTTTTCATAAGTATAAAAAGGCATGGACCCGTGGGTAAACTGTGAGGTCACCATTTTCATGTCAGTTTTTAGAGACGACCGATCCATCCATTTGGAAAGGCGGCCTTGCGTTTCTACACGTAAACAACGGAAACGCTTGTTTAATGTTTTTGATAAAAAAAAAAGCGTTGTTAGTATTAAGGGACAGAAACGAGTGTTTTCACGAGTGCAAGATTTTACGAACGAGCGACAGTGAATTAGCAAAATCTTGCACTTGTGAATACACTCGTTTCTGCCCCTTGATACGAAAAATACTAGTATTGCGATAGTCAAATAGTCACTTAAAAATGTCAGTTTTCAAATTAGAGTGATGGAATAGTATATTTCATATCAAGAGGGAGAAAAGCGACGGCAACATTCTCGGAACGAAGTAATCCCACGAGTTTCGAGAATGTTTTCGTCGCGCGTGGAAAGGCTCTCCCTCGCGATATGGACTATATTTTTCATTGTAGCGCGGAAAATGATCCGCGTGTTTTGCTGCGTCACGGATTGAGCGTAGGTGCCCCTTTTCGAGTCGGTGGAATAAATGGTGACCTGTGGAATAATTGATGACCTGGTACGTTTTTTTTCATGAGTCCTTTCACTTCCATTTACCACTTGAAAAGGGGCATCTTACGATCAATCCGTGGCCAGCAAAACACGATCATTTTGTGGGCGCACAATGGAATAATATTTATCATGTCCTATAAAAAGTCGGATAGGGTCTATAATAACTGCTGTATTGTTTTTTGTACTTCTTTACATAAAGAACTGCACAAATATTTGAAATATCTTAATAGATCGAGAAAAAGTTAGTTTTTTCATTGTGAAGATGACTATAGCCACATAAAAAGAAAAATATACAATTGTTGGTTTTTCCCGCTAAAGTCAAAAGGTGGATTTAATATTCAACAAGCAAAGTAGAGGTGGTACATATTATTATACTGTTAGTTCAACATTCGATTTGACAATAAACTTGTCTCTCAGTGATTATAGTTTGTATCGTTCTTTGCCGGTAAACTATATGAAAGACGTTTATAAACATTTGACAATCATTATTTTAGACGTAATACAAGGAAATCTATTCAACAATACAAATTGTTTACGCTTACTTTTTAATGTCCTTGAGTAGGACTATATGCTCAAACGTTTGGGTCTGGTAGGTCAATTTTTTCGTACCATGCCACAATATTTTTTTACTTCACATTTTATAAGTTTAATCATCCGTCGGTAGAAAAAACTTTTGCAGCAATCAAAAATTTTTTCCACGCGACGCAAGAAAATCTGTCTGTCTTTTTAGCACAGCTTAGATTCCTGCTCAGTTGTTAGACGGTTTTTTTTTTCTTATTTTCATCGGGTATATGAGGAGATATTAGATATCTGGTGATAAGCTATTTGCATGATCAAGTATTATCCAGAACAACGTTCATTTATTTAAAAAAAATCAGAGAGTGCAGGCACTCATCCTAGGATGTGTAAACATCGTACATAGATTTTTCAAGTCGTTATAATGTTTTGCTTTTTAGTTGAATTTTGAATTAATAGAGGTCATTTAGTAAATTTATCTTGAAGAAAACTCTTCGGTAAAAAAGAAACGCGTGACTTTCATAGCCTAGTATCAATGAATATGTTTTACGATACGTGTATCTTCACTACGTCTTTTTATATCTGCGGAGCGGCCCAAAGGTGCCTGTTTTCGACAAATGAATAGCGGTCCGAGCGGAAATACCTCCTAACAATCCCAACACAACAAAACTGGTTCTCCGTCAGGGTAGAAAACTTTTCTGCCCTGACGGGAGAACCACTTTGTTTGTCTTGGAATTTTGAGCACGTTTTTCTGTCCAGACCGCTATTCATTGTTCGAACACAGGAACCTTAGAGTCGTCCCGCAGGTATAAGAAGACGCAGACAAGATACACTTACCGTAAAAAATATCGTTCGCTTCTTGAGACAGAAGTTGGATTTTTACTCGATCAAAACAGTTGACACTCGTTAACAACCTCGGGCGTCTTCGGCGCCCTCGCATTTCACTCGTGTCGACTGTTTTGATCTCGTCTGAAAAATCCAACTTCTGTCCCAAGAAGCGAAATATACCATTTCATCTTTTCTCGAAAACTATAGGAAGATGGCAAACATACTCACTGCTATTACAATATACTACGCTTGTAGAAAATTTCGTTACACAAAATTTTTTTATACAGAGTATTAAGAAGTTAATTTTTTCATACACTAGATCAAATATAGAATTTTGTTGGATTTAATATTGAGTATTGAATTTTGTTATATACAATAATAAGTATTCAAATTAATTATATAGACCGTTTTTATTTCATCATAGACTATTTTATTTCATTATATGGACTTTTGAATGTTGCGATTCATTACATAGGATGCTTGTATTCGAGTTTTTTTAAGTGTTGAAATATACAAATATGGTTTCAATACAAGATTGTACGTTGTAATTTCCTTTTGAACTTTAAAATACTTGGTTTTTTTCTATGCGGAGATAAATATTCTAATTTTAAATGAAGATCTTGCTACCGACTTTCAATTATATGGCCAGGTTTCCCTCAACCATAGAATTATGGTTTCCATCTAATGGCAAGATTTTTTTAGACAGTACAGATTTTGTTTCAGTACACTTTGAAACTTTCCCCTTCGACACTGCAAATTTTTTTTTGATCACCATTCTACTAGGTTTCAATTACTTGCAGCCACATTTCCATCAACCTTAAAGATTATGGTTTACCTCCAAGAGAATGATTTTTATTGATATATGTAGGTTTGTTTTTCTCGTTCTTGAACCTTTTCCTTCTACATTAGAGATTTACGTTTCGGTTAGGAAAATACAGGTTTTACTTTACTTAATCGTAAAAATTTTTTCGTAGAAATCAATAGAAACTAACGATTCGGATAATAGAGACTTACATACTACAGATTTTGATTAAACCTTTAGGTAGAGATGAAATTTTTTCTCGGAAATCACAAATTTGGACACTATACTTTTAATTTCACTCTGAGGTGGAGATAAAATTTTGCTTCCGACATTTAACTCTTAGACACTACAAATTTTTATTTTACTCAGATTTGAAAATAATGACTTGGACACTACAGATTTCACCTTGAACACTACAATTTTTAATTTTGTTTTACCTCGACAATTTTTAATTTTATTACATTTTTCCTCAGACACTACAGACTTAGGCACTACAGATTTTGATTTCATTGTAAGGTGAAGCTAAAATTTTCCCTCGGACATTACAAACCTGGGCAATACATAATTTTGATTTC
Source organism: Platygaster robiniae (assembly GCA_028476575.1). Taxonomy (NCBI): domain Eukaryota; kingdom Metazoa; phylum Arthropoda; class Insecta; order Hymenoptera; family Platygastridae; genus Platygaster; species Platygaster robiniae. The sequence goes on along the minus strand of CM052023.1, from coordinate 11,432,324 downwards.
ACTCGGACGTAGAGATGATTTTTCTAAGGACACTACAGATTTTGATTTTAATCTGATGTAAAAATAATGACTTGGACACTACAGATTTTACCTTGGACGCTATAACTTCTGACGTGCGTTAAGTTAGCACAACACTTTTGTTAAAATCAAAAAATCTTTTTTGCATTATTTGCAGTTTTTATGCAGTGAAAACCGAAAAATTGCAGCCCTTTTAGTTCTTTTTTGTAGAGGTTTTTGCTAACTTAACATAAAGTTAGCACGACGTACCCTGTTTCTTGCATTCTAATAGCTCTATCTTTATGCGAATACATTTAAAAACTGCAGTAAATTTGCAGTTTTGAAGCAGTAAAAGAATTAAGCTCGCAGCTCTTTTAGTTTTTTTTTTAATGACCGATTTTGCTAACTTAACGTAATGTTAGCACGACATACGGGCTATCTTATCTTTAAAAGCTGTATCCTGAAACGAAAATATTTATGAATATGCCGTAACGTTGCAGTAAGTTAGCAGTAAAAGTTTAAGTTTTTCATTTGCAGCCCTTCACTTCTATATGACGAGGAGTTTTGCCCACAGTGAGCTATGCATGCGATCTTATTATGAGCTCTCGTTGAGTTTACTTGTTATTTCGTTGATCAAGTAATTTTTTTTTTTTTTATCTTGTTTTTTTCTGTGAATAAAGTTCTGAATATTTAATTTTAACGGAGAATCTGAAGGTTCCTAGTTCTATTCTTGAGTTCATGCAACTCAAAAAACTCTGTTGAAGTTTTTGAATTATTGTTTGTTTTTCTACAACTCATTATTAATTTTGATCAATTAACAAAAAAAAGAAAAAAAAAAAAACAATAATTTTCTACAACTGATTATTGTTCGTTTTTCTTTGGTTGAGTAACTAAGAAAAAATAATGCTCGTAATCTCTTGTTGGGGAGTGAAGGAATTTCTTGAAAATATTGGTGACATGATTTGATTTCAGTTGATGTTACCATTTATATGTATTTATTTAAATTTTATAATCAATTATTTAATAATTGAGGCTCCCAATGCAAGAACCTGCCGAGCACTCAAGAACGGGTAAAAGTATTGTCCATTGTGCAAGCCGAGGTAAAAAAAAAATTTCATGGAACGTTAAACAAAAAATACCGTCATTTTCAGCTCGAAAAGGCGCATCTTTTTTGTAATAAACATTTTTTTTCTTGTTTACTTTTTCATCCGTTGATAAATAGACAATGTGTTTTTTTATAGTTTCAAAAATTAATGTCGTTCGAAACTAAACTTGCTTAAACTTCATTAGAGCGGGAGGTACAGAGTATGTCGTGTTAACTGAACGTTAAGTTAGCAAAATCGGTCATTAAAAAAAAACTAAAAAAACTGCAAACATAATTCTTTCACTGCTTAAAAAATGCAAATTTACTGCAATTTTTGAATGTATTCGCATAACGATAGGGTCGTTAGAGCGCGAGATACAGGGTATGTCGTGCTAACTTAACGTTAAGTTAGCAAAATCCGTCATTAAAAAAAAACTGCAAACATAATTCTTTCACTGCTTGAAAAATGCAAATTTACTGCAATTTTTGAACGTATTCGCATAACGATAGGGTCATTAGAGCGCGAGATACAGGGTATGTCGTGCTAACTTTACCTTAAGTTAACAAAATCGGTCATTAAAAAAAAACTAAAAGAGCTGCGTACTTAATTCTTTTACTGCTTCAAAACTGCAATTTTAAATGTATTCGCATAAATATAGAGCTATTAGAACGCGAGAAACAGGGTATGTCGTGCTAACTTCATGTTAAGTTAGCAAAAACCTTGTGACGAGCGAGCTACAGCCAACCCAACGGTGATGATATAGTTCCGAAATATATTCCTTCCTCAGGTCGATTTCCGCCCACTCGTACAGAAAGGACCCCAATAAAAACTCCGCTTAAAGTGGGTCCTTAGGTTGTTTCAGGAAGAGAGTAATATTTGAGAATCAGTAACAAGGATATACAAGCTCAAATTCAGCAAGACTGGAATTATTATTATTATATTAAACAGTTTACAATCTTCTAATCAAATTATCATCACAATAACACTTTCCTCAAAGCCGTTGTAGATATTAGTCCTTACAATAAAAGTCCGTCTTATCAAAATTGTCAATTGATTCGATTCAACAGCATCTCAGAACCAAATTTCCCCCATTTCAGTTAATTCCTTCATTAATGAAGAATGACTTGTGGATTCTGTATTTCCTTGTTCATAATCCTGTGACTCAGGATTCCTAACTTCAACTCTCAACTGGTCCTGCAGTTCCTTATCTCTACTATCCTGATCTAATTTGAAATCCTGCCCCCTTGTACAATATTTGCATGTAATATGTTTGTGCTTATCTAAAGATGCCAATGGTATACCAAATAATCGAGAGGTCTCCTTAGCAATTGTTCTATCTACTTCTTCCCAGGAAGTTTCCACCTTGGGATCCAGTTTCTTCAATATCCGAAGCCGATTATACAAATGTAGAGCTCCCTTTTTCTTAAAAATCGATCGGTGAGCACTGGGTTTTATTCCCTTTTTCCTGGCAGCACTTTTAACAATCCATAACAAATTCTCTACTAATGCCACTGCAAAATAATAGAACTATCTAACATCACATCAAATTATTTAAATACATGTAACCCTTTAAAATAACGAAACACCTGTATTATTATAATTGTTCCATAATTCATCTGTTGTATTTCAAAAAAAAAATCCTCCATTTTCTTTAGATATTAAGAATGAACATCGAATTATTGATAGTAATTTCGGTAATCTATCCAATTTCCAGAGCAGTCCATCGTTATGATAACATTAAATTAATCATAATGATAGATACCAAGCAAATCCCAACTCACGAGGTACCCTTCTAGGTTAGTATGGAAACAACCTTAGTAGAGATAAATCTCTACTCCTAGATGGTGGTTCGGGTAATTAGGAGGTGCCTAGTTTCCATAATGAGATATGGTCATATAAAACATAATTAAACAATTTACTTTTTATACCGCGTAGAAAAAGAACCTGGACTTGAAACACGGTTTCAGTCTTTTCTCTTGATTTCTATTTGGTGATGATGCAGTCGGAGAAGTCGTCGTCAGGTCGGACTTCTTTACGGACCCGTCGGGGATAGTTCCGTTGTCTGGGACGTCTTTTGGACTCTAGAGAGCTCTTTTAGGACGTTTGACTGTAGAATTTCTCCGACGTTATGTCAAAAAGCGCGAGCTTATATACTATTTCGAACTTGTAAAACAACGATGGAGGGGAAAATATTAATCTTCCTATTTCTTCATTTCGGCACATTTTCTGCCATTTGTATCCTGTGTCGATTTAGATTGTCTGTATGTCTATATGATTTCGAAATCTTTTTGTTCGTTTGTTTCCTGTAGTCATTAGTAATCGTTATTGAAATTCTGATTAGTCCTCTAAATGTTGATTGTTAATATTATTGCGTATCATTAAGCTATATAATCACCGTTTGATAAACTCCCGAATATCATTCCATTTTTTTGTGAAATCTGAAAATAAGGTTGTGGGTTTCCCTTTTTTTTTACATTCTAGTTCAAAGCAAAAAGGGAATATTTTTTAGACGAGCAGAAAAACCCCGCTCGTCACAACCTCTGTAAAAAAAAAACTAAAAGAGCTGCAATTTTTTGGTTTTCACTGCATAAAAACTGCAAAAAAACTGCAATTATTGCAAAAAAAAATTTTCGATTTTAACAAAAGTGTTGTGCTAACTTAACGCACGTCAACTTTGGTTTTAGCCTACCCCGAAAATTTCAACTTCTATTATGCTACCCGCGAGTAAAAATGTTTACACATCAAGAACAAACGTAACAGTTCTATTACATCATTATTCATGGGTAGCTTTAGCTTTAGAGTATCGAAAATTATGATCTGAATGTGGCAACAGTCTAAATGAAAGTGGAATTAAAGAGAATTTTTTTATGAGTTTCATGTGACAACCCTGCATCAAACCTCATTATTATTCATGAATTGCAACCTCTTTCCAATTTTGGTGCACATTGGATGCATCATTAATTAGCTGCAAGACTTCCGTAATCAAGATAGTAGAGTCAGAACAAAAAGAATGTTCGTTAATGTACACAAAGATTGTTTCTAATGATGATTTTCTTGAAAAAAAGTTTGAATGAAATAAGTGATTAATAATTTGCGGCTATTACAATAATTGGTCACTCATCATCGGAAGTTATTTAATTATGTTAAGCTTTTTATTTTTTTTACATTTCTACGTAGAAAATGGTTAATTTTTTTATAATGATGACAGCGATTGTAACCCATTCAATTCAACGGTTTTAATTCATACTACTGTAGAGTCTGGAAAGAACGAACTTCTCGGGACTGTCTAAGTAAACAATTCGCTGTTTCTAGTACGAAAAATTTTCGTCCAAATGAGTCGAAACGCAGTCAGGTAGAAACTCTCACTTCCCGTTTCAGTGCTATCAACACTTACGACAATAGACACGTTACTGAGCTAATGACCTTCCAGATTCCAGATTTTGACAGGTTTTGTGACGCTTGGAGAATAAATCGTTTCCAAAATTCACCGTGAAGCTCTTAAAGCTTCGCGGTAATTTAGTGTTCGCTGTTTTTAAATTCGTTCTTTCCAGACTCTACAGTGAATTCTTTGTTTTAGAAAATACCCAATACCATCCCCCAACTCACGGAATCCCTGAGCCTGGCTTACCTCAAACTAGGCCTCCTTTTCAATATCCGAAATCTTTTTTCTTATCCCTGCGACCATGGCCCGGCTTTTTCAAACTGTACTCGGTAATCACGTCGACTTGAGCACGATGCCCGTTATCGACCCACAGGGGAAACCATGGAAAACCTCGTGGCAAGCAAGCGATTGTGAACTCGAATCCGCCCGAGAGGCGCGATATTAGAAAATTACGACGCCCTGACTCCCAAGAAATAATTTCCTGAGAAATAAAATCCTGGATTTGAACCCGCAACCTCTGCTTTTGCAGCCCTGTGGCATAACCACTTGGCTACAGAGGCGGTCTTTCAATTCATACTATTTTTTATGATAAGGCAGTAAAAGCCAAAGGTCAGATTGAAAATTTTTTTGTCGTATATAAATCATTTGTTTTAGGAAGAGTTTCATTCTCTAAGCAGCCTTATGAAAGTTTCTTTTTACTTTTGACTGAAGGGGGTCAATAGTAGATGTAAATGAAAGATGAATATAGTTCTTGAATGTTCAAACAAATCAACGAGGAAATGCCTTTACTACAATTTAACAATACGTTAATAGATTACTTTGAAACTCAATCTACGTTCTGAGAATATCGAGTTAACTAGATAGAACTGCTTCCATTCAATGCTGATACTATCCCCAAATTGGTTTCGTTTCAGGAGGACGCACGGATCGAGATGGCATGAGGGACGGCTCCGCCAACCTTGCCGAGGTGGTGAGTTACCATGTTTATTAAACCCTTATCAAGTGAGAGTAATATCCTAAGCTTTTCATGTACCTACATGGTATTGTGCACTCATATGCACGATTGGTGCTCAAAATTCTAACAGACTATTCAAAGAATAATCGTCTGTGTCAATTTTTGATGAAAATATCTCATTTATAAATAGTAAAGTGCGTATGTCGCGAACAACTAAAAGTGAATCTTTTAATTTTTATAGTGTTGAAATTCGTTAAAAAAGATTTTTTGATAAAGTTTGTCTGGTGATTTTGATTTCTGCCACCGGAATGTTAACAGTTTTGCAAATAGCTTTCAGTCAACACACTCAATCGAAAATACAAGCATATGAATGTAATAAGATATTGAAAAAGAGAAGGGAAAGTGTGAAAGACTAGACACAGAGAGTCCCGGACGACTCACTACATGAACTGATGAGAAACACGTCAATCAAATCCAAGAAAGAATGCTGGTAAACATCGATTGACAGTAAAAGTGTTTTCTATACTGCAAAGAAAAACACGATTTTGGAGACCTGGCGGGACACAGTGGAAGTGATCGATTCCATCATTGTTGATATGCCCGTGTGGAAAAGTATACTTTTCCACACGCAACCGATAATGGAATCGATCATTTTCGTTATTTCCCAACTCCATTTATAACCTTCGAAACTGCGTTTTTCTTTGCGGTATGTAAGGAAAGTAGTATGTTAACCTCGTGAGGAACTAGTCGACTCCTAACTTTTCTGCGCATGTGTTCATGTGTCCACATGTGCGTGGATTTTTTTAAGGAAAAAAGGAAAATTTCATGCTTATTGGGAACTGGGTGACCAATTTGTGGGATATGATTTTTAAGTTTTTCCCCCTCTACCTTCACTAGCCTCACCGAGCTAGACCAAAGCCGAAATGGGATGCCGGGGTTCGATGACTTTTCATTTCGGAACAATGGGATTCTAAAACAGTTTTTTCGAACAGAAGGCGTAAAAAAGTAAAAACAATAGAATTTATCAAATTCGACCTTGTATTCATAAAGAGTAGCCTAGAAAACCATGAAAAGCATATATGTATCTTTCAACTGACAAATATATTTTTTTCCATATCGCGAACATTAAAACGGGCGTTTTCGTGTTTACGTGTAGAAACCCCATGACCGCCTTTTCAAAAAACTAAGCGCGTGCAAGAAAAATCGTATGTTTCGTACTTGCAAACCCCCCCAAAAAAACATTTCCAATGTAAAACTTTATAGCTAAGGCCGAAAGCTTGAATAGTAACAAAGCTAAATACTACCATTATTATTAATGAGTATTTTTTCCCTCAAAAATTGGCTCCGAGTGACCGAAAAAACAGATTATTTAAGCTTCACGGAGCGTAGAGATACAATAATGGATTTTTAAAATCGTAAATTACATGTTTTTGACAGAATCAAAAAATTTAAAAAAATATCCAAAATTTATGAAGAATCGTTGAATAATAAAATAGTAATATTTCAGATTAAATATAATATCCCGTCAAGTAATGACATATTTATAAATGTATTGCTTTTTTCGTCAATTGGACGTTTGTATTACCTATTGATTGCATTGCCCTTGTATTTATATAAGTGTTCATCGTATAGACATTTTTGTAATATTTATATCTCCGGATTCTGATGCAATTACTATAAGTCGGAAAAATATTTACTCTATAATGCGTGATTGCTAAAATTATTTTACTGCGCTTGCACGCGTCGTAGATGAGAATTTTTTAATTATTGTCGGAAACTTAAGAAAACTATTCACAAAAATTGTTGCACTCATAATTGTGTATTGTCAAAAATTCACGAAAATCGTAACGGAAACAGTTTCCATCAGACTTCCGGCAATCATCTGTGCTAGATTGCGATTCAGCTGCTGTGATTAATTTCCAGCTAACCTAGTCTGATCACATTGTCAGCAGCTTCATGGCGATATCGAGAAAATAATTTTTAGCGGGTGTTGCATCGGTCTTGCTCCAGCGACGTTCGTTTATAGGGGTGTTAGTAAGAAAAAAGAAATTCTACATAGGAAATTTAACACCGACTTATTCCAATGTATCTAACCTTGACCCTACTGTAAAAAACATTTTGCTTTATTCCCATATCAAAGCTCACCAAAAGCATTTGAGATTTTTGAAAAAAAAAGAAGCTTTACATGTCGGTAATAGTATATTATGGTCCGACGATTTAATACAAGTCTTTATTGCCGAGCGCGATGTTTACAGAACGGGTAGTAGATCTGCGCGCGCCTTCGGCGCGCGCAGTTTAAATACCGGTTCTGTGAACATCGCATTGAGGCAATTAAGATTTGTGTTCAATCTGAGGTGCATATGTTACTTTATTTCCAAAAAAGTCTTGTTTAGAGCAAATAAAGCTTTCTGAAAAAAAGCACAGTGTAGGTATTTAACGACACGGCGAAAAAACAGCCCAGTAAGATGCATATCTTATGTAGTATGAGATTTCGGTTTCCTATTTTTATTACTTATTTTCAATACAATACACATTACATTCGAAATTGTCGAAAAGTATCAGTTTCAGATGAATTATGTAAAAAAAGGCATTTGTTGGATATGAATTTTATCGCATATATTGTAGGTCGAGCAACTTAGGGCAAACGACGGGGGGTTCGGGGGGCTTGCCCCCCGGTGGGGTCCAGGGGCGGAGCCCCTGATGGGGTTTCGAAAGGGGCGAAGCCCCTTTGTGGGGGGTCTGGGGGGCCGAGGCCCCCTAAGTGAAAATGAAACGTAATTTTTTATTGAATACTGAGTTTTCTGTAAATCATTCAATTTTTGAAGTTTTTTATGTTCAAACATTTTCGATAACTTTGCACGATAAAGAATGCTACAAATTTAGAAAATTGTGAAAATTTATAATTTTTATACATTTTCCAACTTTTACAAACTTTACTGACACAATTTCGTAAGTAAAATAATACAAATGTGAATGGTGAATGGATTCGGGTTGGTGTGAGAGTGAAAACACATTTTTTTTTTTATGAAAATACATATTTTAATGTAAAGTATTTTCAATACATAATCTACATTTTTCTTATACTAAGTCAATATTTAGAAAAAAATCCAAGACACGTGAGAGAACTATGTTATGAATTTGCGCATGTAAAACTAATTAATTGCACCAAAAAATATGAAAAAATAAGAAAAGAAATTCAATCAATTTATTTTTTGTCTCTATAGTTGTTGATTATGAATGAATAATTATTGAAAACCATTGCATTTTTTTTTTTGAATTTTTGGATGGTGAAAGGGTGAGGGAACAATTTACTTATGAAGTTTCAGAAGATGTTATTGTGGTTGAAATTGCTTTTCCAATGTTTTTTTTACTCTGGATTGATTCTTCTATATATTTTTCTGCAACAGTAGTAGATTTCCAGCCACCATGACGCTTCAAAGTGGTAATGTCTGCTCCTGAATCCGCAAGCAATGTTGCGGAGGTGCGTCGGAAGGCGTGCCCAGTGTACGAATCTGGGTGAGGAAGATTCAAAAATTGGGCAATATCCGCAGGCATTTGTGAAAAAGTATCCTTTCCGATTGGTGCATTGCAACATTTGCCTTTTTTGTGTTCAAGAAAAAAACGGTCGCTCGTAACATGATTGGGGCGAAGACTTATGTAATGTTTCACAATTGGTGCATGTTCTTCTGTGACAATGAATCGACGAGGGTGTTTAGTTTTGGTATCAGGAATGTCGATTACCAGCCAGTCATCTTTTTGTTTGAGATCTTGAAATTTAATTTTCATTAATTCGGGTCCTCGGCAAGCTCCCCATACTCCACATATTGTAGCGACCTTGACAGAACAAAAAAATTTTATCGACTAAAATCTATAATTTTTCTTCTGGTAAGAAGTTTGGGAATTGATAGAAATATTATATGTTTTTATATAACTTATTTATTTTTTACTATGTGATACATGTTCTTATGTTATTTTGTATGAATTTATTTACTTTTAATTACTACAAACTTTTCATTTTTGTGTAGTGTTATATTTGATAATATTTAATTTAACTTTCATAGCTATTTTTTCTTTTTGTAGTGTTATTTTTCGTATCAACTTTTTATTTTTTTATTCTTTTCATAACCTATTCAACTTGAAATTTTTTAGTAGATTCTACAGGGATAAATATATTCGCTTACTTTTGTAACCAAGTAGATATCGTTTGGTGCTTCATCCAAAAACTTTTTGATTTCTTCGGCAGTGAAAACCATTGACTGTTTGCTTTGGTAGTTTTTACAGTTAGTTTTCAAAAGGTGCTGAAGTCGGCCGTATTTTGAAATGTCAACATTTTCGTGCAACATTAGGGTAGATTTGAGCATTGAAAAGAAACTCCACATACTAGAGGGAGCGTATTTTTTGCTCATTCCATTATAATACGCGAGTAGTGTTTCTTCATCGGATGATTTCGCATTTTGTTCACTTTTCCACTGAATAAATTTTTCGTACGTGTCATCGTAATTTTTTTTGGATTGTTTCGGCAATAAGTTCAAACACGCTTCTTTAACTGCTTTTTTAATGTTTGATGGACCCGGTCTTTCGTTTTCGTTTTGCATTTTCGATTGCTCAGGAATACCCTGACAATTGTCACTTTTGTCATATGCGCATTTAGTCGAGCCAGTCGAGTAATGTTGTTTTTAACTGATGTTTTATTGTGAAAAAATATGGCGGACGTTCGAGGCGAATACAGACTGAAGAAGCCTATCTGGTGAAACACCATTTACACCATACAGGTTTGTTTTTCTGTGAAACTAAAAACATCGGGCTCGCAACAGCTGATAGGCATTGATGTAAACAGATACTCTGCTGTTTCGATGCCGAGTTCCTTTACGTCGAATTTTGAGGGCATTTAAGGAGTGTTTATATTGTATGTGTGATTTCTCACTAACACCACCATTCGCCGGTCGTTAAATGCCTACGTTACGCTTTTTTCCAGAGGGCGTTATTCGCTCTAAACTGCTTTTTGGGAATAAATTATAAAACATGAAAGTTATCTACAAAATCGAATTACGTCACTTACATAAATGAAGAAAAGAAATCCTCTATTGGATCAGTTTATAATTTTTTCAAAAGAGTGCAAAGTTGTAACTGTCGCGATGAATGTTTTTGTGAAAATCGACTGTTCTTTGTCTTGCGTTACATCACAGAACAGAAACCATGTACGATCATAAGAAACAAAAATCATCCGATTTCAGTTACGTATTTTAGGAAATGTAGTGTGAGCCAGAATTTCAGAAGTATCACAGATCGTCTTGCAGACGTGTTTTTTCACATTTTAGATAATAAGGACGTTTATATTGGTTAGCCCGTCAATTCTACAGAATGAGAATAAGAGCACATAACTGCTGCGTATATTACTGTAAGTCTTGAAATCGCACTTCAATAACGAGTATTAGGATATTGACGTCTCATTATTTTACTTTAGTTTTTTTTAAAAATCATATACGAAATGAGAATTTGGTAAAGGAGGAAGAAACGGTAATAATTAGTACATAGAAAATTTTTTAGACATGTAATGGAGGGCTTGGAGGACTGATTGAAGGAGATTTTATTTCATTGGAGAGTTCGGAAGGCAAACGGAGGGACGAGTTTTAAAAGTAGATGGTTTGGATGGCATATGAAGGGTTAAAATTTGATTTTTATTTGGAGGGTTCGGTGGAGCCTTGGAGTTCTGATTGGGGTTTTAGAGGGTTCTAGGAGCATTTTCCATTTGTGACAACAATAGAATGGATAGTTCGGAGCATCGTTTCCGACTTTCAGATTTCGCCTCGGACAAGTACAGATGTGCTCATAGGAAAAACAGGTAACAGACCTCGCCTTCGTCTCAGTCAGTTTTTCCCCGTTTTGACAAAGTCGCACATCCGCACCTAATATACGTAGTATGCTATTTCGTATCAAAGGGCAGAAACGAGTTAAAACACTAGTATGCTTGATAGGAACAGTACTTATTATATCGAGAACATTAAACGAGCGTTTTCGTTGTTTACGTTTAGAAACCCCAGGCTGCCTTTCTGAATCGAGGAATCGGCCGTCCCTAAAAACTGACATGAAAATGGTGACCTCACACTTTTACACTGTTGTTTGCCCACGGTTCCGTGCTTTTTCGTATTCGTAAATACAAAACATACGATTTTTCCACGCGCTCCAAAACATCGTTCGAAAAAGCGGTCATAGGGTTTCTACACAAACACGAAAACACGCGTTTTAATGTTAGAGATATGAAAGAGTATTGGAAGCGCGAATTCGGCGAAAAAGGGAAATAACCAGTGTGTTAAAGCTACGGCCAAAATCTCTGACAGGAATTGCAGTGCCACCACTTTAGTCTCGGGACTAGGAACTAAACTTGAAAGGATAAAACTACTCGTGTCGCATTCTTTCGCATTGTTCATTTGTCAAATTTTAGTTTTTAGTCCCGGCACCGGGATTGTGGCGCTGAGATTTCAGGCAATTTCTGTCGTGCATTGAGGTGAATGGGAGCTTTAGAATACTGGAAATAACTGACCGAGCCGAAGGCGAGGTCTGTTACCCGTTTTGCCTTTTAAAACATCCGTACTTGTTTGCGTGATATATTTTTTATTACGATAGCTGAAAACTCACTTTACAATGTCAGTTTTGAGGCTAGAGTAACGAGGATGAACGAAAACCATACTTTTGTCATGAAATGTAAAAGCTATTTTCGCATACTTTCTTTTTTATTCTTCTTTTTCTCAAACCAATCATTCCATTCTCAAACGCCAAATTTTGTACTTTTTCACCTGATTTTCACCATTTTCTGATAAGTTTCTTTAGAATACTTGTATTTCCACTGTCTAATGCGAAAAAAACTATAATTCCACATTAAACAACAAATATTTAACTAAAGCATAGATATAAGTGTGACAGTTTGATATTTATTTATTTATTCATTTCGTTATTTATTTGTTTATTTTCCTTTCTTTTTTCAAACTAAACTACAGGTCACCTTTCTAAAAAAGTATGCAGCTTCTAATGAGAGTACTGAGAATCACATCAAAGTGCGAAGAGCCAGTATTTTTAGAATAATTTATCTTCTTGCTGCAAAAAATTAAGAAAATCATAGATACATAACTAACTGGATTTTTAGAAACTTTTTTGCAACCTTTGCAAATGTCATTTCAAATATCGGCCATTCCAAAGTAACGGAGAGGACAATTGAACGTTTATTATGAGATTTATTAGACACAATAAAAATTTTTTCCTCTAAGATATGGTGGCTTTTAACAGTCAAGGGATGGTGTTTCTACTGCACAAGTTTTACTTTTGAAAAATGCAATCACATGATATAATGGGATGACAGAGGCGGTAACGGAGAAGACGCGTATGGTTCCGAAAACTTTTTTTTTCAATTTCATGTTCAAAATGTTGCAAGGGCCACCAGCTTACAGGACTTAAACTTTTTTTACGATATATCTACCTTAAGAAGTCATTTAAAATTATGGTGGTCTTGTATGGAAATCATTCTACTCTGAGAAAAAAATTCCTGTAAGGGTAACGGAGAGGACAGTCTATAGTAACGGAGAGGATTAGTACGATTGCTCGCTTTCTGTTCTATGTTGTATGACAGATCTGGCTAACAAATTACAAAAAATTGGAAAAAAAGAGTATTTTAAGCCACCAATAGATATTCATTTATAATAAAGAGATGTAATAGTACCTGTAAAATGAAAAATTCAGGGTACGTTTTACGCTTTCTTGAACGCATACATTTAAAATGTGCAGGCATCAAAAATTGATGAAAATTCAAGAAGATTTGTTTTCAAAATTGAGTTTTAATGCTACATGCACAATATTGTGACTTGGAATAAAAAAAGGGACCAATAGTTACAAAAATCGTTTTTGAGTTTTCGACTTTAAAAAATAGTTTAAAAAATTCCATATCTAATAAGCTACGTCCCGAGTCTCCACGATCATTGATGGTCGTATAATAAATTTTTAAACATACGAAAAAGCTATTACGAATAGAGAAAGAGAAAGGTTTCTCTTCATTTTCGCAAGATTCTCGTTTGTAACCATAGGACCCTTTTCTTATTCCAAGCAATATTTATTATGCCATCTACTACTTTCGTGAGAAAAGGCTAGGGCAATAAAATAATAATTCGGAATGTAACTCAGCACGTATGAGAACACTTTTATTGACTTATATATAACAATCCAACTTATCACTGAAACACAACAAAATTGTTTTCATTTGAATCATATTTTAAAATGTTGTGTTAATGAACTCAACTCAGACAAGACGCAACTATTACTCATCTTTTTTTTGATTAACTGCTGATGTACTTTACCGATTGAAGCGCGATTGAGATCTAGTGATGACTTTTGAGCCACACACATTTTTTGACGTCTTTGAATCTTTTGAAACCGTACCTCTCAAAGCACCTTTTTTTTACCTTTGTCGGAATTCACAGAGTTTTTCACATTGTGCTGATCATGCTAATTTAATTCTGAAAGTACAGCCTGAATCTTGTGCTTTTTTGAACCGAAAGTTTGAGACGCTTCTATGAAAAATTTATTAATTTTTTGGAAAAAATCGAATGACTCAAGCCCAATGTTCTTATTATTGTGAAGTTACTCAATTTTCCAGCATTTTTTAAACAGAAAATCCAAAAAAAACGCGTCTGCCGCGATTTCTTTTTTATAAACAAAAAGAATTTTTGTTTTTTTACAGTGTTCCACAGCTGCATAGTAGTATTCGAGAGCAGAATGCAAGTCACGATTTTCGGATCTCACTTTTGTCCAAATAACATTTTTTATTGCCGCACCAACACCATTAACCACCCCTTTCCCGAGTGACGCAGAAAACGTGTTCCATTCGACATAATAAAACCCTAGATCTTCATCAAGGTAGCACAAATTTGAAATTGTGAATTTGCTCTGAAACTGACTTCAAAAAAAATTCGAAGACGTCAAACCAACTGGAATACATTTTTAATGCGAAAACTGATTTTTTTTAAGAATGTCCAAACACCGTACTTCGAATGACTCAAATCGTTGCTGATTATCGCAACGAATTTCACTTCGTTCATGTGCCAGATTACACATGTAAAAATAGTCACAAGACGCTTTTTCCAATGTACACTTTGAATTCCATTTTGAACTGTGAGTGATGCATTTTCTGAGAAGTCTACCTGCACAACAGTTTCAATCGGATTTTTCATATTTTTACAGGAATTGAAATATTCTGACTGCTTATTTTTGATGTAACAATGTTTTTTGAAAGATGTGAGTTCCTGGTTAAGTTCATCAACAACTTCGTGGATCGCTTTTTTCTCATCGGCAACTTGCAAAAAGCCATCTATTTCTTGCCATTTCCTCCTGATCGTTATAGCGCTTACATCGAAATTCGATGGCAGAAATTTATCTACATTCGTTATACAGTTGAAGCAGGTACCAAACATGCAATCCTCCTTACTTTGATCGCGACAAACTAGAGAAATCAAGTGCTGAAAGTTTGAGGGGAATTCAACGCAGGCGGAATGTATAGATTCGACGCAAAATATAAAGTTGGAGTGTTTTTTGCAGACGTCCACATTGAATGGGGTTTGTTTAGCAGGGAGAACGAATTTCGGCCTACACATAAAAAATGTGGTTTGAGAAATTTTTAAATCGGGATTCTTATTCTTAAACTCATGAAAAGCATCCGCGATATTCATGGTCATGTAACAAACGGAGATTTTTTCTCTCTTCCCAATGACTTCGTTCCGAATGGACTTGACATCGCGTTTACCTGGAGCTCGGCTACTAAAGTTGTCGTTGCAAAAAAATCTTCAATTAGTTTTTGAGTCTCATCACTCTGCCTACGAGGTGCCTTTCCCTCTTTGTAAATGCTCTCCCAAGCTTCGCAATCGAAATTCCTGGTCATGATTTCCTTGACCACTGCTTTTCTTTTCGCGGGACTTTGTGGCAAAGCGGGTTGAACTTTTCGGATGGCTTTTCCAAACGTTTGACTGCACTTGTATGAACCTAGTTTTTCAATCTTGCCATGGGTAATTTAATTCTGTAGCTTCTTCTTTTGTCTGATAAAAAAGCGGTTATGCAGAGTGTGATTCATGCCTTTTTGCAAGTCGATAGCAGATTTTTTGAATTACCTTTGCTGTCGTTTAAAAATTTTGTTTTTTTTCCTGATATCATCAGCCTCTTGCTCCATCAATGTCGATTTTTTTTTCGTAAGATGCCCGCTTACAAGCCTGTCAGCTTGAAGATGCTCAGCGTATTTTTCTGGATTCCCTATTAATCTTCTTCGATATTCCATCATGCGAACGCTTTTCAATTTGGGAGCCATAGTGCGACTGTAAAATTACATCGTTGTTGCAAAGAACATCCATGAATTTGGTTTTAGTTGTACATGGGTCTCTTGAGCCACTTGGGTGAGTTGTATGTTTAAGGTCGTTAATTTTTTTTGTAGAAATTTTTAAATATGACAATAATTTTTCGTTTTCAGGACAGTAAGTAAAATAAACAAATTTTTTTTCTCTTCCAGATAAAGTTTTTCACCCTGTGACCCCTTAATTTGAATATATTCGTATTTATTTGTCAAATAATCATGAATTCTTCTTCCCATAATTTGTCTATGTTTAAGTTTTCCTAACGTGTAGAATAAATTTTTGTATCCATTTGTTAAAGACATCTTTCAATGTCAAAGACAGAAAATTTAATGTATTTCGACAATGAAACATTTAAAAATGAAAAATTCTTTCCTTTTCAAAGTTTCACAATTACGATTTCGTGCGCTCCAGAACGTTAAGGTCTAATTTATCATCACTTGGTCGACACGTTAATTTTTCTGTTTTTACGAGTATTCACATAACATTATTCGATAAATGTTCACTTACGCAAAAAGAAGGTTGAAAGAATCTCGATTATTAATCAATTATTTCGAGAAACTGGCGAGTCAAATACATTTTATGTTACGTTAAATGTGATATGAGAGAAAGGCGAAGGAGGCATTATTCGTCTTAGAAATATTTTATGTACTAGAAAATTAATTTTATATGTTTGAAACGAAAAAAATTATTAGTAAGCGTCGTTCAGATGAGTTGGCTCACATGGGTAACAGTGCGTCGTATTTTTGTCTTCTCCGTTACCATGTTTTTGTTGTTCATCTTGATGACAAAAATCCGAAAAAATTACACAACTTTAGTCGCTATACTATGTCTTTGTATCTGTAAAAATACGGCTGGTAAAAATTTTGTTTGCGATGTATAACATCATTATTAACTTGTTGGTAACGGAGAGGACATAAAAATTGCAACTTTTCATACGCTAATTTCAAGTATTTATTACTTATCCCGCAACAAAAGATGTGCCACGATAAAACGTTGATGTCATACACTATCAAAACATAACCACAGTTCACAATCATTTGTCACTATCAACATGAATTTGGCCAATCTAACATACTCAAAAATGCACTCGAACTGAGCGCTACCTGATGAGATCTGTTGGGGGCTTGTAAAAATAATGATAAACTGCTTGAATTCTTGCGATTGTTGTGTTTTCGTATACTTGGGTTAGTAGTCTTCAGTTTTATGCTTTCGAAAATTCTGATTTTGATACTACGATAGTAATTTTTTCATTATGCGCGCACAAAATGATCGTGTTTTGCTGGCCACCGATTGATCGTTAGATGCCCCTTTTCAAGTGGTAAATGGAAGTGAAAGGACCTATGAAAAAAAACGTACCAGGTCATCAATTATTCCACAGGTCACCATTTATTCCACCGACTCGAAAAGGGGCAACTACGCTCAATCCGTGACGCAGCAAAACACGCGTATCATTTACCGCGCTACAATGAAAAATATAGTTCATATCACGAGGGAGAGCCTTTCCACGCGAGACGGCAACATTCTCGGAATGAGGTAATTCCACGAGTTTCGAGAATGTTGCCGTCGCGCACGAAAAGACGCTGCTCTCCCTCTTGATATGAAATATACTATTATGTACCTCTGGCATAGAAAACGCGTTTTTATACCAGCTCGAGATCTCTAAACGCGTTTTCTATGCCCTCGGTACATAAAATATCGTTCGTAACAGGCACGGATGTGCGAATTTGGCGAAACGGGGAAATTCGCACATCCGTGCCTGTTACGAAATATACTAATTTCGTGTAGGTGTATCACCCCCCTTGAAAATAAAAATAGGTAAACCTAGATGATGTTATACGAAGAAATCAAAAATTTTTTTCTGAAATGCATATACATTTGTAACCGAAAATTTCCACTCTACGAAAATTTTCCAAAACGGAATTCAAACATTGTTGTATCATACAAACAAAAAAATTCATCGCAAAAAAAAAATTATTCCGAGATGGTGAATTTTGAAGAAAA
This sequence comes from Platygaster robiniae, assembly GCA_028476575.1. Taxonomy (NCBI): domain Eukaryota; kingdom Metazoa; phylum Arthropoda; class Insecta; order Hymenoptera; family Platygastridae; genus Platygaster; species Platygaster robiniae. The sequence continues at coordinate 11,414,522 of CM052023.1, read as the reverse complement.
TTTTCAGTTTTTGCGTTTTCGCGATTTAAACAAGGTAATAATTTGTTTTGAATTATTGAAAATTTTAAAATTTTCCACGCATTTTGACATTAGAATCATCAAAGTCGGTCAACATTCGTTAAAGCTGTAGAGACTTGAAAAAAATTTACATTCGATACTGAATATTTTATTCGCCATATTTTCAGTTCACCGTGCAAAACCATTCAAATTGAATTTTTCTTTCATAATTGGATAATACCTCTTTCAAAAATGGTTGTGATTTTCTAATTGTATGGTTAAAAAATTTTAAAAACGATGCGCCTCCCCCCAAAAAAAAAATATTCACCCCTGGATCCGCCACTGCATTTGTAAAGTTTTGCAAAGAGTCCATTTTCTGTGTTTAAGTTTTAAAATTAAAAATGTTTCTCAACAACTCATGATGCCATACGATCCCGTTATCACTCATTGTTATATGAATGCACGTTAAAGGCACTAAAACGTCTACGTGAAAACACGATATTTCAACCCCAGACTCAACTTTTTAAGATTTTATATCTTATTTTTCTTACACTTCAGAACACGGAAGAGAATCTGTTCCAAATAGTTGATGTTTAATGAAAAAACTGCAGAGACAATACTTTTTACTACAGTGAAATGTGTGAATTGACTTGCCAAGCAGTAATTACTTCCTTTTTGTCTGACAGTTAAATATCTTTCTGTTTGAAATAGTGAAATCATCATTTTCAATATTTAGAGAGTATGGCATCCTCCAAAAAAAGCATGTATATGATAATCTGAAAATTTTTAAGAAACGCCATGTCACAAATATTTATATAATAATACTGAATTTTACCGATCCGTTTAAGTCTCGGAAAATCAAAAAATCGGTGACAAAAAAACGAAGATTCTTGAAAAATAAACATTTAATAATTGCAATTATACATATACTTTAACATATGTCTAGTGGTACATATATTTGATATTTATGTACTCATCGAGAATATCTAAAAATTCTTTTCGTTCTTTACATAGATGACGTGTTTTTTCCGAGAAAGTTTTACTGTTCAAAGATAAATATAATACCACGTTACGGAAGTAGCAAAGAGCAGCGTGACACCGGAACAGTCTCTTAGCGTTTCCGCATCCGCGCAATCACGACCGCTCGTAACTAACGTCCAGCTGTTGATTATTGTTGACGATCGAATTTCCCGCAATCGAATCCTGTGAGTTCAGTCAACGAAAACAAGAATCAACGCACCAAGATAATACTCTATGAAAAGATAAAAACATATGTTAACGTAGAACCAAATATGAGGCGCTTAGAACAAAAAAAGAATTAGCGTGAGACAGAAAATACGGATTGTTCAATCTATGTGTCTCACGCAAGTTCTTCTTTTGCTCTAAGCGCCTCATATATTCCTGAAGAAAAACACATTATCACCTTTGGATTTTAAATGTTTCGGTATTATTCTGAACAAGTTGTATGACACCGATAAGAAAGTGCGTTCCAAAGTCTAAGATAAAAAGTAAACTGATTACCAGAATTTCGCGTTGTTTGAGTTAAAGTAGCTTTGCTTTCTACATTTTTTCGATGGAAAATTTTACTTCATGAATGTGGAAATTCCGCAACTGAAGCTTGCGTAAAATATACGCCAAACGTTGAAAATTACACACCAACACAAAAAAAAACGGAAAGGTACATAAACTTTAAATTCTCGTCATGAGGAGGCTGGTGCCATTTATGTATTTTGTTAGAAAACTTTTTTGTTCGAAACGAAAAGAGCTAGAAAGTAAATCTAGCAATTTTCGTTTTCAGATATGTTTTCCATTTCACTTCAAATGCTCAGAGTTACAGTTACTTTTTTTTTCAGGTTGAAGAAAAGAAAAAATGTTGAGAACTTAAGTACATATAATAAGCTATAAAAAATTGATCAAACCTTCTCAGAGAAAAGTTTGAATTTTTAGAGCAAATATTAGATCGCATCTGACTAAGACAAAAAATTCATAGAAATGTCTGGAAAATTGGTTCCTTTACCCAGTATTCGATCACGAATTCTTAAAAGCGACTTACAAGTCTACTGCTGTCTACTTTCACTGTTTGAGTTTTTTTTGCAAAATGTTGATATTGTCGATCAGCCGCTCAAGTGCGATCTCACGCGTTCTGATATTATTTTGTTATCGATTCCTGTGCCACTGGTATAAAAACCGACTCTGATGTGTCAAGTAGCGCGCTTTGGTATACGCAATCAAAACACAATCTCCGATGATGTAATTGCTTTTGCTGAATGAGGAGCAGAGAATGTTACGAGTGGATATTCGCTCCAGAAATCATTATGTATCACTGACGGTGGGATGTAATAAGAACTACACACTAGTTAGGATCATTTGCAATTCAAGAATTCGCTATGCGATAAAAAAATATTTTTCGCATTTTATAATGGTTACAAATTTTTATCAGTGGCTTTTTTCGTTTCACCATAATTATTTAAGTTAAATGGCTTTAAAGTGTCCGGGAGTTGGAGAAGACATTTCAGAAGCTTATAGATTGAAGTTTTCCAGTTTCAGTCTCACAGAACTCCTACGGCTTTTTTCCATTTTACGGCCGAGTGAGCCTCCTATTATCCTCAGACGAAAGTCTCGTGTTCTACGAAAAGCGATTTTTCGGGACGTAGTACACACGCAGAGCGTTTCTAATAATGGAATGCAAACTTTTCTTCGTGTAAAATATAGTCCCCAACTTGCGTAGAATGGCTTTTTTAGTAAATGTTAGGTTTTTAAAACGGGTACATACCAAAAGCGCAAATTACCCCAAAATCAACAATGTTAATGACTACCGAAAGCGCACAACGGACTCATCCAAAAGCGCACATAGCCAATATTCGATATACGTAAAGAACCCAGTAATATTTTAATAAAAAACCAGTAATATTTAGATTTCTAAGGAAGCGTTTATTGTTCAAAATTTAAACACAAGTCGAAAAAGATAGAACGAATTATCGAAATAAAAAAATGTAACAACATATTTTATACGCGACGACAAAAAGAGCTTATTGATTTTAAAAACTGCATCCTATTTTCGGATGTTTTCTCTTGTTGTTTGTATTTTTCTCTTTGACAAAGTATAAATTTTTCTTTCCTTGCTCGTTCATTCGATTTTTTGTGTATATTCGTCGATTTAATTTTCAATTCTGTTTGTATTTGATGCTTAAGTAATACGTCCACTACTCGAATCACTGACGGGTGAAGTGCGTAGAAGTTGTTTTGAAGTACTTATAAAAACTTTCAGGGCCGTTAGTTGTTGTTGGTGCGGAATCTTCTTCGTCTGTCCACATTGATGGTGGAAACAAGCACCTGTCGAGATCGATGTAGTTTTCCAGAACGTAATGACTAAATGCGTGAAGTTTGATATTTTCTGGACATTCGGACATTATATCAACAAAAGCATCGTCCACCTCAGTGTGAGAAAGATACGAAATTCCAAAAAACAATCGCAGCCACTGTCCTTCAGGTGTCGCTGAATTTTTGTAAGCCTCAGAGAAACCGAGTTAGGCTAATTTTCGGTGCCAGCTTTGTCCTGTAAAAGTTAATTGTTGTAAAAATTTTTTAAAAAGCATCCTTCATAGACATTGGAGAATAATATACCTAAGTGGAATTTGCAGCATTTTATGGTTGCCATTGGGAATGTTGTTCGTGCTGCGGCGTGCGCAGCGAGTTCGAAATCCATTTAAATAGTCTGTGGAGCAAACGAAGACGCGCACAAAGATATAAGGTTTTCCCACATTTTCATATAGCATTCCTTGCTTTTCGATGGTAAAAAACAGAATGCTATCTGATAGTATACTCCGTGAAGGTATAAGTGCACAGTGTAGAGTTGTTGGAAATGCCGTCGACAAGTATAATGTTGCCATGTTTGACGAGAAAATTCATATTTGTGTCGCACGTAATTATTGCCATATCTTCAAAAATATGACAAAATTCTTCTTTGTTGTGTGTCTGCATTCCACAGTTTTGTAGCTGCTCCAACGCCTCTTCAGCAGATTTAGGAATAGTTGGCATTACCTTACGTCTTTCTCGATAAACTGAACGTGTAATATTTATAAAATCGTGGTTGTTTATCTCTGCGTGAGCTCGTGATGGAAGTACTTTCTTGGAGATTTCCGATGGTCGGGAAAACATATCATCTTCAGCTTTTCTTTTACATGAAACCCGAGCAAGATTGCACTGTATCTCTCGCTGGTTCATAGCATCGTGCCCTGAATGTTCGTTTCGCGATTCAATAATATTCTGCACACTGCTGTCCGTCTAAATAATAGCGTTGCAACCTCGTCGACAACAGCGATAGGATCTGTTTCCTGATGCCAGAACACGAAAAAATCTGAATTTGTATCCTTGAAAAATAAGGCAATCCACTCCTTTGTAGGTTTGTGTTCTCGAAAAATCCATTTCGAAAACACTCTAGATACAGTGAAAGCGCAAAGACAACTGCTTTCGGGAGGCCAGTAACGGAAAGCAAATGCCTTTATCAGACAAACCGAAAATTAGTCTTTCGTGATGCCTGCAGTAAATATTATTCTCATTCATAGTGAAAAGAAAGTAATAAACCGGCGAAATAGTAAATAAAAGCACTCGGCTTTGGAACTTTGAATTTAGATATTCGACTGTTCGATATGTCGACTGTAAACATAAATGTTTGTGCGCTTTCGACCAGTGCTCGTGTGTGCTTTTGGTGTCGGCTTTCGGTATAATTTTTGGGCGATTGTGCGCTTTCAGTATTCTCCGTTCAAAACAAGCCGACAGGCCTGTAGCCAAGTCTGTACGTTAGAAGGGGCAAAACAAATTTTTAAGGGGGCAAAATTTTTTTCAACAACGAATTGAAAAACATGCAATTTGAGAGACCCTGGCGTTCAAACATACACGACTTATACACTAGATTTGGTGTATATCTGACGTATATCTGGTGTATGTTCATTTTTATTGATTTTGTGTCAAAATTGATGTCAAATGCATGCCAGAGCATTATTTTTGGTGTTTTCCCGTGACAATATATGCGCCAAAGTGCCGAAATTCTATTAATTACCGCATTCAATGGAGTATTGGATTTTTTAATTCGAGACATTTTTAAATCGCTGTCTAGGCATATAACTGCTGGGAAAATGTTTGGAAATTCCTCAAAAAAATAAACTAAGCTCCCACGGGTATTTTTCAGGTAAAATACATACTGTAAATTGCAATTTGATGAATAAATAAAATTTTCTGAAACAGTGTCATTTCTGCGGACAGCTGAAAAAGAGCCTGCTTAAATAGTAAGTATCTTCATATACGTAAGCAGCAGCAGTAAACAGTATAAGAAATCAGCTGATCGCCGCTAATGACAGTTGAATGACAATTGAGAATCGTGCAAATGTGTTTCCTAGTGTTACAAAAATACTGGGAAATATGGGAACACTGAAAAAGATGCAAAAACAGTGAGAAACACAATTGCACGTTTCTCAATTGTCATCCAACTGTCAACAGGAGAGGGTGTCATGATCTCCGATTTATTGTTCTCTATCATATATCCTGAGACGAGCAGTCTCAAGTGGCCTCGACCTAGGCTTAAAAAAATCTCAAGTGTTCTCGAAAAGAAAAGATCATTTAAAACCAACATTTTTAAGCTATCCAAAAAGCCTCAAGAAAACTCAATTGAAGTTTTGCGAGAAAAAATTCCTAAAAGAAAAATAGGAGATTTTTTGAGATGGATTGAAATTGCGTAATTGAGGGTATGACACATTTTCTTCTTCACTTGTTAATAAAAATATGAATACTAAATAAAAAAAGGAAACTTATTCTTTGATATCGTAATTTTTCGAGTTAATTAAGAGAAATGCTTTCACTTATTGTATGAAAAGGAGGAAACTTTCGAATTTCGCAATCTTAGATTATGTGTTGCACAGTTTCATAATACCGATTCATATTGTTACCATACCTTTAGTCATGTGCAATGATTAGATAATAAATGTGTAATTTAAAAATTATAAATCATGTACAATTACTATAAAAGAAATAATGACTCCACATTCACAAAAAATAACAAACTATTTTGAGCGTAGCCCCTACGAACAAACACTTAACACTGCACAACACTTATACGCAAAACTCCCAATATTCCTTGTAGTGTTTCAGTCATGTTAACCAGGGTTGTTCGATAAAATATATTTCCGTTGGGGTTTGATATTTTTTAGTTTTTTACCAACTCGTTACAATAGTGCGATTTTCGATTTTTTTTGTTTTGCGGATTTTAAAAAACGTACAACTTTTGGAGTCCAGAGTCGCTCATTTTTCATGTTCGTTTTTAATATCATTGAATCCGCTTGTGTGATTTTCAAGTCACTAAGGTAGAGGTTTAATTTATTACAATTTTGGTGTTTTCCATGTTTCATTAATATTTATACAACTCGAAGAAATTTCTCATACCATTATTATAATTATTGTTATTGTTTATATGTTAATATGAATTTATATATTCAGCTTCCTTCAATTCGATACTCTACAATACCAAGTTCTGAAAAATGTTCATATTTTTATACATTTTTAGAAAAATTATAACAATAAGACAGACCAGCAGTATTTCATTGACTTCTAGAATTTGTACATTGTATGTCATTTATACAATTTTACATTAAGACGTTACATACATTTTCAATATTTTTTCTTTGTATTTTTGTAGTATTTTACGCTTGAAAGAATTTTTCGGTAATTTGATGATTTTTTTTTTCGTAGAATTATTTATATGCTTCTGTATTATATGTTTAAATGATTTTTGAGACAATAATTTTTACATGTTTTTTGAATTTTAAAAAACTTCGAGTATTTCTTGCATTATTTTTCAGTAGGTATCTATGAAACTTCGGAGGATATTTTAGTATTTTTATCGGTTTCAAGTATTTTTGTAAATTTTATTTATATTTCTATCATTTAACGCTCTAGAATTATAATTTTGATCGATTTTCTGTATTATTAGAATAATTATAGAATGTATCCATGTATCAATTTTTTATGATGTATAGATTTCTTTTATTTGCGTATTTTAGGTATTGATAAGTTTCGTCGCGTTTTTTTTTTTTTTTTTTTTATTACTAGTATTTCTATTGATTTTTATAAACGCTTTTTAGAATTTGATGTTTTAAAATATAATGTTTAAAGATTAATAAATAATTTCAGAGATTGTTTGAGTTTTTTCAAATTTTTCAGAAAACAATTATTCCATAGAATTTTATTACTTTTAATGTTTCTCCAGAGTTTGTGTGATTCGAATGATTTTCTGTTATTTTAAATCGTTATTCCTTATTGCTATGTATAGTTATTTTGAGAAGTCAATGGTCCAGAATTAAAAGTTCTTTAGATTTCTAGCATTCTCATAGATTCTCTTTTTTCTTCAAAATTCACTAGGTTCGAACGATTTTTAGAATTTTCATATTTTACGCTATCCATATTGTCAAAAAAAAAATCAATGGATTGAAAATGTATCAAGAAGGTACGCTGAAATGGCATAAAACTGATATTTTTCTAAATTTTAAATAAATAATTAACCATACAAGGAAAACTATACAGGGTGTCCAAAAATCGCAGAACATCCTTGAAACCTCGGATTTAACAAGCAATTTCTAGAACATAATTCGCCTTTTATTTGTGACAAAACTCAAAATCAAAAAATATGTTCGAGTTAGGAATGTAGCGAAAGCATCGAATGGAAAATCCTATGATAAATCTGGTAACGTGTGTCGTAAAGCGATGAAACAGTTTTTTGTTTGAGTAGACGTGACAAATAAAGTGGGTGATAATTGATAATTACTTAGTATACTAAAGAATCTGCGACGCTTCCCTTGACATCACTACTTTTGGATTTTACTTTGATCTTTCATTTTCAAGCGTGGGAACCACACACGATTACGACGGTGACCTTTACGTTGGCAATGTCACTTAGGACGGAAGGGGGGGGGAGGGGCGGCGGATATCATATGTGTTTTTTATATGCAAAGTCGAACTCGAAATTCTAATCAGAAATAAAAATAAAAAACAACAATGATATACTTTTGAGCTAGAGTTTCTATATATTCAGTGTTTTTATAAATCAATGTGCACATTAACATGATAAGCATAATGAGGCTGGAACTATTAGTATACCAACAGTACCTACTAAGAAGTCTAAGACACTACAAAACTTCTGAAGTTTTAATAGATATAAATTATGTTACATCTTGCCTCATTTCAACGATAAATTCAAGTTGTTAATTTTGAGAAATTATAATAAAAAATCTTAAAATTAAAAATAACTCCAAAGCTAACTTAACGAAGGGGGCCTAGGTGACACACACCGGTTTTAGGGTCGGGAGCGCCCCTCTGTTGAGGAGACCCATAATTTTACACCAACACTATAATAATAAAACTAAAATTTAACTGAGAAATTAGCAACTAAATAAGTAACGTAAAAAAAATATTTTGTATCAATATTCATACAATAATAAAACCTTTTGATAACTGTTATATTTCATGTAAAACGTGTATAACGTGAATGTTTAAATTTTAATAGATATATGGTAATAAATAGAAAGAAAAAAACTTTTTCCAAAAAAAATGAATATGATAAACTTTATGCAGTATTTTTGCATTTTTTTCAATCATTTTTCGGAAAACGATTCTATGAAAACTAAAATTTCTGATCATAGCTATATAATACTCAACTTACTATTTTGAAGAAAATATTTTGAATCCAGCCTGTCTCGAACAAAAATTTTCAAACGTGAAATTAAAGTTTATGGAAACATTTTTTCGATCCGACATTTCACATAGTTCGCATTCATCAAAAATTCAATGATCACTCTAAAATGTCATTACTTTACATATATCATAAAAAAGGTTGTTTAGTTTATTTTTATGCTTTAAACTTAAATGAATTTTTTCTTTGTCAAATGAGATTTTAAATCATGAAATCGATAAAAGATTCCTTGCAATTCTACAATGGTAATACCAGTTTTGCCAGTACATTAGGAAAATTTTGTTCATTTACATCATAAAATTATGTTTAGAGATTCTATTTTTGTATAAAATTCAAAAATAACTCCAGAGATTATTTAAACGACGCTATAAACACGTCAGTGTTTCAAGATTTGATTTTTTTGAATCCAACCTGTATTTAAACTGAAATTCCCAAACCTAAATTTGATGTTTATGAAGATTTTTTGTTGGTACATTTTAAATTGTGTATAAAACTTGAAACTCATTCTATTTTCAGTGTTCATTCAATAGTTTTTTTTTAAATAGATTCGAAACGTCAAAGTTGATAATTTCTACTGGTTTCACCTAATTATAATTATCGATTTTAGAAGTGATATTCTTGCAATATTTTATTTTTTACTGGTTTCTGATTTCTAAAGAGTTTTTTTCTCATCAGTTATTCTAAAACAGATAAATATGCAGTGAAGGTTATGTGTTCATCAGCATTACAATTATGTCTGGCATTTTTGTCATTAAAAAATTTTTTCAAAAGTAAACTCGATTTTTTCCTAAAGTTATAAAATATATTCCAACACTGCTTATATATATTATAGTTGTTTGTTGCTATCAAGATTCATTTGTAATAAGTGTCAAAACTCGCTAAAACTTATTTTTCAAAGACATTAAAAAACTCCACCGAAAAATGGTAACAAAGCAGCACTTGTAAAAAGAAATCATCACGTTGTCAATAATGTAAATAAAACTAACACATGATCGAAACTTGTAACAGAAATATGTTATCTTCAAAGTTTTTCTTTCATATTTACACTTACTTAACTGTCTAAAATCAATTTAAACTGATTATTGATTGCAACAAAAAACTCTTTCACTTTTCACTAAATCACATGTGTGTAAATGATCAATCTTGAAATCAAAACAAAACGCAACAAAAAAAAACACCTGCGTCATAAAGTGAAAGTTCCCATATACTTTATTTACTCAACTTTACTGCGTCATGGTAGACCATAAATGATCTGCGTCATGCACGAAACGAAGCTGCCCGGGGCTGCCCGAAATCAGCCGAACGGCCCATGTGCTTATGATTATTGACTGAACAAATTTCTCAGAATTCTGGTCCGACGAAAATTTCTTAGCCAAGTAACCTCAAGATATAGGTGTCTCCCTCTCTCCCTGCATTAGGCGTACGTGTTTAAGAGAGTGAGGGATAGATAACCCGCGTGTATTTACACACGGACGGTTTCAACCTTTTACCGTTACTTTAGAGAGGGAGGTAAAAGGGATCTGCTATTAACGACGCTCGAAACACGTCCGTGTTTCAAAATATGAGAAAGAATTCAGTAAATTATGGTTCGTGGTTTCCATTAGTTTCTATCCTCAGTTGTTGAAGGAGTTTGTTGAAGGAGAGAAAAATTAAATACACTTACAATAAAAATATATCTTTTTCGATTTTAAGTTTTGTGAAAAATGGAAGAGAGAAAATTTCCTGAAAATTCTTTGTAGAAACTGAGGTTTTAAGGAATCGCGGTGATGTTAGGACACCCTGAATATAATAATGAATATCAGAAAAGTATGAAGAATACCTCTCAACCTGGTTTTAATCAAGTAATTTGAATGAAAAAAAAAACCTATTGAGAAACAATTGCGAATTTGTATGTTCCCAATATTCAAATCTATTCAAGTATTAGATTTAACAGTTACCGCGCTGACATTCCTGGGAGTTAAGAATGAAGAAGATTTTCACAATTCATTACAAATCCTGGAATGGCTCAATGGAATCGAGTCCGTTTTACACGCCCAGTGACCCGAGTTTAATCCCCGCTGGCTTCGAAGTTTTTTTCCAGAATTTTCAATTCAAGGATTCAAACGACTTTTCACATTGTCGGGGGCAGGGAAGTCCAAATCAACAAACTATTTTGTACTCTTTACAACTTAAAAAAAATTCTTGAAAATAAACAAAGAACAGAATAAGTTGAAATGAGAAATATCAGTAAGTGTTTTTGTTATTGTTTCTACTGCATCGCATGAGACTTCTTAGATGAATTGGAGACGTCACAAGTTAGTCTGAAGAAACGTCTCCAATTGGTTTCCGAACGTCTCTACGCGGCAAAAAGCAGACCACTTGAGACCAAATGGAGACCATTCGTTGCCACAAGTCCTCTGGGTCTTCAAATGATCTAAAAGCATCTCAAAATTACGTCTCAAACGGGTCTTAAAACGTCTTTAATTTTCGCTCTGAAATTTCGACGCGGGAACCGTGGGTAAACAACGGTGTTAAGCTGCGAGGTCACCATTTTCATGTCAGTTTTTAGGGACGGCCGCTTCATCGATTCGGAAAGGTGGCTTCGGGTTTATGAGCTGTACAATAAAGTAGTGGAAAAACTAAGTGTAAATTGATAAACAATTCCATTTATATTACAATACATCATTTTTGTTGTCAGTCCATTAATATTATTTCTTTCTAGTACTAAAGTTAATCCCTCTCCGTTACTTTCTTTGTAAAATTTGCGCTCACAAAAACATCGCCTTCCTTTTTATATATACTTTTAACTGTTCTATCTATTCCATATCTCCTTTGCGAGTGTTTGTTTAAGGACACGGTAATAGTAAGACGTTTAACCGTAAAGTAAAACGAAGAACACATGTGGAGACCACACGTTGTTTGTGCTCGCCGGTACATAATTGCGCTTAAAATTGTGGAAATTCACGGTCGGTGAAAACGTTGTTTGACGCTCTGTCTCTTGTTTTTTGCGAGCGATGAATTGACGTTTCTCAGATAAGGGTTGTTTGAAAGTCAAAGTTCTCAAGATACGTTTTAGTCACTTACCAAGAAAAATTATAGGATAACAAAGATGGAAATAGTATACTTCGTATCGAGGAGCAGACAGGAGCATTTTCACGAGTGCGGAATTTTACGAGCGAGAGTTAGCGAACGAGCAAATCGCAAGAGTGTTATGCGAGTAAATCCTCCGTGATACGAAGTACATTTTTCACGCTTGCCTGTCGAAAATTATTTTTTTGGTGTTTACTAGTTGTGTCATGATATCATTATTAGTTCCACCTATTCAACATGACAAATTTCGAAATTAGATCTTCCTTTAATGTGGTTAGAATATAATACAGTTCAATCTCTGGATAGGGCGTCATTCTGTCTTTACTCATACTCATGAGACGTTAAGGGAAATAGAAAAAGAAAACCGACGCCCTGTTCAGAGGTTAAATTGTACAAGTATTTGCAGTTATCAATGAGAAAAAGAATTTGAACCGGAGATGAATGGCCAACAAGTTGGGGCTTAATCAACCCTCGACTCTGAACCGTTAGGTAAACAGGTACAATGAAGCGGAACCTGAAACATTAGAGCAGTTTCCACTTTTTATTGAAAAACCTCGTTTTCTAAAGAATTCGGGTATGATCAATTTTTTGGAAAATCTGAACAGTAAAATGAGTCACACACACAAAAAATTGAAAAATGTTTTCGAATCATTAAAATCGGATATAAATTGCCCATTTCGATCATCGTGTTTTTGTGAACAATATCATTATTTATTCCTCCCTTATACGAGCTAACCCGAAAAAAATTCCTTCAGGAATGGGATATGGGGTTCATGTACATTCGTTTTATTTTTAAAAAATCCCAGACGGTTTACTTTCATCAAATTTTGTCGCACAGTGTAATCAAGCGTCGAAATTTGATATCAAAATTGATGTCGTACAGTGTAATGAGATCCAAAATCAAGTTGATTTAAAAATTTAGTTGGAGCATGAGAAAATAGTAAAATTGGAAATATTGACCCATAAGTTATTACAAAAGAAGGTCGACTATGCTTGAAAGCAACTACTACAATCGTATTCATTACCAAATATGATAAAAATTATTTAGAAGTATCGCATTAATATGACATTAAGTATATTATTTTTGTAAAGAAACTGCAGTGCTAAGTCAAGTATGATGAATTCCCCTAAACGTTTTTCTCAGTGTGCGTTATTGAAATTTTTCTCACATTCCACATAACCAAACTTTCATTCAAGTGGGAAGAGATAATCGTTCGAGCTTTACTTAGTGAAGCTTAAACAAAAATATAATTAAAAAAATCGAATAGATAAGTTTTCATTTTTTAAGTAGCCCATCATACGATTTTTAGAAAATTTTATTCTCCTAAAAATTTATTAACGCTTTATTTCAATACGTACTTCTATTCATAAATATTTACGATTATGAGAAGAGCTTATATACAACATGTTTTTTCGTGGCGTGAAGTATAATTATCAAATAAAATACTGCGCTTATACATCATGTAGAAAAAAGCGGGAATCCAGTTCCACGTGATCATAGGCCGCGTGAAAGACAAGCGCGCACGGAGTAAATCATCCCAATCACACCGCGTTTGCAAAGGAAGCGACTTCCTCGACGGCGGAAGAGGATCGCGTAAAAACGGACGCCGTGTCATTACGCGATTCATTCGTAGCCATGCCATTTGTTACCTGGCACCTGAGGTATCGATTCATTTGCTCAACCTCACATTATATGCGAGCAAAGGCGTACTCTGATCAACTCTTTTGTAGGAAATAGAACATATCTGATTCACAAACTCACAAATAAATCCATATATTTCTCACTGGGTCGAAACAACTCAATAATTCTATACACTTCACTCGATTTCCCCAGTCAATGATTCCTCTCATTAAATTCATATATGACAAAAAAATCCGTCAGGAGCCGGGATCCGAACCCGGGACCTTTCGATTACGCGTCGAGTGCACTTCCAACTGAGCTACTTCTAGACGTATTCAATCCCACATTGAATTCATATCAAGTCATTCTTCCCAATACCCCCAATAACTACATTATCATTTTTTTTGTCGGCAGCACCATAACTCGGTCTGGATTTTTCTAAACATTTCCCGTCAGATGTCCCGTCGTGTGATAATGACCCCTTCTCCCCCCAAATGTAAAAAACGTAATCGAGAAGTCCCGGGTTCGGATCCCGGCTTCGGACAGATTTATTTCTCACATATAAATTTATTGAGAGAAATTATTGACTGGGGAAATCTAGTAAAGTGAACAGAATTATTCAACTCTGAGTCAGTAATGATTTTGACTATTATATCCCTATGTTCTATGCACAAGTAATCAAATTGAACTTTTAAATATAATTGAGGAAAATATCGCAGTGTTGCGAGATTTATAGAAAATTTACAATTTTTATTGAGGTAGTTAGGTGGCATTGGAATGAAAGTTTTTTTTTCGGGCTCACCTTATAGATACACGAAAATAAGAATACGTTTTCTTCGAATTTTTTCTTTATGAAAACGTGAGGTTCATACTTTTGAAAGCGTTGTTTCAAGTGGACCTTCACTTTTTGGCCTAGTATATACATCTTTTCTAATTTTTTTAAATTCGGACAAACAATAAGTTTCATGCGTTCCTCTTAAATGTTACGAATGCGACGTTTTGCGTTCCATTGAAACGTATTACGCATTGAAAAATACTTCTACTAGTTAATAAAATATGCAGAAAATTTGAATGGAACGTATAAAAATAATGTGATGTTCAATGGGTTCGGGGTCTTGATGATATTCAGATGCAAGAGATTTTCAAATTATTGTATTTTTGTAATAGAAGTATAGGGTTCGATTGTATGTTAGTATTCAGATTCGAGTGATTTTCGAATGATTGTACATTTGTTATTGAGTTATAGGATTTACTTGTATCGCTTTGTATTCTTCAGAACTTTTAAAAAAGGAAGATCGATTTAGTATGTAAGTTACTAAAAGTTCAGGCTCGCGACAGATTAGTATGTAATCTTGCGGGAAGTGTATGTGTATGATATACTTTGTAAATTTATACACCTGAATAAATATTATATGATATTATACTATATTATATTACATTATATTTTCTTATATTATACTATACTATATTGTATTTTATTATATTATATTATATTATATTATATTATATTTAATTTTATTATATTATATTATATTTTATTTTATTATACTATATTATATTATATTATATTATATTATATTATTTTTCTGAGTTGCAGTTCCCAAAAAAATATTTATCAAGTGTTCTCTACGTCCCATTCAGAATTATTGCATGTAATCTTGGGAAAAAAGACATTTTTATTGAAAAAATTGCCAAAGTAAATTTCTATAGAAAACAGTGGTAAGGTATCAGACATAAATTTTTTAATAGTAAAAAAAAAGTATTTTTTCAATGGAAGTTTTTCCTTAGAATCTAAATTTCAGGCAGCATTCCCATATTTCACGTTTACATTATTTAACTAGCAATTCGTTATTATTTTCTTAAGAAGATGCTGAAATAGTATATTACGTAGCACGTACGGATGTGCGAATTTGGCAAAACGGGGTAATTACGGACCGAGCCGAATGCGAGGTTTGGAAGCCGTTTTGCCTATGAGCATATCGGTACTCGTTTACGTGAGATATTTTTCATCATGATGACCGAAAAGTTACTTCAAAATCTCAGTTTTGAGGTTAGAATGATGAAAATGAAATTTTTTACCAATCGCAGGCTTATCTTGACAATTTAGACTTAGTGAATAACAAAATGTTCAATATTCACGATTGATATCTTTAGCAGTAAATTACTTAGGGAAGAATGAACTATAGTCCAATCAGTAGGTTTACTAAGTCAAAGATCGCAATCTATGGAGTCTTGAACTTATTGAATAGCTCTGGAAACCTTTATCTGAATGGCAGGGATTAATATATAAGAATTGTGAAAATGTGCATGTGTATCCTAATTTAGAAAAATCGTTCACCACGAGATGCCTTTGAAATTGAGATTAGGCGAGTTCAACTGAATAAGTGTACTTTCATAATTTTCTGTTTCCAACAGTGTTTCTTCCTGTGACTCTGTTATCTAAAGTATAACAGAGACAATAATACATATTTTGAACATATATTTTAAGTGTTTCTTGTAGGTATAGGTTTTAATTCTATTTTCTTTTTATTTTTTTTATCTTCTTCACTGACCCACGAGTAGTCATTCCGGAAATTTACCGATAAAAAATCAAACTGAAAAGGGACATAATATGAAAATAGAAGCTCATTTATTCATAACTTTCAAGGGTTTTGTTTGTTGGTTCGTCTGCTTTCATTTGCCCTTGAAATAGTGTAAGCCAGAGTTTTTTGATGTTTTATGTTCTATTATACATATTTTTAAAAGATCGATTGTTATGATCCTATTTATTATCATTCATCTCTATTGATTTTTTTAAATTGAATAAATAAATGGGAATATCGTAGAATTGCACATCAGACTGTGTCGTTCTAAGTCAATGAAGTTTCAGTTATGCCACACCATTTGGAACTTGAGAAATTTAGTAGTGATCTTTAAAATCTAAAGAAAACACATGAGATGTCAATGAGTGATATAAAAAGAAATTAAGTCCTCTATTATCAATCTGAAGTGTGAAAACTCCCATATAAAACTGAAAAAAAAAAAATTTTCAATAAGCACATAGTTTTTGAAAAAATTTCCACCAGTATACACCACTGCGCACACTGTTCACAATTAACGTCTTCGCATCATCTCTTCCAGTGCTTTTGCACAGATCTCGAGGCAACCATTATTCCACAATGAGCTATATCCTTAATCTACGTCGTAACCGTCGATAATCATGCTCCATCTCGCGCAGTTACCGTTACGTTGGGAAGTGTAGTAGATTTAGCGAGTAGCAGGAAAAGAGAGGAAGGGTGATTCAACCACTGGCCTGATACTGTCGCGATTACTCGATACCAGTGATAAAAAGCCGATAGATGCGTCCCTTTTTGCTCGCCTTTAGATACGAATCTACTAGCTACCGTTTATTAGGCCCGTTCCTCTCACCCCCATCAAGTCTAGCTACCCTTACACAGAAAAATGATATACATAATAGATACATCATTGATCTATTATCTTTAAATCTTTTTAAGCGTAAATCCTGCAAATTGAAGTCTCGAGTGAAATTTCAAATGTGTACACGTGTGATTTTACTCGGAAAAAATGAAAAATGCACTTATTTTTGTCTTTTTAAATTTCCATCCGATAGTAATTTGCAGTAAATTAATTCTATTTGAGTAAAACTGTCACCCAAAAAAATTTAGAGAGTAAATTTAGATCGGTGCTTGTCCAGGCCAGGAAATTTCGTTTCAACATATAATAGTGATTTCAAGTTCATTCAAAGAATCTACAACTTTACACAGAGAAAAATCGATTCAGTTGCTTCAACTGCATATCTTCAGTTTTTAGACGATTTTGTTGACCTTACAGAAATTTTTGTTAACTCTAACTAAAAACTTTCGTAAGCGCCATTGCTGCCACTGGAAGATTCAACCATTCTAACTATAAAAAAAAAGTTGGAAACAGCGCAATTGAGATTTTCAGTAGTGACACCGTCATAACTGAAAAATTCAGTCGTGGGAACTGAAAATATCTGTTGCTATAAGTGGAATCTAAAATGGCCGCAAGAAATAGTACATTACGTACCAGGGGACGAAACCGAGTGATTGCGGACGAGGGCGGCTTTGGCTGCACAAGGGCGCGTAGCGCCTGATTGTAGCTAAAATTACCCCGAGTTTGCATCACGAGGTCCGTCCCCTGGTGCGTACCGTATTTTACTCGACGAGAGCATCGAATTTTGGCGGCTTGAGTAGCCTATAGACCCGCGAAAGTGCCCACAAGCCCACGAACAGCTGGGGGCACGAAAGTAAACAACACAAGGGCAAATCTACTTTCGTCTCTGTGATTGGTCGTTTCCGACCAATCACAGAGGCGAAAATAGATTTGCCCTTTGCTTGTTTACTTTCGTGACTGTCAGCTGTTAGTGGGCTGCATGTGGGCACTTTCGTGATGGTCTATAGGTTACGAAAGCCGCCATTTTCGATGCTCGAGTCGAGTAAAGTTTATTTACTCAACAGCGGCAGCTTTTGTTTTCAGTCGAAGCGACCGAACATTCGAATACTACGACTAAAAGTTCCATCGGCGCACTGAAATTCTCAATCATGCCCATTCTAACAAAAATTCGGTTAAAGCGATCAAAACTGAAAAATTTTTTTTTTCTGCGTACGATTTCAATAATAATACTTATTTGACTTCAGAATTCGATTCATTATGTGTAACATGATCCTAGCATTTTCGGACGTCACTCACCAACTCAGCGAAAGGAACATTTTGACCATAAATTTACGCGTGATCATGATGAAAATTTAACTTTTTGAAGGTTTTTCTGATACAGCTATTATCAAGGGATAAAAAACGAATTGTGAATACAATGTGAAAAGGATGCGGTACGGGTACGGTGTAATCTAAATTAGTCCTCTTATTTGGTAGGTAAAACCAGATTTGCATTGAAAAAATGTGATGTTGCATGTATTATGATATTTGCATAAAGTTTTATGCTTCGCAGCTTCGAATAAGAAAAACCATTGACTCTAAAAAATACTGTTCTCGATAGTGCGAATCAAAACGGTTGCTACCGAGTTGCACTCAGATCGCTATGATTAGCGTAAAAAAATTCCAATTTGCACCCATCCGAAAATGGTACCTTTTTTTTCTTTCCTTATTACGCCCAAAAGTGGTGATGGCAAGTGAATGTCAAATGAAAAGAAGAAAAATATCTATTTATAAAACTTCATTATTTATTGTATTTCAATGCGATACATTTTCATTAATAACAGTTTTTCAATTTCGTTTGCAAGAAATTGCTAATTAAGTTCTAACATGATCTAAAATTATTTTAAATTAAAAACTATCTATAGAGAAAAATAGATTGCAGTACGGAAAATTTAAGGGGGCCCTCAAGGTCCCCCTGTATTTTAAAAACTAAGACCTAGCAACTCTTTACATCATTTTCAAGTTAAAACTATAAAGAAAAATAAATTTCACCATGAAAAACTTTTGGAGGCCTCCCTGGATCTTTTTAAAGCTAAGACCTAACTCAACCTAAAATCATTTTCTAGTAAAAACTATTAAGAAAAATAAATGCAGTATGAAAAACTCATAGGGACGGGCCCTTTTTTTTGCTTTACTTTACTTACTTGACATTTTTATTGGCGTGGCCAGTGCATTAATTACTCTCAACGAAATTTGCGCGTAAACTGAGTAAAATTTTCATCTTTCGGAAAATCATATCGGTGAATGTGCAAGCACAAGCATGTTTAAACAAATGTAATGATTGGGACCTAAGTACAACTTGGGTGCAACTCGGAAGATGGATCAGGTTAAATTTTTTCGAGCTGTTTCCAGCAGGTAAGGCTCAAGGAGGATTTGAACTTATGTAGTACTTTCCTACCTAAGCTACCTAGCCTGTACGTTTTGAAAACTGAGCTAAAGTCCCATGTGAACAATGTGATTTCTTTTCAAATCGTATGCATTTTTTTATGCACAATTTTAGAACTTTCAATAAACACTGTATAGTTGATGAAAATTATTAACACGTACTTGTTGAAAAAATAATTACATAGTATATTTGTATTATCGATGTACTGTAGAACGTGGATCCTGAGCGATGTTTTGGGCCCTGAAGGACACACCGCTCGAGATCCACGTCCCATTAAGACTATTGTGCGCGAAGCAGCAAGTCTACTTTAATGGCCCGATTATGTAATTTTCGGCGCCCGATGAATTCAGCTACCCTAGCCCCATGGAACGAAAAGCCAAGAAATTTGAGGAAATTCGTTTACGGTTGTTATATACCACTCTCGATCCGCGTTTTTGAGATCCACGTTCTACAGTACTAAAAAATAACGCTTGTATTAGGAATTCGACATTTACGTTTATGAATTTTAAAGAACATGTTTGTTGATATAGAATTCTTACAGAAATGAATGAATTATAATATAATTCACATTATACTGTATTAGATTTAGGCATAGTGTGTGCGATTGGGATTTAATATACCAGGTGTACTCCTAAGTAATTTCCGGTTTTTTCAATGGATGGCGTTCTGTTTTGTACCGCTGTTGGTAACACATACCATATGTCATTTTGTTCAGTCATATCGAGTGCTTGAACTGCGTTGACATTTTCTCGAAAAAATCTTCCAGTAAGTTTTTATTGCGCTTCAAAAATGTCGAATTTTGTACCGAATTTTGAGCATATACGCCATGCATTGCTATTCATGTTCAATCAGGGGAAAAAAGTGTCCGAGAGCCACTGTGCGCTTGTGGAAGTTTGTGGTGATCGTGCATTAACACTTCGAACATGTGAAACGTGGTTTCGACAGTTCAAAAATGGAGATTTCGACCTGAACGACGCCGCACGCTCCGGCAAGCGAAAATCGTTCGATGACGCCGAATTGCAAGCATTATTAGATGAAGACAACACGCAAACGCAACGACAGCTTGCAGATGCGTTGGGAGTTCAACACAGCAAGCAATTTCCAAACGTCTGCGAGCCATGGGAAAAATTCAGAAGTGTGGAAAGTGGGTGCCGCATGAACTGACCGAGAGACAAATGGAGAATCGAAAAGTGACCTGTGAGATGCTGCTTCAACGATACAAAAGAAAGTCTTTCCTGCATCGTATTGTTACTGGTGATGAAAAGTGGATTTTCCTGGAGAACCCTAAGCGCAACAAATCGTGGGTGAGTCCAGGTGAAGCATCTACATCGACGGCACGGCCAAATCGTTACGGTCGGAAGGTCATGCTGTGTGTGTGGTGGGACCAGTCCGGTGTTATATACTTTGAACTGCTGAAACCTGGTGAAACTGTGAATGCCGTTCGCTACAAACAGCAAATGAAAGATTTGAGCCGAGCCATTGTGGAAAACCGACCAGAATATCAACAACGACAGAAGAAGGTGATTTTGCTCCACGACAATGCGCCGTCGCATAAGTCGAAAGTCGTTCGTGACACGCTGGAAAAGCTCAAATGGGAAGTGCTTGATCATGCGGCTTACTCACCAGACCTGGCGCCATCCGACTACCACCTCTTTGCCTCGTTGGGCCATGCCCTTTCTGAGCAGCGCTTCGACTCGTACGAAAATGTACGAAAATGACTCACCGAGTGGTTCACCTCCAAAGGCAATGATTTTTACTGGCGTGGTATCCACAATTTACTAGAAAGATGGGAAAAATGTGTAGAAAGCGATGGAAAATACTTTGAATAAAATAAAGGTTACGGTTCTTTTGGAATTATGTGTTTTATTTGCAAAAAAACCGGAAATTAATTAGGGATACACCTGGTACAACTCAAGCATTTTTTCCAAACGAACTCTAGACATTAATATACGTGTATTTTTTGCAATACAAAAGTTTATTAATTCTACTTTCACATACCTGTTTTTTTCTTTTTAATATAACCTAAATATATGAAAGTTTATTAGAATTCACAAAATTTTTAACAGTGTAAACATATGCGCAACTCGGACAGCACCATCAAAACAAGCACTGGCTGAAAAGCGCCTGGAAGTGGCCAGCTGGAAGAGCGTCGTCTTCCATCATGATAAAGATACAACTCCTCGTGTATGTGACGCGTCGCATACGACGACCGTAAAAAATTGACATCCTTTTAATTATGCAGCGCAATCCTCACTTCCTTAATTTCTCACCATCAGACTGTCACCTTTTTCGGTCACTTCGCAACAATCTAAATGAAAAAAACTTTCATTTAATTACCGGCCTTCGAATTCCGCGCAGAAGTATGTACAGTGGAATAATAGACGCAGTAGGAATCCTCCAGACTCGCCTCTAAATTGTAGATGATTCCTCAATGAATTTAAGCAGTTTCGTCCGATCCATTCGTATCTTTTCCAAAAACCAGCAGAGAAATCTAATGTTTTATCTTGCCATTAGAACTTACCTTTAACATCGACCAAACAGGTTCATGATAGAATCAACGGAAATCATTTTTGACTAATGATAAAAAAGTGTTCTGATGATTGGCTAGTTATATATGTAATTGAAAAACCTTTTCATTTTTACAATATGAATATTTGCTCTAAGAATTTCATGGGGATCACTTTGTTTCCAGGAGTTAAGACTTTATCCGAACACCCTGTATAACTACTGGATTATACACTACTAAATTAATCTCGAAACAATCTCACATAAATCCAATTCGTTCTAAAGACACAAAGACATGTTTTTTCCGTATCAATTACATTGCAAAACCTGTCCCATCGTGCTTCTTTGAGCAAGGTGGAAAAACATGAAATGTTACGAATAGTTGTTTTGCTACGAAAGATAATTTCTCGCCAGCAGCCACGGTACTACAGACACTAAGGAAGTAACCGCTTGCCTTAGATCTTAAAAGAACCATGCGCGCTTATGTTTTATAGAAAAAATGATAGACAACGATCTAAATGACGCAACTCTACAGTCTCTACAGGAAGGTTAATGTATCGCATGGCAAAAATGTCGACGCGGAATGCGGTTGAAAGACGCGAGTGGAATTAGTGTACGGTCTTTAGGGCCTCGTTGTATCTAATCAATGAATGCGTGGAAACTTCACACGACTTTTTGAAGTGAAAGTTCCCTTCTTACGTCCGGTACTTTTTATGTTAACACTCGGATCATGTTTATTTAATTATCGTGAAAACAATTTTCAGGCAATCATTAAATAGTATGATAAGCGTCGATGATAAAATTTTAAGTTCTATCCAATTATTGAGAGACTAATTTCATTTCTCGATTCTAGTAATAGGGTAACTTACTAGCAGTTAGCATATAATTGTTTTTTTTTTTTCGGAGATTCCCAAATTAACCTCAATAAGTCGTTTTGATGTTCATGGAATTTGTTTAATAATTATGTAGATAATTGGAAAAAATATTGCGTCGTTAGATTTTTTCATTTTTGAAGCAGAAATACGAGAATCCTACGAATGAAAAATTGATATAGCAGCAACTGCTTAACGTTTTTTAGAAACCAAAATATATTCACGGAGAATAATTTTTCCGAATAAGTAAGCGAACTTATTATCAAAATTTTCTATCTTTTCAATTTTACTTACTGTGTATATGTGACGCGCTATGAGAAAATATACCTTAGGGTACAAAATCTCGATTTTTACTTTTTCAGTATGTAAGGTAGTTTTTGGGTTACTGCTTTGAATGGAACAAACGAAATTCACTTATTTTCAAAAACAGCGAAATGGCAGGCGTGTTTAGCAAAGCAGTTTTTACCAAGTTTCAAAAAAGCTGCTGATCCCTAAGATTTTACGCCGATGCAAACAAAAAAATTGAGCTCTTCACGGTTCTTTTATTCTAGTCAAAAGAAATGTAAACTACTCATGGTCACTTAAAGCTACTGATGTACTGATGGTTAATACGTAAGTGGAAGGGGTCATTTCGCTAGGTTCTCTTTACATCTGAGAATCCGAGATTCGAATGAAACTTCGATCGCCTTTTTCTGAAATGTTGCAATGTTGTACTGTACCCTAAAGTAGCGATTCAATGAGAGCGTTGAACGTCAGGTGTTAAGTTTTTGCAATGAAACAGACGGAGACAAAAATAAGGTCCATCTCTTTCTGTTGCATTGTAAAAACTTGACGCACGACACTTGGCGCCCCCATGAAAAAGCACCTGTACTTACATGTGTGCAATTTTTATCAACTTTCCTTAAAATTTGAGGAAATTACCATGTATATGATGTATACATATGAGGTTTCGGCGAACAAAAGGGGCTAGCCATCGATTTGAAAACTTTTCAGTTGAGCATAAAAACATTATTATTATGTAGTGAATGTTTAATCTTTGCAAGCAACTGAAAAAAATGATAGAATGTGATGCAATACAACTTCCTTCGACTTTTCAGGGCAGTATTCGTTATTATTAATGAATTATTGGTATCGAAAGTTGTTCAGGGGCTATATGAAAGGGTACTCGGCGAACAAAAGGGGCTAAACTGGTTGACCACGATTTCTCTTCTACTACAGATATATAGTCATTGCTGGGATGTTATTATTCATTTCGTATTAAAAATTGATTTGTTCTTTGAAATATTCTCACTTATAGATTTTTCGTGATATCAAAGTTATGCAAAATGTTTTGTTGGCAAATAATTGTTACATTTTAAACGAGTTTTTATCGAACTACGGCGGCGGCTTTTCTTCCGCTTTTCAGTATTTCACATTTTTCTAAGCGATTTGTAGACAGGCACTCCCATTTTTTTTTTTTTTTATTTTACTTTTTATACTTTTGTTTGTACATTAACAGTTGCACTTTTTTTAATTTTTCAAAAAACTTTCGGCTGACAATGAATGAACTTAGTCGTTCTTTCACGCGCGTGGCTTTCGTTTTGAGATACTGAAAAACTATTAGTCAGTAAAATAAAATGCCCAAAAACGTTTCACAGAAACCTTTATCTTATTGAAAAATCAGTTGGTAGTGACACACAAAAATAATTCTGGCTTAAAACCTCCTAATAATGTCTAAAAATCATAATTTCCCATAAGACTCTGTATATGGATACCCCTTTTGTTCGCTGAGTACCCTTCCACATAGCTCCTTCGTGAAAATTATTAATAAAAAAGTATTGCTTATGATCGAATATTTTGGAAATACCAATTCGTCCGATATGTAGGATGTATTTAAAAAGACAAAAATGCAAAAAACCGGATTTGGAAAATTGCATGGTTAGCCCAGAGGCTTTTGTTCGCCGACCCTTCATATGGGGAATCATGCATTTCTGCTCATATTTCAAAAAATTTTCTGTATTTCATTCTGAAATAATACCTGGTTATTACTTTTATTATGAAAACCAACCTTGAAAAAATTTCAACACGAGTTACCGAACTATTTTTTGAGAAATCTACAAAAAATATATACAATTGTCACTTTTTAACGGACCATGCAACTAAGGTGGTACGATCGGCAACGCCGCATTCTGAAAGACGCAATGATAGTATTTCCGAATTATTAATATAATTCAAAAATTTGAAATAAATCACACAGAACACTACATGTGTGAACTACAGCTACGGCTGCGCATGTAAACATGTTTACATATTTACATACGCTGAGCGAGATAGAAAACAACAGTTGCAATGTTGCCAAGTATACGAACAGAAATTGTGGAACTGAATGAAGTTGACCACACAAAACTGTGTGACTAACTTCAATTTCTTCCAGGTGGAAGAACTACCTTAAGGTTCATTTTATCATAGCGCATCACATATTTTAGTTATTTCGAATGATAAACATTATAATTCTTAGTATTATATACAAACATACATGCAAATCAATTATTTTTTAGTAGCTCCTTTATCGGATTTCGATAATATTTTAAGCTATTGTTGAAACAATTATTCAACAAATTATAAACTTCATTTTGTAACTTACAATATAATAGTATATTATAATCCGAGTTATACACAGCTGTCATTATGGGCTGATCGTGGTTTTTTCAGGAAGGGTCAGAACAACATGTGCCCGTCGTATATTGTGAGTTTTGGAAATCGCCTATTTTGACGGAATTCACAATAAACAGCGAACGTGTTCTTTCGACGCGTTCCGAAAACACCACGATCATCGGCACTTGAAAACAGGCATGTATTTTCCGACGTGCATACGATATTTTATGCAAAACCAGCAATAACGAGCGATAAGAGTCGTCTATAAAATAATCGTAATGGTTTCTGCTTACCTACCGACGTATGGTAGTCAAAATTGGCAATGAAGACCCCCAATCGAGACTAAAAAGATTAAGCATGATGAGATTTTTGTTTTTCTTTGGAAATGCCTATTTTAAAGAAATATAAAAAAATCTCATTATGTGCAATTTTTTCAGTCATAATAGGGTCTTCATGGTCTGTTTTGACTATTATACGCTCGGTCGGTAAACGGAAACATTACGATCACTTCACAGGGGGCGTGCATCGCTCGTTATAGTAGATTTCGCATGAATGCCTTAACTATCATTATTGCAAAAGGGAATCAATTTTATTTTTTTGATGATCGGAATTCAACCAAACTCAGCTTATTTAGATAAGAAAGTTTGACGGTAAACAACAAGGCGCTGATGACTCTATTAAATAAAATCTTTCAAGTTAACTCATTTTTTTCGTATATGCGTTACGTTTACACTGAAAACGATAATTTTTTTTTACCATTCCGAAAATGTTGTTTTAGTTTTCTTGAATCCACATGAATGTACTTGTGTTTTTACCAGATTTTCTTCGTTCTTATATGCTATTTTTAAGGACGAATATCTCACTCTTTAATAAAAAAAACTTTTTAACATAAAAATTCTCCATAATCTGTTATAGATGTAACTTTTTGGGATTTTCAAATTGTTTCACTTCAATTTAAAAATACTTTTTTTACTTTATTAATTCTTTTCGTGTCTGGTAAAACTGCATGGATATAGTTTTAAAAACATAAAGCCTTGTATACATACTTTAAGGAACTTTTGTTCCTCTGCGTTTTTAGATTTCTTTATCATCATTTAAAGATAGTTAACTTTTGTAAAATCTCAGGAAAATATTTTGACTCTCAAATCCGCTCCGTCTGTTCTTCTACACACATGAATGCGCTTTTGATCTTGTACAAGAAAACAAATCCAAGCTTACTCTACTTTAAGGTGACTCGGAAGACGTTCTCTTTTCGTCCTCCTTCCTCCCGACTAGTTCCCTTTCTATTTGTCTTTCTCACACTACAGTAGGTTCCGAGTCACCTTCAGAAACGTGATTTCCAACGCTGGCGAGACATGAAAGCTCTTGAGACGTAGTTACTATCAATACAATACAAATTTACGGCACATCAAGAAAACCACGCCGACGCAAGTCGCCGAAATAATTCAAACGCGGAGCCTTAATCTGGTTGTGGCATAAAATATTCGCGTAAATACAGAAACGGGCAGTTGCAGCTTTGAGAAATGCACTCGGAGTGTACGTTTCGTGCTACAAAGTTTGCGTCAACCGCGCTTTTATGCACCAGTTACTTCAAAAAGGCAAAAGCTTTTCTATAGCGAAGAAGAGACCCGTCCTGGATTTACCCTGGGTCTGTAGACTTGCTATACTTGCTGTGTCCGTCGCATTCCGACCCGATCCCCGAGTAAGAAAGAGAATGCATTATGTTCCGTAAGAAGGATAGAGAGTTAAACAGGAGGAGCTTGCGGGAACGCGCGCTAAGCGTGATTCTGCGTGAATTTGAATGTTGCGCCTTGATTGCACCTCGAGTGAGCGCCATCAGCGCCTCTACCGGTCGGAGATGTCCCCAACGCTATGGGAAGAAAAGGCCCTTGTCTACAGATTTACCTGTCTCTTTATTCTTGAAGTCCTTGAATACAAGTCGTGCCAAAACAGTCATTTTTGCCATCTGAGGGATAATCTATACAGACCAACATCTAAATTTTGGTTTCAAGCAACTATCTTGTCGTTTTGTAAAAGCATATATTTTTTAATAATTTTCACGAAAAATGTTAAGACTTAGCAAAGTTGCTATTATTTATCTTCATTTTTTTTCTTCAAACTAAAAATTTCAAGTTGCTGATTCGAATGATGGTATTTAAATATAATATATCCAAATAATTCATAAAATATATTATATCTTTTGAATTTGAATTCCCAATTGAAGGTTTTGTGTGAAAAATTTACTTGGTTTATGCACGTGCAATATACTCGATGATTTTAATAGTCTATTATTTTACTTAAATGCAAAAAAAAACTAGCATCGTACAACTTCAGGAAAAAATGCTCGTCTTACCCATGCTCAAATTCTTATCTAAGACTCATTTATTCACATAGTTTCAAGTAAATACAGTTCTTGACTAGCATGGAAAAGCTTTTCCAATAAATTTTATTGCAACGTTTACTTTCAGCTTGCTGTAGTTACTTCAAATTGTAAAAACTTGTTAAGATTTGTTAAAGAATATAGTGATTTTCGAGCAATGTACCATTGAACAGTAGAATAATTCTACCTAGTCCTTGAAACTTGCGATGTTTTTTGCTGAAGAGCGTTAAAATCCGAATCATGTTCGCATACTTGGGAAGTAGCAGATTGTGTTACTGCGCAATGTAGGCTCAATTACTCGAGAGCTCCGTGTAAACAGAGCTCGTGAAGAGAATATTCGAGCCGCAGGTCCCAGGCCGGTATCGGCAACCACCGCGTCCCAGCACGAAACACGTGGAGTCCGAAACCAGTCGTGATTTTCAAGTACCCGCGACGAGCATGCAAACTTTGCTCTTCGAAGCGACAATGGCGGGAATCGATGCGCTGGTGTTTAATGACGACAAAGCTTACACTGTGAATTGCGAAACGGAATCGCAGATGCTAAGGCATGAAACTATTCCGCATTAGATTGCCTCGTATCTCTGGGCTCGTTTTCGAGCGAAGTATACGGGATGATCATTGGCGGATCTAGGATTCAACGTTGGGGGGGAGGGGGGGCTTGAAAGTATTGAAAAATCTACGGCCATGTTTTTTTTTTTTTTTTTTTTTCGTGTAATTAGTAAAAATTTTCACATAGATAATATCCTCATCAAAATCGATAAGACACGTGTTTTTTTCTTTTTGCTTGAAATTCAGTTGTTCTGTCGTAGGTTATTTTTATATATCGGCTAAAAACTTTGTTTCCCTTAATTGCTAAATGTAAATTTTTTTTATACTTTAATTAATTGTCTTAAATCGTCTAATTATAATGAGTTACCCTTTTTTTTCCGCAAAAAATTTTATTATGTTCATGGTTGTCGCAAACAAAAATTAGTAAACTTTGATATCTCAGCATTCTGTCATTTTATTATCTGTCCTTTTTTTATACCAATTTAGTTGAATACATGATATTTACTATACAATTCTTCAATAGGTAAAATTCGTTGTTTAAGAACAACGATTTTTTCAAGTCAAAGTACTACTTTTCATTTATGTTTTTGCAATTATGCACTGTGAGTGGATATTGTGATTGTGACGATAAAATACTGCTGGAAACGATAATATCAAGTTGCACACAGAATCTGGGGATATTCTGCTAGAAATGATTTCACATACGGGTCACGGCAATACACGTATCTTTGTGAGCGTATCGCGACGTTCAGGATCTTGTATACTTGTCACTAATATACTTTAAAGTGCCTGCGAACATCCGTGTCCTCCCTATGGGAATTCGTATAATTCCCAAAGGTATGCAAGCCGATTCTCAACGGAACCAAACGCATTCTGCTGCGTCACGCATATGTATTCTTCACAAAGGCAAATATATGCTTACATCCGGAATCACGGTGAAAGTTGGAGCGTATTGTGCTCATCGCAATATCCACTTCACAGTGTGCTTTATTTTTTGAAAATCTAATAAACTCTTCAAATATGGTTAATGGATTTTGGTCGAAGATGAGAAGTAAGTAATTACTTTACAATGAAAAATTGTAGGACCTTAAATTTTTAATCAATGTTATTATCTTGAAGAAAAATAAAATTTAAATTTCTCTGCTCATATGTTTTCATACAGTAAGAGTTTTTTATTTCTTTTTTGATGAAGATATTTTTATTAATTATAGCTGATGTATTCTATTTAATTTTTTATAATCTATGACTATATTTTGAACTGTAAAAACCAGTACAAACACTATGTGTACACGTATTGAATACTATGTATAAGCTACATACATTTTAAACGGCAGCATAATAATTGTTGAAGATACATAACTCGAATTTTGGAAAATTTTGATCAAAAAGTTGAATTGGAGTAATTTGCTAGAGTGGAAGTGGATTTATAGCTTTCGCAATGGGTTTATACTTGTAAATAAACAACATTTTTTCGAAAAAAAAAATTGCTGCATAACTAACTTGATATGACAACTTAAGAGTCAAAATGTTTTTGATTTTTCCAACGATAATAGAAGTAATTTCGTAAATTTATTCAGTCTTAAGTTTCCCAAATTATCTTCTCTATTTTCCACTGAGTCACAAATCTCTAAATTTCACTCATTCGATATCCTAGTCAAAGATTTTATCGAATTAGTATGTGAGAAACAATTCGTCGCAAGCCGGGTTCGGATCCTGGCCATTGACGAATTTTTTCTCACATATCAATTTGATAAACTCTTTGACTGGAATATGGAATAAGTAGGATCTAAAATTCTCGATCTTTCGAATGTAAATCTTTCATAATGATATCAAAGAACATCCTTAATGACGAAACTGTTTTTGGTGAAATGATAAAATTTCAAGAAGAGAAATCATAAATAAGTGCATGAATGGCACTAATTAAAAGACTATAAAACAATAGTTTTAGAATAGCGGTTTTTAGTTAAGAAAAAAATAATACATCATGTTGTTAATTCACCCAAATTTTTATTTAAAAAAGGATAAGACTGATGCGATGTTGAAATTTTTAGCTTTAAAATTTGAATTATTTTTTCATGATACCCCAGGAATTTTATGAATTATTGAGCTTCAAAAATTTTTTGAATAATCTTTTACTAAAAAAATTAAAATAAAATCATTATAATTGAACTGTTTTTAATAAAATTATGATATTAGAAGACAATATTGCATTAAAAAAAAACTTTATAAATATCATTTTGACTTCAAAAAATCGAGGTTTCCGAAAAACGATTTTTTTTATAAACAACTGAAAGTAGTTTATCAGACTGACTTTTAAAAAAAAGGGAAAAAAACCGATGCAATTTTGAAATTTTCAGATTAATAATACTATAATTTTCTTATAGTAAGTAGGATCGCAAGAAAACATTTTTAAAAAATGAAGTTGAGAATTGCATTCTCATCCGGGATGAAACTCATCTGACCAATGAAGCAAAAATACAATAATGCAGCAATTATTAGTTATGTAATAGCATTATACGGAAAAATTAATATGTGGCACAAAAATTGACTTATTGTAGAATGAGCGTACTGTTAAATCTCTGAATTTTGAACCTTGGGTTTCATGGTCTGGAGGAAGCTTCAGCCCCCATAGCCCCCCCCCCCACCCCTCTGGATCCGCCACTGGGGATGATACACAGCTATGCGGTAAAAAAAGCGTGTTCCAAGATCATATAGTTATTTCCCGTTTCTTTTGGAGCAAGTGGAACGCAGTGCAATGAAAAGTGAGCTCAGAAAAAGAAAGTGAACTGGCAGATAACATTTTATGCAAAGTCGAACCCTATAGGGTTATGCCGACGGTAAAGTGAATGCGCAAAGATATCTTTGCGGTACGTATCACGTGATGCGCCGTAAAATTCTTAGCGGCAGTAAAAGTATATTTTTACTGCGCGTGCGCTTGCGCGTGACACGCATTCATAGTCAGCTGACTCAGCAGACAGCGGTACTCAGTATGGACGCTTTATCGTAACCACAAAGATATCTTTGCGCGTCCACTTTACCATCGACAAAACCCGACAAGCACCCGACTTTGCATAAAATATCTTACATAACGCGAAAGCAAACCCTTTGACGTCCTCGGCTGTGTTTTTCTTAGTACTCGGCCGTTAAATGAGGGCTTGCTTTCGAGTTTCGGGTATGTTTCACTTGGATTACTAGAAAAGAAATTTGCAGACAAATTTATTTTGAGTTTCGCGGTTATTCTAACCTATCACGCCATCGGAAAAATGTTTGCACTCTTCTTTCTGCGTTCCCGTTCGATGGCTGCATTCCGAATGTCCGGGGGCAATTCGACCACACATTCGCTCTAGTCTTGAAAGTTTTGATTTCCTTGTACGGATCGAAGAAATTCATCGGATTTCATAGGAATAACGGAGTAGTTTTTTCGCGTTAGCGGAATTCGTAATGAACTTCTGTACTATTTCATTTGCATACTGCATTCGCAAAAAAAAAACACTGTAGGAGTGAAAGCTAAACTAGATACCTACAATTAGCAGTTGCTCCAACTGAAATCGAAAAACAAGTACAGTTTAATCAACCCCAATTTAAACACCTGTTAACGTTCAAAAAGGAGGGAAGGAAACGATAACAAGGTACTCTGAATGAGAGGCGTGGGTTCTAGTCCTAAGCGGGGTTGGGACCCGCGTTTATTCTATTTATACACTACAAAAGCACAACGCCGGCGAAATTGCTATAACAACAAAACGAAAGCTGCCCTTAAGAAGATCCCTCGTCAGTGGTAGGGGTAGTCGCCGGGGTGTTGTCCATGGAGCCTTCGGTCAACGGAGAACCCGGAGGAGTGTCGAGGAGGAAGACGGTGTCGCTGAAGGCGGCCCTCGCCTCTCGGACCTCGGCGGAAAGATCCCTCAGGAAATCCTCCTCGGTTTCGGTGTCGGCCAGGTATCTCATGGGAGAGCTAGTAGAACGCTAGGGAGAGTGAGTTTCACGCTATGGTAGAACGAGTGAGACGCTAGGGGGAGCGAGTTAAACGCTAGGGCAGAGCGAGTTCCACGCTATGGCAGAGCGAGTGAGACGCTAGCGGGACCGAGTTAAACGCTAGGGCAGAGCGAGTTAGACGCTGGGGCAAAGCGAGTGAGACGCTAGGGGGAGCGAGTTACGCTAGGGCAGAGCGAGTTAGATGCTAGGGAGGTTCGGCCGAGCTGGTCAGCCGGGGCATGAGGACGATAGGGCTCGTGCGTGGCTTAATATAGGGCCCAGGGGTCCGTTCCCCCGCCACCCACGACGCACGCAGAGTCGTGTAGGTGGTGGAAAAGGGGGACGCGCGCAGGGTCACGTCGGTGGTGGAAGAAGGAGCCGCGCGCACACGATGGGCGCAGGTGGTGAAAGCCACCGCGAGTATTCGGCTCCGTGAGGTGGCGTGCTGGTCCCCCTGTAGGCCCCCAATATATTTCTCAAAGGGAAAAAGTGCTGAAAAAATAAAAATTTATATACATGTATAACACACCAGTGTTGTATTGTTTATTGACGGTTTTGATGTCGAAATACTTTTAGTTTATAAAAGTATACTACTTTTTATACTGTGTCTTATCCTTCTAAAAAAGGAAACGAAAACGTCTAGCTTTCTGCGTTTTCATTTTTTCAAGGCGAAGTTTTGTACTTATTATATATCAGACGATTCTATGACTTTTTCCACTGAAGTTCAAAACTTCGACTTCTGAAATATCATATTCAAATATATAATATTCGAATATGTATCAAATATTAATCTTCGTTTCATATCTTCATTCGAAAAAAACTACTATTTTACTAAATAAAATGATGCCTCACGAATCGAATACTAAATGTTGCGTTACAAATAGAGATTGGAGCGGATTATACTTTACTCATTTTCACATCACAAGAAAGCTATCTAAATTCTGTCACAAAGTCGTAAAAGTTTGTGCCCTTAGACATTTTTTTCTTGTTTTCTTGGGATCACAGTTTAAAATAATGCATCACACCTGGATTAGAGAATAAACTTGTGTTCAAAAATTTTCATTCAAAAATGGTGTAGTTGACTTCACTTACTTGTTCTTCCGGATTTATTATAAATAGAATTTATAAGGCCTGTATATTGAGAAAACAATTTACAATTGCAACGCAAACGAAAGTTATTTTTTAAAAACGCTTTGGTAGGAGTGATCAGGGAGTCAAATTAAATCAATTTTCGAAAATTACTTCGTTCGGGCAATGTTTAAATTCGATATATTATGTTAGTTTTATGTTACACTGTAAATAATTTCAGCTGGAAAATTTCCGTTTTTGACTGGAAGTCATTAACCAGTTCAATTCTGGAAATTTTCTGTCATAAGTTACAGAAATTATTCAGTTAAAATGTACAGGAAAATTTCTGTGGTAACTGGAAAACCCCTGTAGTATGGATAGGAAAGTTCCAGCATCAATGGCAAATATTCTGTTAATGTGCATGGAAAAGTTTCCGTGTTAACGGGAAAATGTCTGTAATATAGATTTGAAAAATTGCAACGAAAGTGGAAATTTTCTATTGTGACGGGAGAAGTTATAGCGGCGAAATTTCCGTTTTTGACTGGAAATCATTAACCAGTTCTATTCATGGAATTTCCTGTAGAAATCAAAACAATCGGCAATTGTATAGCTAATATCTACGACTAATTTTCTGTTACTAGCTGAAAATTTTCGTAGTGCAGCACACTGTTAGAAAAAACCTCGACAACTTGCCACCGAAGTGGAAACTTGTGATGATGCGGTGCGATATTTCGGTGTAAATGAGCATTTTTTACACCTTCTCGATGTAAAGTTGGCAAGCTCACGAAATTTCGACTTCGCGGTGTTCGAAACATTATTCAATCGCACCAAAAAAATGTCAGGCATTATAAGAAAGTGCTAAAGTTCACTGTACAGTGTTGTTTCAGCACAGAGACGGTGCGAAAAAAGTAAAAAAACACTTTTCTGTGTGAATCAAACACCGTGAGGGTGGTCTTTGCGCACATGCGCAGTGAAGTTCAAAGCGAAGATCATTCACGTTCTTCTTTTGTTCCGAGCGTTTTGAGAAAGGGGTTTATGGGCACTAGGATTTATTTTCATCCATTTTTACAACTACATAGTTTATATTAACGCCCCCATACGGCATGTAATACAAGAATCATCATTTTTACCAGGGCCGGATTAAGAACAGGGCCGACGGGACGCGGCCTGGGCCCCCACGAAGAATGCAAACAAATAGGTTTTTCAATTTTTAATGGATTTAACATTTCAAAATTTCCGTAAAAGTGATTCAAAATGGAAAAATCTAATATTTGCATGTAAAGTATGAAAAAAATGAATTAGAAAATCTGAAATGCAAACCTCAAATAAGTGTTAACCAAAAGAATATTTGATCATCAATAAATCATTTGTTGTTTCTTCAAAACTTCAATTGAATAAGATCTTAAGTCAAAGCTTTTTTGCCAGGAATTAGTATTGCACGTATTTTATCATGGTAAAAGAGTTATTTTACATTATTTCATTAGAACCAAAAACAAATTATAACAATTTTCCAATAATTTGTAAAATAATTTCTATCACGCATGGAAAATTTCCAGAGCAATTAATTGGAAAAATATCATACAGGGTACACGTTAAAAACTTTAATAATTTTATTAAAAACTAACCAAACTTTTTTTAACAGCTGTTGCTACACTAGTGTAGCAACAAGTAAGATGCCTTTAAAAAAATTCGTTAACAATTTTTCACCTTTCCTGAACCTCAAATATAAATTATATGAATTGAAGTAAAAGAAACTTCCTGTCAACCTTGTTGAAGTTTAAATACAGGTACGTCTTTTTGTTTATCCTGCCTGCATAATTACACTTTTAGATCATTAACGAAATTGGCTGTTTTAAGAATGAATTGCTACTACAGTTTCGTTGCTTAACAATTAAAAACTTTTTTTCGTTATTATTATTTAAATTTTAGCTTCTCCACTAAGTATGTACTTTTTTAATTTTTATTACTATTTTCTTCTACACTTGAAAAAAATTTTGAGTAATTTTAAACACACATATTTTTGAAAAATGAAAAGTAAAGCCAAGTTTTTTCTTCTCTTCAATAAGATGGCTCTGCTATGATTCATGAAAAGGTTATTACCATTTGCTATAGTGAGAGTAATTTTCTTGAAAAAATATACACATACATTTGAAAATTTACTAGACGAAATTCATCTTTAAAAGTTAATCCTGAAAGTAGAATTTTTTTGAATTAATGGAATATGTTTTACCCATTTTTCATTTCTACATATATTATTCATCGTATGATTTTATCAAAAATTATATAATAATTTGTAATTATAATAAAAATACTAAATTGTTCTTTGAAATTATTGTATTAATTATATTTGGTATATAAGGGTGTCACTTATTTTGGCGACGTCGGAATTTTTCCATTCCAGGGCTGTAAATCAATCATGATAGAAAAAAAATGTTTTTTTAAAGTTTAAAGCAAATCGGACATGATTAACACGTGCCACAAAACGACTGAAGTTTTGAATGGGATGTACATGTAATTTTTCATATGTTTTCTTCAAAAATTCATACTTTGTGAAAAACTTCCGATAAATGTTTGAAACTTGGCTTGACCGAATTTTTCTGCAATTTTCTATCGCTGTTATCTATGCTTTACGAGTATCGAAAAAGTACTTGTTTCTTTTTTTCAGTGCTCGTAAGACATAGATAGCAGCAATAGAAAATTTCAGAAAAATTTGGTCTTAAAGGTTTAAGTTATACACTCAAAATATGCCAAGTTTCAAACATTCATCTTTATTTTTCAGAAAATTTGAAATATTGGACAAAAAAATTTATGATATTATCGCAGAACTCCACACTTGAAGATTTTTCCGATAGATAAAATAGACCTGGCTTCAGAATTCTGAATAAACATTAAAATGTAATCAAATGTTTCAGAGAAATGGAAACGAAAGTATTCTGATGAAATTATTATGTGTGATAATTAATATTTTAGCTATCTAGTGATCCACGCGAAAGCTTGATTTTAATTTGTATTCTGAGCCGTCGAACATCTGGTTATGAATTTTTTGTTCATTATTTTCGTTTAGAATATATATCATCATTAAATGGAACATATTACAACGTCATAAGATCAAGTAAAGTGAAAATGTATTGAAATTTCATAATCACTCGTCAATGACAGGCTGGAAAATCGGAAAAAAATTGTCACTTACGAACAAAACGTTTTGGCATGTAGTGGTTTTTACAGAATCTAGTTCATACCTTTACCAATCAATGAAAAAAAAAAGGGAAAAAAATGATGCAGTCTAAAAACTATGTACTGAAAATTTTTTTACACTTTTTTCATTTACGCTCATAACAATTCAACACCGTTACAAGAAATATTTTCAATACATCATTCAGATATTTCGTACAACTTCGAACGTTTTCATACAAAAATTATTGAAATCCATAGGTTTTCTGATGAGAAATAAGGATTTAAAAAAAAGTTTTCGACACAAGTGAGGTTACTCTGAATTTGACAACCAAATCCGAAATATTTCTCGACAAAAACCAGTTTTCAGCCCAAAATAAAAAATACATTTGTTTTAAAACAAATTTACGTGACTATTTACAAAATGTGAGAGGAATCGGTGATTTGGTCAGTGACGACCAAACTGGTTTTAAAAATAATGAGCCTTTCGTATTACAAATTTCAATAATTTAATTTCAAAAATTATCATCTCAATATGAAACGACAGTTTTTCTATAATAATTATTTTATGTATAAAATCAAACATTTACATAATTTATTATTATATATTATCACATGGAATACAATTATTTCATATGAATTTTTAAAATAATGAAATTGGAAAACAAAACTTTCATGCAAAAACTGAAGAAATAATACGTATAACTAAACATACCTTAAAAACTCTAGAAAGTAAACAATCATGAAAATTTGGTTTTTTCTCGAAAATTAAATGTTAAACGTAAAACGTTTCGATGCTTGAATAATAATTTATAAGTTTTAGGTGTAAGGCATGTAAAATTTTCCATGTATTTTGATAACTTTTTTAGCGAGGAAAAGATGTTCATAATAACTTGGAAACATGCAAGCATCTTGGCAGTTGTAAGGTCGCACTGAATAGTGGTACACTGAAGCCTTCGAACACCAAAGAGTGCGCAAGATCCCGAGTCGAAAAATCAAAGGCCTCATTTGAGCCTCTGTGAAATAATTTGAGGCTCAGGAGGGGTAAAAGAGGTTCTTGTTCATGCTTTCTTTCTAACGTATTTTTAAACCTCATTTGAACCTCTAGACGCGAGTTATGTCCGTTTTAGGCTCAAGAGGTTCAAATGAGGCTGTAATTTATCCACCTCAAGAAACCTAATGGTCTTTTCAAAAATTTCTCAGCAACTTTTCAAGGTTGCTTCAAGGAATGTGACGAAAGCGACGCTAACTGGCTGTTGAGAAGCTGTTAAAAAACCTCCAAAAACGAAAAAAAAAAGATAAATTCTAGATTTATTTCTTCAATCTCGAAAAAGTCGTTCATTGATTCGAAGGATATAAAATACAAAGATTTTATATTATTAATCTGTAAGGAAGAGAAAATATAATACAGCAAAAACACATGAAATATATTCCTGAATAAAAACCCTGGAAAAAAATTCGGTGTGCGTAAGATTTGAACTCGTCCGTCCTGGGCGAAACGCTGCATCGTTGACCACTCTTCCATTCCATCGGCCTGCGTAAGGTGATTTGGAATGCATCTTGAGACGAAAATCTTATTTTTTCGGCAAAAAACAGGAAAACCTTATTTTTTGTTTGTTATTGAAGGGAAAAAAGGGTTAAAAACATTGCGCGTGGAAGTTTTTTTGGCTGAGGAATAAGTGAAAAATTTTTTTTTTTGAAAAACATTGCGTGA
This sequence comes from Platygaster robiniae, assembly GCA_028476575.1. Lineage (NCBI taxonomy): Eukaryota > Metazoa > Arthropoda > Insecta > Hymenoptera > Platygastridae > Platygaster > Platygaster robiniae. Next base: position 11,376,394 of record CM052023.1, on the reverse strand, counting down.
AATAGTAGGATTGTTTTATAAATTGTATTTTTAGAATATTACTAATATGGTGAGGGAAAACGCGTGTCGCAATTCGTACGGACGTTGACATAAAATAGGTTAATATGAAAATTGTACTTTTTTGTAAATGATAAGCTAGCTTATTTCATTTGCAAAAGCTTCTTTTTTCCATTTAACGTATTCTTTATACATTTACTTCACTATCAATCCTGCTGTAGCATCATTAAACGATAATTATACAATAATTGTACTTTCTTAAAAAAAATCAGTGAGAATTTCACTGGTTCAATCAGTCTGCACGTGAATCACTGATAAACCAGTGATTAAAAAATATGTCACTAAATCAATTAGAAATGACTTGACTGATACAATCAGACACCATGTGCATCACTGTTGAATCAGCGATTAACGGAAATTCACTTAATTCGCTCAGTGGATCGATCGACTCGATCACTGGAAAATCAGTTGCGTGCGCAGTTTCGGGGCCCCCGAGCAAAAGTGAATCACTTTTCCATTGTGCGCGCCAGACAGTGACATTACAGCTGGGATCGTCCTGGGTGCAATATTTTATACAAATCGTTTCATGAGGTATGTGCAATTAATATATTAATTGGTTGCTGATGTATTTTGTGCAGCTTAATTTGAGATTTTTAGTCATGGTACGTATACCATTAACGTACGAATAAGTATTAAGTTTACAGAAATATGAGGTTATGTTTTTGTAAACAAACCCCTCATGGATGCTGTTAGATTGATACAGAAATCGTTTGATATTGGAATAATCATGGGCATAAAACCGAAAATTCATTATTATTATTACTAATTATTTTTCGTTAAAATTATTTTTATAAATTTTTTTGTTAATGATGCTATTTTTACACGAAACTAAGGATGTTTGTGCAACGCTTTTTGTCTGTTTCACGATTCGGCGACTAAATTAATTCTCGTAATTCTAATTACGAGAAATTAATTCTCTTCATAATTCAAATTTTTTTTGAAAATTCCTGTTTTTCCCGAGGATTTGTGGGGGTTTATTCTGTTTCCAATTGCTTCCGTTTAATGTTTCTAATGTCCTGAAAGTGTTTAAATCAATTTTGGATCATTATACAGGAAATGGGACATCCCAGACCGTTGACATTTTGAAAACATGGAATTCCCTGTAAAAATTATATTAAATGGAATTTTAAACCAAACACTAGCCAGTACATTTTGATTAGGCGTCTTTTTATGAGTTTTTTTTTTTTAATATCAATTTTTTTGGAAAATTCCAGTTTTTCCATCGTTCCAATAGAAAAACCAATATTTTTTATGAGGATTTGTGGGGGTTTCTTCTGTTTCCTATTGCTTCTGTTCAATTGCATTTAAGCTTCAATTCTTCATTTGATTCTTTGCCATTTTTTCTAATTTCCTCTCAATATCTTTCAGATTAACCTAGAGTAGAAAAGGACCATGGATTTGATGGAATTGAGTACCGAGGAATCAGCTGTTGAGTTGCAGGAGAGCAAATACAATTTACTGGAAAATTTCGTCGCAATTTTACTGGGTGAGAAAATTCTCTAAACGTCGCTATACGCTAATTTTTTTTACTTCGTCAATCAGTTTAATTAAATTATATAAACAAATTTCTTTTTTTCACATTGATGTATGTCTAGTGCAATAAGTGTTCATCGTTAGTGCAATAAGAATGATTAAGTGTAATTTGTGTTTATTTCAAAAGCAATAAGTGCTTATATTCAGTAAACATTTTAACAAAGATAAGGCTGATATCTAATTTCCGTATTTTTTTGTGTTTTCCTCAGAAACGAGTAAATTCCATTATCACTGATTCATTTAGTCATACCTGACTGCAAATCAGCGATTCATCCCGCTGTTTTGATCCGTGATTCTTCATCGCTAATTGAAACAATTTTTTTCACTGATAGTCAGTGGGTCAGATCCGATTATTGTGATCAGTCATTTATCATTGATAATCAGTGAAAGTTGACTATTTCGATCTGTGATTACTCTCGCTGTTTGAATCAGTGATTTTTCATCACTGAATGGAATAGTCATTTCTCACTGATTGTCAGTGGCTAAAATCCGATGATTTCAATCAGTCATTTACCACTGACAATCAGTGAAATTCCACTGGTTTTTTTTAAGAGAGTACACAGTTGTGCTATAGTCGTATTACTCATTATAAGTGCAAGAAAGTGTGATGAAACACCTTAAATGTTATTGATAATACATAAAAAGAGTATAAAAATTACATTTCGTAACGACACACATAAAAAAATTTTGAAATACAAAAAATGTGCTTGATAAAAAATCGATAATCGATATATGAACCTTTTTTTGCGTATGATTTTTTGTATTACAAAGATATTTTTATGTGTATCCGTTGCAAAATGTGTTTATATGTGTGATACATGTGAGTAATAACATATAAAGTGTTTCATCACATTTTCTTGCACTTATAATGAGTAATACGACTCTAGCACAGTGTCGTACAATCATCGTAAAAGTAGTAAGTATCGCATAATAATGCTACAGCAGCAGTGATCGGGTTGAAAAATTTGACAAAAAAAGAAAAAAACGGTGAGAAAGACAATGTGGCAGATATTTTAACCATACTATTAGAGACGTCATGACTGATTTTACCAGTTTGTTGTTGTAATTTGCCTGGATATTTGCTATATGAGTGTGTGGAATGAAAAAGCATTTATTTTTTAATTGTGTGCACTTTTTTCTGATTCATTTTATGATACATTTGTAAGTCACCGTTTAGAATTGAAAAATAAATGAAGTATCGTCTTGACAAAAAAAAAGTAAGGACAAAATTCTGTCTTTACTTTACGTGACTGGCTTTTTATAGCAAAACTGCCTTTGTATAGCCATATATACCTGTCAATAATGAGGAATCAGAATATATATTATTATTTATAGAAACAGCTACTCTATTGCTGTATTTAGTTTACAAATTAATACACAATTTATGGAGAGTAATGAAAATTAATTATTTCTGTTTTTTATTGATACATATCATCTGCGATTAGTCATTCTAACATTATTGAATGAAAAACGTAACGTTGAATTGAAAAACTGAATTAAAAATTAATTTTTTTTTAATTTTTAAATAAAATAGGTGATAGAGGCAGAAGAGGATCAAATGAGGTTCTTTTCGGAATCGATGAGGCTCATGACGCTCAAATGAGGTCATAGAGGCTAAAGAGGATCAAATGAGGTGCTATTTCAAACGGACGAGGCTCACGAGGCTTAAAAGAGGTCATAAGTTACAACGGGTAAAGTGAGTGTGAGGCTCTTGTAGGCCGAAGAGGCTCTTGAGCGTCAAATGAGGTTGTAAAATAATATGCAGAGGCTAGAGGGTAGTAAATGACGACTAAACGATTATCAAGAGGCTTAAAAGAGGTTGTGGAGGCTGGAAACGTTCAAATGAGCTTCAAGATCACCAAGAGGCTCAAATAAGGACTTTGATTTTTCGTCTCGGGATTTAGCTTATTTTATTGAATTGCATCATACTTTTACACTCGTTCGTCTCTCAACACTTTCCACCGTCTTCCGCAACGAAAAGATGTGATATCCCTCTTGCTCAGATGCAAAAGGCACGCTCTCGCATACGCCACCGAACCTCGCACCGAAAGGGATGTGGAATAACACACTGAGAGGGCGAAGAGGAAACTCTCGCACTTTTCAGTGTGATTTCGAGTCCTTTTTCTAACAGTGCCGAAAAAAGTTTCACTACTAACGAAAAATATTCTGTTAATGCACATGGAAATTTTTCTGTGTCAGCGAGAATATCTAAGAAATATAAAAATTAAAAAAATACTAAATTTTGTTCTAAAAAGTTGCATAACCGTGACTATATGTATCTTGCTATTGTGGCAAGATTAATGAAAGATCTCCTACAGGAATGATTCTGTGAAGTATGATCTTAAACTTAATTTTCTCAGAGATATTCACAAGATTTGACCATTCTACACAAAAATTAGAATACGAGAAAAAAAATCCAGCAGCCATCTGGTGAGCGTTTGGGGACGCGCGCGAGTTTTTAAGTTTTGAATATGAACTGGTCTCCAAACACTCGAAGAAGTAAATTTACTTTCAAGTACTACAAACAACTTTTATTCAACTATACTTTATGAGTTTATAGTTTCACTTGAGAATGGAATAGTTGTTATTATTATTTTGATTATTATTTTGACGGAAACTAAGAGAAAATTCAGGACTGGACTGGAATATTTCCACATCAACGAAATTTTTTGTCAGCGAGAAGAAAAATTCATTAGAAATTGAAATTTTCGGACACGAGCAAATTTTTTTGTCCGAAAATGAAAACTCAGTATTGAACTGGTGAATTTCTGCATAACCTAAATTGAACAGGAAAGAAGGAAAAATTCATTACTGAACTGAAATATCTGAGCACGACCAAAAATTTTTAGTTTTAAAAAAGAAAAATTCATAACAAAACGGGAATGTTCCTGCTCTGTACGAATCTATCCATACGAGGCAGGAATATTTCCGTCAAGAGTTTATAATTTCCGTAAAACTGAAAAATTTCCTTCCACTCTAACAGAAAAAATCCAGGTTTTTTTACAATGTTTGTTATTTTATATTATTTGTATCTTCACAAATACTCATCTCTGTGAATGACTGGTTAAGAAAGAACAGTGGCTTAGTAGGACATTTTTCGGGGGGGGGGGGGGGGGGGATTCTGAACAAAAAAAAGTTGTCGAATACCAAATTTTTCTGAAAAGTGTTAAAACCATTGAAAAAAATTATTTACTTCCACGTCACTGAGAAAGAACCAGACACTTGTTACAGAGCATCATTAGAATTGCTTTCGAATTTCATAAGGTAAAAAGAGTGTCTGGAAAAAAGTAAGATAATATCGAATATCGATATTTTTCAGGTGTAACACCTTGTTTGTACGGGTCTGTTCGAAGGAATATGTTTGTACTTCTCTCGAAAATCTGTGTTTTAGTGTGTATGCACATACCTTTAAAAGTACCCAGTTCTATTTGTTGTACGTTGGTCATAAAACCGAAAAAACCGTCAACATAGATAAGTTTTTCGGAACGGGAGATTCGAGCGTTTTCGAGAATGTTCTAGAGCACTCGAAATTTCCCCGCCGCCTTATCGGGAGATAAGGGCGGTGAGTGGGGGAAATTATCAATATTTCCTGATTGGCGCGCGGATCGCGGCCAAGAAAGGACTTCAAGCATCGTGCGCGACAGAAGCGGCAGAATGACTACTGGTTTTTTATGCTAAGGATTTTTCCAGTGAAAGAAAATGTCGTTATAATCTAGAGGATAATTTGGAATCTAATGAGACACCGTGAGAGATGAAATGCGAAATATTTGGTTAGGGCACTCTCGGGCCAGGGACAAATATTGTTAAAGTGAAGTACAATTTTGAACTTGTAATTTGGGAACTAATAAAGGCACATTTTGAAATCGAAATCAGAAGCGGCAGAATCCATCGAGCCTCTCTCGGCTTAGGAACTCCTCACAACCTACCGAGCTCCTTCCTCGTGCAGCCTTTCTCGGCTCCGGGTTCTCCCGGAAATTCCTCACCCCGTGTAGCCTTTCTCGGCTCCGGGTTCTCCCGGAAATTCCTCACCCCGTGTAGCCTTTCTCGGCTCCGGGTTTCCTGGGAAATTCCTCACCCCGTGTAGCCTTTCTTGGCTCTGGGTTTCCCTGACTTGATTTCTTTCAGCAGGCCACTTGGCCCCGGTACTCGGCGGAGTACCACCGCCCTAGAAACCGACGAAGGAAAATTTCATACGGCAAAGACCGGGCAACATCCAAATTCAACCGCGAGATAATTACCGTATAATTATTATTAGTTTGTAGAATTCTTGTAAATATTATGTTTTCGTAACGTTTTTCTGAATGCATGACTCATTGTGAGTCATTGAAGGAATTTAAAACGACTCATTATTTACTCTCAGCCTCATTGTTGACGTCCCCCCCAATTGACGTACAACATATTAAAATGGCTGCTGCCTGGAATAATTGCATTGTTTATAATAATTCCAATTATGTATACAGAAAGCGACGGACGATTCGCATCTTTAGGTTAATTCAAACGAGAATTTCTTGTCTTCGAAGAATTTGTACTAAATATAACTAAAAATACTGTAAGTATCTGCAGGAAAGTAAGACTTTTTTCTTAGTATTTAAATATGTTCAAAGACTATTTTGAATTTCAATAGTTCCTAGTATGATTTTATTTTGAAAATCGGTAACGTAGATATCAATTCGAAATAAATCGGTAACAAAAGAGTATTATCTATCGACGCCAGTAGAATCTGATACGTAGCGGTATTTTTAAATTATATTGTAGCGTTTCGTGGAACGACGGAATAAATGAAGCGGCAATCTTTAATTTTTCCGCGCGCTTAGATTCGGTTAATTAAGTCAGGCTCGTTTTTTTTTTCCCCAGGGCCAATGCTTTCTCTGCCAGTGAATGGATGCTAGCGAACAACACCCTAAAAGCGACGGCTAACCTTTACATTTGCAATGTGTGTTTTTTTTTTGGGGGGGGGGGGGGTGTGGATATCATACTTCCTTTTATGAGGTAATATTAAGAGTATAGTCCCCTAAATTTTATAAATGGTTGAATTTAGCAACTTTGTTAGTTGTATTTTTTGGCTACATCAGTTACAGGTTGTGGAAATGACACATAGTTTTTATTGTTGTACATAGTAGAAAAAAATTTTAGTAATATTATTATCATAAGCTTTCGGATACGCATCAACATCATTATTTTATATTTTGTATGGTAATTACTTTTGTAGGTTGACATTATGCAATTTTCTTCATCAATTCTACGAAAAACTGTAGTACCTAAAATACTTGATTTCTAAAAATATATATGTCGTAAACATCATCTTCGTCGTAATTTTTATGACAAAACTTCAAAAATAATAAGGAAAATTTCTAGAATACATATAAATTTTGTTGTTTCAACTTAAAAATCAGGATTCATGAAAAGCCTACTGTTATATATTGCTATAAATTGCAATATATAGTAAAAAAGTTTTAAGAGAAAATATATTTAGAGAACCTGAAATAAAATACATATCATTAGAACACGCCAAATTGCGATAACTTTTTTTTGAAATTAAAAGAAAACGAAATAGAAACTTATCGGGACACTCATTTAGTACAATAACAGATATCATCATAGTACAAAAAAATATTCTCTTTAGTAATTCCGCAACACAGATATATTTTTTCCTTTTCAAACTACTTTTAGAATCATTTTATATTCAATATCATGCAGTCGTTTCAGAAACGATAATGACTTGGGAATTCCAATCTTTTTTGAAAAACAAATTTCGAACTATTCAATGTATGATAATCTCAAGACATTTTCGTTCCGATAGCAACTATTATCTTCTGAAATGTTCATTATTTTTGCGAAAATAAATTTTTAAATCATTTCATACTAAGTATCTTGCAGTCGTTTTCGACATGATAATGACTTGAGATTTACGACAAATTGTCCTGTTTTTTCAAAGGGAAATGTCTTTCTAATTCATTACTTCTTGCCTCCCACCTAAAACTTTGGGTATAAAGAGCCCGACATTTCAGCCCAAGGGGCAGTTGATTTTCTAAAATTTTAACGCTCTGTTCAGTTCTGTTAAGAATAGGTTGAACCCAGTGATCAGTTCAGTGTGCTCTGTTCTGTAAACCATACCAGTTAGTATTTAGTGGTTACTACCATTTTTTTGGGGGTCATATTTTCTGTCACGGATTTTTTATATTTCAGTTTTGTTTGGTTTCGGTTGTTAAACCGTTTCCAAGGTTTTACATTTTAATTTCTGACTTTTAATGTTTCATTTTGTTTGGTTTCGGTTGTTAAACCGTTTCCAAGGTTTTACATTTTAATTTCGGATTTTTTATATTTCAGTTTTGTTTGGTTTCGGTTGTTGAACTGTTTCCAAGGTTTTACATTTTAATTTCGGATTTTTTATATTTCAGTTTTGTTTGGTTTCGGTTGTTAAACCGTTTCCAAGATTTCACATTTTTGAATGTTGATTTTCAACATTTCATTTTGTTTGGTTAAAACGACTCGAAAATTCGTAATCGATACCCTTGACTTACTTGCTCCTTGGTAATCAAATCCGTCCCATCATGAGTTGTCGTCGTTCCCTCGAGACCTACATTTAGAAAAAAAAAAACCTTTTCCTAAAAAATTCATTCGCGTTACTCCCTTGTTAGTGTCCCAGCAAATCTATAAGAATATTGAGGAAGCCAGGGGACACGCTCGTATACTGGGACTTCATCCCAGGGACGGGTATACCAAATTTATCCAAAAGGGAAAGCCGGAGCTGTGGGCGGCCCTTCAGATTTTCAACGGACGAGTACCAGGAATCGAGAAAGGTCTCGGGTCTTCCCTGACGGCCGTGAAACACGTGTTGGAAGAACGGGATAGGGAAACTGTGGGGAACATTCCTTTACCCAAGGAGCCCCAGCCCAACGTTGTGGGTAATTGTCAGGCTGAGCCCCCAACCAGCCTTCCATCGAAAATCAGTCTACCAAAGAAAAGGGTAATCCCTACAGAGACACCCGTCTGCAGGGTTCGCCCGATTCCCAGGGCAACTTCGGAAACCGGACGGAATCGTGGCCTGCGACAGAGACCTTCAGATCTAGAGCCTACTCCTGGACCCTCCACCTCAGGGACATCAAACATCCGGGTGATACCAGTGGTCGATCTTACCGGGGACACGCCTCAGGAACTTCCCACCCTCGATATTCCAACCACAAACATTCTACCGGAGCAGTTTCGGACGGCCCTGGCCTCGCATCCTCGTCGAACCATCGGACCTGATACTCGCCCCACGAGTTTCCGCGGAACACGACCGTCTCCACCAATCTCGCCCAGATCAGAGGCGATTCTTCTGGAAGAGCCCTAAGTCTCAGGCCTCCATAACACAGCCCCCCCCCCCCCCCCGGTTTGGAAAACCCTCCAAGGGAGCCTTCGCCCGTATCTTCAGAGTTGTTTGTAAATCATGTATAAATAAAAGGGACTTTCGAATAGAATGAACAACCCGACAGTTTATGACTTTTCTCATTCATAACACCCTCTCTTCGTGGAGAGTCTCCAAGAATTGGAGACGCCTGATTATGTTTGAATATATAACACTACTTTGAAAAAATTGTGACCCTCCCCCCTGCGTTCTTTAGGAAACTCAAAAAGTTCTTCGATTTGATTTACCGCGAAAATCGAAAGTCGTAGAAAACTTTTGCTATACAAATATGAAGAGGACAAAAATACTTACAATTTATGTTCATAGAGCGAAGCTGTATAACCAACTGTGACATTGATAGAGGGCGCCGAAGTAACCCAAATGCAGTTTTCTGCATTTTTCTGTGTAGAACAATTTTTTTTTACCATCGGAATGGTTTTTAAAATGAAGAACGTTGAAAAATCTACCGAATTGTTCTCGCGATTTTTTTTGTGCGATACGCCATTCTTGAGATACAGCGTATACATTGCAGAAATGTGCTCTTACACCACATACAACGTGGACCATATTAATTTATCGTTCGAAATATCTCAAAATTTACATCAGATGGATAACAATTCAATATATAAAAGTCGTAGAAGACAAATGGGGACATACACCTATACTAATCACCTTGACCTTGGAAGTGATTTTAAAAGTCACTTAAAAGTCCAAGTGATTTTTTTAAATGAGAACTATAATTTCTGGCGTATGATGTGGAAAGAACGTAAATTTTATGTATAAAATTATGTGTTCGTGAAGGTCATTTCAAGGTTATGTGAAGACCAAGAAGGCAATTATGACTTATTTGCAGTAATTCATAGTTTCGTCAACTGTCGAACCATCAGTTTGTCGTTGTTTCTCAGTATCGGAGCACTGTCCATTATAATTTTACTCGTCCAATTTTTGGTTTTTAGTTTGTGAATTTCTGATTCCTTCCCCAGTTTTTGTTATTTTATAAAAAATTTGGGCTGGTTTTCCTTTTTTACCTGATGACAGGATGTATCAATCAGAATGGACATGTTTCCGAATTTTATAATGGGAACTCTACTTCTGATGAGGGCCTCAGACGTAGGTCGAAAGCTAGAGGAATGTATCAAATAATTGAAAGGAGGCTTTAAGTAAGAAGAAGTCGTTTAACTTGGAATTTGGCTCCGATATACTATATTACTCGTAATTGATTTGAAAAAAGCGGAGCGTCACTACGTATACGAATAGAATCGATTCCAGAATTGGAAAAGCCCCAAAGCTACCAAAAAAACCTTACTAATGATAAAGTTATTGAGACATACCTGCATTGAATTGTGGATCGAACTAGCGTTTTCTCGATTTCCGTCAATTTGAATGACAATTACTTGTTGAATATTAAAAGTGTATGTGACTGAATCAAGAAAAAAATTTATGAAGTGCATTTTCAATTTATTTATATATCTGTAATTAACGATGTATCTACAATTAACAACACAACTGTTTAAGTAATTTTTTATCTTGGAAGAAATAGTTTGAAATATTTCTTATTCAATAATTTCGAATAGATACTATTGCAAACTTGTAATATGTTTAAATCATTCTATAATAGTATGAAATTTATAGATATTGTTGCAGTATTGGGAAATGGCAGTGGGTTACTTGAAGTTGTAAGATAAGAGGTTTTAGCATTAAAGTCATTATTTTTACAATGTTTTCGAAATTTTTTGGATTCAAAAATAATAAGACAGTAAGGTAGTGAAAATTTAATATAACTGTGAAATAATTTTAAAAAGCCGTACTGTAAGGGGCTGTCCACATATTACACCATCCACTTTTTACTCATTTTCGACCCCTTCCCTTCCCATGTCATCAACCGCCATCATTCCGCAGACCCCCCCCCCCCTTTGTGTTAACGTCATCATATAAAATAATTTTATACATATTTATATTTATATGATACTTTTAAAAAAGACTAATTTTATGCATTAAAGTTGAACTTCTAGAAATAAAAGAAAAAAATTTCGGAAATCGATAAAGAGTTAGCTTCGAAAAGAAAATTTCACATGTATACAAGTAAATAAAACTGAAATATAGGTCAACCTCATTGAAAATGACAGGCTGATATTGGTAGAACCGTTCTTGGGGTATGGCAATCGAGGTGATGAACCCCCACTTCCCCTATACACTTGTATTTTACTGTTCGTTTGGAGATTTTTTTCTCGAAATATTTTAAAAATCCCTCTAGTTAAAACCTCGAATAAAAAAATTAAACAACACAATTTATTCATCAATGAAAAAATAATACTGTAAGATAATAATCTGAGAAGGTCTATTGTAGAAAGGATTTAAAAAAAGTGAAAAATACATGATGTTTTGTCGACAAATAAAAGCTCAAAGTTTAAAAATCTCATGAAAAATATTGAGAAGCAATATTCATTTCATGAGAATTCAGCGCCAAATTGAAAAAAAATCAGAGCGACATCTTAAAAAACGCGTACCAAGTTTGAATTATTTCTCAAACTTTATGAAAAAAATTTTTTTTATGTTTACGTCATCATCTTTGGAACCCTCGCACCCCTCTACGTCATTATCCGTCATCAAACTTAGCAACCCTTCCCCCCCTAAGAGTGATGACATAATATGTGGACAGCCCCTAAGCAGAATTTTCACTGCTTTTTCGTTCTTCCCCTTTTATTGAATTTTTTGGTCGGTGGTTCCTCATTGCAAGTACTTCCTACAGTAGATTTCAACGATGGGTCTTCCAATGTCACCTCTTCTGGATCCAGAAGAGAAGGGCGTGGCATATTTTTGGGATTCGTTGGTCTGCTGTAAACTTGTGATGACGGATCATCTACATCTTCGTTATCCACAACGGCTTCAGATAAATTGCTGCAGTCCTCTCCTTCGCAGTATTTGCATATTACTGAGCAAGAAAGACCGGCTTTTCTGTATCCACAGGCTGTTCCACATTTATTCACTTGACATTTGCAGAAAATGACACTCATTATTCTATCAGGAGCTGGGTTTTTGATGGTCATGACTGGTTGAAGCCCTTGCTCTGTCTTTCTCTAACCCCACTTCAATAATTCGAGAGTATTGCCCGTCCACAACTGTACTTGAAAATAAACTCTTCGGGTGTGCAGGTTGGCAGCATCGGTGGGTGGTGGTAGTGATGAAAGATTCATCTTGCTGTTCTTTGCACTCTGTACGAATTTGTTGTACCGAAGTGTATACAACGTATCTTAGCAAGTGTTCCCGCTTTTTCAGTCTTCATATAACTTAGAAATGATCATCACGAACACATAATTTTATACACGCAAAGAAATCTTTGGTGGAAAAAACCAAACCTTTGGTTGTCCTTACCAAAGTATATAGTAAAATACGGACCCACCAAAGTTTTGGTTGTGGCTACCAAAGTCTATGTATGAAGCTAGTTTGGAAGTGACAACCAATACTTCACGTTTCATTACAATTTCGCTTTTTCCATTTTACAAAATATTGTGTTTGTAGTAAAACAAATATTTTGATCATGATACAAAAAGTAATTTTTATGTCATTTCATTTTCTTATGTTTCGTAACAGCAAAGGACTCTGTGTGATATCTAAACCATTTTGTGTGTTGTTGAAAAAATATATTTTTCAAGAGCTAACGCAATACTATAGTAATCATAATGAAATTTTATTGTCATAAAATGTCAAAGGTTACTTTGAGGATTCTTACCCTCAGAGTGTAGTAGTGTTTTTTGGCAAGGTTGAGATACTCAAATTTATTGCGAAAAACGCCAATATCTTCACGAATCATCAATGTATATAAAATGTATAAATATATATTTTTGCGTAAATTACATCGTCGCATTATGTACTCCATAGCATTGAGGATGCATACAACGATGTTCAATAAGGATTAAAAATTACAACACATGCGGAAGTGTTACATAGTAAGTATTGTTCATGTAAACAAATATCGCAGGGAAAAACAGAAAAACACTTGAAACATACAGCCACTGACAGTATAGGCAAAATGGCACAGTCGGGCATGGACGCGCACAACCAAGATAAAAGAACAACCATGTGAAGAATCTAACCGCTTACTATAGGTGACTCTTCAACGTACTTTAGGTCCGCACACGCGGTGACTGAGATACGTGGATGTTTGAATGTCTTGTTCATTCGTCCCGTCACTGCTTGTGCAAAACAAACCGTAGTATACACGGGGCTCGATGATACTATTTAGTGAGCGTGATTTTTTGTGCCACTAAGAATGGTAACTCCAAGAAATTTGCTTGCCCAAATGCAGGATAGGAGCGGTTCAGTCGCGACGTCGACACAAGGCTCTTCATAATACATTAATATTACAGTCCGGTGGTGACGATAGAGATGATGGGCCTTTCCTTAACCCGGAACATAAAAATATTATTATAGCAACTGAGTCTTTCTTGAGCTTGACTCAAGCCGTCCAAAAAGCCCTTTTAAAGGGGAGGACGAGGTACCAGTGGCAAAGAACTTCATGTTCAATCAGTTCCAGGCGAGATCCCACACTCTATGAGTCGAAGTAAATAAATAATATATAGCTTTCTATCTACAAGAAGGAAACTAGATGTATTCTAGTACAAACAATTGTTCACTTGTGTACGAGTGCTGCGTTACGACAGCCGTTACCGAACTTCTAAAGAAAAAATATAACAAAGAGAGAGTCTGCCCTCTCATTCTAAATACTAAAGTAAAAAGATTCTAAAAGGAGACAACCGATCAAATTCAAATTCAAATTCATGATAAGTTACTCAAGTTTGTGTAAGGTAGCCAGGGCAATATAGTTGTCTCTATTGTACTGAATAGATACAAAGAGCAAAGTTTAGAAGTCATATCCAAACATGCAGTACACTGACATTTTATCATAATATCAACATGAAAATGATACAGTAACAAATTTTTAAGATGAGGTAGACATTTTTTTACAGTGTCACAACGAAATAGCCTACAACCAAAGTTTTTTTTTCTCAATACTAAGCATTTCTTTCCGTGTACATAAAATTTACGTTCTTTCCACATCCTACGCCAAAAATTATAGTTCTCATTTAAAAAAATCAATTGGACTTTCAAGTGATCTTCAAAATCGCTTCCAAGGTCAAGGTGATTAGTATAGGTGTATGTCCCCATTTGTCTTTTACGACTTTTATAGATAAAATTTTCATTCGTCTGATGTAAATTTTGAGATATTTCCAACGATAAATTAATATGGTCCACATTGTATGTGGTGTAAGAGCACATTTCTGCAATGTATACGCTGTATCTCAAGAACGGCGTATCGCACAAAAAAATCGCGAGAACAATTCGGTAGATTTTTCAACGTTCTTCATTTCAGAAACCATTCCGATTGTAAAAAAAATTATTTCACACAGAAAAATGCAAAAAACTGAAATTGGGTTACTTTGACGCCCTCTATCTACGTCACAACAGGTTTCCAGGACTCTGAAAATAGGTAATAAATGAAAGATATTCAGCTAAAACCTATTCCAAAATGAAAAGTATTTTATATAATAATAATCATTTTCACATACCTAATTCTACCGTTACACGTTGGAAAATTGAACAGGAGCGGAAGAAAGATGCGCAAACAGACACAAGAACCTGAGGTTATTTCAGTATTCTCTTCACCAAACGACCAAACAATTATACAAACGATACAAATACAACACAAGTTCATCAAGTTTTGTTCGTATTCAAAAGTAAAATTAAAAAATTAATAAGAACATACTTTTGCCATTTAAGATCCGCTATGTTAGATTTTGAAATTTCTAGGACTTCATAGCTAAGTTACTGTCAACAACTCTAATAACTCCAATGCATGAAATTTCTTTCTTTGAAAAAAATTGCTATCTTGGCGCGATGTAACCGCCATTTTTTATTCTTTCATCTTGAATTTTGAGTATACATATTTAGAACCGATATTTACAACTCAACAAATTTAGGTATCGCACGAGAAACTAGATTATTAAATGAATTGCATACTGTCGACTATTAATGCTTCAATGAAATTCTCTATTTCTGACGGATACAAACATTTTCTTATTAAAAAAAAGAGCTAAAATACGTTTGCCTCGGATATAACAAAAAAAACCCCATGAAAAAACATTTACCAATGAAAATTATGGAGGAAAAACTGCTTGTCTGTAACAATTAACAAGAAATATCCGAATCCTGATAAAAACATTTTCCAATGAAAATTATGGAGGGAAGACTTTGTTTACTCAGAACCATCAACGAAAATAACCAAATCGATCTCATTCGCTTCAGTGAGTCAAAGCAAGCTATTCTATATTGACGAGTCTGTTATTTGAGGTCTATAAGAACATTTTTCAAAAACTGAAATTATTCTTAGCAGAATTCATTTTGAATTGTGTGACTACCTGGTTATTTATTTGTTCATGCGTGATAGTAATTTTTAATTTTATATTGTTTTATCCGGGCATTTCGAGTGACTCACCTGTCCGCTTTTACGTGATTCTAAAAAAAGTAAATGGAGTTAGTCATTTTCGTTGGAAAATTGTTGAATTATACGTAACAAACGATCAGGTATTCTCTTAAATAATAGATCATTCAGAATGCATTATCACGAAATGTTAAATAATTGTTATTGCAGATATTGAAGCGCTTTTACTTGTGTGGATTGGTTTTAAGCATAAGTCAGGAGTATTTAGGACATGTAGAAACGAAACGAGCTCAATTACTAAACATCTCGAAAATCAGATTATAACGTTTCAGAGTAACCCGAATTCGATCAGACCTCAAACAATACTTAGGTAGACTTAGGCTGTACATACGTAACGTGGAAATATTGAATGCATGTTTGTTGCATTTGTTGTTATAAAAAGCGGGCAGTTGAGGGATTTGAAATGTCTGAATAAAAAAAATATATATTTGAAAAATTACTATCATGCATGAGCAGATGAATAACCAGGTAATTACACAATTCAAAATGAATTTTTCTAAGATAAATTTCAGTTTTTTAAAAATGTTCTTAGAGACCTTAAATAATAAACTCGGTAATATGGACCAGATTTTTTTGACTCACTGGAGCAAATGTGATTGATTTGGTTATTCTTTGTTGATTGTTCTGAGTAAACAAAGTCCTCACCTCCATAAAATTCATTGGAAAATATTTTTTATGGGGGAGTTGTATTCAAAAATAGATATCTGTGACGCGCTCCGACAATAGGGACCTAAGCGTCCAAAAATAATTTTTCGGATTATGAGCGTACTATATGAAATGAACATCGCGCTTTCGAATGCCGTAATAAGAGAACCTTTTTTTGAAATAGATTTTTCACACGAAGCGATTTTCAAGAGCGGTTTTAAAAGTGCTTAAATCCTCTCTCTCTATACTCACACTACCAGCCGCATCAATACCAAGATGCAACGGCCGAAGACGATCGAATACACGGACGCAAGTCTCGGAGTGGTAGGAATGGTTAAAGAGAGAGAGAGAAATATCGGAAGCTATAATTGAGCTGCCGCTTCTTCTTTCCTTTCTCCTGTAAAATCTACACGGAGGGAAAAATAGAGCGGCGGCCAATGCGCAGCAGATTGGTGGTGAATCCACGGGCGCACCGAAAAACGCCGTGCTGGCGGGTGGAGAAACATACGCATCGATCACACACACGTGCCCACTAAATACATGAACGTGTCCGCTGATCTCAGATCGATACGCCGCTTCGTATTTCTTCGTAAGTGTTCGTAAGTCACGATTAACAATATCCAGCGCATCGGTTGGAGATCGGCGTAGACGATTCTCCCGACTCCGTGTATTGGCAGGCAATCTCCTAAAAAACTTTTCGCTAGCAGATTGAGCAGTGATACGCGCGTATTGGCTGCCGCACTATTTTTCTTTCCGTGTACTCTCGGACGCTTAGGTCCCTTTTGTCGGAGCGCGTCACATCTATAGGAAATTATACATATTCCAACAGTGCATATATATATATATATATATATATATATATACTGCGAAAAATTTGATTTTCTTTTTTTCAGATTTGGAAAGTTGTACTACATTTTTTTCTAATTGCAGATTACACATTCTTAACTCTTTTCTGAAATCACATGATTGACTTGATAAGGTGGGAAGTCAAGTGAAACCGACTCTCCCAAGATTTTTTTCATACATTGAACAATTAATCAGTTACATTAATCAGTAGATCAACGTCTACCTACATGGCTCGATAATTTCTTACTAACGTGTTTATAAATTCTGCCGCCTTTTCCCTTACGCAAATGCTCTACACGAATCCTAAATTTCAACGCAGAGTCTCTTGCCCGCGCCCACAGACGGCTAAATATAAAGTCCTTCGTAGTTTCTATCTGCCCAAAGTGTCGACGTACTCGCGTCTAAAAGCTCGCGCATCATTTTCGACGTTAATTTTTACATACGTTCATTAAATCCCGGTATCTTTCGGCAAGTGGTTTGCGTGAGCTTCCTGGTGTTTTTCAGTGGGGCTCCTTGATACTTTTTTAGTACTTTTTGAAAAAATAGTGAAAATATTGAGTGATGCGAGTTAAGAGAAATGGAAGCCAAAGTGTATTCATGGAGGAGAAAGAAAGGGATTAACAGCTTGAAACAAGATTTTTTTTTGCTAATAAAAAAAAGAGAAATTACATATTCGGAGCAAAACCCGTTTAAGGTCTACAAAAAATGCAGTTTCACTATGAAGATTTTAAAAAAAAAGTCTGTCATCAAGAAAATAGCCTTTTCTGAAACATCATTTTCTGCATGCTTTAAGAAAACAATCTATGATTAAGGACGTAGTAACAATAAAACTTGAAACCGAATATTTTGAGGTGAAGTTGGCAAATTTATTGCATATATACTATGATAAATTTTCCAAAAATATGATTTTCAACATAACGATGGCATAGTTCATTAACTTGTGGACCCTTTCATTTCAAAAACCCTCTTCACATTTTTGAGAAACTGATTTTCGTGGTTAACATTTTTGTTATTAAAAGATATTGTTAACGTTAGAATTCTTGACACAACTGCCTCAAAATTTCAAAATTTAAAATGTTTCGACACTCACTTTATTTATTTTCGAGTATATTAAACCGTACTCTTCAATAAATAAAATTGCTGAAGCGACTCTGATCGCGATTTCGGCTGGATATTATGAGACCTGAACGACAATTTTTTTTGTGTATTTATAGTATCAAACTAAACCAATAAAAAGTACTAGCCTAAAATGATCAGAAGCGCCAAACGGAGAAAGATAAAGTAAAGGAAAAGTGAATTAATGGTGACAAAACAAATGTATGGGACTGCTAAAATTTTATTAATCATCAAATTATTTGAAAATTATAATGAATTTGAAATTGTTTCACACAGTTGAGTGCTCTCCAATGTTGTTGGCCGTTATAAAAATTTAAATTTAATTAATACATACGTGATATTGAATTCTATTACACTGTATGCCCAAAAACAGCTTTGAAAATTACGAAAAAATGAAACATATCCAGAATGATGAGTAATCACCCCCTAAATACTTCCTTCAAACTTTTTTTTTCAAAACAAGCCTCCGTTTTCGTTAAATTATTTAAATAATTTTTTTTTCAAGCATGCTCTCGACAACGTAATATTTGTCCTTTTTTCTCGAACAAAAGACTATTTGTTTTCTTTAATTACCCTGTTTACATTTCTGCAATAAAACATGTCGAAATCTGCATGCAAAAAATTTTGGAATCGTGATCGATGAGCCTTTATTTTCCTATAGCTAGAGCTCTTTTTTAAAAGTCCCGTTACTCCCGTTCCATCACCGGCTTTGACACCCGAATTCGTCACATGGGACCCCCTGTTGATTAATTTTCTGGACTTTTAAAAAGAAGCTGCAGCTATAGAAAAATAAAGACTCATCGAACGCGATTCCAAAATTTTTCACGTGCAGATTTCGACATATTTCATAGCAGAAATGTAAACAGGGTAGTAAGTTCAGTCAAAACAGATAAAGTGTGTCACGAAAATTCCACTACATCACGGAATTTTGAAAAAAATGGTGTTTTCTACAGTCTCGATGTGACTCATTTTACCATGTAAATAATTCGTCAAAATATTGTTATTTGTTGCTGTTATAAACAATCATGCTTTTTTGTAAGTATTGATTAAAAAATTCGTCTCTCCAAAACAACTCAATATAATCAAACAAAATGTTTTGTCGTGAGTTCGTATGAGTTTCTTTTGTAATAAAAGCAAAAAAATTTAATAATTTTTAAAACAAATAATTGTTAACTCAATTTTGTATAAACAATTGGATTTTTTATCGCTTTCTTTACGTTAACATAATTGAATTTTCTTGCTAATAATACGGAAAACGTTTACCTATAATAATCCTTCAATAGAATTATGTCGTCTTTTTCCATTCCAAAGATATTAATTTTTCTGTCGCTCAATTCCCTATCTCCGCGCTAGACACGTTCCGCAATATTGCGATTACAGCGTCTAATTTTGCCTTTTGCAACTTACATTGCGATTGAGATAAATTGAACAATAGAGAATTTCAGAACTCAAAATTACAATAAAATATTAATTTTCATTGCATACAATGGCCATGTCAACATCAGAACGTGCATGTCGAACAACGTCAATTATTTATTTATGTAACAACTTTAATTGACAAAAAAATTAGTTTGTTTCTAGTATTAGATTAGTTTGAATAAGAAAATTCAAATTAGTTCTTACATATTCTTATGAGTAATTATGCAACATCTTTATCATTTTCATTGTAATGTGTACGGTTGAAGACAAAACTTGGAATAACTTACGACTGTACGTAAGACGCCTCTAAATCTCTTACAGTATAAAAGTCGAATATCTACGCTATGTAATCATAATAAACTAGGTCTTTTTGCGTACATAAATATATTATCTCAAGAAATCATGAAATAATTATTCAACATTATTTATAAATATCAACTAACCATACAAGCAAGAATGATAAAATTATTATATTATTATATTGTAAGTAACACAATATAAAGCTTTGTCGACTCTTACTTCACACAGAGTATAATGGGCGTTTTCATTGAAATAGTTTAGGGCCATCTTATATACCTACATTTCTCCCCTCGAAGTTTCGTTTTCAACCATTTGTGTAGTATTAGGAAACTACTTACCGATTTGAAAATTGACGCTGTTAACTGAATAAAAACATAAAGTTACAAATTGAAAAAATGTGTTTGTTTCCGATCAAAATTTGAACAAACACATATGGTTTGTTCGACATGCACGCTTTGATGTTGACATGGCCATTGTATGCAATGAAAATTAATATTTTATTGTAATTTTGAGTTCTGCAATTCTCTATTGTTCAATTTATCTCAATCGCAATGTAAGTTGCAAAAGGCAAAATTAGACGCTGTAATCGCAATATTGCGGAACGTGTCTAGCGCGGAGATAGGGAATTGAGCGACAGAAAAATTAATATCTTTGGAATGGAAAAAAACGACATAATTCTATTGAAGGATTATTATAGGTAAACGTTTTCCGTATTATTAGCAAGAAAATTCAATTATTTTAACGTAAAGGAAGCGTTAAAAAATCAAATTGTTTTTACAAAATTAAGTTAACAATTGTTTGTTATAATAATTATTGAATTTTTTTGCTTTTAGTACAGAAGAAACTCATACGAACTCACGACAAAAAATTTCGTTTGATTATATTGAGTTGTTTTGGAGATACGAATTTTTTAATCAAGACTTGCAAAAAAGTATGATTGTTTATAAAAGTAACAAATAACAATATTTTGACGAATTATTTACATGGTAAAATTAGTCACATCGAGACTGTAGAAAACACCATTTTTTTCAAAATTCCGTGATGTAGTGGAATTTTCGTGACATACTTGACTGGTTTGACTCAGAACACAAATCGTCCTTTGTTCGAGAAAAAAGGACGAATATTACGTGATTTAAAGCATGCTTTGAAAAAAAAATTTATTTAAATAATTTAACGAAAACGGGGGTTCATCTTGAAAAAACGTTTGAAGTAAATATTTAGGGGGTGATTACCAATCGTTCCAGACAAGTTTTGTTTTTTTGTAGTTTTTGAGGTCACACGGTGTTATTTTCGTCTTACTATTACGGTTACAAATTTTGAATTTACCATCCTGAACGTTCTCGTGTCTGTTGCCTTATGTACGTAACGCAAACCAACCCCTTTTCGTCCCGAAAGTCCATAATTTTGACACGACTTTCCGTGCTGTATCTTTTGATATAATCCTCATCAAAACTCAATCAAGTAGGCCAATATTTATGATTCAAAGTCTCTTCTTTCGATTTCAGTAGTCAGAATCAACCTATGACTACACTGAAAAAGTTGCGGCCATTTTTTTGGAAAAAAATGCCTGTTTTGTTTACGTTTTTTTGCAAAAATCTTCAATTTCCACATCGAAAATTCCATGAACGACTATTCTAAAACATGCTATCCGCGTATTTTTGATCAGACCTTTCTTATTGCACCGGAGTTCATTCAAAGAAACAAAATGGCGGTTCCAAGATGGCGCTCGGAACTTGTCGAAAATATCAATTTTTGCTACAAACTCAAAAAATGGTCCTATTTTGTCAAAAATGTGTTTCAAGGGGTTTTCGAGGTCACAGATTTCGAAAATGAGCTCAAAAATTGAAACTTCAAAATGGCTGACCAAAAATGGCAGACTTTTCTCGGAAATCGTTTATCGTTTTTGTTTCAGTGTTGTAATATACGATCTATAAGGTTGCTAATTTCAGGAATAGGTTCAAAAATACGAAATTCAAAAAGCTGACATGAAAGGGCGTAGCATCTTTTTTTATTTTACCGTGTGTCAGTGGAAAATTGATAATTGATTTTTTCTTCCATTTTATAAATAATGTGGGCTACAAAATCTCATCTTTGGAATAACTGTCACCAATTTTCCGTATATTTTTTGTCATCCTAGTTTAAAAATCGATGTGTATGATCCTATAGTTATTGTATTTTTAGATAATACCAGGTGTACTCCTAATTGATTTCCGGTTTTTTTGCAAATAAAACACATAATTCCAAAAAAACCGTAACCTTTATTTAATTCAAAGTATTTTCCATCGCTTTCTACACATTTTTCCCACCTTTCTGGTAAATTGTGGATACCACGCCAGTAAAAATCATTGCCTTTGGAGGTGAACCACTCGGTGAGCCATTTTCGTAGATTTTCGTACGAGTCGAAGCGCTGCTCAGAAAGGGCATGGCCCAACGAGGCAAAGAGGTGGTAGTCGGATGGCGCCAGGTCTGGTGAGTAAGCCGCATGATCAAGAACTTCCCACTTGAGCCTTTCCAGCGTGTCACGAACGACTTTCGACTTATGCGACGGCGCATTGTCGTGGAGCAAAATCACCTTCTTCTGTCGTTCTTGATATTCTGGTCGGTTTTCCACAATGGCTCGGCTCAAATCTTTCATTTGCTGTTTGTAGCGAACGGCATTCACAGTTTCACCAGGTTTCAGCAGTTCAAAGTATATAACACCGGACTGGTCCCACCACACACACAGCATGACCTTCCGACCGTAACGATTTGGCCGTGCCGTCGATGTCGATGCTTCACCTGGACTCACCCACGATTTGTTGCGCTTAGGGTTCTCCAGGAAAATCCACTTTTCATCACCAGTAACAATACGATGCAGGAACGACTTTCTTTTGTATCGTTGAAGCAGCATATTACAGGTCACTTTTCGATTCTCCATTTGTCTCTCGGTCAGTTCATGGGGCACCCACTTTCCACACTTCTGAATTTTTCCCATGGCTCGCAGACGTTTGGAAATTGCTTGCTGTGTTGAACTCCCAACGCATCTGCAAGCTGTCGTTGCGTTTGCGTGTTGTCTTCATCTAATAATGCTTGCAATTCGGCGTCATCGAACGATTTTCGCTTGCCGGAGCGTGCGGCGTCGTTCAGGTCGAAATCTCCATTTTTGAACTGTCGAAACCACGTTTCACATGTTCGAAGTGTTAATGCACGATCACCATAAACTTCCACAAGCGCACAGTGGCTCTCGGACACTTTTTTCCCCTGATTGAACATGAATAGCAATGCATGGCGCATATGCTCAAAATTCGGTACAAAATTCGACATTTTTGAAGCGCAATAAAAACTTACTGGAAGATTTTTTCGAGAAAATGTCAACGCAGTTCAAGCACTCGATATGACTGAACAAAATGACATATGGTATGTGTTACCAACAGCGGTACAAAACAGAACGCCATCCATTGAAAAAACCGGAAATTACTTAGGAGTACACCTGGTAGTAGAAATTATATCAACATGCATAATCTCTTTTATGCGCACGGATATCGATTACTATACCAGTCCACGCTTATAACTATTATACATGTACATGATAAATTAGATGAACAGTAATAAATACTTTCTTTTAATTCGACGCTAGAAGATTATTTTCCGACTATTTAACATTAGACATTTATAGAATCTATAAACACACATTTATTGACATTGCGCCCTTTAGCCATCAAAAATTTATTTTGCCGTTGCCCGACTCTCACCACGGGGAGGTAAACGCTTTTTGGAGAATCTTTTGCTTTTTTTTCTGCTTTTTTGGTTTTATGATTTTTTTTTGTTTTATGATTTTTTTGTTTTTTGTTTTTGTTTTATGAATTTTTTTGTTTTTTTGAAGTTTTTATATATGTATTTTTAAAATTATTAGTTTTTCTATGAACAGCGCATCAAGTAGCTGTTACATGAAAAATCTATTTATGAAGAATATCGAAACATACTTTGCAAAAATGTTTTTCACATTGAACACAAAAAGATTTTGTTCGTTTCTCACATTTGTCTCCAGAACAATATCGTCTTGACTCCACATTTTTGAAAATGTGGGTCTTGAAATCGGGGTCAGATTTTCTTTGCAAATATGTTGTAGCAACACTTATAGCAAAGTCTTTCATACTTGTTTTCTTTTCCTTTTGCCTGCAAGCATTTGCCAAAATGACAGCATTAGTCAAAGATGATTGAATCAATCTTGCGAAAACTGAAAATGTCCATTTTTTACTCCGCATTGTTGGCAAAACTTTACTGCAATACTGATCGTGAACATCTACTCCACCCATATGCTTATTGTACAATGAAAATGCAGCTGGCATCGGTATCTCTTTCTTATTTTTCTCCTCTTTCGAATAGCGTCTTGCAGTTTTCATAGGACTCACTCCTGCTGCAGTTGAAAGTATCGATACTTCCTTGGAGTCCATCAATGTAATGTAGTTCAATCCACTATTTTTTTCATGCTTGACAACGTGCGTTCCTCTGACAGCTTTTTTCTCCAGGTCATTTTTTTCTCTTGCCCTATCTTTCCTAACGACGCCAGTTGCTTGCATGCCAATCTTTTGAAGGTGTATAAATAAATCAGGGCAAGTGAAATAGTTGTCACAATACAAATGGTACTGAGACAACTTTCTATGCACTGTTTTCATCAAGAAATCTTCTAGAAGATTCATCACAACTCGACTGCCCAAGGCAATTTTTTGCAGTTTGTCCTGTGTAAAATTTTTTCCGCCATATATATCGCAATCAAACATGAAACCATCAGCCCCACAGAGAGCCCATAATTTTATGCCAAAACGAACAGGTTTATTTCGTATAAATTGTTTGATTGATAGTCTCCCAAAAAATTTTACCATCATCTCATCTGCAGCAAGAGCAGTTTGGAAGTATCCAAAGCGCTTGATGTTTTGTCTGAACATCTGAAATATTTTTCGAACGCGCCAAGCTGGGTCACTCAAATCGGCGTCAGAATGTTTCGAATACTTTATTCCGCCTTTCAGAATCCAAAAATCATTTCTAGACATAGCTGACCTAACTATTGGACATTCAAGCAAAGGGTTAGTTGACCAGTAATCTTTTATTGCATCGCGCTTATTGAAGGTAGACAAAATTATAATTCCGAAATATGTGTGTAAATCGGACATTGACATGGTAACTCCATTTTCAGCCGTTGCTTCAATTATGTATGTTTTCATTTCAGTAGAAAAAAACATTTCAAACAACTCAGTTGGTGACGATGAAGAAATTTTCTGTTTCTCAGATTCCTAGAATAAAAATTCATTGACAGGAATTTGGGCACATGCTCTTTCACCTGATGCCCATTCATACACATGGTCATTTTCAAGATTTTTCTGAGTTGATGAGTATCCTTCATGAATTTTTTTGTAAGATAACATGTTGCAGATATTATTACCATATTCTTCATCATTGTTTTTATCTCCCCCATCGCTGCTGTCTGATTCAGTTTCGAAATCTGAAGTTTCTGCAATTGGCGGCATCGAAACATCAACATGATAATTTCGCTCTGACATCTCACATAAATCACTTTGAAAAATTATCGCTGTTGATTGGGCCAGTGAACCTTTTCTAGATCTTTTTCTTGAAGCCATATTTTCAATATTTTCATCAGCATTGATACACGGCAACTAGCTGAGAAAAAATATAACCGATGCTAGTCTGTGATGGCAGACTAAATAACCCCTCCAAAAACCCTGCATGCTTTCTCGCACTGCTATTGGCTCAAAACGTGCCATTCGCTTTAACTGTTCTATAAGTTAGTCAGGAATAGAAAAAAGGACAAAAGAGACTGGGAAATTTATGACTACGCGATGATTCTATGTTTGAAGGTTGACGCATTGAAAAAAAAAAAATTTCCAAAGCTTTTGAAAAAATCTCGAGTTTTGTTTATATGGGATTCTAAAATACAGTGCATCTACCTTGAAACAACAGCACCTATGTAAAAATGGTATTCTTTTCCTTTTTTTTGGAAATCCGACTTGATCTGTATGAATCAGCTAAATACGTGGGTACCCTTCTGAAAGGCATTCAACCAGGCATGTGGGTAAATTTTTGAATGGTGAGAAATGTCCGCAAGATAAAAATCCATTGAACGCCTAAAACAACATCTTTAGAAATGGCAAATACACAAAGATTTACCTTGTCCATTTGCGAGTTTGATGGATCACCGAAGATTTTCCGATCATATTTCTACCACGGATCTGGCTCATTCAGCCACTTGTGTGGGTACCCTTTGAGAAGTAAAACTGCACTAGGAAAATCCATTCAATGCCTAAAAAAACATCTTCAGAAATTCCAAATGGGCAACAAGTCACCTTGTCCATTAGCGGGATTGACGGATGACCGAGGATTTTCCGGGTAAATTTACAATCATCTTTTGAATGAATGTCATTTGCTTCTATCTTCTACTTTTAAACACAGTTTTTGGCTAGGTCAGTCAGGTCAAGTTGGAAACCAACGGAAAAGAAAAAAAATCGCAGGTTCCCAGGTGTAACAATGAACGATTTCCGAGAAAAGTCTGCCATTTTTGGTCAGCCATTTTGAAGTTTCAATTTTTGAGCTCATTTTCGAAATCTGTGACCTCGAAAACCCCTTGAAACACATTTTTGACAAAATAGGACCATTTTTTGAGTTTGTAGCAAAAATTGATATTTTCGACAAGTTCCGAGCGCCATCTTGGAACCGCCATTTTGTTTCTTTGAATGAACTCCGGTGCAATAAGAAAGGTCTGATCAAAAATACGCGGATAGCATGTTTTAGAATAGTCGTTCATGGAATTTTCGATGTGGAAATTGAAGATTTTTGCAAAAAAACGTAAACAAAACAGGCATTTTTTTCCAAAAAAATGGCCGCAACTTTTTCAGTGTAGTCATAGGTTGATTCTGACTACTGAAATCGAAAGAAGAGACTTTGAATCATAAATATTGGCCTACTTGATTGAGTTTTGATGAGGATTATATCAAAAGATACAGCACGGAAAGTCGTGTCAAAATTATGGACTTTCGGGACGAAAAGGGTTAACCTAACTTATTTTATGACATTTTCATATTGCAATACGTTAGTTACATTTAGTGACTGTAAACTGCATATGCTCGCAATGTGAATACGAATTCCTCTCAATTCTAAGGTGGGAGATAGTACTAGAATGAAGCAGAAACACAGTGCAGCATGGAAAAAGCGCTTCTACAGGCATATAAGTAAACATGATTCCCATTTCCTTTTTTTCCCAGAATTTATAGACGTTTATACAGGGTGTCCCAGAGTCACATATAAAAAAAACACCTCGGATTCCTTATTCAATTTCAAGTCGAAAAGTCCTTTACTACTTTTCATACAACTCAAAATTTTAAAATTTATTTAAGCTAAAAATTTAAACAATAATTGCGCTCTCTTGACAAGTGGGGGGTCGAATGAACAAACCGAATTCTACTTAAAATTTCCCACTTATTTTTTTTGAGTTGAAAAGTCCTTTTCCATTTTCCACAAAACTTAAAAAGATATTCGAGTCTAAACGCTAAGAAATTTGATTGATCAAAACTTGTCACTCGAATATCATTTTCGATTTTGAGTTTTGTGGAAAATGGAAAAGGACTTTTCGACTCATAAAAATAAAAAGGGAATGTTGAGTAGACTTTGGTTTGTGAGTTCGACCCCCATTTGTCGAGAGAGTTAAATTACTGTTTAAGTTGTAAGCTCAAATAATTTTTTAAATTTTGAGTTTTACAAAAAGTGGTAAAGGACTTTCAAACTTAAAATTGGTTTGGAAATCCGAGTTGTTTTTTTTTTTATACCATATGTGACTCTGAGACACCCTGTATAACGTTTATAACATAAAATGTTGATCGATGTGTAAGGTTAATGAATTATTGTGATGCAGGGGCGCAACTGAGGGGGGGGGGGGCAACCGGGGCAATTTGCCACGGGCTTCGCGTTCGAGGGGCCCCGCACGGATCGCAAAAAAAAAATCAAAAAAATGACAATCTCCATTGAACACAAAAAAGCAAGTGAAATCAGTTATGAAAAAATTATCAAGGATTTCAGTGCTATTAAAGCGAGAAGGCAAATGTAAACTCAAGTTGTAAAAGTTGGAATAGAAATTTGATCTCATAAAAATGTTGAACTTTTAGGAGAGGTTCTCCTCTTTTCGGCCTGAAACGGAGCTCAATTTAATAATTTATTGTGGCATGAGGAAAAGACATACGAACTTCCGGTTTTTATAGTTTATTTGGCTATCTTTTTAGAATACAGAAAAAAATTTCCTTCTCGAAATTCAATAAGGCGGCCCCAAAAAGGCGACTCTCATTTACCTCTCAAAACGAGACATCGTCCGGAAACGTCAAGTCTTTAGCCTCTTGTAGTACACCGATTTAAAAAAAAAAATGTTTTTTTTTTTCGTAAAATATATGTAATCCCTAATGATTTACACCTTTTTTTTGTAAATTTTCATAAAAAGTTATCCAATTTCTGACCAATCGAAGAAAACATTCAATTTTAACACACTTTTCTTTAACTTTGATCTTGTTAAACAATTATTTTTTATTGATTGATTGTGCTTATTTTGGGTATAAGCCATAGAAAAAATCTTTATCTTTAAGCAACAAAAAAATGAAGTAAATTGGATCAGTAAATCATGAGTTATGCTTGACGTTAGGATGAAAATAGTATATTACTTAACACGAAAGCCGAAGATGTCAAAGGGTTTGCTCAGGTTTGCTTTCGCGTTATGTAAGATATTTTATCCAAAGTTGGGTGCTTGTCGGGTTTTGTCGAGGGTAAAGTGGACGCGCAAAGATATCTTCGTGGTGGCGATAAAGCGTCCATACTGAGCACCGCGATCAGCTGAGTTATTAGTTGACTGTGAATGCGTGTCACGCGCATGCGCACAACGCTCTCAACCAGGAATGCGGACGATTTTTGGGTTTTTACTGCCGCTAAGAATTTAGAATGCGTAAAATGACACGTACCGCAAACATATCTTTGCGCATCCACTTTACCCTTTGATTATATAGTACATGGACTGAGCATTCCCTTTTCGTCGCTAGTGCGAAGAGTGAAGCCAACATATGTTGGCTATTTTTTGAGCCTGGTCAAATAATCGTAATAAGACTCGCAGCTATTGGTAGCTGTTAGTATGTATACTCATAGCTACCAATAGCTTCGAGTCTTATTATGATTATTCGACCAGGCCCGAAAAATAGCCAATGTATGTTGGCTTCACTTTTTTCGGCCGATGCTCAGTCCACGTACTATAAGGTCTATGACTTTACTGTCGACAAAACCTGAAAAGCGTTTGACTTTGCATAAAAGTGCTTTCGAGAGAAACACGTATAAAGTTTTAAGTTTGAAAAACACGTTTCAAGAGTACCATTATCTACTCAGTTCATATCTTGAAATTGATAAACGAAAAATTCACCGCATCCCTTCTCCACTATTTTCAAGGATGCTCTTTGCGATGGTACCATATCAATTTTGTTGAAATCATTTTTATAAACAAATTTTGGCAAAATAAAATAAAATGGCACCTGAACGTCCTTCCGCGCGCGCGAGTTTGGTGCGTTCTCCAATCGAATAATATGCTTCGGATCGGAAAATCCTTTGCACGCATATTCTAGACAGACATACTTTTCATTTGATCAAAAGAAAAAAAATTAACTTTTTGAAAAAAAAAAGAGGAGAACCACCCCTGAATAACAGATTTAAAAAGAAGGGCCCCCCAAATTTTTTACCCCGGGCCCCAAAATGTCTCATTGCGCCCCTTTTTTGATGACTTGGGATCACTTGGGATATAGTAATATCGTGATGAGTTCGCAAAGTTGTTCTATGTAAACGATTTCATACCATTCTTATATCATATTTTCCATCTCCAAAAATTATTTTTATGACGGTAGTGGAGGGGAAAGCTGCCATTCCCCTGCCCGCCAATGAGTTGCGCCCCTTGCGGAATGCTACCAGGGGGCTCCAACCCTGGGCCTCGTTTGCCGCACTTCTACCCCCCCCCCCCTTGATGTGCAAATGTATGTACCTGAAGTTCCAAACGTTTAAAATTAAACGAAAATAAAAAAATATGGGAATTTTATGTTTTTTTCTCATGGTAAGAAGTGTGGCACATTTTTTTTTAAGAGCGTCTTGTTTGTTGTTACGATAAAAAAGTGTTCAAAAAGCAGCTACAGAAATTTTTTCTGCTGTATAAACTTATAAATTTTTTCTGTTTAATTTTAAACGTTTGGAACTTTAGGCACATTGCAAACATTGCCTGTTACACTGGACGTTATTGTTTGTAAACAGTAAAGTAAAAGTAAAAAGTCGTCTCGGTCGATGAAATTTTATTTGTGTCATTAGCGCATGTAATCATACTCTTTTGGCGGCGTTTTTGATCGTTTAGAATTGGTGCTTTTGATCGAAAAAAGAAAGGTGTATGGTGCTTATAGTGATCACTGGCCAATTCTAATTTCCATTCTATGATTTATATCTTAATGAGTGTTTCCTTCTATTACTTAGAAGCAACTTTACTGATAAATCTATCGACATTCATTATAATGAACATAAAAAATATCTCTGATGATGACAATTTAAAAAGACATGATTTTTTAATTCGTCATGAATATTCCTATTGTCAGTGCATAAGTTCACGAAATTCAACCTCTCTTCAAGAAAGTTCAGTTCCTTTATGAATTATTATACACTCGGACGTCGAGCTATTGGACTGATCGGAGAACTTAAACAAACAATGACGCAGCAGTCCAATATATCGACCCCTTCCCGGTGACACAGTGAGGGGAATTTTAATGATGCGTCACAATGTCCTACAATAAATAACAAGCGCCAATATTTTGGCACGACAATGACCTAATGTCTAGATCGTGACCTAAGCAGGATTAAATCTCTCGAAATGTCGAGAACCTAATTTGAATATTCTTCACGCTTACTAAGATTTCCAATAACTCGACTTCCATAGCTCGACGTCCGGGTGTATTACCTGAATGGAGTTAGCACATCATTTTACAGATATTTTCATTTGTACGCCTAGAATTTGCAGCGTTACTAGATCTAGGAAGTTTTGGTGTCGTATTTGATTAGGGATGTACAAAGTTACAGAGCATTCGATCGCAGTTTTGGATTATTCAAATAACGTAAGACAAGATAATAGCGCGAACACCCAAGTTATCAGAGCGAGCTAATTTCGGAAGCGAGCCTGAATTTTAATGTCAGAAGTCCTACCTCGGGAAACAAGAACCTTGTTAATACGAGCGTCAAAATTGTGCTCCGTGCTTGTGATTCATCGCTTCGCTAAATTAAAATAAATAATCCCAACGATCGACGAGAAAATCCATTAAAGACTCACTAGATTTCGAACTATAAATTTGAATGGCATCCATACATAAGAGGAACTCTATCTTGTACAAATAACAAAAATCATACAGAATTTGTCGACATTTCATTTTCAAAAACAACTTTTTTTCTGAAATAAGTCGATAGAGAATTTTTTAAATGGCAGGTAATACTTTTATTCTAAATGCAGTTCAAAATAGTATATTACGTAACACAAAAACTAACCCTCATTTGACGGCCGAAGACGTCAAAGGGTTTGCTTTCGCGTTATGTAAGATGTTTTATTCAAAGCCGGGTGCTTGTCGGATTTTATCGACGGTAAAGTGGACGTGCAAAGATATCTATGTGGTTACGATTATGAAACGTAGAAAGCAGGAAATATAACTCGGGTGGAAGGGGTACGTCTCGAATTCTCGATAGCTACGCTCGAAAAACCTGTTCCTCGAATACCGCGCAGAACGCTGAAACTCGTTTCTGCGCCGATCCACGTGCGGTCCACGTGGATCGGCGTTACTACTACGATCGGCTATTTACTGTGTCTCGTTGAATTTGTTTTGATGGAAAAGTGCTAGAAGGGAGGGGCAGCGCAGAAGCGAGTTCTGGCGTTCTGCGCGGTGTTCAAAAAACTGGTTTGTGGGGGGCAGCTTACAACGGATTGAGACGTGTTGAGAAGCATAGCGAGGGATAGGGAGTTATATTTCCTGTTCTTTACGTTTCATAGTTACGATAAAGCGTCCATACTGAGCAGTCGAAGCACCGCATTCTTCCGAGTCAGCTGACTGTGAATGCGTTTCACGCGCATGCGCACGTGCAGACCGCGCAGAAAAAATATACTTTTACTGCCGTTAAGAATTTTACGGCGCGTCACGTGACACGTACCGCAAATATATCTTTGCGCGTCCACTTTACCGTCGACAAAACCCGAAAAGCGTTCGACTTTGCATAAACATAAAACTATGGGAAAAAAGTAACGGGAAATTTGCAAATAAATAGCGTGAGTATACTGATCAAGAATAACATTTTTTTTATCACAGCGGTCTAAAAAGCCTACTTTTTGGTCCGCAAAGCGGGCAAATATTGACTTTTTCTCTCGCTACGATAAAAAAAACCGTTCGCACCATGGAAAAATAGTATATTGTGTAGCTAGGAGCAAAAACAGCCGATTTAGAACGAGTGTGAGGTACACACGATACTTTTTGCCTTAAAAACAGTATAAATGAGCGTATTCAAAACGAGGGTATTAGTTTTTTTTCCCAGGATGCGAAATGTACTATTTCATAGCTCCTCTGTCGAAAGTTCGATTTTCGACGTCTTCGAAGACTCACGAAAATGGCCGATTCCCGAGTTGATTTCGACTCAACTTCCTTCGGCTCTGCTCGGCTTGCTTTCGGATCGATTTGGCTCACACTTTCGCAACTAATGGCGAAAGTAACCAAACTAGCGTGGCGGGAACTAGCTCCACCCATCTCATTCTCCCTCCCCCTGTACTCCAGTTGGTACGACTGGGTACGACTGACGCGCTCTAAAGATGCGATGGCGCGTGCTGTCGCAATGTCTTCGGAGTTATCGAAACTCGAATTCGAGTTGATATTGTACTGTCTATGAAATCTGTACCCAATTTCAAGATAATACATATCAGCATTCCTTAAATACCTACGCTTCACTTTTGTCAATAACCGGAAATCAATTCTTCGATATCAATAAACGTCTACAATTCATTTACGAAAAAAGTTTAATTACTTACAATTAGAGTTCATGGATGGAAAATAATTTCTGCAGTTCAAACTTTGATAATGTTGCAATAAGCTTTGAGTCAAGAGGCTCTATTAAAAACACGAGCATAAATATTAATGATAGGAAACGTTGAAAGAGGATCCAGAAAGAGTTGAAAACACAGAGCGTCCCGGATAACCAACCTTATCTACTGATGAACGACGCGTCAATCAAATCGAAGAATTGAGCCCCCGGATGCAATAACTCGCCGAGCGCTCGAAAATACGCGCGTCGATGTCACGAGACAAAATCAAAATACGAATTCAGAAAAATGAAAAATACTGCTCGATAGCTTTTGAAAAATGAATGTTAGTCTACGTTTAAGCTTTTTTTGTAAACGTCATAGTTTTAGTTGAAAAACATAAAAAACGGTGATTTTTGAATCGAAAAATAAATGTTTTTCAAAACTTACATCGCCACTGAGCATTCATTTTTCAACGTATTTACATAACTTTTTTATACTTTTGTTCAGGAAGGTCTAGCGATGAACACAGTATAAAAATATTCATTAAAAGTAAATAACAATCGGCTTTTTTTTATCCGAACGGTAAACCATGTTTTCTGACGTTCGCATTAAAAATGTATCGAGGGACTTTTCGTTTTTAACGAGGTTTTCACGCTTGTCATAATCTTGAGTGTACTGTTGAACTTTTTGGAAAGTTTGATCTAATTCAAACTATTATTTATAGGAACCCAGCGAGTTGAACACAACGCGCAGCGCGATGTGATTGAATTTTACGTGCGCGAGCTCTGTAGTTAGTCGTATCAGCGAAAAATTCAATCACATCGCGCTGCGCGTTGTGTTCAACTCGCTGGATATCCTATAAATAATAGTTTGAATTAGATCAAACTTTCCAAAAAGTTGGACAGTACACTTAAGATTATGACAAGCGTGAAAACCCCATTAAAAACGAAAATTTCCTCGATACATTTTTAATGCGAGCGTCAGAAAACATAGTTTTTCATGCGGATAAAGAAAAAGCCGATTGTCATTTACTTTAGATGAATATTTTTATACTGTGTTCATCGCTAGACCTTCCCGAACAAAAGTATAAAAAAGTTATGTAATACGTTGAAAAATGAATGCTCAACGGCGATGTAAGTTTTGAAAAACATTTATTTTTCGATTCAAAAATCACCGTTTTTTATGTTTTTCAACTAAAACTATGACGTTTACAAAAAAAGTTCAAACCTAGACTAACATTCATTTCTCAAAAGCTATCGAGTAGTATTTTTCATTTTTCTGAATTCGGATTTTGATTTTGACTCATGACATCGACGCGCATACAATATTTTTGAGCGTTTTCGAGCACTGGGCGAGTAATTGCATCCGGGGGCTTTATTTGGGCCAGAAATCAAAATATACAAGACCATACCATACTGATAGTGTTCGTGTATCAGAAGGATCAATAAAGATCGTTTTGAAAGACCATTTGCGTTCTAAAAAAGTCAAACATCGTTGGGTTCCAAAAACGCTTGAATTT
Source organism: Platygaster robiniae (assembly GCA_028476575.1). Classification (NCBI taxonomy): domain Eukaryota; kingdom Metazoa; phylum Arthropoda; class Insecta; order Hymenoptera; family Platygastridae; genus Platygaster; species Platygaster robiniae. Next base: position 11,341,983 of record CM052023.1, on the reverse strand, counting down.
TCAGAAAAGCAGTTTTAAGTTCAACACCGCATATCATTGCGCAAACACGTCATATGTTTACCATTGCAAAATGTGTATTTTCGGTTTGCTTGCAAATTGTAATTTTTTGCAGAATTTCAAAAAACACTGATCACGTTAGGGCATCATTCTTTTGTAAGTGATTTGTGATTATATTACAGAAAAATTATGAAAAAGAAATTTTTAAGCAATTTCTTAAACTTTTGTCTTCCCTCTTCGTAAACTTTGAAACTTATTGGTCAATTTGTTGTCTTAAAAAAAGGATTATTTTGAAAAGTTATAGAAAAATTCATTTCACAATAACTTTGTAAAATAGTACATGGCGTAACATGTACTGATGTGTTAATCTAAAAAAACGGGGAAACAGCAGATCGAACGGAAGGCGAGGTCTGTTACATGTTTTGCCTAAGAATACATCCGTACTTTTTTATATAATTTGCTTGAGATATTTTTTGTCGCGGTAGCTGAAAAGTCACTTATAAATATCAGCAACCTTAAGCTAACAGAACCTTGCCAGCACAATGAAAAAAAGAAAACGTACTAAATTGGACAATATTTAATGCTAAGTCAAGCTCTAGCACAACCACGAAAAAATTACAACACAATCTAAATGTGATTACGTACTAAATCATAAAATATTACATCATAATTTAATTCGCATATCAAGAATTTATGCGTTGATACTTTTCGACATATCGTCGTTTGTGCTGGCTTAAATTTGAGCCAGCACAACAACGACAAAAAAATATAACACAAACCAAAAGTAAGAACGTATTGAACTGAACAATATTTAAAGCTGATTTGATACGCATTCCGAAAAATTCGTGGTATTTATATTCAACGAAATGTTGCCTGTTTTGTTGGCTTGAGTTTTAGCTAGTACGTCTACAAAAAAAATTAGAGAGTGCGGGCACTCGTCCTCGGATGTGTAATTATTGTACACAGATTTTGTTAGTAATTATGTTTTACTTTCTGGCTAAATTTTGAATGAAAAGAGGTTATTCAGTAAATCCAATTTTGTAAAATCTCTTTGTGAAAAAAAAAAAAAAAAAAAAAAAAACCTACATGATTTTGATTTTACGCGGACTTGGAGATAATTTTTCTAAGGATACTACAGACTTGGGCACTACAAATTTTGATTTTACTGTAATGTGGAAATCATATAAAATTTTTCCTCGTACACAACAGACTTGGACTCTACGGATTTCGATTTCATTCTAAAGTGGAGATAGAAATTTCCTCGAACACTACAAACTTAGACACTACAAATTTTGATTTTACTCTCATATAGAAATAATATAACATTTTTCCTCGTACACTACAGACTTGGACTCCACGGATTTCGATTTAATTCTAAAGTGGAGATAGAAATTTCCTCGGACACTACAAATTTTGATTTTACTCTGATGTGGAAATAATGACTTGGACACTACAGATTTCACCTTGGGCACTAAAATTTTTGGTTTTAGTCTACCGCGACAATTTCAACTTCTATTGTGCTACCCGCGAGTAAGGATATTAACACATAAAAAATAAAATATTATCCAAAAGGTAATACGTATTTCATTGCTGAATATTGCACGGAGAAAAGAAAACCGGAGCGTTCACTGTGGCTCGCCGGGATGGCTCCTGTCAATATGCGAAAGTTGACTAGGCGACAGAGAGACCCCTGTATTTGCAGGAGCCTTCCCGGCATCGACAGGAGCCAGTCCGTCGCGTGACAGGAAAAGATTCTGCGAGAGTGACTCTTGTATTTACCGGAGCCATCCTTGCGCTCGCAAGGCTAGTCCCCGCAGCGAACCGGGCCTAGCCCGGTGTAACAGCAGGGATCATTCTCGTATTTTCGGGCGGGCTCAATCCTGCCGTTTCTCTGATTCTCCACCGTACATTGCAAGAGAGAGCCCGTTTCGTTGACGGAACGGGCCCTTTGTGCGGCAGGATTGAGCCCGCCTGAAAAGACGATAATGATTCCTACCGTTACACCGCAGCGAACCGGGCTAGGCCCGGTTCGCTGCGGGGACTAGCCTTGCGAGCGCAAGGACGGCCCCGGTAAATACAAGAGTCGTTCCCGCAGAATCTTTTCCTGTCACATGACGAACTGGCTCCTGTCGATGCCGGGAAGACTCATGCAAATACAGGGGTCTCTCTGTCGCCTACACAGTAAAAAATACAGATGAAAAAAGCTAGCCGCTAGTGATTTTTTTACTACGCTCGGCGTAGTAATATCACAAACCGCTCTTGTGAAACTTCAGTCGCTAGTGATTTCCCGCCAGTGCGGAACGAAAAACGACATCCGCTGAATAAATGACTAGCTTCTATGAATAAACCTACGCTCGGCGTCAGTAACTAGAGGACCTATACTCGGCGTAGAAATTTTATCACCGCGCGCTTTTTTACTGTCTCTAGTGAATTTAACAGCAGATGGTAGATTTCGTAACGTAGTTCGTAAAATTCTGAGTGCTTGTGATTATATGAGATGATTCCGTAATTTCTTATCCTATTCAATCACACTTGTCATCATATGATTTGTATTATCATTCCTATTCGTTAACATTCATACGTTTTGTTATCGTGTGTTATCGAGCGGTTCGCATTAATAAAGAACACAATGTACATTTTTTTTATAAATTTCAACTGAGATTTATCGCTTATCCTAAAAATAAGGAAAATCATTATCAAGTAAAGTGAATTTCGATTTTCACTTTCAAAGTAGTTGCGATCCGAATATTTCTTGTGCATGCACGAGATATTTGAGTTTAAAAAACACGCTTACATTCCTTGCATTATTGCAAGCGTGTTTACATATTTATGCATACATGCAAAATATCCAGAACAGTTCATTTTGTAATGAATTTTTATTTCATGCTTTTTAATGAATTCCAGCTGCATTTTACTGGCTAGCTGATTTTCACTATCGTACTGAACGAAATCGCTAGCCACACCGTGAATTCACAATCCCAGAGATGAAATTAACGAGCGCTTTGAAATTTACTAGCGCGCTGAAAAAGTCGTCAGCGCTAGTGAATTTTCGGGTGGTGGGAATTCCACTACCGCTCCTAGTAATTTCCCCTCGCTCAGCGTAGATCTTTTGGTTACTGACGCCCAGCGTAGTGTTTTTCAACACTTTTTTTTACTGTGTAATCAACTTTCGCCCATTGACAGGAGCCATCCCGGCGAGCCACAGTGAACGCTCCCGTTTTATTTTCTCCGTGTGATTGCTAATGTAATACGCATTCCAATATTTATTCAACTTGTATTCTCCGAAATATAACCGGTTGTGCTCGGTTAATATTAAATAACGTGAGCGATCATGCGTATGTCCCGAACATGAAAAAAAAAAAAATAGAAATAAAATTTTGACATAGCATGTTTTTTGAGATCATGCAAAAAGCCCTAAATTCGTTTTGGCTGCCAAATTGCAGAAAGTTAATAAAAAAAGAGATGTCGATACAAGTACAAAAAAAAGATACTATTTTTAATTTCTCCAAATAAACTCAATTACAAGTCAAGTCGATGTAAAAAATGTTGAAGTGACTTTTGAGCTCTCTTGACAAATAATATCTTACGCAAACAAGTATGGATGTGTAAGCAAAGTGGGTTACAGATTTCGACTTCGGCTGGGTCTTTAATTTTCCCGCTTTACCAAATTCGCACATCTATACCTGTTGCATAATATAGGACTTTTTTTTGAATACATTAGACGCCAAAGTTTCTTTGAATCGGTGGAACCCACATTTTATTCATTTGAATTTTATGTTTTCGTGAGAATCGATGCGATTGAAATTATTTTGGCCCATTTGGCCCAGAAAAGTTCTAGTTAGATTAATCACAGTTTAGTAAAACGTTTCCATTGATTGAAAAAATTAAAAAAAGGAGCGATTACAGTAGCATGACTACCGTTACAGTTAACCGAATCCTTGCAGTGGTTATACATATTCTCTAGTGGAATCCGGATGGCGCGTCTTAGAATGAGGCTTAAGTTAACGCAGTATACACTTTCGGTTCGAAATTCGAGTTACGAGAGAGCCGGGAGATTAAGCTACGTAACTGGGCGCATTAGGTTAATCCGAGGTAGACTGATTCGTTGACCAAGTGGGAACGTTGTGAGATAAAGTAGAATGAGAACACGTGTTTGCACTCTGGTCTTCGGCCAAGAAAAGTGCAAGTCTTGTTAGCATATTAATTATAATTGAAGATTGACTTTTTTTTCATTGGTAGTTCTATGTAATTTAGAAGTGAATGGCTCTATGAATCGGAAGGTCAGACAATAATATATTTTCGGGAATGTAGCATTAGTTTGAAGTATTCAAATTTTCGGAATAAGCGAATTGAAATTGAGCTATGTTAAAATTTTTTTACCAAGTTGTTTGAATGTACAATAAGGTTTTTTCAATGCAATAAGAGCTGTGTTAGAGTTTTAGACGGAAGTTTTCATTAGTTCTGTTCCTAAAATATTTCATAGATAGTTGAAAATTGAATTTGGGTCTCGTTAAAAATTTTCGACATTAGGAATGTCGATTTTTAGTATTAGCTGATTGCGAAGTAAACAAAGCCATACTTGGAGTGAAAACTTTCATAATTTATGTCGTGGTGTAAAATTGAGAACAGGTTCAGCTTATGAATTATGTGACAATATGTAACAGACGAGGAAAATTTCTCGGTAGTGTTATGTGCTCTAATTAGTTTTTTACTCGATGATTTTCTCCTGATAAAAAAAATCAATAAATAATTCACGGTCAAACTCACGTACGTATGCATTTCGTCTCGCGCGGTTTTTAGTTGGTCACGTGAATCGGTTGAATCAAGATCGGGATCATGGAAGCGATGGATAGTTGCCGTGAAAATGAGTCGAAGAGATTGTCCGTGATAACGGAATGCAGCGAGTCGCCGATGGATATCGAGACCGAAGTAACGGATGACGAGCTCGCGTTAGAAGTCGAGCCTGAGCATTTCAAGTGGGCGAGCAAAACAGTGAGTCTCTTGGCTATTCCGACAGTGACTTTTGTTTTTTTGCACCTTAGTTTTTGCGCATGAAAAAAACAAAAAACAACTGTCCGAAAAGAATGAATGACTCTTAGAGTCCAAGACTAACTAAATGACCGGTATTTTTCGAGACTGATGGTCGTGACATACATATGTGAATTCTCGGCAGATATCGCGAACTTTCATCGATGTACGGAACTTGTTGAATACTTTCACTTTGTTTGAAATATTCTTGATGTTTTATTGTTCGTCATTGACTTTGATTTGTTTGGCGGATTTTTAAAAGAATTTTGGGAAGTCTAAACATACTTCACACATTCTTTGCTGAATTCTTACGCATGTCAGTGCATGCATGCATAAATCTGTTAAGGTCTACCTAAATTTAAAATTATTCAAAATTTTTAGAAGTGTAGGTATGAAGAAGAAAGTGCTATTGTTTTTTTTTCGTATGATCTGTGATGTACATATGCGAATCATTCAAAGACTAAACGTTTCTGACTATTATGAATTTTTTGCGTTTTGTACATACTTGTAAGTAGGGAAATAGCAATCGTTATTTTAATAAGATTCATTTTCAGTTTCAGTCTAATTAATAGTACATTACGTTCCACGGACTCAATATTTTTATTCCCGGGTAGGAAGTTTATTCCCTGAGGTGTATAAAAATTATTGATGAAATTTAATTAGCAATGCGTTTTGAATAGATTCTTAAACAGATTTGTAGGAGACTTGATATTTACGACAACGTAAACTCAGAAAAAACATGCGAATAGTTTGAATTTAATCAATACATTTCGTCCCTAGTATTTCTGATATATTATTTTTTAAATCAGTTTCCAGGAACAGATACATAATGAAAATAATCATAATTATACATATAGTTTTCGATGAAAATAAAAAGCTAGGTTTCTCAATGTTATACCGTTGAAAGTAATTATAATTTTGTCGAACTTGTGAGGCAGTTTTACTGCAATTTCGACACCACCGAAAGTATGTCATATATGCTCTAAGCACGAGAGTTTCGATTTTTTTTCTAGGTAATCCGTGTTGATTTTGAATTTAGTTCGAATTCAATAAGTTGTCCATGCTGGAGCTTCAGCTTTCAAGCTTGTTTAATTATGATTGTTCTCATTTCTATTCTTTATCAATCAAATATGTATAAGGGACGCTTTTCATGTAGCGTTCTATTCTTTCATTACCACGTCTTATGCACTTTTTTCTCTATTGTTCAACTTATTATGCAATTTCTTGAATGTTGCAGGTAAGTGGACTCAAGTGAAATCTACATTCATAATGGTAACAATAAATCAATACACCGAGCGGATCAGGAACGGAAAAAGGTTTAAATAAAAACAAGTAAACTGAATTCTTTTTCTTTATTTCCAGCGATTGTTTACTTATTTACCACTTATACTAGTTTGGTAGAAAAAGTTTAAAGCACTTGCTGCAATTGATCAGCATAATAATATACAATAGACCTTTCGCGAGTATAGCGATGCGTTTTGCCGCTTTCGAATAACAATATGGACTGAGAAGAAAACGTAGTTAAAAATGCATCTTAAACAACAAGAAACAACAAACAAGAAAGAAAAAATTCTTTCAAATTTGCTTTTTCTAAAGTGATTTCAAACGACTTCGGTATAGTTCAATTGCGCACGTGAGTCACGTGACGTCACTAGTAATATCAGTTCGGATGATATGCACACTCACACAGATTAAGTGTTCTCAAATTTTCTACTCCTTACTTTTTAAAATATCAAGACGATTTCAAAGTCTTTGGATTTATAAAATGTGATTCATTACCATCATTAATATATGTTTATTTTCGTAAATTAAAATGTTCTCAAATATATGTAATGCATTCTTATTCATGTAAACTATTTATTTTTCTTCGAAACATAAGAAAGTTCATGTTTCTTCTATTGAAAAAGAAAAATTTTCAATTCGCCTTTTAGAATCGAACTGTCATTCTTTATTTACACCCAGATATTTTGTTTTTTTCTTATATTCACAAATTATTGAAAATTAAAAAAATTTTTAATTTGAACTTTGAATTTTTTTTCATCATAATGTGGTTGTCACTTTTATATATTCATAATACATTTTTTTAAATATCAAAAAAATTGATAGCCTCAAAATTTCATTTATTATTATTGTCATGATTCTGTATTTTCATCGATAAATAAATACCACCATGACCAGTCGATTATTATATTTTCTGTGATTTATATATTTTATCTTTTCCGCTTACGTTTCGGTCCAGTTACACTTACAGTTAGGGGAGCATGGGGCATAACGGGGTTATTTTTATATTTTCTTTTTCTTGGCATATAAAAAATGTCAATACTGTGCAATCTTCTTTTCAGGAATTTGAGGTAACTCATATTGTAATCAATACAACTGTGAAAGTTCAAAGATCATGTGAGTGAAAAATGTTTTTCGACGATTTAAGATAAAAATTTTTATATCCCGTTATGCCCCGAGCATGAGGCATATCGGGGTACTTCGTTCTCTTTATTAAAAAATTCATTTTCATTGTTAATAACTGCATGAGAGATATTTATCATCATAAGGAACACAGTTAGTTGTTGTGAAAGGTTTTTTTATTATTTAACAATATAAAAAAATGACGTTTCACAAATTTCTATAAGAAAACCTTTAAGCTTCTTTGGATTTCTTTTGACTTTGTTTTTTAATTTGAATCTTTAGAGTTGCGATAAGTTACTCAAAAAATAAATATATCGTCTTTTCAAAACTGGTAAATGAAGAACAGATTTCATCGTTATAATTGCATTCGGAGTTTACTTACTACAGTAGATAGTACCCCGTTATGCCCCCGGAAACATTTTTTCTATTTACACTCGCCAAAAATAAACTTACGCGTGGAATGAAAAGTATGCATCATCAGGTTTATGATGCAAGTGCATCATCAACCTGAAACAACATATTACAGATTGGATCGGACTTCATTTTTATAAAACATTGATAAATATTACCTACTTGCACTTGAAAATCCTCGATAATTGTAATTCAACCGTAAAACACAGCACACATATCATAAAAAATATGCTGGATGCAACTATCATGCCTGATTTACTTGCAAAATATGTCGGATATGATGCACAACAATGTACATGTGAATTTGGATAGATGACACAACATTGTAGGAAAAATATTTATTTCACCCCGTAATTCCCTTACCCCGTTATACCCTATGCTCTCCTATACAGGCTTTGAAAAGGATCAAATAATTGAAGGATTATAATTAAATTAAATTAATGAGAATTGTAATTATATTAAATTTTATTATAATTTTTTATTCACATTTTACAGTACAGATAACGATACTCACACTAATATAATATAAATATCTTAAATTTCTTACATTCACAATCTAATTAAACATTCCAAAAAAAATTGTAATCCTGAAATTTTAACAGTATTATTTTGGCATCGTAATGTGGTTTCACTTTTGTATATATATTTTAAATAAAGTGTTGAATGTATTATCATAAATATACATTATTATTATAATACCCATTATATATTATAATATTATAATATTATTTTATAATCATAAACCGTAAACTTTCATCTATTATTTTCTCATCTCAATTCGAAGATCTGTATTTTTACTAAATTGTTTATTTATAATATTTTCTTTATTTTATCAATTTCTAATTTTAATTAAATTGAAATTCAATTGAACTATCATTTTAACTTAAACTCTTTATTCTCATTTTACAATAAAAATTACAATACCAACATTGAAATTATAAATGTTGTGAGTTATTCATAAAAAGCGTCGCATTCGCATGCAAGAAGACATGCGATTTGACCTTTCGCGCTTATATAGTATCAGCTGCTCTTATAAATAAAATACAATACAAAATGTTGAAGCTATAACAAAATTCATTCCAATTCGAAAACATACATGACGTTTTCGTTCTGAAATACGCCATATTTAATATGAATTTATGAATAAAAATGTGTTCCGCTGGCTTGCTAACTAGTTGGCAGCAGTGCCACATGTAAATCGCCTTTCGCCTTCGACAATCAGTTGAGGCGAAATAATCATATTAGTACCCATGGACGTCCAGAAAATTTTCTTGAAGCGCGATCTCTGAAATCAAGAAGAATACAATAGGTGGGAGAAAAGTAGTCCCACTTAGCAATGCAAGTGGAAAAGAGACAGATTCGATAATTTCAGTATAAACTCCTCCGACCGATTTCTCTTTTAAGCGATTACGAAATCACGATTTCTCTTTCACGCAATGGACGAAATCCGGCCGGATTTCGTAATATCATGTACAGTGTACAGTAATAAAAGCAAAGGTTCAATTTTTTTAGCAAATTCACATATGCTACAAAAAATCTTGTCTGATTTCAGTGAAAAATTTATGTATTTCCTATTTAAAATTTCAGTCGCCTAGAGGCACGTGTTAATATGGTTCAATTTTGCTCAAACTTGAGAAAAAATTTTTGTTATATACATTGATCGATTATCCAGCCGGTCCCGTAAGATTTTTCAACTTTTCCCAAATAAGGACCACTTTGCTGTACAACTTTGCGACAACTCACGTCGTAAGACGCAAGAGCAGGCCCGAGGGGCCGAGAGACTGAGCACTTTTACAATGTGCCTGTGTGCCATGCGGTGCTATGTCCTCATCAGTTTTTTTTTATTCGTGCTTTCGTTACTTGCCGGGTTAAGGGCTTGTTACACGGCCTGTCAGGCCACTCCGGGTGAAAGCAAATAGTATATCTATGTATAATATATATAGATATACTATTAACTTTCGCCCGGAGTGGTCTGGCAGGCCGTGTAACAAGCCCTTCACATCAGCCTTGAATTTTTAACCGATTTTGGTCAAATTATTTTTGAAATGCCGGTTGAATAAATCTTTTTCAGGGTGACCTACAGGTTCTAAAAATTTTGAATTTCCGATAAATGACTAACATTTTTTCAAAAAAAGTTACTTTTCCACCTATATTTTTTGGAATGAGAATATTTCTATTTTGAAGACTACTAAGTATTTTGCGAAACATATATGTTACACTGAAAGGGTTTAATTTACGAGCAATAAAAAAAATTTATAAATTAAGCAAATTTCTTTGGTACCAGGGATGGTCTAGCCCCTTAAATATAGCCGTAGCTGAAAAAAAAACAATAGGATCCCCTAGGCCCGTAGCTAGAAATTTAGTTCGGAGGGGGCCCACAATGTATTTATAAACTTTTTTGGGGGGCGGGGGAGTGGGGGGGGGGGAGGTTGGACAGAAATGCTTGAGGGATGTCTAGCTTGTATGGATATTTGTTATCAAAGTTTGACTCATTAGTGAAAAACTGCTTTATTATTATCATCAATATTCTCACTGTAATTTTAATTGTCAACCACGCACATGCATACCAACTGTCAAATAAAAGCGTCAATTTTAGTAGACAAAATTTACAATTTCGTGATTGCCTTGCTGCTATAATCTCGAGAACCTCATTTGGATCGACTCCTGTGTTTCCATGAATTGACAGTACGGCGAGTGCACTGAGTCTTTCATTGCCCGTTGAGTTACATAAGTAAGTTTTGATCCTTTTCAGTGTCGAAAATGACCTTACCACACTTGCTGTTGTGACCGGAAGAGTTTCCGAAAATCTAATACTTGTAAGACGCCAGTATCTTTCTCGAGTCCCGATAATTTCTCACGCCACAATTGATACTCTGCTTTCACAGTGGATTCTGAAACTCTATCATCAAAGTATAACGAAAGATGATGCATGTGATGTACTTTTTCGATTGCGGAAAATCCAGGGAGAAGTATCTGTAAGCTTGATGAAATTCCTGTGTTCTCATCAAGAAATTTGTCTGACAAATTCTGAATCAGCGTATCCCACCGCAAACAGAAAATTGTCGGAGAAAACAAAATAGCATTTCAACTTACTGCGTTTTAATACTTTTGGTGTCGGCGCCTTTAATTTCACGCACAAAGTATTGAAATGCTGTGCGTTTGAACCCTATTTTGTGTCCTTCAATAATTTTCTGCTTGCAGTGCGAGGCAAGGAATAAAAACAGCAGACCGAAAGTACGATTCAACAGAGTCTGTTTGATAATTAAAACGAGTTATTTGCTATAACGTGAGTCGGAACTTTCGGCTCCATATCGAATGTGGCTTTTACAAGCTTCTCAGCTGCTATAAAAATTTCGCTAAACGATACTTCTGCAGTTTTTCGTTCTTCTTGAAGTATATTCTCGATTTTGGGAACATGCTCTACTGCTGATGCCAAATCACATTACTTTTCTCGCAGTTGAACTGACAAAAGAAGTGCAAGGCTCAAAAATTTTTCACAAACCAAGAGACTGACGAGAAACTTGCTGTTCTGAACTGCTGCAAGTAAGCAGCCCACAGTTTTCGAAGTAGTTCAAGATTTTTCTGACATTTCTTCTAATCCTATGTTGATAGTTTGGAAAATTCGGAAAAGTTCTTCAAAATATAGTATGCTCTCATGTCGTTCGATAAATCTTATTTTGCAAAGACGAATAAGCCTCTTCTTTTTGCTCTCTGGAGCATGTTCGCGGATGAGATCTTGAAGAATTTTCGTCGCTTACGCGTGTTTTCTACACAAGTTTACGACGTCGTTCGCAATCTCAAGACAATTCTGAACAGCAGGGACTGATATGGAATTTGACACCGCGAGCTTCAAACGATGGCTGTAAACAATGAACGTACATCATCAATGGATACAAATTCTTCATTCTCGCCTGGACGCCACTGGCAAAACCAGACATGTTATGTGCTCCATCCAGGGCCGGCTCGAAGAATATTGGCGCCCCGAGCGAACTATTATTCCGCCCCCCCCCCTTATTCCCTGTGCATAAAGAAAGTAATTATTGAATTGAATAATAGCAAAAAAATGCAGTTAATAATAGTAAGAATTTTAATGTTCAACCCTTTCGAATTATTATTGTACGGATACCTATGACTGAATCTGAACATACCACAAAAATCTGCAACATTTAGGAGTAAATGTCATGTGGACCATATAATACATATGGAAATACAACCTTTCTAAAATTACAAATGAAATATTTTACACAATTTTCAAAACACAAAATACTTGTATTATGTCGATGAAATTTTGATGTTACGTGCCTTCAATTTAGCAAAAGAAGGTATCATTTTGTTAAGATCAAGTCTTTGCGCGATTTCCTATTCTATGGATAAAACATATACGTAATACTACTATATGGCCAGCTTGAGAGAGAAGCGCATCGGGAAGAGAAGAGCGTAGACGATTCGTTTCTCTCTCGCACAGGAGTTGACTGGAGTTAATACATGAACGCATATCGTAGTATGCGTGCAACAATACCAAGAACTGAGCATATGTATGAGAGTCGCGCATGCGGAGTACCACGCGAGTCATCTTATTCCTTTCTCTTTCTATCACGATGCTCCTTTGCAACAGGGGAAGATGGGACGCTGGCCAGATAGAAGTACTAAATAGATGGGATAAAATAGCTAATCTTACAATCCTTTGTTTGATCATAGTAGAGTGCAAGTATGGTTTAATCAACTTTAATTTTGAAAAGGTACGCTCCCCGCTAGCAACCGAAACAGCCCAGCAAGAAATTGCCGTAGTTTTGCCGATTGTGACGAACGGCCCAGTATTGGCGCAGCTTTGGTGTACGGCCGTCGCCAGCCGATGTGTGCCCAATATTGGCAAAAAAGTAGAACCATTGCGGGTTCGATTGTTTAGTGAGTGTCGGCACAGAGTTGACCATCAGTATTAAGCCAACATTGGCAACTCAAGCGAACCAGTACCGGCCCGATGTTAAAGTAGTAATGGGTGCCATTACAACCGTTGCCAGTGTTGGCCCAGTATTGACTGACGTTTCATTTCGGTACTGTGCCATGGTTGAATGCCGACGGTCGAACAACGGCTGCCGTGATTAGCACAGTATTGGCCCAGTAGTCAATTTCTTGCTGGGTAGTTACTCTGGAGTAAAATCTAAGATTATAATATCAGAAGAGAAAAGTTTTGTTAAAAACCAAACTTACGGTTTATAATAGAACGGTACGGTTAATAATATAACTTACGGTGCCTCGCTGGGAGTCACCGTAAGTAAGAGCCGCATTGCAACTATAGCACACTAAATGTATAAGTATTCGCATCGGCCACCATTTTGTGTCCTGGTGACAAGTGTTGGTTTATAAACACAATGAACACCAACACAACACCAACCACACCAACAAACACCAGGACACAAAATGGCGGCGGATGCGGATACCCATGTTTTTAGTGCCTTATTGCATCAACCGAGATAAGCATAAGATCTGTGAGTTTACAACAAAGAATGTATTGAAGCACATCTCGAGGGCTCGATTTTTCTGACAATCTTCTTGCAAAGATTTGTAATTCATCCATCGCACTCAGGAATATTTTTAAAAATACTCTCAGAAAATACGAATGTCCAAGTAGTTTCCCATAAGGCCAATGGCCAAAGGAATATCCCTAGAATATTCTCCGAGAATAGTTTGGTATATTCTTCGAAAATATTTTGAAATATTATTAAGAATATTCTTGGTGAATTTTGCTTAACATCGAATTAAAACACGGATAAAAAATGATTTTTATTGAAACATTTTATGAAAAAATGACCGAAGAACGTCGTATTTTAGCAAATCTCTGATGAAATGAGAAAATTCGTACATCTTTTTTTCACATCTTACATAGAGGCACCCCCCCCCTGACTTGGCGCCCTACGCGATCGCGTTGTTCGTGTTATGGTTGAGCTGTCCATCGTAACATTGATCAATGCATTTTTCCATTTTGAGACTCAACTCTTTACAACTTTTCTAGAGAGCTTCAGTTATTTTTTCAGAAGTCTGGTTGTAAATTGGTACAAATCCTACAAAATATTCACGAATAATCAGTTTTCACAAGTCTTTGTCGAAGTCGAGATATCTGAGACCCTGGCAAAGGCCTGGGGACGGAACTCCGTCCTTCTTGCGTGCTCCTTCCGTCCTTTTTCCGTTTTATGCTGTTTTCTCAGTAATTATGATAAAAATTACATTAATTTTTTCTTTACATGGCTTTTAGTAGTGTTATGTTAATAAAAAAAAAGTTTAAACTTAATAATTTCAGAATAATTTATTTTTCATGTAAAAATATACATGTAAGAATACAATTATCAACTACATAATAACGACAAAATGGACTTTTTTCATTATATATAATCAAAAACAAGACACTTCAGCATACAATTTAGGGGAACTTATCAAAGGCCGGAGTTAGAACGCAAGGGGCACGGAATCCCATGCTTTTTGCGTTCCTCTTGCATCCCCGAGCCTTTGCCAGAGGACTTACGTTTGTTCAGTGCCTGATATCTCCATGGTTTCATCTCCAAGCAAGGTGAAGCATGGTGCATTATCATTTTTCTGAATGATGAAAGATATTTTCAAAAAAAGGTTAAAATTTCTGACATCCAAACTTTTTGTTTTTGCCTGGTTTTTTTGTTTTGTTTTGTTTTGTTTATATGGATAAGTAAAGTAATATGCTAATCAGAATAAATCAATATTGTTTAAAAATATCTCCAAACATCAACTTGAAAGATAATTTATTGGAACTTGACAATAGGAAAACTTTATGGATTACAAAGATTGAAAAATTTTTATAACCTTTAGATGCACGAACTTCAATTAGAATTATATGCTTGCGACTGGCAGTTAGTTTGGATCATTATTATCAATATGATCCTTATTATTATTTCTTTTATTTATCACTATTGATATTATCATCATCATTGATATTATTATTTATTATAATTAGAATAATTAGAATTATTGATATTATTGCAGTTATTATGAGGTACTAAAATTATTTATACTATTGTTACACTAACTTTTTATTATGATTATTATTATTATTATTATTATTATTATTATTATTATTATTATTATTATTATCATTATTATTGTCAAATTACTGCCACTACTATTATTATTATTGTAATTATATTACTATAATTCACGTTCCTCCAAGTCTTTTTTTGTCTTTAAAAAAGCGAACTGTGGGTATTAACGTAGACTGAGTGAAGAATGAATTGAATCAGTACCGCTCGTTGGAAACTGATTCAGAATCAGCTAGGATCAACAGGAGTCAGTTATCCTCCCACCGTCTAGTGTGCGCAACGGTAAAACTGAATCTGATCAATCAGTTCAAGCTTAATCGTTTGGGATCTGATTTCACTGATCTCTAACCATCGGAATCAGGCTACAAGTATAGAACGATTCCAAATCAACAAAAATCGATGAGATTCAAGCCATTCAGTTAGAATCGATTTTTGAGTGGATGGCTTCTCCCGTAAAAGTATTGTCCGCGCAGTAATATGCTGCGCGTTCGTTTTTCATCGCATTTACGTAACTTTTGTACATTTCTGTTCGGGGAGGTCTAACGATAAACACAATATCAAAACATTCATGAAAAGTTATTAATAGTCGTCTTTTTTGTTAATCGGAATGGAAAAACATATTTTGTGACGTTTGCATAAAAAATTATTGAGAAAATTTTCGTTTTTAGCAGGGTTTTCACGCTCGTCATGATCTTGAATGTATCGTCATACTTTTTGGAAAGTTAGAGCTCTCAAATTATTATTTATAATAAATCCAGCAAGTGAAACACAACGCGCAGCGCGATCTGATTAAATTTTACGTGTACAAGCTTCGTAGTTTGTCGTATCAGCGAAAAATTTAATCACATCGTGCTACGCATTGTGTTAAACTTGGTGGGTTTTTTATTAATAGTTTGGGAGAGCTCAAACTTTCCAAAAAGATTGACAACACCCTAAAATAAAGACAAGCGTTAAAACCCCGTAAAATAGGTAGCACAGAATATCTGTGCCGTTACGTAGAACTACGTCTTTTAATGACAAGTCTGATTCTGAAACAACCGATATAGATAGTACAAAATATTCTTGCTTTTTAAAGATACACAAATCATATTGTCAAGTCTTACTCTTAAAAACATTGTAATTTTTTTTTAAATTACAATGTTTCATAAAAATCTTCTCTTTTCCATAGTCGTTGCCGTTGTATAGCTGACTCATTCCACGCTAAGCGTTACACCAAATTACAACTAAATCATAGAATTTCAAAACTTTGTATGGATTGTGAAGTGTGCTCGATATTCAAGGTAATATGTAAATATTAGTCCTCAATTCCATAAATTCTAGAGGTTATAGGCACTCAAACTTTTTGGCACGGTCGAAGAAAAAAATTCATAACTTGTGAACCATTTAACCGATTTGCTTTACATTTTTTTTGAATTCCTCAGAAATGTTTACGCTATAATTTTATCGATGTTTTGGATCGATATTGTTTGAGCAAACAAATTTTTTTCTAATTCTCTTATAACAATTAAAATGTTTATAACCTTCTTGATGCGGTATAATAACGGAATGCAGATCATTATTAAAGGTAGACGTTTTCCGCGTATTTTTCATCTGCATTCCGTTATTATACCGCATCAAGAAGGTTATAAAAATTTTAATTGTTATAAGAGAATTAGAAAAAAATTTGTTTGCTCAAACAATATCGATCCAAAACATTGATAAAATTATAGTATAAACATTTCTGAGGAATTCAAAAAAAGTTTAAAGCAAATCGGTTAAATGGTTCACATGTTATGAATTTTTTTCTTCGAACGTGCCAAAAAGTTTGAGTGCCTATAACCTCTAAAATTTATGGGATTGAAGACTAATATATACATATTAACTTGAATATCTAGTACACTTCACAATCTATACAAAGTTTTGAAATTCTATGATTTAGTTGTGATTTGGTGTAATGCTTGGCGTGGAATGAGTCAGCTATTTACCCTGCTACCCCCAGCGTTGCCGTTGCCGTTGCCGTTGCATAGCTATTTACACCCTACCATCAGCGTTGCCGGTGCCGTTGCATACCGTTCTATTCCTCTACCTCCAGCGTTGCCGTTGCTGTTGCATAGCTATTTACGCTCCTACCCCCAGCGTTGCCGTTGCCGTTGCCGTTGCCGTTGAATAGCTTTTTACCCCCTACATTATAGAAAAGCGCGAAGAAAAACGTAGTTCTAAGTCAAAACGAAAATTCTCTGGATACATTTTTATTGCAAACGTCAAAAAACATGGTTTTTCTTTCGGATTCTAAAAAAGTCGACTGTTAATAACATTATTTATTCAATGTCAAAAAAATCATCACTCGGAGCCAATTCTTCATCCAACGAATTTTTTTTACTTAAGGTCGCAATATTGATCGGTTTACCTAAAGTGAATAAAATTCGTTGAATGAAGAATTGGCTCCAAGTGATCATTTTTTTGACATTGAATAAATAATACTGTTTGGACGGAGCATTTGGGAGATTTTCTATTTATTTCTTCATTAATGGCATTGGATCATCAAAATGTCTAATCAATACGAAGCTGTTAATAACTTTTGATGAATATTTTGATATTGTGTTTATCGCTAACCCTTTGTCGTGTCGCGAAATGGGAAGGTTTTGATTATCACTTTGAGTGAGTAAAACACGACACTTCAACAACGAATTTATAACGTTTATTCGTTGCTTACATCAATATCAAAAGTAGTTATACGGCGCGGTCTCGAACTTCAACTGCTGCGCTATTGCATTTCATGATTGACGTGGTGATTATTCCAAAAGCACGGGAGTGAATCGGGCCAATCACGTTATTCCAAGAATCGCATGATTCAGAGGGGAACAGACGGGCGAGTCATGCATAGAACCATCAGCGCAAGAATGCTTCTATCGCTCAGGCAAATGACATCGTTATGAACAGCTTTACGACACCTTCCTGAACAAAAGTATACAAAAGTTACGTTAATGCGATGAAAAACGAATCCTCAGCAGCGATGTAAGTTTTGAAAAACATGGATTTTTCGATTCGAAAATCATTGATTTATATTTTTTAAACAACAATTATGACGTTGACCAAAAAAGTTTGAACAGAGACTAACATTCATTTATCAAAAGCTACCGAGCAGTTTTTTTCATTTCTCCTAATTCGGACTTGTGATTTTGTTTCATGACATCACCGCGCGGGCAATACTTTTTCACCTCTGAAACATCGAAAATGAGCATTTGCAGCTTTGTTCCGACGGCGGAAAATGGCGTATTTCAGGCCTACACGCAGGTGCGTAGAAAACGTTTGACCTTTAGTACACCATTTGACCCGTCGCGTCGGAACAGGTCTACATATGCTCATACTCATTGTTTTTGAGGTAAAAATTATCGTGCGTGTCACGGAGCTCAAACAGCTGATTCGGATCGGCTGTTTTCGCCCTTAGATAGATAATGTACTATTATGTATTTTCGAGTGCTCGGCAAGTTATTGCATCCGAGGGCTCAATTACGTGATGAAGCTTGTGCACGCTTCAAGGTACTTAATCATAATGTAACGGATCAGAGTAACTGTAGCATAACCAGAAGTTATGAAGCATAGGGGAGAATGGGGAGTTGTGAGACAGTGAGAATAGTGAGACAGTGGAGACAGTGCCACATTTCACATGTTTGACCTACGGTTTCAGGTATCAAAATGTTTTCTTAATGCAATCTTACTTCTTACCTAGCATTCATTGGGCTAGCATACATTCTAGGTGTCTTTTCAGATTGTTTGTTCATAAATTTTTCGAAAAGTTTTTTTGTCCACATTTGTTTGTGCTATTTTCAATTAGATTTTCAAGCGAGTCGCTAAAGTGAATAAATGCAATATAATCATTAATCTATCAAGTTTAAACACACGCTTTTATTTGTGCACGAACATAAGATGTACTAATGACTATACGGCCATTTCAAAAATATAAGATTTTGGGAGTTGTGAGACACTATTGTTTTCACGTTTTTAGACGTGCGTCTTTCCAAATTTGTATGCATTTTTTAATACTTTATTAAATTTTAAAATAAATTTGACAGTTTTTATTTATTGCAATGTATGCGATCGTGCTGTGCCTAGTAGAAAAATGAAAGAATACTTTTCAGTCACTTTAAACTCTTGGAGTATACCAAAATATACTTATCGGAACAAATTTATACTTTTAGTTGACTTAGGGACCTTAAGGTGAGTTTGTTTACTTAGCATACTTTAGTATTGTTTAGGAAATATAGCAAAGTACACCGAAGGGAGACTTCAGGATACTAATCTAAGTCTTAAACCATATACTGAAAGTAGACTTATAAGTAGTATACAAATAACTTAAGTCCCCCAAAAAGTATGAATTTCTGCTAATAAGTATACTTTAGGAGACTAAAAATTATACTTCGGATGACTCAAGTAATTGAAAAGTATATACTGTCATTTTTCTACTCGAAGTGCACGGAAAGTGTGCCAACTTGCAAGCTGAATATTATATTTGTGTTTTCTGTGAATCAGATCAATAGCATTGAATTTCCGTAAGAATCTTTCATAGGAATAGTCTCATTTTTCATATTTTTCATCGCGAATAAAAATAACACCAAAATGCGTCATTTTAAATGATTCTAATTGTAAGCAGTGTCTCACAACTCCCCGCGATTTTTGAACATTTGAAAAACTAGCTTTTTTGTGCAGTTTTGAAGTTAAGGAAAAAAATGACTTTCGATGAAAAGTTTGAATTAATAGGCGCCATTAGTGTCGAACTAGAGATACTATCTTTTAGATATGCAGAATAATGTGATTTTGAAGAAGTTGAAGTTCAAAAACAAAACCCGCCTAAAAACTCCCCATTCTCCCCTTTGTATTGAGTACTGTGATACATGAAATAACTATGGGGACGGCAAACTTGATTCACATTATGCACTATAAAAAGGGTAGAGGATATATCAAAAATGTGTTTTCCGGATAAAAAGAATAAAATATGGGTACGAATTTCATTATCAGAGAAGAATCGATTTAACGAGTAAAAAAATGACAAAAAAAACTTTAAGTAAACTTATGAATTCAACTTACAATGACTTCTTGGTTAAAAAATCCAAAGGTCATACATTTTTTCAAGGATTTCAACTGAAGAACTCGCAAAAGCATTACAATATCAATCGCAAAACGTCAATTGAATGTCCAATATGCTGTGCAAAATTAGGAAAATTCCACTGAAGACTACAGTGCTATTACGATTTTAGTTTGTGTAGCGGATTCAAACCCAATTTAGCAGGGAAGAATTTAAAGTGTTCTCGATGACACTCGAAAGGCAATAATAGCGAAGATTGCACCAAGTGTGACAGGTGCTTTAAAAAAGCAAATTAAATCGCAGTGTCACAAAATTTGACGGATTACTGAGAAACCTTTATTTCCGTATACAAGATTTAATTGAAAATTTCCGACATCCCACGCCTTTTGGAGCTAATAAATTCGTCCTGAGTTCCAAAGTTTTACTTTTCACTTTTCTTTTACTCAAGTTTTTCATTTTTAAATAAAAATTTTTTTTTTTTCAACATGCCCTTGATGAAACATGTTTGAATTTTAAATTGAATATCAGTTTTACAAGTTAAATTTACTCTAGTTTTTTGACTACAGATGAAGTATTCAATGAAGCTTACAAAACTTACAAGCCTCAATCCCTTAATTACAAAGACAGAGAAACTAACAGATTTGAAATCATCATTTAAATAATTCATTGAGTGTGAGATTGTACGATTGCATAAATTTTTCTTTTAAAATTTTATTTAAAATGTAAAATGGATCTGAATTAATTGTTATGTATTGGAAATTAATGAATGGATTAATGAGGGTTCTACGAAATTCTCATGGAATATTTTTTTACTTATAAAAGTAGTTAGGGTTAGAATATGTACTTATGATAGGCTCAAATTTATGTAAATCGTTGCTGAAAATGTGACAATTATATACGACTAAATGTATTGAAAAAAAAAAAAAGAAATCGATAGAAGTTCGAATTTTAGACGTGATTCCTAACTGCAATTATACTTCGAATTCTTACTATGTACATCTTTAACGACCAGCAGCATCTGATGTGAGAGCCTCAGAAAGGAATTGAAGTTAGT
Organism: Platygaster robiniae; assembly: GCA_028476575.1. Taxonomy (NCBI): domain Eukaryota; kingdom Metazoa; phylum Arthropoda; class Insecta; order Hymenoptera; family Platygastridae; genus Platygaster; species Platygaster robiniae. Next base: position 11,320,967 of record CM052023.1, on the reverse strand, counting down.
CACGGGATTAGTTTCTTGCGTGGCCAACATCATTCTGCTCCGTCCTTATTTTTTTACACTTGGCATCATTACTACAGACGAGAAATGTATTTTCTCGTTCTTTTTTGATCGCAGCATAACTAATTTTCTAACTAATTAATAAAAAGAGTTTTTGATTTTACGAGCAATACTACAGCAACAAAGCTTACAATTTCTCATCGAAAATAAACGTATCTTATTTGCATCGTCAAAAATGCGGCGTTGTTAAGAGTATCACTTTCTTTGCATGGTCTGTGGAAATTAATAGTTGTGTATATATTATTTTTGTGATTTTCAAAATTAATCAATCGATTCTTGATTGGAAATTTTTGAGATGGATATTGATCACAATATTTTTTACAGTTACTTTACTGCAACGTTACGGCGAGTTCTAGATGTATTCGTTTCACGATACAGCTTTTAAAGACTAGATCAAATTAGTGCGCCCGTAGGGCGCGTGATACAAAAATCATCATTTGTACAGAATTTAAAAAAAGTATTTAAATTTTCAAAATGACTGACTGTTGAATAGCAATTTCGAGCAGACCAATCTGGTCTGGTTAGTGAGCAAATGTTGCTGCTAACAAGTAGAATATTTGATTTTATATCATCTGCGTAGAGCGCGCTTGAGTTTTGCTCGAGAGGTTATCGATTCGCTTGAAAGCGCCATTTAATTCATAGGCGATCGAACCATACAAAAAAATCTGATGATTGCATTTAAAATATGGAAAAATTACATTACAGAGTCTAAAATTGATTTCGCAAATAAGTGTTAGCCAAATAGATATCACTGTGTGACCTTAAAAATGACAAAAAAACGAAACCTGTCTAGAACGGTTGGTAATCACCCCCTCAATACTTCCTTCAAACGTTTTTTTTAAAATTGGCCCCCGTTTTCGTTAAATTAATTAAATGAATTTTTTTCTAATGCATGCTCTGAATCACTCTAATTCTCTAATTAATCCGTTCACATTCTGCGATAAAATATGTCGAAATCTGCACGCGAAAAATTTTGGAATTGCACCCGATGGATCTTTATTTTTCTATAGCTGGATCTCCTTTTTAAAACTCTGTAAATTTGATCAACAGAGGGTACCGTGTATCTGATTCGGGTGTCGAAGCCGGTGATGGAACGGGAGTAACGGGAATTTTAAAAAGGAGCTCTAGCTATAGAAAAATAAAGACTTATCGGGCGCGATTCCAAAATTTTTGGCGTGCAGATTTCGACATGTTTCATCGCACAAATGTGATCAGGGTAATTAGAGAATACAAATCGTCTTATGTTCGAGAAAATAGGACCAATATTACGTGATTTCAAGCATGCTTAAAGAAAAAAATTTATTTGATTAATTCAACGAGAATGGGGGCTTGTCTTGAAAAAACGTTTGAAGGAAGTATTTCAGGGGTGATTACCAATCGTTCTAGATATGTTTCATTTTTTTGTAATTTTCAAATTTGTTTTTGGGCACACAGTGTATTTCATCATCAATCAATAATTAGTTATTTAAATTTAAATTGAATAAGATCTGTCAAAGATATTTTGTTCGGAATCAATATGGCACCTATTTTATGATGGTGAAAGAATGATTTTACATTTTTTTTATATACATAGAACAAACACCAAATTATTATAATTTTGCCATGATTTGTGCAATAATTTCTATCACGTATAGAAAATTTCAAGAGCAATCATTGGGAAAAATTCCATTCAGGGTACACGTTAAAAACTTCGATAGACTTTTATGAAAAATTTACTAAACTTTTACAGTGTTACAACAAATGAAATGCTTTTGAAAAAATTCGTTGATAATTTTTTACTTTACCTGAACCCGAAATATAAATGAGATGAATGAAAAAAAAAAAACCCCTTTCTATCTTTTTGATATTTTATCACATATATGTATACGTCTTTTATTTATTCTGCCTGTATAATGATACTTTTGGATCATGAACAAAAATGGCTATTTTTAGAATAAATTTTTTCATTTTTGTCACTTAGTGATTTCAAACTTCAACTTTTTTTTCTTGTTATGATCATTCAAATTTTGGTTTCTTCACTTGTTATGTATTTTTCAGTTGTCAATTTTAAGCACTACTTTTTACTACACTTAGGACGTTTTCCGAAAAATTTTTAATATGCAAATTTTGGAACAACAAAAAGTAAAGTAAAGTTTTTATTCTCTTCAGTAATATGGCTCTGCTGTGATTGATCAATGGCATTAAGTAATAACATTTAATACAATGAGAGTAATTTCCTTCAAAAAATATTTACATACATTTGGAAATTTAATAGATTAAATTCTTCCTTGAAAGGATATCCTGAGAGCAGTATTTTTTCAGATATATTAAAAAATGTATATATCCATTTTTCACTTCTCATACATATATGTATAAGTCATCGTACTCAAATTTGTTAAAAAATTATGAAATAGTATGTAATTTAATTAGAATATTGAATTCTTCTTTGAAATTATTAAAATATTGTTTAATTATACCGAAGGAAATGATTCGGAATAATTTAATTCAAATGATGCAATACTATGTTATGAATGAATCGATGTATAGTACGATAACAAATTGAATTTTATTTGACAACTGAAGTAAACATATTACAGATAATGTCATCAAACAAAAAAACAATAAAATGATTAATCGCACCTTCAATGAACTCACTAAATAATACAAGTTATTCTTTTTCAATTTATTATTTTTAATGATTCTATATTTAATAATTAAATTTTTTTTTAAATTATTAATAATTTTTTTTTTAATATTTAATATAACTGATTGAAATTATTCATTATTATTATTTGGGGCAAATATGTTTAGCAGTAAGAATTGATTTTTGTCAACAATAATTCATGGAATTTTTAATTAATTTTTTACGTCAAAATAGAAATTTCGTAATACAAGTTTATTTTATTGTCCTTGAAATGTAAGTTTTTGAATAAAAATTATCAACATTCAATTAAAAAAATTGTTATCTTAAAAAAAGACAGTTTTTGTATGATTCTATGTACATTTTTAAATTAATGAAATTGAAAAAACAATTTTTAATGCAACTGACTCCCATGAAGTTAGCGCTGCAATTTTTTAAAAATGAAAAAATTTTTAGAGTTTTGCGTCGTAAAAGAATAGCTCTGAAGTTTTTTGCCAATTTCGCAAATAGTTCTGTAAAAATAAATCTCCAAACTGACCGAATGCAAATTTTGACCTAGCGCCGGAATTTAGCAAAAATGAGTTTTGATACGTTTTTTTCAGACCACTAAGTAGAGTTCGGGAGTTCTTTCCAGTTTTTGATAATAGTCCTGCAAAATTCTGCGAGTTATGAATTATATAAATCATGTACAGTGCACCTGTTTTTTCTGGATTAAGCCGAAAGTAATGAGTTCTCGCAAAAGTGTCAAAGGACATTCGTATAGAACTCTTCGGGCGCCATCCAGAACTCACAGCAGAACTTTTCTGCGACCTGATTATTTATCAATCAGCTAATCATAGGGCACGCTTTTTTTCCCGATCGAAAATAAGAGCTTGATAGGGCACCAAAATATAAGCACACGCGCGTAGTATAATTAGAAAGATTAGGAATATTTTGTGGATTCCGTTTCTTTTTTCATTACCCTGGTAATAACTTCGCCCCGTACTTGCCCTGTACATGACCCATAAATACGGGGCAAAGCTTACCAGCGTTAGCAAAATATTTCAAAACTGAACTAGAAATAATGATTGAATCTTTTTTGTTATTTACATAAATGAGTTTTGTTTCGATAAATAATATATTTATTTAACAATAAAAATAATATAATACAAGAATAATAAAAATGCGTATGACATCAATGTATATTATTTAATAACATCAAATAATAGTTGTAATAATCCTAATTTTATTGAATGTATATGAATTCCTTACAAATCACTTACATGTTATACTTAGTTGAAAAACGAAAAAAGTGAAGTTCAGATCTTTTATTAAGGCGGTTGCACACTTTGAATTGATGTAATTTTTTATCAATTATTATTGATATTATACACATTTATTGCATAATCTGATGAATTTCATATTTTCTTTGCATTGATTATTAATATTTTCTAATATGAATATTCTTTTTTTTTCCGTATCCCATGGGAAAAAAATTACTTTGCAAATAATTTTTGATCCTTATTAAAACCTTATAGAAATAAATAAAACTTCTTATGACCATTCAATTTCTTAATATGTAGAGCACCTTATAAAAAGCTAAGAGAAACTTAAATTCATTCTTTTAAGAATATATATGATAAAATTTCTAACAAACCTTATAAATCTAACAAATCTCATGAGAAAAGCGGAATTTCATTAAAAAAACCCGAGAATATATAAGGGATCTGAAAAAAAGTTTATAAAAACTTGAAAGTTACTACGGGCCATTTTCTTTTTTATTTTTAATATGTCATTTGAAACTTGTTTGGGTTCATCAACAAAAAAAAAAAATAAAAAAAATTTAAAAAAAAGTATTGTTCTAAAATTTTTCTACATTGACTAAATCATTATATTGAGTGAACTATTCGAATTCTTTATTTCCTTTCCATGATTATATTTGCAATCATATGATAACTGAAAAAGATATATTGAAAAATATTTAAAAAGGTCAGTTTTTATGTTCAATTTCTATTTTTGATCCACATGAAAACCTCACGAGAAAATCAAATTTTTTATAAGAATTCAATTTCTGATAAGGTGCACCTTGAAACCTTACAAGAAGAAACTGAAATTTTTTTTAGAGAATTGTTCAGAAAAATTTTATACGGTGTTTTTCTTATAAGATTTTATCAAATATGTATGTATCGTTTTACATAAAAATTCCAATTTTTATAAGGTTTTTATAAGGTAACCTTGTCAGACATTGAATTCATAATATAAAAGGTTTAGAGCTTCATGTAGTTAAAAGTGGGGGGGGGGAGGGGGTGCGGGCTTTGGCAAGCATTCGATCATCTCGCCTCTAAATTTTGTGTGCTACTGCCCACTACTGCCTCTAATACTATTATAATGTATAATATGATATTTTAGATTGATGATAATTGTAAATGAATTTAGACTGCTTATTTTTATTATTTCTGAAAAAAAAAAAAAATTGATATTATATGATACAGTGTAATGAAATTAAATAAAAAAACCTAATTTACGTATGTTTTAAATTCCCGGCGCATTTTTTTTACTATATTCGAGGAGCGGGTGCCGATTAGATCATATCCAAATTTCAGACTCGTTGTTTTTCGAAGCGATGGGTACAGATGGGTATTACTCGAAAAATTCGATCGAAGTCGGATAACAATAATGCGCGCAAACCAAGGCGATTTCAAATTTCAATACTTTCGTTCGGTCTGCGCAGGTGATTATTGTTTTATACTCAACCATCTTTCCATTGCGCAAAACGAAATATATTTAGGGTGTCATTCCTTAATTCTCATTCTGCATACTTAAATATTGTTTTTTTTTTTTTTTTTTTTTTTTTTTTTTGTAGAGAACTGAAGATATTCTGTTTTAAAATGTAATTAAGTTATCATCTAGAACTAAAAGATATAATTATTATTAGCAAATCCAAATATTATTTAAATTCTAATGCTTCCTATACTAATAAATAAAAAATTGTAAAACTTGTCCTATGTTCTGTAGATCAACCATTTTTATGAAAAAAAAAAATCGAGAAATTGGTAATTAAAGCGCAATAAAAAAGAAAGTTGCTCATTTTGCTTGATACATAATATTAAAAAGCAATGAATAACAAAAAACTGCTATTTTCATCTTTATATAGTAATACTTCAGTGATTCTCGCGATAAAAAAACAATGAAGTATAAATTGAAACTTAGCGAAAAAAAAACTCGAACTAGAACTAAAAAGTAAACGTACATGAATTATATTTTTACAATAGAATAAATAAATGATTAAATATTATTATTTTTCGATGCTTCCTTTTCAGTATAAGTGTTGTTATGGGCAGCGCTGAAAGTAATCTAAAACTAGGTACCTTTGCTGAGAACTATAATAAAAAATTAATAGTTTTGATTTTATTCAGTGAAATAAGGTGTAAAACGATAAATTGACTGTTAATTTAATATTAAACAGAATAGCTCTGGTGAATGTTCTAGGTAGCGCAATGAGGATTGGTAACAAAAGTCCTCTTGCATTTTGATGAAAACTCATTATTATTGACAGTTTTAAAAAAAGTATGAAACCGATAATTAAATGATTGATAATTTTTTATTTCTGACGAAATTTCTAACCTGAATCCTAGATAGCACCTAAAATGTTCTATTAAAAAGTCATTTTAAACTTTTACAAAAACTCATTATTTTCGGCTCAATCGGGAAAAAAAGGGGGCCCAATAATGAAATGATTAATGAATAATTAGGTCGCAGGATAGTTCTGGATAGCGCCTGAAGAGTTCTATACGAATGTCCTTTGGCACTTTAGCGAGAACTTATTATTTTCGGCTCAATCGAGAAAAATAGGGTGCACTGTACATTAATTATTTAATTTATAACTCGCCAAATTTTGCAGAACTATTTTCAAAAACTGAAAAAGACTCCAGAACTTTACTTAGTGGTCTGAAAAAACGTATCAGAACTCATTTTTTCTGAATTTCCGGCGCTAGGTCAAAATTTGCATTTGGTCAGTTTGGAGACTTATTTATGCAGAACTATTTGCGAAATTGGTAAAGAACTCCAGAACTGTTCTTTTTCGACTAAAGACTCTAAAAATTTTTTCATCTTTCAAAAACTGCGGCGCTAACTTCATGGGAGTACCAAATTGAAAAAATAAGATGTTTTGCTGAACATCACTTTGAAAAGTTCAAAAAGTAAACAAACATGCAAGTTTGGATTTTCCGAGAAACACAACAATGATTAATGCAAATTTACTGCAACTTCCAGATTTATTTCTTTTACGGTAAATCTATTGAAAGTGAATGTCGTACTAATTCTATTTTAGGTTATCAAACCCCCCCCCCCCCAAAAAAAAAAAAATTCTGCAATTGTTGGTTTTTACTGCAAAAAACTGCAATTATTGCAAAAAAAATTTTTATTGTAACAAAAGTGCTGTGCAAAATTAACGCACGTGAAAATTGCTCAAACATTAGTTCTGTCGTAATTGATTTTGGATCTTCTCCCATTTGTGACCCTTTTTTTTTTATGTCAAGTATAATTACATTTCGTTCGATCTTATTCGATTCAGTGCCCGAAACAAACGCCAGAAGAGCTGGAAGTCTTGACAATCGGACTTTTGTTTCGGGGTGCCAGTATCAAATGTGAGTAACGAAATGACCCATTCTATATTGTGAGAAAGTTTCTGCGAGCCCTTTACACCTGTCGTGAGCCCAGAGCGACGGATGAACCAGTACACCGGCACTTGGTACGATAGTAGTGGCTAATTAGTTAGAGTCAAGGATATCTCGCCACGAGGCTCTTCTTTGATCCTCTTCAAGTAATACCACGAATTCCTCAACCTACGTTATCTGTAGCAAAGTTTCATTGTTACACTGGAAAATTACTTAAAAATTCAGTAGCTTTTGAGTGAATTTTTTCTGATTTGCTCAGAGATCTTAGATTCGAAATTGATTTATCAGGCCTTTTGACCATTTCTACATTCCCTACTGGCAATTGAAATCTCCAGGTAAACTCCCAGACGAAAATTTAGTATAAAATACTAAGTGTGAAAACTCTAAACCACAGCAGAAATACACTTTGTCAAGTGTGTAGAAGTTTTTAATATCAAACTCGAATATTTTTTGGAAATTAAAAAATCGGAAGTTTTAATCAGATGTTATTATGACTTAACAACATTCATCATGAAAATAATGAAGGTCAGAGCTTGGCATGTCATTGCAATCATAAAAAGAAACTTAATCAACATAACGTACCCTAGTAAGTCAAAGAAAGCAAGACTGTATTCACAGATCATTGTCAAAATCGATTTCCGCAAAGGGTAAAGCACATTATAAAAATTGGTTAGTCATAATGGCTTAAAAATTTTCGAGTTTCTTCGAAAGTTATTTCGAGTAATTTATGCTTTTTCTGGTAACATACATTCATTTCACATGCAATTAAAATGATGACAAATATATACTGAAAGTATGTACGTATCGCTTTTCGAGCGTTTATTAAGGCTGTTATTACATTTCACGGAAAGCATGAGAACAGTGATAATGAGAAACAAAGTCGTTATACCGGCAGACACACAATGCAAAACAACTTTGAAAATTCATGCACTGTTACAGTACCGTTTCTTGTGCAGAAACAACTTCGTAATTGCTTGATGCTATCCGGCGTGAAACAGCAAACGTGTAAAATATAGTCAAATTCGGAGCAAAAGAACGAATTTCAGTGTGTACTGTAGGTGCTCTTCTATGTTAAATGGCATAAGACTTATATAATTATTTAGTTATAGTATTCAGAAAACAAAGAAACATCCCGATCGGGGAAAATTTTTGACGCATTTAAAAATTGGTATCGCGAAGCAAAAGATTTGCCGTAACTCATTCCATGACTATGTGAAACCAATTTCACTTTTGTGAGTTTAAATTTTTAGAATTCAAAAGCTCTTCTGTATTATTAAACTGGATATAAATTATGTGTTAGAACAAGCTACCAATAACCAAACCAGTAACCAATTGTAGTAATTCTTAGAAATCAGTTGAAACGCTCACACATTTCAAATGATTGATTCAAACTTTGTTGACTTAGAGGGTGGAGAATCATTGGGAGGATAGAAAAATTTTGTTTTTGGGAAATAGTCTCTATCATTAGAAGACGTGTCTAAAAATATTTCTGCAAAGTTACACATTAAAATTTTAAATACTTTTGGAGTGGCAGCCTCAGAATCACTAATACTAAACGGAAACACTAAGCGAATAAGCTTAGTTTAGTTAGTGTACTAATTTGATTCAATAGCTTTATTTAAATTGCTCAAAAAAAATATTTCGAGGAGTCGCTAGGACTTCTTCACAAACCAGGAATAGCTGATAGGCCTGTTACAATCAGTGAGTTTCAATAATGCCTGCTTGTCTGAAAAAACTTTGAAGGTGTTTTCTTCGATACAGTGTTTTCCAAAACGGCGGGTGTGAGTAAAACAATATTTATCGACAGATTTCTACAAACCAGGACGTTCTCAAAAGTTCATCAGTCAGGATTCTGTTTGAGCTAAAAAAATTACATGAAAATAAATGGTAAACAAATTTTTATATACGAGCGTGAGTTCAAGTGAGAACCCTCTATCCTTTGCTCCCCTCTCCCGTTTCGAGCGGAAAATGGCTGCTTCGGGACGTCATTGATAAAGTTACCCAGTTGTAAACGTAAACAAAATCTGTCAATCTGTCTGCTTTTTGCTTAATTTTGACTACATGAAAATCACAGGGATTTGTGAGGGAGCGTAATTATCATTAACTAATATAAACTTTAAAATATTTCCTATTTCTTCCATTAACCATTAACCCCTATTACCTTACATTAACTCCCATCAACTATTGCATGAAGATTCGATAACAACTAAGATATTTTATAAAAGATGTCAAATTGGAATAATTTAGATGAGATAACAATGTAAGATAAGCGAGTAAAGATAAGAACATAAGATAATGGAGATGAAATGACCAAGATGATATCATAAATATTACATAATTCAGATAATATAATCGAGATAAATTGATCTATATCTCTCTTTACTATAAATAAAACTTGATCTCCTGCTGCCCCCGTCGCCATGTCAGCCGAAGCTCTTCGACTCAGCCGAGAAGCATACATAGAAAGTCGCACATTGTGAAACTTTTTATGAACAACAGTGGTACTATGGCAGAACATTAGAAGTTTCACAATGTGAGAATTTTATGTATGCTTCTCGGCTTAATCAAGGAGCTTCGGCTGACATGGCGGCGGGGGCAGCGGGGGATAAAGTTTTTTTTCTTATGTAAGGAAAACACTTCCGGTCTACCAGCTACGGTGTCAGCATGTGCTTTCCGGCTTCGCCTCGGCTAAGCCGAGAATCTAACGTAAGAAGTTTCACTGAGAAAAATTTCTCATGTCCAAAAGCGGTACTATAGCAGAACATCAGAAGTCCCACAATGTGCGACTTCCTATGTATGCTTCTCGACTTAGGCCGGACTCACAGATTTGCTTGGTTTGCTAAGCAAGCGCTCGGTCATGCAAGCGGTCGCTCGCGCTTGCATGGTCTTAGTTCACGCGGGTCCCCGGAGAGCCAACGGACCCATCTGGGCCGTAGGAATAGTACATTTCACATCTAGGGAAAAAATAAATTTCTCACAAGGGTGTTAGTTATATTCCTCGCCTTCGGCTCAGAACATATTCACCCTCGTGAGAAATTTATTTTTTTCCATGGTGCGAAAGATTTTTTTTATCGTAGCCGGAGAAAAAGCCGATTTTTGCCCGCGAAGTAGGCAGAAAAGAAGGCTTTTTAGACCGCTATGATAAAAATGTTTTTAAAGAAGAAGAAAAAAAAATCAGAATTGTCCCAAAAGATTTTTATTTTTTCGCGTGTTTTTCATATTTCTGCAATTTTTCTACGATTTGAAGAATCGCCTAGTATTTCTGCATTGCTATATAAATTTCTGTAATTCGATGCTCTAGTTATTGAAGTTGCATATATTTTGAATGTTTTACAGGATTACTTGTTTATGGTATATATATGTATATATGTATTTTTTTTGTATATCCTAGTATTCGTAAAATGTTGTAAAATTGTTTAGTTTCTTTCAAGGCATCTCTTCGAATTTCCAGAATGAGATTTCCTAGAATTGTAAATTGGAAATATTTTTAGTATTCTCTCTATCGATTTATAAGTATCTATAAATCGATTTATAGTAATTTCTAAGTATCTATCGTTTTTTTGCAGGAAACAGTTTCTTTATAGGTTTAGAATGCCCTCAATATTTTTTGAATTTGACAGACTCTAAAGATTTGAAAAATTATTCAAGGTTGTTATGGACTTCAATATAAATATATTTTTCGAATTTAACGCTCGAGTGATTAAAATTTCTTGATTCCTGGAACCACATATTTTTTCGAAGAATTTAATAGTATTCGAAAGAAACTATGTGATATAAAACTTGCATTTTTAGTTTTTTCGTTTTTTTTTGTTTTTTTTTCTTTTTTGTATTCATGCAATTAAGCAAGGTTTTGTTGCATTATCAACAGATTTTGAAAACACTTTTATGTATAGATTTTAAGATGTGAAGTATTTTTATGCCTTTTCACGCGGATTTTCAGAATTTATTGCTTCGAATTAAAATAGAATTTTTAATTATCTAGGCTTATACAAGTTTCATGTTAGTCCAAGGCTCATAACGAAAATGCTAGTTATTACATAAACCAAACGTATTATCTTTGTCAAAAAATGAAATTTTCTGCTATACATGTATCCATTCTCAACTCCTTTTCCCAATACATTTTCAAAAACTTCAGTTATATTCTGAAATATATAACTTTCAATTAGTTATCCTAAACGAGCTTACACTCATTTCTCGAGACGTTTTTTTGCTGAGTTTTTAAAAATTTAAAGAAAAAAAAAACATAAATAAGTATTATTAAATACTGGATGACAAATACTTTTGTTATTTAACGAAGATAAAACATGAGATCTTCATGCGCAAGTTAACTGGTATTTTCCCGAGAATTTACTTTTACATGGAAATTAAAAAAAAGTTCATTCTTACAGTCAAGTTTAGATAAAAACCAAAAATTCTCTGATCGAAAGCTCGAGAATGAAAGATAAAAGGAATGTGTCTGCACGGAGAAAAAAGCGCGGCTCTGACCACCGCGCGCTGAAGCTCTGCGGTTGCGATGCAGGCGACTGCGCTGCGTGGTTGCCGGGGTAGCGCGCCACAGTGGTTATCAGTGGTTATTTGCGCGGCTCTCAGCACTGTGCGCGCGAACGTGAGAGCTTTGCGCCGCAGCAAAGGGGCCTCGCGCCCACATATTGGTCTTTGCTTTGCCCATACAGCAAAGAATACTTTTTTCGTGCGACACAGAGAGATACGCGGCGCAATGGAGAGTCCCGCACGTTGCAATACTGGGACTCGCGAGCACATGTTGGTCTCTGCTTAGCATGTTACTGTAGATATTAAACGTTATTAGTTATTAGCATGACGCAAAGGAAATTCTTTAGTATTTAAAAATCAGTGCTTTTTTGCCTCGGTGCGTGTTTTTTGCCCCAGTGCGTGTTTTCAGGGACTGAAACATTTGCCAGTCGTAAATGGACGTATTCAATGCCACCATGCAGATCCTCGAAGTTGATTTTTCTTGCGTGTTTTGCAAAAACAGTATTTTAATATAAATATGATCAATCATAGTTTTTGCTCCGAAAAAACCGAACTTTTATGTAATTGTTTACTTGTCCATTTTTTTTTTGGTTCGGTTTAACAATACATAGTTATTTATTTGTTGCATTATAATTTTTTTTTATTTTCATGAATTGAAGTATTTCATATCGAACAATACAAAACATTGTGTATTCATTATAAGATTGCAATTAAAGAGATTTAATTATAAAAAATTTGTAATTCAACTCTCGAAATCAAACAATATATTTAACGTTCGATAATTTATAAATAAAATCAATATTATCCTAATAATTTTTTATTGTTTCATCTATTTACAGTCCTCAATCAACTCGGATCGATCCTATTTTAAATATGAAAATATCGAATATTGAATTATTAATGATAAGTTTAATCATAAACTATTTCATCTAATTTTCGAATAATAATTCCTTCTAATAATTAACAATGATGTTATTTACACTTTGTGGAGTTCATGTATTTATTTATAATGAATCATTTATGAATATGAAACGATTTCTAACAATTTTTTTTGTCTTAGCCAAATGCGTTTTTGAAATCAAATCCTTTCTGGATGCGCTGAAAAATGTTGTAAAGCATAAAAAATGTTTTAGATTTTCAAATACAGACGAATTCCCTTTGCGTCATGCTAATAACTAATAACGTTTAATATCTACAGTAACATGCTAAGCAGAGACCAACATGTGCTCGCGAGTCCCAGTATTGCAACGCGCGGGACTCTCCATTGCGCCGCGTATTTCTCTGTGTCACACGAAAAAAGTATTCTTTACTGTATGGCAAATCAAAGACCAATATGTGGGTGCGAGGCCCCTTTGCTGCGGCGCAAAGCTCTCACGTTCGCGCGCACAGTGCTGAGAGCCGCGCAAATAACCACTGATAACCACTGTGGCGCGCTACCCTGGCAACCACGCAGCGTAGTGGCCTGCATCGCAACCGCAGTGCTGAGCAGTGCTGAGCGCTGCGGTGAAAGTTTTTTTTCTTCGCACGTCTCTCAGAACTTCGCCGCACGGTGGTCGGAACCGCGCTTTTTTCTTCGTGTGGCAGTTTTTAAGCATAATATTGTTTATTGCTTTTGTAGGCTTCCCCTGCTCGGCTCCGAAGATCGTTGATTGTTTGACATTATCCATGTAATAAAGATAATAAAAATGATGTCACTAACTAGCTATTACACAAATTTTAGCAATATATTTATATTTCTGAACGAGAGATCCCTTTAACCGCAGGAGATACATAAACAGATGTAATAGATTTTCATTTCGTTTTCATTTCGAAACCTTTGAAAGTTTTTTTTTTTCTTCTACTTTCCCATTTATTTTCTTCACACAATTGTGTGAAAAGAATGCATGAAATTTTCTCAAACCTAAAATTTGCATAACGATTCTATAGTCAAGGATAGAGAAAGAAGTTTGTAAGTAAATAGTTTACAAATAAAACATCTACTATATGTAAAAAATTGTTGAACCTTCAATGACATTTAAATTTTTATCATCTTTATTATATGGATAACGTCAAATAATCAACCATCTTCGGAGCCGAGCATAGGAAGCCTTCAAAAGCAGGAATAGTACATTTCGTATCAAGGGAAAAAATAAATTTTTCACGAGGGTGTTAGTCATAGATATCATATGTTTTACATACATATGTATGTACAACCTATATATATTAATATATATATACTATAAACAAGTAATCCTGTATCTACTCAAAATATATACAACTTCAATAACTAGAGCATCGAATTTCAGAAATTTACATAGCAATATAGAAATACTAGGCGATTCTACAAATCGTAGAAAAATTGTAGAAATATGAAAAATACGAGGAGAAATAAAAATCTATTTAGACAATTCTGAATTTCTTTTTCTTGTTCTCTAAATACATTTCCTACGACCTAGATAGACCCGTTGGCTCTCCGGGGACCCCCGGGGACCAAGACCATGCAAGCGCGAGCGACCGCTTGCATGGCCGAGCGCTTGCTTGGCAAACCAAGCAAAAGCTGTGAATCCGGCCTTAACCAAAGTGAAGCCGAGGAGTCTGTTGACACGGTAGCTAGGTGGCCGGAATTCTTTTCCCTACATAATGAAAAAAACTTGCTTCTCTTGCTGCTGCCACTATATTAACCGATGTTCCTCGGCTTCACCTCGACTTAGTTAAGAAGCATGCATGAGAAGTTTCATTATGTGGAATTCTAACCTATTATAAAAAACTTAATTCCTCGCCGTCGTGTCAGCCAATGCTCCTCGACTAAGCCGAGAAGTATACATCAGATGTCGCACATTGTGAAACTCTTATGTTCTGCCATAGTACCACTTTTGGACATCAGAAATTTCTCAAAGTAAGACTGCTTACATACGCTTCTCGGCTTAGTCGAGGCGAATCCAAAAAGCACATGCTGACACGGTAGCTGGATGGCCGGAGGTCTTTTTCCAACGTAATAAAAAAAACTGGATTCCTCGAACGCCGCCAACATATCAACCGTTGATCCTCGGCTTAGTTAAAAAGCATACATAAGAAGTTTCACATAGTGTTATGCCTCACCATAGTACTAATGTTGGACATAAGAAATTTCACTTTGTGAAACTTCTCATGTATGCTTTTCGACTTAGCCGAGGCGAAGCCGAGAATCATCGGTTGATACGTTGGTGGTGACAGGGGGATCGAGTTTTTTTTATAATGTAGAACAAAAATTTCCCGCTTCCCCGCAACCGTGTCTGCAGATACTCTTGCGCGACGCCTCAGCTATGCCTAAGTCCATCGGTTGACACGACGACGAGGGTGAAGGCAGCGAGGGTCTTTCTATATTATAAAGAAAACCTCATACCTCCTCTGTTCCTGCGGCCAAGTCAACCGGTGCTTCTCGGCTAAGCCAAGAACCGTGCATACGAAGTCTCACTTTCTGAATCTTTTCTTGTCCTACCATAGTACCTACCATTTTTAGACATAAGAAGTTTCAGTTTGTGGAATTTCTTATGTCTAAATGGCAGTCATGTTTAAATCTTTTCTAAATGGCAAATACGCGTAGGTTGCCAGTTACAGTTTCACTTCTATGGCGAGACATTAGAAATTTTACTATACCTTTCACCACAAGAGATTTCAATCATTTGCTGATACAAAAGTTTCACTCTAGAGTAGGCTATCAGAAGTTTTACTTTATAGTAGCTGCTATTTATAGCGAAAAAAGTTGCACAATGTTCAACAATAAAATAAAAATTTCAGATCTTACGTGGAATTTCTAATGGTCTATTATAAAATGTAACTACACTATAAAAATAAGGTGAAACTTCTTATGTCTTACCATTCTATGTATAGAGAACGAAGTATTCCTCATGCTCCAAAATCAAGTGAAATTTAATATCTGAAGTCGAACTTCTAATATTCCACCACAAAATAGAACTCCATTTATCTTACAATAAATTTAAATCCGATGTTTAACTTTTTTTATAATTCGATAAAATGACATCTTTTTAAAAAATGAAGAAATTTTTCAAATTTCCGAATTTGAAAAATGAAAAATCACTAATCGTCCAAGGATAAAAAAAGGTCAGAAAACCATAAAATGTCACAAAATCTCCAAGTAACATTACCTTACCAAATTACAAAATTTTCAAAAATCCCAAAATTCCGGTAGGTTCAACAATGTCACAAAAGTCTCAAGAATGGCCAAATATGGAAAAATCATGAAATGTCACGAAATTTACATGATGACAATATGTTACGCATAACAAAATGTATGAAAATTACAAGATTATTTTTCTAATGACAGGCCACAATTTGCATATTTTTGGCATTACATGGGCCATCAATTACCGGCTTGCAGTATTCCCTCAATAAAGGCCAACATAAGACAAATATTGGTTTTATATTGGACCAATATCAACTAAGTATCTGTTGAATATTAGTTGTCAATCAACTGTAAAGTATTTTACAAAATATTCTGATAATATTTCCACAAACAGGTCAAAATACTGACTATTAGACAATATTCCTGAACATCAGGCTAACACTGTCTAAAGTCTTATAAATGATTTATTCCCATTTACTTCCTTAAAGATTATGATTAAATGATGTCATTGTATTTTGGAAAAAATTTTTTGAACAAAAAACTATACATTAATCAAATGCTACATGGGGTTGGCGCGCGAGGCGCGCAGGTGGGCGAAGCACCCCTAGTATAATTATATATACCTTATATCATGTATAATTATATATATTGACTCATGTGTTACATTTAAGATGAATTTCTTTAATCATGCAGCTACAAATAATCTTTGATTTTGATCAAATTCTACAAATTCTTTCGGAACAGCATGGATTACGAACGAAGTTTTTTAACTTTTATTTTTCCAAAGCGATCAAAACTGAGATCGAGAAAAAAAGGCTTCAATAATGCCTAAAATATCCAGTTATAAAATATAATACCTCTCAATTTACCTTAAAAATTTGTCAAATGTTTGGGAATAATAGTTAAAATATTCGACTGAACGTACATATAAGCATTTTTTTTCTTAACAAGTCGCCATCGTATAGATAATTTCTTACAGTTTTTTTCACTTTGCTCAAAATTGAAACTAGTTCCAAATTTCAAAAGTATTTTGACTCGATTGTGGATTAAAAATCTCACAAGTGTTTGCAGGCAAAAAGCCAATGACTTCCGAAGATTTTAGGTCATTGTTTTTCAGTGTCTCCGGAATGCTAATATTTTTAATTAGTGGAAAAAACATATCTGACAATTTTAGCCATCTTTCTTCCAGCGAATGATCAAAGAACCTTCTGTATTACTAATTACACAAACTTAAATGCTGATGTTTCCTGGTTGCAGTGGCTCAGTTTCGCTTCACCTTGCAAACCACCAGGTATATAACTCATTTGACTTGCGAAATAACGCAAGCGGCGTTCATTTTCTAGAGGCTTACTATAATATAGCTCTATTACGAAGTAAGCGTAAACGGCACACACTGGAAGGCACAATTTCGAATTATAGCACAGCAATAGTTCGGCTGTGATGTTCGGTACTTGTTTATGCCAAACCTTGGCCCAAGCTTGGGAAAAGTTTGGATGTTGTTTGGCAACTGTTCGGATAGTAAGCGTTTCCCGATCATTGGCAAACAGTTCGGCACAACTTTTTTCGATATGAGTTCGGCGAAATTTTGGCAAGCTTATATTTGGTTGCGATTTTTGTGAAAAAAATAAGTTGTTCGGCAAAAGTTTGACCAAAAAAAGAGTTCGGGACAAGCTTGCTCCAAGCTTGACACAAATTTGTGCCAAAATTTTCGTTTTCCCGAACTCTTGCCGAACAATATTTTAGCAAAGGAGGTACCTTTTCCAAAAATTTGAGCGTGCCGAACTCTTGCCGATCTCGTACCGAAAAAATTTTTGCCAAACTTTTGCCAATGATCGGGAAACGCTCACTATCCGAACAATTGCCGAACAAAATCGAAACGGTTCCAAAGCTTGAGCCAAGGTTTGGCCCAAACAAGTGCTGAACATCACAGCAAAACCATTGCCGAACAAATTTTTTCCACGCGAGAATACTCGGCAACGCAATCAAATACCTTTTGAAAATTACAAGCTTCCCAGCTTTCATGTTGAGAGCTCTCGTAATGGAGTTTCAGAAATTCTATAGTTTAATTTTGCACATTTCTGGAATCATCTTAACAATTAGCAAATTTTTTAAATTACTAACGGCCGTACTTTTAGAAGTTGACTGTATGTTTTTGCCTCGATGATTTTTCACAAAATAAGAATTTCGCTTCTCAGCCTAGAATTCCCTTTTTATAAAGAGAAATATAAACTGTAAAGGTTATTTCAAAGCTCACGACAGTTATGCAGAACTTTCGAGTTGGGAAGATGCAGTAACTGTAGCTGCGTCTTTCTACATAACTCGAAATTTTCGTGTAACAGTTCTGCGCTGGATGGTAGTTTTTAAGTCTTACTCCTCTCCTGAATTCAACCCGCACATGAACTGTGCCAATCAAACCTGCGTGATTATGTGCTTGCGCAGATTGCAACTGTTGCGGTAAAAAGTCTGAATCAGCATTGTAAAAAATAATAATAATAATAATAAAGGTTATCACAACTAGAGGGGGCCCTTACATCATGACCGCCTCGGGCCTTACGAGTACTCAGTCTACTGGACAGATGTACCAGCTGTTCGCTGATATCAGCTGATATGTATACATAGATATATTAGCAATGTAAACCAGAGTGAACTATTTATTATTTATTGTGAACAAACGGCAAAAACTAAACGAATCGAATAGCTTCTAGTTTCACCACGCAATCAAAACAAAGCCGTATGCAAATTTTGGTTCAGATTGGTTACGGCGTGTGGACGATTTCTCAGAATACCGTAGAGACACTCTCATTTATAGCTATGAGATAGATATATATTTTTTATCTTTTTTATCTTTTGAATGACGAGATAGCATTTGGATAATTTTTATATGCATCATTATTTAGTTTTAGAATATTCATTTTTTTTATGAAGCTAAAATAATTTTCCCTCGTTACCGGTTATAATTACGTATTAAATTTCTTACTATTGCCGCTGATTGTGGAATTTGCTAAAATAGTGGAAGGTAAAGTAATACGAAAATCTTGGTATACGAATAAAAACGATTTTCTTACGAAATCTATTGTAAAAATGATTTTTAAATAATTATTTCACTGGCATGAATAACAGTGACCAGTAAATATAGCTTTTATCAATAAAATATATAAAGATCATTAATATAAAGATCTCAAATATAAAGATCTTTATAAACCTAAATAATCTCAGAAAAAAATATTTCTTTCCACTCTCACGCTTTGAATACTAACTATACATTTTCACAGTCTGGATGATAAAGAAAGGCCAACATCCTTGTTTTGTCGTATGCAAAAGTAATTAATCAAGATATTCAAACAGAGATGATCGTAAAAAAGCTTTATCTATGATATTTCACATGCCCCACAGTACTGGAGTACTCCGAGTTTTTTATAAACTCAATGAAAATGAGGTCAACTTTTCCGAACGAATTCGCAAGAGTACTTTAAAATGTAAATATTTTCCAAATGCGGCGTTATTACAGGGAGCTGAGTTTTTCTGTCTCTGCTTTTCTATTTTCAGAGCATTTTGCGATTGATTTAATGTTTCACAAATCGAAGGGAAGAAAAATCTCTTTAAATCCAAACGATACTTTTGTAAGTATCAATTAAGTTTGTAACGAAACAGAAAAACTGTTTACATTTATTTCTATTCCGCTACTAAATTCATGATCGAACGAAAACACGTGTCTGGGATAAAACTTACATTAGTTCTCATTGAGAAGTCATGAAATATTTATTGATGTATCATATTGAGATATGAATTATGTATTCAAAATTGAAGTTACTTCTGTTGTTTTTAGAATTAATTTAACACTATTTCGTCTATTCTAATAATCTGAGATTTCACAATGCCAAACTGCTTATCACTAATGCTGCAGCTAGTGTCAAAGTTTATGAAAGTAATGATTTGAATAATAATGAAACACGTATCATGATTTATCGTCGCACCGCTTTCTACATTATGTTTTTTTTACTTTAATCAAATAAATAAATATTTGCATACGACGCACATGTATATATGCTGATTTATTGCATATTGCTTATATTTAGACACTTAACATTGTATCCATAAAATTTATACTTTGCCTATGTCTTATTTACAGTTACTAGAACACGTTAGCGCGCCTGTTGGACTCGCTCATCGTATTTTTAAAAACATATCGATTTATAAACTTTAATTATTTTTGAGTCGCGATTTGTACTACGAATGTTTATTTTGAATACATTTATTCTAAATTATAGTATTTCCGTAAATCTTATTATTGTGTGGTTTTTTAGGTACAGCTGTCGTTGGAATAGCTACAAACAAATTTTTTCACAAGTTTTGTTGCATTATTGTCCCTGTTTTTTCTTTTGTCATACACTTTAGAATTTTTAGAACTGCTTTGCGCCACATTTCAGACATTTTCCCGTTAAAAATTCGTTTTGTTTTATTTGGTTTTTTTTTTTTACAAAGTTCATAAACTGAACGTTTATGTGCTGGTAACGTGTTACATGCATGCAGCAAAACAGTGTCACAGAGACTTGTGGATTGACCAGCGTTCAAAATTTTCTGCAATTGAAAAATCACTTTGAAATTGTTGTTAGGAAGCTTATATGTGTACATGCAATGCTTTGTCATTGTTATTTTTTGCAAAACACGCAAGAAAAATGTACTTCGAGGACTTGTACGCATTGAATACGCTTATTGACGACCGGCAAATGTATTAGTTCCTGAAGAAACGCACTGAAGCAAAAAACTACGCACTGAAGCATTGCTTCAGTACGTGCCTTCAGGGACTGAAGGATTCACCCGTCGTAAATGAACGTACTGTATGCAACCATACAAGTTCTCCAAATACATTTTTCTTGCAGGTTTTGCAAAAAGAATCGTTTGCATCTCGGACTGTGAGCCGTGGCTTTGTTCTCGAACCAAATATCAGCCTCGTCTGTGCCTCAACTGATAAATCGGTCCTCGCCCAAAAGCCGCGCTTCAGGTTTCGATACAAAATATACTATTCTCTAATACACTATCAAAAATCATGGATTGGAAATGATATAGATAGCATTTTCTCTTTCCATGGTGTTGGGAAACAGCAGTATTGAAGTATGTATAACATTTGAATCGTAAGCATATTGAAATTTTAGTCAAAAGAAAACTCTATTCTTTATCCACAATTGCTAATACTGATATCAGGATGTTTTGCCGGCGAAAAAATAATAGAGTGAAAATTAGTTGTATATGATAACTGACGAAAATTTCGTTAAAAAATGAATACCAAAAGATTGCCGTATTAATCTTTTTCTTTCTAGTCGGTTTCAAAGTAAATGTCACACTTACAATCGAAGGGCATAATAGTATATTGCGCATCAAGGGGCAAAGCAACGTCTTTTCATGCGCACCGGCACAACGCTGTCGGAACGAGGTGATTCCACGAGTTTCGACGGTGTTGCCGTCGCGCATGAAAAGGCTTTGCCCCGTGATCAGGGCTCCTACACGACCAGGCGCGGCGGAAGGCGTGTTGTATGTGTTGAGCACACAACACATGGAGTTTCAGGATTTGTATAGTTTTAATACTTCCTTCTCCCTAATTTTTTTCCCCAATCCTTCAAATACAACACATGGCTTGAAGCTGTTCCGCCGCGCCTGTATAGGACCGTGTTAAATTCGCGACTACGTTTTTCACGCTACTTTTTACCACCAGAGCGCGCTAATCGCTATATGTAGATATACATTTCGTTTCATTGAGGCGACACTAGCGCGACTGGTGGTTAAAAGTAGCGTAAAAACGTAGTTATTTTGTTCACTCTCGTCTAGGAGCCCTGCCCGTGATTCGCACTGTACTTTTCTTGGTAGACGCGTAAATGAGTATTTTATGCGCGCAGCGGAGTGGGCGTAGGTTCCTCTTTTCGACTCGGTGGAATATAACTTCGTGCGTCATAGCGTTTTTTCTTTCTTCACTGTTCGAAAAGGGGATTCTTACGCTCAATCTGCGAGCAGCATAACACACTCATCTAAAGCAGCTACCATCAAAAAATATTTTCGTTTTTTTTTTATTCGAGAAAAAACACGTTTTTTTATATTCGAAGAAACGAGTTCACTGCAAATTGAATTTTTCAGAGTTCAATGATCAACCGAACTCTGTTTGAATTGTGTGGCCTTTTACTCTCGTTCTACTTCAATTATTCGACGGAAGAACTAAAACCGAACGAATTTTCATGAAAACACGATTTCTACTGCACTCTCAAATCTTAATGGAAAAATTCAACACTATGAATGCACGCGGGATTCGTACTGTATGAGCTTTAAATATTCGGCCGTTGTAGAAATCAAGCAAATAAAATTCATAATAATTTTTATTTCGTTGAACATTTCCACCGTTTTCCATTTTTTTCAATTCATTGCCGCTACATCCAAGAAGCACACCTCTTTGTCACTGTTTTCTTTCGGACTTGCGCTCGAGGAGCATTTGTCATCATGAATAGATGGGGAAAAGTGAGAAAACGCAGTGCTGCGATATTTATTTTCAAGCTTTTCATCATCACACAACCCATTTTTTTTTTGTTTCGTTTGAATTTTTATTTACACAAACGTCAAAAAATGTATTGGAATGATGTGCTCCTTTATGAAGTTGAAAAAAGATATTCGAGATCAAAGTATTTTATAATATTTACTCTAAAGGATGAATTATGCAAACCTTTAACAATCGTATGAAGCTTCAAAAGAATTTCACAAATGTAGAAAGATTTTATAAATATCACAACTTTGTTTGAGTAATTACATTCATTGAAATAAATTTAATTATAATAACTTTTTCCATTTCAAATTGAATGGTCTACTACCTTCAAACTTCAAAAATTTACCGAACTCACATCTAAAACCTCTTGAGTGAAGATAATTTTACACAGAATTCAACTAGATGAATCGAATATATGAGGCAGCATACGATTGATATGAAAAAAACGGCTTTTTTTCAAAAAATCATAGCTCCTCAACAAAAAATTTTGACTGATGGGATTCTGAGATATGAAAGTAGAAACAATCCACTTCATATACAAAAAAACTACAGAATAAAAAGGAATTTTGAGATTTTGAATTTAAAAAAAATTAAATTTTTCGTTTGTTGTTAGACAGAAGTTTTTAATAACATTCAGAAAATTTTCGCGACAGAATCTTAAAAGTGTCAGTAATTGCGAAAATTTGAAGGGCTTCATCTTTAATATCCATCTATTTTTGACAAAGTTGTGCGCATTCAAAAAAAAAGTGATTGCTTCGGACTAAAAATATCGATAGTTTCCTTTAAAATAAAATGACCGAAAATCCGAAAAAAAAATTTTTTTGCCCAAAGGTAAAACTTTTGTCTCATCAAATCGAACAAAAAACAAGATATTAAACTTTCGCTAATGATTACTCCAACAGCGACTCTCATGTATGAATGTATATATTTACTTTCTGGAGTTACAAATCATACTGAAGTGTAAGCGCTTGGAAAATTTGGGAGCCTCATTTTACTTTAAAAAATCGTCAAACTGTATGGGTTACACACACTTTTTACATTGATAAAGATTACATACTTTTCTATGAAATTTTGTTTCATTTTCCTGATAATTTTAATTTTTGCTCTAGAAAATAAACTGTTTTTCATCTCAATCTGCTATGAGTTAGAAAGCTATTGCGCTGTTAAGGAACGTACAATTTTTAGGGAAAATTCTCAGTGGGGATGGATACGTATGACATTTCTCTTAAGGAAATCAAATTACAGTCCTTCACGGGAAACACAAAAAAGAACCACGTAGTACCCAAATGTTGTAAATTTTCTTGAAGTCACTAAACTTCTTTTCTACAACTAACTGATCTGAAAAATATTGTGCAGTAAAGTTGTCAAAAGTGATACCTGTGGGTAAAAAGAAAAATATTTCTTTCAGGCAATGTTTCTTATGAAAAAATTTGGCCTTTTAAAATGAATGATACTTTCAGGTTTAGAAATAATCTTTGAAACTTATGAACAAACGTTTTCAAACTCGGCCTATCAATGAAATTCTATTATTGAATGTTTAGTATTGCGTATCAATAAAAAAAAAAATGACTTACTATCTTTGTACTTGAAGTAACTGTTTCAAATTTAGTATAGTCAGGCACTACTTTTAAAAAACTGCTTGTATATTTTATTTCTTTTTACAGCCTGAGGATGTTTTCGCAATTGTAGTATACCGGTTCCATTTCGATTCGACAAAGCTTTACAAGTCGACATTTTATTTTCGCTTGAAATTTATGTATTTTGTACGTACCTTATACTATTTTTTTCGACAATCGTTTTTTATTTTGTCGCAAAAAATTTTTTCCCGCCAGTTATTAGGTATTTGTCTAAGACTGTCAAAACTAACTTTTCAAGTTACCCAATGAAAAATTTTTTTTTAATTCTTACAACTTTAACAAGTATCGACTGATTTTGATTATTTTTATGTCAAAATGCGTGGAAAAGTTTGAAATTTTCAATTTTTCAAAATTCATATGAGATACATTCATATTGTCTCGTTTAAATCGTGACAACGCAAAAACCGAAAAAATTTTTTAAAATTCATTTTCTCAAAATGCATATTTTTTTGGTGAAGAATTTTTTTTGTATGTAAGAACACTGTTCGAACTCCATTTTGGAGAATTTCGAAGTAGCGGAAATTTTTTGTTTTAAAGATATCGATTTTAGAAGTAAATGTTAGATTTCTCCGTGTACCATCATCTGAGTTTACCCATTCTTGCCTTGAATTTAATTTTCGCAGTCTCAGAATGACTTTCTGATTAGAAAAGTTACAAAATACCACATGCTAGTCAGTTTTGGTGAAATTTTACCATATTCAAATAAAAAAAGCACTACTGATAATCGACGGAATGCAAAAAAAAAAACATATAAGAAAGTCACGTAATTAAAAAAAAAATACAAACAAGTCAGCAATAAGAAATCGAACTTATAACCACAAACAACAGTGTCACTCAGAAATCTATGAAATTCTGCCTATTATTTATACTCAAATAGATTACTTATCATTGATAGTATAACTGGATTTGATGTTACGCCATTGTTCATTGGAAAATTCCACCTTATGCAGTTCTGGATTTGTTACTAAAATGTTTGATTTCTTTTTTCTATGAGGAACAAAAAAGTCATAGTTACAATCCATGTGCAAGGAATATTTTATTGTAACAATCTTACAATCTTGAAAGAAATTAGAATCTTCATTAGGGTGGTCCTTAAAACGGCTTTAGTAGAATTTAGACCGTGATGCCCCTCATATTTGCTCCAAATAATTGAAAATCAATTTCTAAATCATTGCCTATTGTTCACCCAAAAAAGAATCATTCATATTGGATTATTTACAGTATTGTCCAATAATCAATTTTTCCTTGAATAAACGATAAAAATGGACTTCCAAAGAATTAAATTCATTGTCACAGTAAATAGGAATGCTAAAATTCTGTTTAATTGTGATGAGAAGCGAAGTGAAACATTAGGAACATTAAAAAAAACTAGCAAGGTAATCAGACGGATATGTACGCATAATTTTTTAATAATTTTAAAGAATTCTGAATGTATTTTGTATCCTACGCATTTCTCTATTATACTTACGTACTATTACGATTCAATGAATAAGTATTTTTGACATACAATGATACCTATATTATACTCTTTTTGTCGAAATATTTTGTTCATTCATAGAACATATTATTTTTTTCGAATGAGCCAGCATTTTCTATTGTTTATCCATGTTTCCCATGAACAGTAGGCTACAATTTGATTACAACAATTACGAATTATTGAATCTTACTCAAATAATATCTTAATGTATCAAAAAGTTCGCTATTGAGATAAATTGAACTCTAACTGGAGAAGATGAGTCGAAAATTATCAAGAAACATCAATTCCCTCAAAAAACACCAATAATCCGCATTAGACTCAATTTTTTTAATAAGTCTTATGCGACTACGAAAAATTAGAGACTCAGATAAAGACAAAATCCCATGTTATCTAAATGGGAAATAACAGGGCTCTATAGGCACGGATTAACATTGAGATAAAGATCTGAAAAAAATTGAGGATTGTTTTTGAATTATTTTGAGCCAATATGAGGGGCATCACGGTCTAAATTCTACTAAAGCCGTTTTAAGGACCACCCTAATGAAGATTCTAATTTCTTTAAAGATTGTAAGATTGTTACAATAAAATATTCCTTGCACATGGATTGTAACTATGACTTTTTTGTTCCTCATAGAAAAAAGAAATCAAACATTTTAGTAACAAATCCAGAACTGCATAAGGTGGAATTTTCCAATGAACAATGGCGTAACATCAAATCCAGTTATACTATCAATGATAAGTAATCTATTTGAGTATAAATAATAGGCAGAATTTCATAGATTTCTGAGTGACACTGTTGTTTGTGGTTATAAGTTCGATTTCTTATTGCTGACTTGTTTGTATTTTTTTTTTAATTACGTGACTTTCTTATATGTTTTTTTTTTGCATTCCGTCGATTATCAGTAGTGCTTTTTTTATTTGAATATGGTAAAATTTCACCAAAACTGACTAGCATGTGGTATTTTGTAACTTTTCTAATCAGAAAGTCATTCTGAGACTGCGAAAATTAAATTCAAGGCAAGAATGGGTAAACTCAGATGATGGTACACGGAGAAATCTAACATTTACTTCTAAAATCGATATCTTTAAAACAAAAAATTTCCGCTACTTCGAAATTCTCCAAAATGGAGTTCGAACAGTGTTCTTACATACAAAAAAATTCTTCACCAAAAAAATATGCATTTTGAGAAAATGAATTTTAAAAAATTTTTTCGGTTTTTGCGTTGTCACGATTTAAACGAGACAATATGAATGTATCTCATATGAATTTTGAAAAATTGAAAATTTCAAACTTTTCCACGCATTTTGACATTAAAATAATCAAAATCAGTCGATACTTGTTGAAGTTGTAAGAATTAAAAAAAAATTTTTCATTGGGTAACTTGAAAAGTTAGTTTTGACAGTCTTAGACAAATACCTAATAACTGGCGGGAAAAAATTTTTTGCGACAAAATAAAAAACGATTGTCGAAAAAAATAGTATAAGGTACGTACAAAATACATAAATTTCAAGCGAAAATAAAATGTCGACTTGTAAAGCTTTGTTGAATCGAAATGAAACCGGTCAGTACAGTTCTATTCATAATATTTGTGACAAAAAAAAAAATACGTCAGAAACTGGACGAGAAAAGTTTTATTCTTTTAACGAATCCATTCTTTTGTGAATGTGGTGAATGTGTATATGTACATCGTTGCGCAACGAGTTTCCTAGATCAAGTCCAACTTTAGTTCCTCGGAAGCGCAGTTCAGTAACACGCGTCCCGTGAAAGTTTCAATCAAGACCAGAATTTCATCCCCGAGTTTTTTTTGTCACAACTTACAACTGAACGTCGATTGTGCAAGTTGAACATTTCCACTGCAGTGGGTCAAACAATCCGCGAAGTTTGGAGGAAAATGAAAAGAAAAAAAAATGATTCTCGAATTCCGTAAGATAAGTTGAGTATTACAGAAGTAAACTGATTACATTTTTGGAGCTTAATAAACGCTTAGTTACGCTTTCCTATTTATTGGTGTTATTTATACGCATCCCTGTCTTTTATACAAAATTTTATCATTTTCAATATTTTTAAAAATTTTTGAGAATTTGCAATATTCCAAGTAACAAAATATTGCAATATTGAAAATATATTGATATAATATATACCTATAAATTTATATAATATATACTAATTAATTGTATAAAATAAAGTAAAATAAAATATAAATATATGTACTAATAAATTGATATAATATAAATGTCTACTATACAAAAGTGAAAAGTCCAAACTTTGACTAGGGTACAAATCCACATTCCGCGTTCGATCGTCATGAAATTTCGCATACATATTATGCATGCTCCCGGACGTGTCGACGTGATATACATTAGTCATAATTTTGTATGGTTTTTTTATAATAATTCATTAAAGTTTCCATGTGGAATAGATCAAACAATATGCCGGACGGTATTGAACGTATTGACAAGTAAGCTATCGATATATCGATTATTGCTTAGGTACTCTATCGATTTTCCGTGATTTGTAAGATGTAATTAAATATACAGAGCAATAGAGATACATAACATACGTAACATAATTTTCTTAGTTTTAAAATCATTATCAATGATTACTGGTGATTGGCAATCGATCATTAATTGGTAATCTATTGATCATTAATCATTGTTAAAAAGAAAATGCAATTGTGTAGTGGAATTCCGTTGAAAATCAAATTTGAGACTGCCAGCAGTAAGTAAAATTAACTTTTTTGTCATTTATTTACATGCTTTTTGATATGTTTGTAAACTGTACGGTTTTTTTAACGTTTTTTTTTGTTTAGACAATTCAAAAACAGATCGTAATTTTTCGAAAGTTTTTCTGGTTATACTAATGAGTGCTTGAGTGTAACGGCTTTTCCAAAAAACGAGTTGAAAAAAAATTTTTTTTACGAAATTGACGTAATTCAGCATAAAATTTGGAAAACAATTGAGAGCAAATGCCGAAATTGATGAAATTTTTTTAAAAACAGTGCAAAAATTGTCAATAGTGACAGATGCAAAGTTCGTACGTGAACCAACAAAAATCTGTCAAGATGAAAGTTCTACGGTAGTGATATTGAAGTGTGACGTTCGTTGCATCAATTTTTCAAGGTATGAGGTGATTGAATGCATAGCAATAAACAATTTTATGTTTACAAAAAAATACAAAAAGTAGGGTAAAGTGTATCTCTTATTATGACTATTTAAGTGACTAAGTAACATTTAATCAGTATTTGTGAGTATTTATCCGATTTATCCGAAGGGAGATCTGAGATGTTCGTTGAATCTCGAGTATGAGTGAGTAAGTAGCGCGCAATGTCATTGGTCAAACAAATAACATGATAACACGATACATAGTTTCATATGTGTAAAGCAAGGGTGTAGTTAGAAATTAATAGAACCTTGAACAACCCAAACAAATTTTTTTGTTTCAAATTTTTTATGCTGAAGTACGTCGACTTTGAATAACAAAGAAAATTTTCTTTTTACCGGAAAATCCGTGATACTAAAATTTTAGATTCACAAGATTCTTATGAGAAAAGACTGTTAGACGTTAAGGTCTTTATTAAGTAAAGTACGCTCAAAGGGAAGATTACTGGATCTAAATTTTTTTAAAGTTGAATACGAGCCTTTAAAGTGTTTTTTTCAAATAACTTGAAGCATGGAATCATATCAAATGAATTTTGTAATTACTGGACTAAATATTTCATGAAGATGAAAACAATTGAAAAGAATGCGCTGTGATTATCGAAATGGGCATTTTCGCGCGTTACGTACGGACATTTGGACGGTTTTCTCGACATAAATGTATGAAAAAGTACTATAATTTTACTTTTGAAATAAAAATCAATAACGCCATGCGAAAGAGCGGGAAATTTCTTATTGAGGAAACACGTTTAAGCAGGAAAAGTATTAAGGAAAAAGGGACTCACGAGTACTGAAACACAAAACGTTACGCACGGACGCCAGAGACACACATATTCTGTTTGCTATGTTTACGTTGGAAACTCTGCGAATATAAATCAAATATTCGTCGGCTCTTTGTGGTTTTTGATTCTTTAATGTACTGGCATCACGATAATAATAATGATTTACCACTTTGTTCCTTCGCTTTTTTTAGATTAATGAATTTTTTACAAAAAATAAACGTTACGTACGGACATTAAGTCGTTACGTATGGACATTTAAACTCAAAATCATTGTAATGGCCATATTCAAGAGCAGAAATATGTTATTCTTATCAATTTTATTCAATTTATATCACGCACAAAATACAAGAACTTGAAAAGTGTAGGAAAGCTCTGATTTCATATATTTTATAAATAGAATTTTTTGATATTTATATTAAATGACATATTGATAAGACATCATAAGCAACGATAAAAATTGAAAAATTTGTTATTTTACTGAAAATTCGAAAATAAATCATAAAAATGAACGGTCATTCAAAGATTTGGATAGTATATGGGATTATTTTACTGCAATTTTTCATACCGACAGCAACGCGCTCTTCTCTAGGAACATTAGAATCTTCAGTGAAGGTGATTGAATCCATAACTTTTTTGAAAGTGGTTGTTTTATCTATGGCTTGGAATTTAATAACATAACAAACGCGTCAATAATAAAGTTTCGAGGATTCAGTTTTTCGATATTTTTATGACACCGGTCGCATTTTAAGGGTAGCGTTCTATGTTTTCGGCTACAATCGTATTCAAACTTTGCGTCTGGATATGAATAAATCTGTTCATGTTAGGCACAAAAACTTTCGTATACATTTCATTCTTCATATAAAAATACGAAAAATTGTCACGATTTGAAAAAATGGTGCTTGGTTTACATGAACAATGCACCCAAAGTTAACGCTGCGCGGCGTGCAAAGATAAACGATGTGACGTCTAGAGCCTGTTCAAAGATAGCTATAATCAAATTTTTGTAAAAATAATTAGATATCAACATCTTCCAGATATTGACTTTAAATTTGATTTTATAAATGTTTTTTAACTAATTAGATACCTACATGCGACAAATTGGATTTCTTGCAATGGTTTAGTGTAGAAAATATAAAGAAAAAATTTTTTTGCAAAACGCGAAACGTCAATCCCAGCAAAATAACGTTTCATAAAAGTTTCTAAAATTTCATTAAAATCAGTCGAGTCGTTCTTGCGCGATCCGTCACACCAGCACCAGTTTGAAAAACATGGTTTTCGGAAAAACGCAGTTAAAGGGCGTCACGCACCATATAATTTCTAGACACTGCGTGTTGTAAAATAACTGAGCACATCGTCAATATGCAAGATATTCGCTTCAAACACATTTTTAGATATGTCTTGAATAAAATAAAGTAAATAATAGAAAATCGATTTTTTTTTTTTCAAGCCAAACACATTGAACGCACTGACGTTACAATTGTTTATAAATGTTTTAACTGATTCGAGTTATTTTGTTCATTTCTTTTGTTGCTTTGTCGCCACTCAAGATAATTGAAACGGATGAGATGTAATCTCAAGCGTAAACAATGGTGAACTTCGAAAATCATCGTTTAAATATCTTGGATGTACGAGTGAATACACAGAGCGTCCGTATGTAATGCTTAAAAGCCGAACTTTTACTAGTTTAAAAAATCTACAAAAATTATCAGTTAAATCTAGCACATTTTTAACTTTGAATGCGAATTTTCAAGTGAATAGAATCGTTTTACAATGCAAGAGACATTAATATGTATGTTTTTCGTTACGTACGGACGTAATGAATTGCGAATTTTTAAATGCCTTGAAAAATATGAAATTAACTATTAAAAAGGTCACATGACGAAAAATACTCTTTGAGGTACTGGTATTGCAACGCTTTCAAAAATCAGTGGAATTTTCCGGTTTTGAGATATTTTTGAGACCTCAAAACGCGAAGTAGCTAATATGCCTTGAAGCTCGTTCACGCGTCTATGATGTTAGTAAGCTGTTTGCTTGTAAATTCCTGAACTAATCATGATGTACAGCTGCCTAATGTTGAATTAGAACCCTAAATAATGCGAAAATAAACAAAAAACCACATTACTCGAGCATTTCGTTTTGATAGTTCATGTCCGTGATTTTGCGGAAATGCCCAAATACGAGATCGACGTTTATTGTGTTATGAAGTCAATGTCAAATCAGAACATCCTTTCACAAAGTTCTTTGGAAATGAAGTTTATTTAGGTTGCTTAGTATTTCAATGAACTAATTTTATAAGCAACGCCCGAAAAGACTCTTAAGAGTTAAGGATTTCACATAGTTAAATAAACAATAAATTATTACTCGAAACATCTTCTTTGTTACTACGCTTTCCCTTTTACAACCTTCGTCTTGACAGATGATAAAAATTGATCCGTCAAATAAAGATATAAAAATTCTTATCAATATACAAATGACCAGACCCAAACCGAGTGTCAACGCGGAGCGAAGCCCGCGGGTGCCAGGTAATATATTTATAAATTTATGCACAGTTGAGACTATCCCGTTTCGACTGTTTCATTTTGGATGTATTTTTTATTAGCAACGTGAGTTTTTTCATTCGCTAACTATTGTCAGACGTGAATGCACTTGTGAACATGTTAATAAAATTTTCTTTGCTTTTTTCTTGCCTTATATTTTTTTTGTGCTTCTCGGGGTCGCAAACGCTGGTTTTCACCCATTGACGTACAAACTCTTATGTTAACCCTGGCGCATTTACTATCCTCGGGCAAGGACGATATTTTCTTGCCCTCGGCTAGCGCCCCGGACGAAAAATTATCATCCTTGTTCTTGGAACAGCAATAATGAGCAACGGTAAACAATGTACTAATCCCTTTTCAAACTTGCTTAAATGTATTTGAAAAGCTGCCTTACTTTACCTACAGTTCTCAAACTATGTCACATTTTATGATTTTATCATAATTTTTTTTTTTCTTTGCTTTATCTTATTTCAAATTTTTTTTTTTTTGCTCAAGTTTAATACTTTTCCACATACATTTTTCATTTTCATTTTCAATATATTTTCAAAAGAAGAAAATTTTGAATTTCGCATTGCATTGCTTCTTTATTGCCACGTTTGTCTTTTTCTAAATGAAGTCAATAGAAAAAAATTTTTCTAATTTCATCATGAAAACATTTTCCGATAATGATAATAATATAAGAAGAGATTTTGTCCCTTTTAGATTTATTGCATAGCAGTGAGATAATTATACTTTTATATAATTCTCCAAACAATTAACCGTAGTTGAAAAAAATACGATTTCTTAAGCCTAGATTTCCTTTTATGTAGTAGTCTATCATCATTGATCTTTGGCGAACAAATAACCGTTTGGACTTGAACAAGTTCAGCTATAAACGCACATCGTTTTTATGCTTTATTCAATGATTCTTCTGAAAATTCTTTCTATTCCCTTAGCTTATAACGCTTTTTCCTGACTGATGGAAAAGTTGAACGATTGTTGGAACGATGCGATGCTTATTATTTCTAAAAATTCTCTAAAGAAATCAGTAAGAACTTGATTTCCTTGTTTTTGATAAAAAGAAACTTGACGGGGGTTTTCCTTTCCTTAGCGAAGGGGTCGATTTCCAGTAGCGTCTTTTCTGAATACAACTTTATGTTCGAATCCTAACTTTCGAGCACTTTCGAGGTCGAGTCAGAACGTTGCACTCTGTCATAACGTGCCATCAGCGGGCATGCACGAGTTCAACAAATCTCGCTGAAAACTCGCGGCAACGGATCGATTTTCGACGTGGCTACCTGATACCAGCCTGAGATTCGTTTATCACGCGAACAAACGCTCAATGATTGCTCGTTAACATCGGTCCTGCATTTTTCCAGGGCCTAAAATGTTAGGAGACTTTGGGCCTCAGTGTTCCCAGATTTAATGAGCCTTTTCGAGCGTATCCTCGTACACTTTAAATGATTATAATTGTACCATCAATTAAGAAATTATAAGTATATTTTCCAGTCTTTTTCATTCTTTCTTTCTTTCTTTCTTCTTTTTTTTTTTTTTTTTTTCGGCGTATTCACTGAGACTGTGATAATTTTTGATAATGTGTTGTAGATCATTGTTTTTGGTTTCAGTTGGTTTTTTGATTATGCCTTGTTTGTTCACCTGTACATTTTCATTCTGTTTCCTCAAATCAGTTTAGCAGTACAAACATTTTTTACTTTCCGAAAAATTTTTTATTTAATTCTTCCATCTGTTACGTATGTGTTAAGATTTTTACTACATGTTATTTTGTCAAATGTGATGTACTTTTTAAATTTTGTGGGTATGTATGGTTTTTAATTTTTCTAGCCGACAAATAAGCAAAAAATATAGAGCTTACTATCATTCCAGTAAAACAATAATTCAAAAAAGGAAGTAGATCAGTATAGAATTTTGAAGAACATAATATCCTCTTTGATTAATAGATCACTGAACGTAAAAAAATGAATGAAAGTTCCTGCCAGGATGTAAAAAGTTTTTTTTTTCATGTGATGTTTGGAGAATTATGGCAATTTATTACGAGTAGTTCTAATAGAGAAATTTGAATAACAAATTTGGAAAATCCGAAGTAGCTTTATGTAAACTTCGTATACCTACACGTTACAATGATTTTATAAACTCTTCCATATATAGTTTGTTTTTGAGTGAAAAAAATAGTTATCATATTTGTCCATTTCGAAAATTCTTGTTATTTCTTCCATGTTTTATGTAAGATATATTATTTCCATTTGTTAAATATAGCTTTGGAAAAATTCATTATAAAAATTTGGTACTCGGTTCATTTTATAAATTTTTTACACACTGTAATGAAGATCTTGAAAACAATAAATGTGACACAATCTGTAGAAACCTACCTAAGGACCAAATCGACTCAACCTATTCGTCATCTCAAATGAAAGAGAAAGTAGGCGCTATCGATTTGGTCCTTAAGTAGGTTTCTACAGATCGGGTCACAAATGTACTTATGTGTTATACTCATTTTATAATAGTCGAAAATACTTATAAGCGTAAAATGATTTTTTTCTATCATTTATACACAATGAAAATTGGGTTTACGCAAAAATCTTGTTGAAAAATTTCTTAATTTTTGCCTTTTTCGATATTTGATCTGATTGTGAGGGTAAAAAAAGGTAACACTTAGCTTATGGAATAGACATTCATGAAATATTTTAATTTCTTGTAATCTTACGAAACTACTTGAAACGATTTGCCATAATAAATCGATTTCGAAAGTAATGTTCCAGTCAGAAAAAAATATAGAACGTTTTGTGTCAAAATGCCTTTACCGGAAGAGGTTAGTGTCCTGGTCTGGAAAAATTCAGAAAATTTTTTCAAATAATTTAAAAACATTTTAATGGCGACAAAATTCTATTGACCCCCTGTAAATCATCACGTTTAGGTGCTTACAATTATTATTCAAATTTCTGTTGTTTAATTGTTTTTCGGATAGTTGCAAGTTTTTCAAATGTCAGGCATTAGCTATGATTTTTTATATTTACCTCATTTTCGTCAAATAAAACACTACTTGGTCCATCGAATCCGCAGCTGGCAAGTTGTCGAACTGACCTACGTGAGACGCTTTCGAGAATTAGGACGAGCGGGAAATTCGTTCGTAAATAGTATCATATCTTTTTGTTGAGATTCTGAGGCGTATCACGTTTGGGCGACCAATATTCACGTGATCGAAACCACTCAAAATACCAATAACGTACCTTGGGCTATTTTTCCGACTTATTTAAGCCTTTTTCTAATTATTTTTATCTCTTTTTGTACCACTGATAAACACCAATATTCTTTCTAGTAATTTCATTTTAACTTTCTTGATTTTTCTAAAATCATTATGGATAAAATATTAATGTTTTTATAAATTTGGGTCGATTACTGCAAATCTTTCAAGTATTTTAGAGAAAACTTTTTTTTTCTAAAATCCAGGTCCTTAAATTCGTCTACAGTACAGTATTACATATTTAAAAACTTTTTTTCAGTTTTCAATTTTCAGGAATTTGTTATCGAATTTAAAAAAAAATTTTCACACCTTTTTCTAAACCACTGTTTCTTCGATTTTTTCATGGAACCATATAATCCATGTGATTGATAAGACGTTTTTTCACACGAAAAAAAATGTTTGGTTACAGCAACCAAATCATTTAGTAAAATATGGATCCACCAGAGTTGTTGATATAACAACCAAAACTTTGACTATGTCAACCAAAGTTTTCTTTATCAAAATTTCATACTGGTTGTAGTAACGAAAATTTTGGT
The DNA here is from genome assembly GCA_028476575.1 of Platygaster robiniae. Taxonomy (NCBI): domain Eukaryota; kingdom Metazoa; phylum Arthropoda; class Insecta; order Hymenoptera; family Platygastridae; genus Platygaster; species Platygaster robiniae. Next base: position 11,285,156 of record CM052023.1, on the reverse strand, counting down.
TGTCATTACCAAAACTTTTATTGTCGTGCCCAAATTTTTGGTTGGTCCGTATTATATATACTAAATGATTGGTTGTTGTAACCAAACATTTCTTTCCGTGAATGAATAGTGAAGATAATTGAAGCACATAGAGTTTTTTCCTCACTAGCTTGAATACTCATCACCATTATTTTGAGGCTTTTCCAGCATTTCACTTATATCCTAAATCTTGTTAAATAATCGTTCGAAACCATGCAGCTCCAAACTGACAGCTTGATCCATGGCACAATGCTACATCGCATTAATGTCATACATACACGATAACAGCGCATAATCAGTATAAAGCGCGTTAAAATCGTATAATCGAAACATAAATCTATCGCTTCCCACGAGTAACATGTCATTACCATTCATTCATGCAGTATTGTGAACAAAAAATACGCTCTAAATCAATTCGATTTTTGTATTTTCAGATTCGCTTTAAAGGACATGCTCTATTGTCTACAAATTCATCTCCTTTTTTTTAAAAGTTCTTATTTTTAATAATTTATTTCAATGCCGTGTATATAATAATTCAAAAAAAATTTCAAAACCGCATTATCTTGGTAATACACTTTTTGCAAAAAAAAAAGTTTCCCCTACTGTTTTTTAACTGGTGAATTCTACTGAATTTCTTAATTTGCTTTTCTTTGTAAGATAGCGTATTATTGGAACAACAACTTTCAACTGTGGAAATACAAAATAATTATCCGAGTTTATTTTTTATTATCTTTGTACTAAAGTTTTCATCTGTACTTTTAAGTCATAGTTTGTATTTTTATTGTGGAATCTTCGTACTTTTACATCTAAAATAACTGTTTTCTTGCTTCCTTGTATTTTACACTGAAATAAATTAGCAAGTTCTTCGATGTTGTAATTTGTATCTTTTTTTTTTTCAAGTTGAACCTTTATCCCTTGATCATTTTTCCCTATAACTTAGTTTCCTTTACTCAGTTTTGAAAAAACTACTCCATGAGACTCTGAATACAAAGTTCTCCAACCTGAAAATACTGATCAATTAATGAAGAAAGAAGAAAATACTGTTTTACCATTTCCTTTTTATTATTTTGATTGATTCGAAATGATAAAATAAAATTTCGAAATTTTCGTACTACCTGTGAGTATTTGAAAGACACTTTAGCAAAAATTATAAAATATATTTTCAAGAGCGAAAACGCAGAAGCAACGATTTTAAAATTATTATTTATCCAATCCAATTCAAGCAAAAAAAAAAGTACATAATTAACATTATTCTAAGGTTAAATGTTTTGAATTAAATTTTTCAACGATGACATTGTTTCATTCAGTAGGTGATCCGGTGAGATCAGGTAGATCTCAAATTATAAATACATAAAAAAACGTTGAGAAAATCAAAAACTTTGTGATTTTTGTAGAAAAATTAATAAATAACAGAAGCTTCCACGATTCTCGAATATAATGATAAGTAATTCTTGATGGAGCCTTGTATAAATTTTTTTATTTACAAATTAATTGTTGTCACTAATTTAAAACACTATACATGATTTTATAATTGGATATTGAAAATATGTACCTGCCCAAACTTCAAATCTTACATATCGAATAAGTTAACTCAGTGAAGTATTACACAGTTTTTAATATTAATATTTTTGAATTTTTAATAACTCAAACGAATTAGCGCACCCATAGGGCGCGCGATACAAGAGTCATGATTTGGACAGAATTTAAAAAAAGTTTATAAACTTTCAAAATGACTGACTGTTAAATAGCGTTTTCGAGCAGACCTATCTGATTTGGTTAGTGAGCAAATGTTGCTGCTTACAATTAGACTATTTGATTTTATATCATCTGCGTAGAGCGCGCTTGAGTTTTGCTCGAGAGGTTATTGATTTGCTTGAAAGTGCCAATAAATTTATTAGCAATCGAACCATACAATAAAAACTAATAATTGCATTCGAAGTATGGAAAAATTTCATTACAGAGTCTGAAATTAATTTCGCAAATAAGTGTTAGCCAAATAGATATTTTATCATGAATTAATAATTTGTGATTTGAATTAAAATTGACTAAGATCAGTCAAAGCTGTTTTGTTGGGAATTAATGTGGCACGTATTTTATCATGATGAAAGAATGATTTAACATTACTTCAATATACATAGAACAAACAACAAATTATTATAATTCTACCATGATTTGTGTGATAATTTCTATCACGTATAGAATAAATTTCAAAAGCAATCATCAGGAAAAATTCCATTCAGGGTACACGTTAAAAACTTCAATAGACTTTTATGAAAAATTTACTAAACTTTTACAGTGTAACAACAAATGAGATGCTTTTGAAAAAATTCGTTAATAATTTTTTACTTTACCTGAACCCGAAATATGAATGAGATGAATGAAAAAAAAAAACCCTTTCTATCTTTTTGATATTTTATCACATATATGTATACGTCTTTTTGTTATTCTGCCTGTATAATGATACTTTTGGATCATGAACAAAAATGGCTATTTTTAGAATAAATTTTTTCATTTTTGTCACTTAGTGATTTCAAAACTTTTTTTTTCTCGTTATGATCATTCAAATTATGGTTTGTTCACTTGTTATGTATTTTTTAGTGGTCATTTTTAAACACCATTTTATTCTACTCTTAAAAAAATTTCTGAAGGATTTTTAATTTACAAATTTTGGAACAACAAAAATTAATGTAAAGTTTTTATTCTCTTCAGTAATATGGCTCTGCTGTGATTGATCAATGGCATTAAGTATTAACATTTGGTATAATTAGAGTAATTTCCTTCAAAAAATATTTACATACATTTGGAAATTTAATAGACTAAATTCATCTATGAAAGGATATCCTGAAAGTACAAATTTTCCAAATTAATGAAATATGCATATATCCATTTTTCACTTCTAATACATATATGTAAACGTCATCGTATTCAAATTTGATCAAAAAATTATGAAAAAGTATGTAATTATAATTGTAAAATGGAATTGTTCTTTGAAATCATTTATATATCGTTTAATTATATCGAAGAAAATGATTCGGAATTCATATACCATAATTCAAATGATGCAACACTATATTATGAATGATTCGATGTATAGTACCATTATAAATTGAATTATATTTTACAACTGAAGTGAACAAATCACAGATTATTTGATTGAAAATGAATAAATAAATATAAAATCATAAATCACAACTTCATTGAATTTATAATATATTATAAAACAAATAATTCTTACCTAATTTATTATTTTCAATCATTCAACATATAATGGTTTAATTTTTATGTTAAAAAAACAATTACTGAATTTTTTCAAAAAATATAAAATATGGGTTATTGGAAAAAATATTATCATTATAAATTAGTGCAATTATGTGAAGCAGTAAAAATAGATTTTCATTTTAAAACAATTTATGCAATATTTAATTGATTTTGTATGTCAATATAGAAATTTCGAAATTAAAGTTTATTTCATATCTTCGGAATTTAAGTTTAGGGTTAAAAATTTTAAACATTTATGTGCCGAGCGGACTCAAATTCGAGAAAACTAACGTTGATTTTTAAATCCCGAAAGTAGGCCAACTCGTCCAGATTAGAACCAGGGGAAAAGAAATGCTTTTGAGGGATGGTTTTCAATTTACAAAACATTAACTTAATTAGTATAAAATGAACAGTCACTTTTGAATACAATCATTTACATTTTGATCTATCAATCAAGACAAAAGACTTTTCTAACAAAATGATAAAATCAACATTATATCTTATTCAAATACTCTTTACATACAAAATATTCGATGCATTACGAATCCTTTCTGAAGTTCTTATTCACAAAACAATTTACATGACAATAACATGGCTCTGACAATGTACAACAGTGTGTTGATTTATAGCTTTACTTATTTTCAACATATTATTAATAATTTTTACTCTCATACCTTCGATCGATTGTTTTTAGGAAAATCACGCGTTTCACTGTTAATTATTACAAACGAAATAATGTCTAGATTCAGGAGATGTTTCAATATCAATAAACTTCGAATAAAATTTGAGAACCGTCTTTCCGCATGCTATTAAACTTATGACTTTTACTATATGTTAAACTATTAACAAAAGGAATACAAGTGCTTGGGAGTCTGAGTGCCAAAGTTCGGCCACGACTGCTTGGTTTATATACCGAAGAAAGAAAGAAGTGGTAATCGTAGTTCATTATTCGAAAAATTGACCTGTTTATCATTTTTGCCTGAAAATCGTACTCACGGAACGTTTTTCGTTCGTTTCGGGTTCCTTTTCGTTCGTTTGTATCCGGTGTAAATTGCAAGAAATCGTTAGATATCATTTTTGTAAAAAGTCTAATCATGGTTCATTGTCTAAAAGAAAGATATGAGCATATCGTTTCTGTCTGAAAATCATTCTTTACGGAACGATTTTCGTCCGATCGTTTCCTGCCCAAAAATTGATATTATTAGCGTCATCAACTATCAATACCGGCGAGTCATAGCGATTTGATATTTTCGCGCATTATCTTAACGTTTAGTAAAATAGCTTCCCCTTAAACATTTTATAGAACATTGAATTTGTCTTTCTTTTTTTCCTCATATTATTGTAAAAATAAAAATATAGACGAGTGAGCAAAACCTCGTTCGTCACATTTAATTCAAAAAATTATTATTTTTAAAAAAACAACATTTTTGTATAATTTTAAGTTAATTTTTAAATAATGAAATTGAAAAAACAATTTTTTATGCGACAAACTGAAAAAATAATACGTATTGCTGAACATCACTTTGAGAAATCCAAAAAGTAAACAAAGATACAAGTTTGGTTTTTCGAGAAACAACAATTATTCATGTTCATCATTATTTTTTTAAAGCACTTCATACTGTTTTTTCTTCAAGCACGAAAAATTTTTTTCAGATAACATTTCATCAAATGTCAACCGTGTAATTTATATTAGCCTCAAAATTTCATTATGCACACACAAACGATAACATGCCATTTTTCGATATTTACTCACAAAATTGAAGTAAAATCAAGCATCATGACGTAAGCTGAGATTTTTTTTCATTAATTAATTTATTACTACCCACAGCGAGTTCGCATTTTTTTTCAGTTTGTTTACAAACAGTCGACATGCAGCCAACTTCTTGCGTGCCCAAAGAATAAATGTAACAGAATTCAGTTCATCATTTTAAGAAAGGATTTTCAATTTATCAAAATATAATAAGAAACTTTTCAATTATTTTGCTTTTAATATGATAAGAATTCCGAAGATTAATTTCTATTTATTTATATCTACTTTTGCCTCTTACTTGGATTTGAATGTTTCCATTGTGACTTTCTCGATGTTACAGTTTCTATCAAGAACTCCCCAACATCTTAAATTAAAGACTTAAACATTTGATAAACACAATCGACTTTGTTTTAAAGACTTAAGTCATAGACTTTGATTTTTGAAAACATTCTAAACCATCTCAAAAACTTGCAATAGCCAATGCATGCGTCGCTCAAATTCATAAAATAAGTATAGAGTACGAATATGATTTTCGACGTTATTTCCACGTCGCAGGCAACATGAAAATTTGCTCCGTGGAAACTCCATCTCGAACCATCGAGTATTTAGTCATGCATAACCATTAAATGCAATTTGGAAGCTTTGGCGAGTCATGTAACCTCTGCGCCATACAATGCTATGAATGCGTGATATTATTAGTTGACATTGTAGTGCCGGTCTGGTCACTGTTATGACATGCAAATCACAAATTTCGGCGAAATTTACACCAACTCTAACTTTTTCATTGTGTTTCTATTTTTTGAGATGTGATTGTACATGCAATACACCATGTGACTGGAAACATGAGTTAATTATAACAAAATTGAAGTTTTAAAAACAAAAAAATAAACACAATAATATTGTAATGATTTTTTCAGTTTAAACAATGTTTTTTTTTGTTTTGTTTATGCTTTTACTATAATTTAATATCAATAATATATTGATGATGATGATAATGATGATGATGATGATGATGATGATGATGATGATGATGATGATGATGATGATGATGATGATGATGATGATTATTATTACCATTATCATTATCATTTATATTACTGTCGACTTCCACAACACCGAAATCATCAGGTGTTTGAATTTACATTTTGCTCTAGCGAGCGGTGTCAATCACAAAAAAAAAACAACCTACCTGCTTGGCCCGTTACAATGGTGAAGGGCCCGGGCCTAAACCACGAGTCTCAAACCGACATGCACTGACTGAATGACGTTTCTAGACGTTTCTGGCGACGAAAATTTTCCAGTCGACTGACCTTGACTGGCTATACAAAGGCTTCTCTCTTCTGATTTCTTCGCGGTCATTAGGACTACGCTCTGGCGGATTTCGGTGTTGTGCGGAAGGCAACTGCATTATTATTATTATTATTATTATTATTATTATTATTATTATTATTATTATTATTATTATTATTATTATTATTATTATTATTATTATTATTATTATTATTATTATTATTATTATTATTATTATTATTATTATTATTATTATTATTATTATAATATTTTCTTACTCCCCTTGGTGCTATGACACTGTGTATATTCAATAACTAAGTACGCAAAAACAAGTCAGTAAATTTGTTTTGAATAAACAGCACATATACTTTTTCACTTTCTGTTTACTTTCAAATGTTTTTGAAGAATTTGACTTACAAAATGGAGGGTATATTGAAAGTCGCAACGCTGATATTGAATTTCCAATTACACGAATCGCATCAAAAATTCAAGGTATTTCATACATTTATAAAAAGAAGAGTTATGACTATTTTACACTTCGATAATAGTGGTGAATTGGACTTGGTTAGGTGGCGTGTTGTGTGACGGATGTTGTTGTGGGAAGTGCGAGGGAAAGTGTTTGTAAATCGTGTTTTTTTGGCGGACGAGGAGGAGGTGGTTTGGTGAGGAGGTGTAAGGAATATCGAGGACGAGGTGAGAGTGTGGGATTTGGCGACGACGGTTCCAGGGAGAATTGCTGTTGCAGGAAAGCAGACGCGAGGATTTTGAGGTTAGGGTTTGTTTGGGTTTGTTGATGGCGGGAAGGACGGGTACGGCGGCGGCATCGGCTGCCAGAGGCGGAAGAGGAAGGGAGGCAACGGGCGCCAAACCGGTAGGTGGCACGGGCAGGCAAGTTACGCTCGGTTTTGGGGCAAGGGCAGGGACGGAGAAGGCTGGGGCGAATGGGGGGAAAAGAGAGGATCGAGAGGAATGAGAGAGGATTAGGCAGGAAGTGAGAGAGGAGATAGAGAGGATGAGGATAGAACGGGTAGAACTGGAGAGTTTGAAGGAGGAGATATATAGGAAACAGGAAATGATAGACACGAAGATCAATGAATTTCAGGAGAGGGTAGAGAAATTGGAAAGGGAAAAGGAAGAGGGATGGATGACGGTGGAAAAAAGGGGTGAGAGGAGGATGTTGAAGGAAGGGGCGGTAGAAAAGGGCGAGCATGAGGATGGGAGAGGGGGGAAAAGGGACATGCAGGCGGGTTTGAATGAGAGAGAGGTCGGGAAAGTGAAGAGGATGTTGGCAGAGGGGGAAAGGGAGGAAAGAAGGAATAATATTGTTATTAAAGGGGCTGGAAAAGGGACAGGGAAGGCGAGAGAATTTGTGGAGGATATTCTTAGGGACAAGCTGGAGGTGAGATGTACTGTAAAGGGGGTGAAGGTGGCCGGGGCTGTTATCATTGTGAGATTGGCGAAGGAGCAGGAGAAATGGGATATTATGAGGAATAAGGTGAAACTGGCCGGGATTAGGATTTACATTGAGCAGGATAAATCATGGGAGGAAAGAAGGGCTTAGAAGAGACTGGTTGCGTGGGTAAGGGCGAGGAGGAATCTTGGAGAGGACGTCGGAGTAGGATGGGGTAAAGTGAGGATTGGTAATAAGTGGAGATTATGGCAGGATATACAGAGGGACATGGAGGAGAGGGGGGAAAAGGAAGGCAGAGAAGGAAGGGGGGAGAGAGGCGTGGAAAGGGGTCATACGCCACAGGATTTCGAGTAGGACGGAACCGGGGAGAGAATAAAGAGGGGTGAAAGGGAAGGGGCAGGCGGAGAAGGATAGTGTTCTGGAATATCGCGGGATTGTGGGGTAAGGATGAGGAATTTTGGGAATATATGGAAGGATTTGACATGATATGTATGAAGGAGACGTGGATTGAGGAGAAGGACAAGGAAAGGGTTCTGAATTGGGTCAGTAAGGGATATCATTGGTTTTTCAAGGGGGCAAAGAGGGAGAATATGAAGGGAAGAGCAGGTAGGGGAATGTTGGTGGGGATCAGGAAGACATGGGAGGCGAGTCACAGGGCGGAGTGTGTAGTTAAGGAAGAGGGAGTGACGCACATAAGATTTAGGGATGAGATTAGAAAGGAATGGTACAACGTGGTAGCGATATACAGGAAAGAGAAGTGAGAAAGTTTTAAAGGGTATATAGAGGGAATAGGAGAGATGTATAGGTTGGAGAATTTGATAGTAGAAGGGGATTTTAATATTAGAGTAGGAAACTTAGGAACGTGCATCAGGGGAGGGAATTGTATGGCTGCGGAAAGGGAGTCAAAGGAAGGAATAATAGGTAATGAAGGTAGGAATATGGTGAATTGGGCCGAGGAGAATTGGTTACACATACTGAATGGTAGCAGCGTGGTACAGGGAGATGAAGAGGGGGAGTATACGTATGTGGGGCCTAGGGGGTGCTCAGTGATTGATTACGTGATGGTTAATGAGGTGGCTTTGGATAAGATAGGGAGGTTTGAAGTGGGTAATAGGATAGAGTCTGACCACGCTCCGTTGGAAGTCGTTCTGGAAGATGAATGGGGGAACGAAGAGGGAAAGGGAGGAGGGAATGATGGAAGTAGCTATAGGGAGGTAACGAGGTGGGGAAAAGAGGAAATAGAGGGATATAGGGAAGGGACAGAAATAAGTGAAGGACCGGTATGGGAAGGGGATGTGAATACGAGGTGGGAAAGACTGAAAGGGAGAATAGAGGAAGCTATGCCAAGGAGGAGAATTAGTATAAGGGGGAATAGAAGGGGTTATAGGAGATGGTGGGATAGGAATTGCAGAAGAGAGAAGAGGAAAGTAGAGGGGCTATATAGAAAGTGGAGGAAAGGTGAGGTAGATAGTGAAAGGTACATTGGAGCAAGGAAGGAGATGAGAAGACGGTTTAGGATAAGGGAATGGGAACAGAGGAAGGAAGAGGAAGAGGAGTTGAGGAGTTTGAGGAACGAGAATGAGATATGGGGCTTTCTTAACAGACACAGGAGGAGAAGAGTGACAATAGAGAATGACATTTCGGAGGAGAAATGGAGTGAACATTTCATGTGCTTGTTGAGTGGGGAGGCTGGGGAAATTAGTGGGAATTGGGATATTGAGAGGGTAGATGGGATAGAAGGAATAGGAGAGGAGGAACTACTGGAGGGCATTAGGAAATTGAAGAGGAGGAAGGCCACGGGAATAGATAGGATACCGAATGAGGCGTGGAAATTTTGCGGAAGGGATGGGTGGAGGCAACTTCTGGACTTAATTAATGATATATGGATGGGTAACGGATTCCCAGAGGAGTGGAGGAAGAGTATCATAGTGGCGCTATATAAAAAAGGGGACCGACAGGACGTTAGAAACTATAGAGGTATTTCACTTAGCTCAACGGCGTACAAGATATATGCGGAAATAATAAATAGGAGATTAGTGAAGGAGGTAGAGGAGAAGGGTATACTTCCGGAGGGACAGGCAGGTTTTAGGAAGAACAGGGTGACAGTAGATAATATCTATGTTTTGGACCATATAGTGAACAGGGAAAAACAGGCGGGGAGGAGAGTGTACGTGGTGTTTTTGGACCTGAGGGCTGCTTTTGATACGGTATGTAGGGAGAAGCTTTGGGAAATAATGGAGGGATACGGCATTAGTACGAACGTGATACAGAGGATCAAGGACATTTATAAGGTTACGAGTACAAGTGTATGGGTGGGAGAGAAGTACACGGGACAATGTTGGACAGGGAAGGGGCTGAAGCAAGGTTGCGTACTGAGTCCTGTCCTCTTTAATATATATATAGCAGGTCTTGAGGAGGAATTTAGGAAAAGAGGGATAGGGGGGATGAAAGTAGGAGGGACACGTATCTGGTCATTAGCTTATGCTGATGATATGGTGCTGATAGCGGGTAACAGGAAGGCCCTCGAGGATATGATGTCGGTGACAAGGAGATTCCTGAGGGAAAGGAGGTTGGAGTTGAATGTGGGAAAGACTAAGGTGATGGTGTTTCATAGGAAAGGGAGACGATTGATGGAGAAGTGGACATGGGAAGGGAAGGAGGTGGAGGAGGTGAAGGAGTTGTGCTACCTGGGATTTGTGTTTAACAGGGAGGGGAATTACAAGGACCATTTGGAGATGTTGAGGCGTAAGGGGAAATTGGCGGCTGGGAAGACATGGGGACTAGGGGAAAGGGTATGTAGGGGGGATTATACGAGGAGGATGAAGTTATTTGAGTATTTAGTGGAGGGAGTTATGACATATGGAGTTGAGATATGGGGTTGGGAGGAAAAGAAGGAGTTGGAGAGGATACATTTGGACTACATTAGATGGGTTTTGGGATTGGAGTTCCATACACCGAGGTACCTGATCAGATTAGAGACAGGGAGAGGTAAAATGAGGGAGAAATGGGCAGGGAGAGCGATCGGATATGAAGAGAAGATCAGGGAGTTGGGAGAAGGGAGACTACTGAGAGCGTGCTTGGAGGAGAAGAAAGGAAGTAACTGGGAAGGAAGATACGGGGAGGATAGGAGAAGGTACTTTGAAGGTTTAGGATTGGGCATCGAGGAAGTGGAGAGAAGGTGGGGAGAGAGGGGTTATGTGAAGGGAGTAGCGGGGATAGGGTCTGGGGATATCCGGCTGCAGAAAGACAGGGCGAGAGCGGAGGAAGCGAGGTATTGTGGAAGATATGAATGTAAGGAAATCGACGGGGAGGAAGGGTATTTGGGGAAATTTAGGAAAGGGAGAGCAGCGGGTATATTGGCAAGAGCGAGGTTGGGGAACTTGGAGTTAGGGAATATGTACTGGTGTGACGAGAGGGAGACATTGTGTCTTTTTTGTGGCAACAGCAAGGATACCCTAGAACATTATATGTATGAGTGCACGGGGATGGATGAATGGAGAGGTATGTGTAGGAAGGAGGGTGTGTAATGTTTGAGGACGTTGTCATGCGGGAGTGGAAGGGAGAGTAGTATAAAGCTGTTGAGGTACCTGATCGGGGAAAGGGCGAGGAGATATGTGATGGAGGAGAATAGGGACAAGGAGGATGATGGTGTGGTGGATCCGGGGGGAGGAAAGGTGCCGGGGATTTCTATGGGTGAAGGGGGGAGGGATGATGGCGGGGAGAGAGTGAGAAGCGCCACGCAGGAGGATGAGGATACTGATGAGAGAGCGGGAGGATACATGGACAAAGGAAGTGGGACTGGAAGAGAGAGAAGGTCGCGGGGAGATGTAAAGTAGTTATGCAGCGCCAGGGAATAGTGCATGCTGACAGCGGGGGCAGGAGGAAATACAAGGAGATGCATGGATTTTTGTAATGCGCGCGTCCCTGTAGTGGCGCTCGGCGGGCATGTCGCTGACGTGGCCCATCACACCCAAGATCTGGATGCACTGGTGTGAGCAGAACGTCACCGCCTCTGACGCCGACAGCTTCACCATCGCGGCTTCCTGTCGTTTTGCATCGTTACCCGACAGTTCTTACTGTTGGAATTATTCATCTTCCAGGGTGCTCGGGCCGAAGAAGGCAGCAATAATGGGAGTGACGGAGGGGGGGGGGTGTACAGGGGGAGGGGAGTATGTGTCCATGGTCGCCTTCTGACCTCGAGGAGAAACCACATCATCGGAGTGTTTTATTATGTTCTATGTTCTCGTCAATATTATTGTTACTATTATTACCAGGTGTACTCCTAATTAATTTCAGGTTTTTTTGCAAATAAAACACATAATTCCAAAAAAACCGTCACCTTTATTTTATTCAAAGTATTTTCCATCGCTTTCTACACATTTTTCCCACCATTCTGGTAAATTGTGGATACCACGCCAGTAAAAATCATTGCCTTTGGTGGTGAACCACTCGGTGAGCGATTTTTTGTACATTTTCGTACGAGTCGAAGCGCTGCTCAGAAAGGGCATGGCCCAACGAGGCAAAGAGGTGGTAGTTGGATAGCGCCAGGTCTGGTGAGTAAGCCGCATGATCAAGCACTTCCCACTTGAGCCTTTCCAGCGTGTCACGAACGACTTTCGACTTATGCGACGGCGCATTGTCGTGGAGCAAAATCACCTTCTTCTGTCGTTGTTGATATTCTGGTCGGTTTTCCACAATGGCTCGGCTCAAATCTTTCATTTGCTGTTTGTAGCGAACGTCATTTACAGTTTCACCAGGTTTCAGCAGTTCAAAGTATATAACACCGGACTGGTCCCACCACACACACAGCATGACCTTCCGACCGTAACGATTTTGCCGTGCCGTCGATGTCGATGCTTCACCTGGACTCACCCACGATTTGTTGCGCTTAAGGTTCTCCAGGAAAATCCACTTTTCATCACCAGTAACAATACGATGCAGGAAAGACTTTCTTTTGTATCGTTGAAGCAGCATTTCACAGGTCACTTTTCGATTCTCCATTTGTCTCTCGGTCAGTTCATGAGGCACCCACTTTCCACACTTCTGAATTTTTCCCATGGCTCGCAGACGTTTGGAAATTGCTTGCTGTTGAACTCCCAACGCATCTGCAAGCTGTCGTTGCGTTTGCATGTTGTCTTCATCTAATAATGCTTGCGATTCGGCGTCATCAAACGATTTTCGCTTTCCGGAGCGTGCGGCGTCGTTCAGGTCGAAATCTCCATTTTTGAACTGTCGAAACCACGTTTCACATGTTCGAAGTGTTAATGCACGATCACCATAAACTTCCACAAGCGCACAGTGGCTCTCGGACACTTTTTTCCCCTGATTGAACATGAAAAGCAATGCATGGCGCATATGCTCAAAATTCGGTACAAAATTCGACATTTTTGAAGCGCAATAAAAACTTACTGGAAGATTTTTTCGAGAAAATGTCAACGCAGTTCAAGCACTCGATATGACTGAACAAAATGACATATGGTATGTGTTACCAACAGCGGTACAAAACAGAACTCCATCCATTGAAAAAACCGGAAATTACTTAGGAGTACACCTGGTATTGTGGTCATATGCTCGGTGTGATGTTATGCATTATGGATTTTAGGGACATAGGGAAGTGAGCGGGTGGGAAATAGGGATAAGGAGTGAGAGTGATAGCCTGCATTTTGAACCAAGTCCGGTTTCGTGGCCAATAGGCTGAGATCAATAAACAATATATATATAATAGTGGTGAATCCCAAGTACATATTGATGAATTTTTCTTTTTAAAATACCCTGCTAAATAGTATATTTAAATATGAGAAGAAAATTCGCACAATCTATAATTCTGACGAATTTAAAGTGTTTGCTATTTTTCACTGGACTCTGTTAAGATTTATTTTCTCAAGTTGTATAGAAATGAGCTTTCTGCCATATTCGAACTTACTACTATGCATTTACTTAACGAATTAGAGAGCTTATTGAAACTTTTGGAAAAATTTCAAAAATTTTAGAGGATTAGCAAAAATATAAAATATCATTTTTTATGCTAAAATATATGTGTTGCCTGATTGTCAGAAAAAAAAAACCGTAAAATTGATTCATAAAAAAGTTTCAGTAATCAGTCATGCAGAAAATATTAAAAAAAAAATTTTATGAATTTTTAGTTTTAGTTTTGAGTAATAAGTTTTCAAGTTGGCATATTTTTCCTTGATGTGTTTCAGTCCCCCATGACAAAAATAAAATTTTTTCTGATTTCCAACTGAAAAATGAAAAAATTTCGTGAAGTATTAGATGCTTTTTTCGAACATTCATAGCAATAAACGTCTTTCGATACTATGAAACTACTTTCTTCTAGTAAAATTTCGAATCTTTTAAAAATTTTTGACGATATTGGAACACATACTTTACGGTCTTTTTAAAAAATCTAAAAACTTTTTACGAAAAAATCGTAATTCATTTTTTACTACCAGCTTATGTCATTTCGTCAGATATGTGACGATGATAAACAAATGACCAAAATCGTACAAAATTCTTCAACGGTAAAGCTAGTGTCTGAAGAAAAAAACGCCACAAGGCAAATAATTTTTGCAGAACAGTGAAAATCATTCACGCTCCAAATTTTTCAATAGTAGGCCATACCATACTGCATTTGATTTATTGATTAGTATAATCAAAAGAAATTCTTTAATGTTGAAAATATTTTTTGTCTTTCCCGAATAATAGTCTACCTTGTTCTTTGCAAATACAATGTATTAAAAAATATATCTAGGTATTTCAATAAATATGCCATATTATCCAGATAAAAAATTCAATTCTATTTTGAAAAAATTTGAATTAATTTTTTTCGCGAAAATAATCGAAATTCAATGTTGTATATTGTACATCATTGTATAATTCCAATATAATTGCTTTCCACCGTAGGAAAGGAGCCGAACAGTCATTTCCGGTAACCGGAAAGCGAACGCTTTTCCATTCTGCCAGTCATTAACTGCATCGGGATATCCTAACCGCGGAACCCACGTGTAATTTTGGCATTCAATGCTCAATTCGCATTGGTATATAATTCGAGGATATCTCTTACTGCCAATTGGTTTCGTGGCGTGATGTTACTTTTTGTCTTCAGAGCGCGAGACGCAAAATAATCTTCGTCAGCGTTGGAAATGAGCTTTGCTTTTCATCGCGAGGAGACAACTGCGTCACGTAGCGAAAGATGTTGCCAGTTTTCTATAGCGTAAGGTCGTGATTTATTTTTCTGTGCGACGTTAATCTTACGTTCAAATCCGGGTTAGATGCTGATCGCGATAATTACCGTGAGATTAGCACGTGGTGGTTATGTTCCTCGAAATTAGAAATATGTGGTAGAATTCAAAAAGCTATTAACAAAAAAAAAAAAAAAAAAACGTTTGTTGATGCTTTCCAGTTCCAATTCAGATAGCGCGGAGAACGTAACTCAAAATAAACTATTTCTTAACAATTAGGGCATTATTACAAAATTGTCAAAAAACTGTATTTTGTACTGTAAATTGTTGGCTTGTACTGTAAATTGTTTGCAAAATTGTAAAAAAAACTGTAAATTGTAATGACATTTGAAATGATTTCAAGCGACCTCAAGTTGGCGCAACTTTGCACGTGCCATATGTAACGTCATCTAAGAATGTATCATACAAAGTGTTTATAAAGACGACCGCAACACTACTGAACATTACATATTCAACGCTAAAAAATCTGATTGTAATTTTGATGAACGTAAATTTCAGCCATACCAAATTCAGAATCTTATTTCAATCTTCAATATTAACATTATTTAAAAATTACACATCGTAAAATACTCCCTAAGATAAATCAATTGAAAAAAGTATTTTTCTCTTTCTTTTTTATAAAATCCGTCTCCAAATATTAATTAAAATATTTGTTTTTTAATTGAATATCAAGAATTGCAGATAATAAGAAAGTTTGCAATAATATAGCACATAATTTGAAAATTTCGACCGTGCATCATGGCATTGGTGTAATAAAGATAAGTAAATATTTATGTAGGTATATCTAAGAAAATTTGCTCAACAATAAAATTCCAGATAAACAATACATTGTGTAGCCAGGAGGAAAAACAGCTAATTTAGAACGAGTGTGAGGTTTGCCGCCTGAGCGAAGCGAAGGCGGCAATCACACGAGTTCTAATCGGCTGTTATTGCTCCGAGATACACACGTTACCTTTTGCCTCGAAAACAGTAGAAATCTTTTTATAAGAATAAAAATCTTTTTTTATCAGTGTTTTGATTCGATGTTAAGCGAAATACAACAAGAATATCCTTACGAATATTCCAAACTATTTTCAAAGAACATTCCGAACCCTTTTCGGAGAATATTGTAGGGATATTCCTTTTACCACTGGCCTTCTGAAAAACTACTTGGACATTCGTATTTTCTGAGAGTATTTTTGGAAATATTCCTTAGTACGATGGAAGGGTTATAAATTTTTGCAAGAAGATTGTCAGAAAAATCGAGGCCTTGAGATGTGCTTAATGACATTCTTCGTTGTTAACTCAGAGATCTTATGCCTAACTTGGTTGTTTCAATTCGTCTCTTACTTACGGTGCCTGTTTCAGTTGCTAGCAGGCGCGAATCTACGGGGGGGGGGGCATCCGGGACATGCCCCCCCCCCCCAAATCTTGGCCACGAAATTCGAATGCGGATTTTTACCTTTTATTCAACTACGATAAATTTGTAACGTTTGATAAAATTTGATAAACATTTACTGTCAAATAGTTGTTTTTCCGCAATATTTGAAAAACATCGGTATTTCAAATAGTATCGACCGTCTATTTCGCATCAATATATCGATTCATCTATTATCGCACTGTGAGTACATATATGGTACATATTCATGGTTTCTAAAATGAGGACTCTGACATATTGCCAAGTTCACTTCATCTATAGTTAACATATATTGGCACTACTGACAACATCTTGATATAGGTTTTGTATATATCATATGCATATATATATATCAGAATTGACCGCTATCGTTCGAATTTCTGAAAATTAACAATTGTTTATTGTTGTTAAGACGTTCTAAACTTGGAATGTGTGTCCCCGCACTCGGCAGTGACTTTTGTGAACAGTGAACATCTGTATCAAACAATGGTAAGTACCTTTTTAAATTTTGGGTGACAAGTATTGTTCTCGTAACAAATAATTGACAAATGGATGGATACATTTAATTTTGCTAGAATGTGCTTGTGCTAGAAAACATTAGATACAAATTGTGCGCTGTCTAGACAGCTGCTGTGTATAGTCGTTTTGTTTTAATGTTTTTTGTTTTTATATTAGGAAATTTAGTAATCAGAAACAAAAATAGTGATAAAAGTATAAATTTATAAATACATGAAAGATTGAAATTTTCAACATAAATATAAATTCGATAAACCATCTTTGTTTTTGCGCCAAAAAACGAAATTTTATGTTTGTTTACCTTCAAATTTTTCAGGTTCGGTTCAGTAATACGTTGTTTTTGAATTTGTTGCATTGTTTTTTTTTCAAAATTCATGAATTAAAAAACTCACATAAAATACTAAATTTTTAAGTTTGGATTACAATATGGAAAATAAATAATATAAAATGCATGATTCAACACTAAACACAAAATGATATATATAATACACTTCAAATTTAAAAGCTGCAACATGAATTATATAGATACGAAATCGATAATAAATTGTAGAAATTATTTTTACGTAAGAATCAATTTTTACACCCTAACATATTTGTACAAAATGAGAAGAATAATTTACAATTTAAATTGAAAATATTTCAATAATTTATTAATTATAATTTTTTGTATCGATGATCATTCAATTCCAAATAGTTACATTTCAAGTATTACAATATAAAATATTATATTATTGATGATCATAAATTGAATATGAAATTCTTCTTTCATTTTTAATTTATAATACAATTTCTTTATTTAAAAAAATGTAATTTATAATTTTTGTAATTCTTTAATTAAATTATATTACATTAATGTAATGTATGAAATTGTAGAAAACAATAAATCATGTAAATAATCAGTAAAAAATCATTTATTTTACATACTCATAGATTGGTAATTTATTCATTTTAAATAATGTTGATATTATTTTGAAAAAGATTTTCTGGGTCAATAATTTTTGAAAAATTATAAGTAATTGTAGTATTTAAAAAACTGGATTTTCAATATAGTTCGAAGAATTCCACGAACAGTCTTTCAAAGGAGAATTTTGTTTACTTATTGTTTAAATCCATAAATTTTTTCATTGAAAAATATTACATTGGTAATTTTTCATGTAGATTATGCCCGTTAGGGCATTGTTCGATTGACCCAGCAGAACATGGAAAATATTAGTATTTGTTTTGAAGCGGTGATTAGGAGAGAGCTCAAGCTTACTTTGTTTTTGTTTTTCTGTATATGCTATACATGCTAAGAAAATAGATGAATTATATTTTCCGCCTCTCAGAAGTATGTATAAACTAATAATGACACTATAATGATGATAATTAAAAATATATCTAAGACTTACACATATTATATTTATATAGTGGAGATGAACTAATATTGAAAAACCTATTAGTATTGGGAAAAGAAAACATACATGCTAGAAATTATTGATCTATTTAATTTTTTTCCATTTGGCCATATATATGTTATGTCTGATTTGTAAGGTTATCAAAATATATGTTTCATACATACATAGATATAATATTGGTTTTGTGTTTGATTCATATATGTTCTACATATATAAGATGATTAATATCAAGTTCTAAATTGATTTTTTTCAGTCTTACCGGCAGTCTTCGATTTCATCTTTTTTTCAACCTCTCAAAAAACAAAAAGTTGAGGGGGATTCTTCGGATCAACTGAATCACGTCGAAGAAAATCATCACTCAAATGATGATTCGAATGAGTTGAATATATGAAAGCGAAAAACTCCAAATTCATTAGACATCGACGCCCTTGAAGCCTGTCCATCACTTCCATCAAACACAAACAACAACGAAGTTGGCGCTGTCGTACCAGAGTTCTCTAATGACATAGGTCATTTTATTGGACAGAAAATAAGCGACGAAGTTAAGCGAGAATTATTAGAAAACCCATGGAGACCATCGAAAGATTACAAGTTTCCTTTTTCTTCAAGGATAATTTCAGGGAAAGAAAGAAAGCATTATGTTTCACATAAACATTTGGTTGATCATGGAGACTGGCTGGTTTTCTCTGACGTGCAGAAAAGACTTTTTTGCAAATTTTGTCCATGGTTTACTGTCAACAATGTAGGCGGATACCAAAAAAATATACCCCTAGGCATCCTCGTCACTGAAACTTTAGTACACTTCAAAGACCTAACCGGACAGAAAGGATATCTAGAACTCCACAAACAGAACCGTTATCACAAAGATGCAGTCGCTGCTGGGAAAGATTTTTTATACAATTATCATAACTCACAGAATGACGTCAATAACATCCTTAATGAAGAATATCTTTCCGAACGTGAAGAGAACAGACTATTTTTTAAATCGATAGCAAGAACGGTCATTTTTCTTGGACGGCGGAACATAGCATTCTAGGGGCATAGGGATGATGGGCGTTTGCTAACAGAAGCAGGATCTGAGCGAAATGAAGGAAAATTCAGGGCGCTGCTGAAACTTCTCATTGAATCAGGAGATACAGAACTCGAAAAGCATCTGGAAACTGCGTCGTCAGTTGCAACCTATATCAGCAAAACAACTCAAGAAAAACTCATCGACTGCTGCAGGGTTGATATACAAAAGAAGATTATACAACTCGTGACTGATGCCGAATTTTACTCCATCGGCTTCGATGAAACTTCAGATCAATCAAGAAAAGCACAGGTATTTCCTTTTTGCTTGCATTTAGTGAAAAATTTTAAAATACAACAAACACTACCAATATTTTGAAATCTTAACAAAATTTTACGTGTCATTAGTTCATTAATGACAAATCTTTGAAATTTTTGAGATATAATATTTTGAAACTTATAACTTATCGTTTATTAACCATTTATAAATTGTTACACCCTGGTTTCCATATTCTATATACATTTTTGTTGAGCACAAAAATATCAACCTGTTGACACATTAAAATCAACAGCTTTAATTGTTGGTATACCAATAATATTCATGTTAGACGATTTTTCTGTGTCTAGATAAGTCTCATACTTCGATACGTCGATTTTTCTTCCGGAAAACCCCGCATTAGAGAAGATTTTGTGGATTTCATTGATGCTTTCGGCGAGCTGTCCAAAGAAGCTGAGGAAAATAATGAGAATGTAGAGGATGACGTAGAATTATCCTTAATTGGGGTTGCTTTAGGGAAGATCGTCTTGGAGGCAGTAAAAAGGCTGGGTTTAAGATTAGAAAATTGTACTTCGATAGGAGCTGATGCTTGCTCAGTCAATGTTTCGGAAAATTGTGGAGCTGTCAATGAAATCAAGAAAGAAGCAATAAACGCTGTCATGATACTGTGCTTTTCCCACAAACTAAACAGCAGCCTCATGAAAACATATAATGTTCAGTCGATCAAAAAAGTTTCTGACGTTATGCGAGAGGGGACGAGATTTTTCCAGAATGCACATCCTAAGCGTAGTACGGTATTAGCTACATTTCTTGGTCATAAACTGAAGCATTTGTGCGAAACAAGATGGGTTGAAAGACATGATGCTGTATTGCAGTTCGTCGTAGATTTGCCAATGATTATCGAAGCATTAACGAAAGTCAGTATTTGGAACAATAGAGATACAGCAGGCAAAGCGACAGTACTCATTTCCGCTCTAAGCTCATTCGACTTTATCAAAGGCTTGTTTTTTTTGTGTGATGTTTTATCTTTGACACGTCCTTTGAGTGAAAATCTTCAGAAAGAAGATATGGATTTGTCTAAAGCTTCGCAAAAAATAGAATTACTACTTGCAGTGTTGGCAAGTCAAAGGCTGAACGGAGAAGAAAAATTCGACCAAATATATACAAACGCAACGAATTTAGCAGACGAGTTAAACATAGACATCAAGAAACCGAGAACTTGTGGTAGACAAACACGACGAGAAAACCACAATACATCTGACTGTAAAGAATATTTTAGAGTCTCGATGTACATTCCTTTATTTGATAACATTATGGAAGATATGAAGATTCGTTTCTCTCAGGATGTTTTGGATGGTTTTCAGTTGAGCTTATTACTTCCTAAAAACGTAAAAGACATACCACCAAACGACGTAACCGATCTCATTAAAAGTCTCATAGAACGATTTGGTAATCTTTTGAAGGACGCTAAAAAACTCCAATATTTGAAACTCAAGGGAGAAATGAATCACTGGCAACAGCATTGGAAACTCAAAACAACCCAGGCCTCTCAAAGAAACCCTGCGCTACCAAACAGTGCATTAGAAACTCTGGAAAGTTGTGACAAAGATGTGTATCCAATGATTCACGCTCTATAAAAACATGGCTCAGAACAAGGATGCTCCAGAAAAGGTTAGTCGGTCTGGCACTACTAAATGTGCATGATGATATTGAAGTGAGGCCGGAAGACATTGTTGAACGATTCGCGAACTTAAGAGCACATCGAATTGTTTTGTGAACTTTGTGTCGCTGTAAGACTAAAAATCTTTTTTTTTTTTAACATTTTTTCATAAAATAGTGAGATTTTGTCATGAATGTAATAAAAATTACCAAAAACAAGTTACAAAAGTATTACTAAATACTTAGACATACAAAAAGAGAAAATCTAATGGTTAAAATATGATGGACGTATATATCAAGTTGCATGATGTTTCTATCAGAAATTATATTTGAACGATAAAATAAAATTTTTGTTTTACTTCGATACTGAATACTTTATTCGCCATATTTCCAATCGCCCCCCCCCCCCCCGTTTATTACTATCAAAATTGAATTTTTCTTTCGAATTTAGATAATATCTCCTTTAAGAATGGTTCTAATTTCCTAAATGTATGCTAAAAAAATTTGAAAACCGATGTCCCCCCCCCCAAAATTTACCCCTAGATCCGCCACTGGTTGCTAGCGGTGAGCGTGACTTTTTAAAATCGATTAAATCATACTTGTGCTCTACTATGATCCAACAAAGGATTGTAGGATTAGCTATTTTATCCATATAGAATAGAAAATCACGCAAAGACTTGATCTTTATAAGGTGATACCTACTTTTGCTAAATTGAAGGCACTTCGGTAAAATCAACATTTCATCGATATAATACATGTATTTTGGGTTTTAAATTGTGTAACATATTTCATTTATAATTTTCGAACAGTTGTATTTTCATGTATTATATTGTCCACATGACTTTTACTCCCACAGTGTTGCAGATTTTTATGGTATGTTCAGATTCAGTCATGGTAATCCGTTCAATAATAATTAGAAAGAGTTGAACATTCAAATTCTTTCTATTGTCAACTGCGTTTTTTGCTATTATTCAATGATTATTGACTCTATGCACAGAGAATAAGGGGGGGGGGGGGCGCAGAATAATAGTTCGCCTAGGGCGTCAATTTTCTTCGAGCCAGCCCTGTCCAAAACTGTTTCGACATGGCAAATGAAGTATTGAAGGTCGACCGGAGGCTGGAGAGAATGACACTAGGCATGAGAAAGGAGGGGGGGAAGTCCTTTCTGGCCCGCTGAGTTTCCAAGGAGCGGAAAGAGCCCGTCTTTCACCTCGCCAATTGTCATTTGTGTCGTGGGATGAGAAAACGCAGCTTAGTGGCAAAGTCGGTAAGGTTCACTTAGGACTGACTTGAAATTTCGAGCCCAAACTGCCCAAATCACCATATTGTGGGGTCATATTGTGTTCGAGCTCGATCATTTATTTTCCGAGAACTTTTCAATCGTTTAGCGTAAGCGCTGGAACGAATTGCGCTTACATTGGCTGGGTTTGTTGATGCTCGAGCCCTCCCACAGCATGGTTCTTTGGGGCACTTGGGGCTCAAAACATCGCGTTGATCCAAAATAAACCTTACTGGTTTTGCCGCTAAGCTGCGTTTTCTCATCTCATGACACATTTGTCGGCAGACTGCGTGTTGGCCTGGAATACTTCATTTGTCACTGTCGAAACGTGTTCGGAAACGCTTCTTTCTTGCGTTTGAGAAGCAAAATAGTAAATTTCGCATCTAGGGATAAAATTAATTCCTCACGAAGGATATATGTACCCAAGGGTGAAAAAGACCCGAGGTCTTTTTATACCCGAGGTCTTTTCAGGCCCGCTCTAAAAAGCCTATTTTTTTGCCCGCTCCGCGGGCAAAAATCGGCTTTTTCTCCCGCTACGATAAAAAAGACATTTAATAGTGGAAAACAGACGGCATATGTGACTTGGAATCAGGAAATGGGGTTTGAGAGGTAAAGCCGTAAGGCACATTTTTCACTTTTCGATGCCTGCTCTGTCTTACTCACAGCAAAATAGGATAGGTCCCCCTTGAAAGGTAACATGGGTAACAAAGTTTGAAAATTATTCGGATCAGAGCCCGAGGGACAATACGGTTACTAGTAGCATTACAAATTTTATATTGATAGACCCAGATAAACCTGTTTTCTCCTTTTTTTTCTCAAGTAATTCATTTCCTTTACTTTATTTTTTGAACAAATATAATGGTATGAAAAATAAAATGAATTAGAATGACTTGAGAAAAAAAAAAAAGAAAGAAGTCTATGAATGTAAGATTTTTCATGCAACGGGTAACTCTATTGTCCCTCGACCTTTGAGCCGAGTATTTTTTGAAACTTGAATACTCGGGAGACCTTTCCTATTCTACTGTGAGTAAGACAGAGAGGGCATCGAAAAGTGAAATGTGCCTTACGGCTTTACCTCTCAAACCCCATTTACTGATTCCAAGTCACATATATTTAAGTGTCTCTTTTATGACTTACAAATTGTTATTTTTGTCAATTTGCCATTAGAAAGAATTAGGCTCCAGCCAGTTTAAAGCATAACGATTTTTTTCGTCAATGATTAGCCGCTCAACTTTTTGTCTTCATTCAACGACATTTCCACAGATAATTGATTTTCTTTTCAAATTTGAATAACAGCAAAGAAACTAACCCTCAATATTTAACAATCATTTTCATCCATGCATTGGTATGTATAAAAGTTAAGAATAAACACTTCAAATACAAATATTTTATCTCTTTTTTTCCATTTATTTATTGAACCCTCAAATAATGATCACTTTTTATGAAACAGCTTGTACCTTATCCGTATAATATTACTCGATAAAACGGATAGAATACTTTTAAAATATCTTTGTTATACCCACAAAAGTTTTGTAAGTTTTCTTATAGGAACTTGGTAAGTGAATTTTGTATAAAACTTTGCAGAACTTGTTGAAAATTCTTTATATTGCTTTTGAAAATTAGACTGCTTTATAGAAATTTTCGAAAACCTGTGTAAAAACTGTAATCTTATTGGTAATTATGAAATTTATTGAACATTCTAAGAAAGTCAGAATGAGAACACATATCTATAAATAATAGATTTTATATCGACTTACATATGTTACATGGAATCAAGAAAGAAAGGAGGTTTGCAGTCGTTTACCGTAAGGTCCATTTTGTCTTTTCCCTTTTTTCTGTATCCTCGCTGTCATATATACAGAAATATCAGGGAATGTTACATAGAGACGATCGCTAACTCATTTCGAATTAGTGTACATAAGGGATTAAGGTGCCCTATGGAGTGAACAAATTATCTATGGAAGTATGCCCCATTTTTTTCGCATTTACTCGTTTTGGTGTACATACTTGGATATCGGGTTCCCAAATTCGTCTTTTAGATGCTTGTCCTGCAACTTGCAAGTTCGCGACTTTTAATCCTGTATATATGTTTTTTTTTTTTTTCATTCTTTTTATTGAACTCATTTTGAGCTATACTTTATACATAAATTTTTTACAAAAATCCATTTCGAATAGTATAGCTCAAAATTAGTCCAATAAAAACAAGAAAAAAAACATCTATGTAGGATTAAAAGTCGCGAACTTGCAAGTTGCAGGACAAACATCTATAAAACGGGTTTGGGAATCCGAAATCTAAGTATGTACACCAGAACGAGTGATGCAAAAAAAACGGGGCATATTTCCATAGATAATTTGTTTACTCCACAGGACGCCTCAATCCCTTACGTACACAAATTCGAAATGAGTTAGCGATCGTCTCTCCGCAACATTCCCTGATATCCTTGTGTATATGACTGCGAGGATACAGAAAAGAAGGAGAAGACAAAATAGGACTTACGGCAAACGACTATTAACGTCCTTTCTTGATTCCAAGTCACATATTATCTATAAATGTTTATTGAATCATTTTCATGTAATTTCGCAAGGTATGGGTCTCTATCCAATAACATGCTGATAAAAACACAATATCTACACGCATACCAGTAAAACGTAGCCCAAAATTATTTTGTTTTTACACTGATATCACAGTGTTTGTGTTATTCGGATAAGCTCAGGAATTTCGGGATCATTTTTGGCAATTCGGATTCATACGACTTCTATTACTTACTTATTATAATATATTATTATTAGAGCTGATAAAAGTATGCTCGCGCATATAGCATGTATATTTTACATATATCGGTTGATCGAGCATATGTTGGATATATTTTTTTTATTGCGCATGTATCTATTTTTTATTCTATTGATATTTTTTACGATGTAATGAGTCTTTACCTTTTGATTTTCATTTGTTCTTAACAACTTCATCTTGTTTATTTACCACTGTCAAAAATTGTCGCAAATTCTCAATCATTTTTCGACCACGAAATTGTTTTGTTTTCAAAATTGATAAGTAGTAACAATGCCGAAAGATAAAGAGAATATAAATGATTTTCTATCACGAATGGTTCGTGAATATCCCGGTGTATTCAGATCAGATAGATAAATTCTCTTCTGCTTATATTGCAATCGGTTAGTGAACGCAACAAGAATATTTATGGTGAAACAACATTTGGCAACATCTACTCACAAGAAAGCAGCCAGGAGGCAGGAAAAAATAATGGAAAGTACACGAACCTTAATTTCGGAATTCAAAAAAACTGAAGATATTAACCCGTTCAATTTGGATCTCTGCAAAACTTTTTTGCAAGCGAACATTCCTTTAAAAAAAGCGAGCCATCCAAGTGTTATACATTTTCTCGAGAAATACGTAAATTTTCCACTCCCAAGTGAATCTACACTTCGACAAAAATATGTCCCTTATTTGTACAATGAATGTTTGGATACTTTGAGAAGTAAAGCTGCCTAAAAATATATTTAGGTCTCTATTGACGAAGCCACTGATTCTCAACAACGACTTATAGCAAATTTCATATTTGGAATAATGGAATGCGTTGTCGACAGTCCAGAGCGTGGAAAATTTTACCTTTTGAACATGTCAACTGTGAATGCTGCTAACGCAAGCAATATGGCAGCTTTCTTTAACGATTCTTTATCCCTACTGTGGCCTGAAGGCAAGCCTAAATGAACCGAATAATATAAAATTGTACAACAATTTCATGCTTTTTCAGGTATTCAGTACAGTGATGTATTGCTTGTGGTAACTGATGCAGCAGCTTACATGATTTCGGCAATGCAATCATTGAAAATATTATACCCCAAAATGCTCCACTTGACATGTCTTGCACATGGGCTACATCGAATGGCAGAATTTGTTAGATCTAAATTTCCGGTAGTTAACAAATTAATTTCCAGTACAAAAGCAGTTTTTGTTAAGGTAGTTTTATATTGAAATATCTAACTTTTATATTTATTCGTATTTCGTGAAAAAATAATTCACGTAGGCTCCTCATCGTCGAAAAATATTTCGAGACACTCTTCCAAATACACCCTTACCTCCTGAACCCATCATTACTCGTTGGGGGACTTGGCTGAAGGCGGCAGTGTATTATTAGATTCCCCGGTGGTAAGAAAATTGAACCAGGAATTCCTTATTTCAACTGTTTATTTTGTACAACTACACTCTTTCGTGCTCGAGTCTCTTCTGATTTTTGGAAATTTTGGAAAGTATTTATATACTCCTAATAATCTAGTTCACGTAACGGTGCGTAACGGTATTGACAAGAAAAAAGGTGGACATCGAAATGTACATCAGTTTCGAAATAGACAATAGAAAAAATTACGTCGCACAGATAATAAGAATTGATTCCTAACGGTAACAAAGAGATGTTCTAATTCTATATCTCTAGATTAACTGTTAATACGAGGGGGGACCCAAAAGTAACGGGAATTGTGTTACAACTTTTTTATTGACAAATTTTTTCACACACAATTTTTATCACCTGCAAAGTAACCCCCATTGACTGTAATACACTTGTTCAATCTTTTTTTCCAGTGTTCAAAACAGTTCTGAAATTCATTTTTTTCAATGTTTTTTAAACCTTCCAGCGATTTTTGTTTCACCTCTTCTACAGTCCCAAAACGTTTTCCTTTCATGTCCCTTTTGAGTCTAGGGAACAAAAAAAGTCACAGGGGGCAAGGTTTGGTGAATAGGGGGGGTGAACAATCGGTGTCATGCCGTTTTTGGTCAAAAATTTCTTCATGGACAGCGCTGTGTGGGCAGGTGCATTGTCGTGGTGGAAGAACCAATCTCCTGTGCGCCAAAGATCCGCTCTTTTCTTCCGGATGTTCTCCCTCAACCTTTTCAAAACCTCCAAGTAGAAGTGTTGGTTGACCGTTTGGCCTGGAGGAACAAATTCTGCGTGCACAATACCTCTGCAATCGAAGAAACAAATGAGCAATGTCTTGATGTTGGACTTCACTTGGCGTGCCTTTTTTGGACGAGGCGAGAGAGGTGTCTTCCATTGGCTTGATTGCTGCTTTGTTTCGGGGTCGTAGCCATAGCACCATGATTCATCGCCAGTTATAACCTTGAGAAAAAAATCTGGGTCTTCATCCAACTGATTTTGCAGCTCAAGACAAGCCTGAAGTCGACGCTCCTTTTGATCGTCGGAGAGAAGGCGAGGAACAAATTTGGCTACAATCCTCCTCATGCTCAAATCTTCAGTTAAAATCCTCTGAATTGAACTCCATGACAATCCAGACATCTCACAAAGTTGATCGATGGTTCGGCGACGGTCTTCATGAACAAGAGTGTTGATTTTTTCAATGTTTTCGTCCGTTCTGGAAGTCGAGGGGCGCCCAGAACGAGGTTGGTCTTCTATTGACATCTCTCCATTCTTGAAACGCGAAAACCAGTCGTACACACGCGTTTTTCTCAAAGCATTATCCCCATAAGCTGTTTTCAGCATCACAAGGGTTTCCGCGGGTGTTTTTCCTAACAAAAAACAAAATTTTACAGCCGCGCGTTGCTCTCCGCACTCAGCCATTTCACGTTTTCGCCGAAACGGAAAAAGTCGTTTCACTAGAAAAATTCTTACGGAAGAACGAATGCACTCACAGCAAATGAACTTTGCACACTGACTTGGGAGAGTAGCAGCTTGGAAGAGAACCAGTGGAGAACCCGATCCCCCCCCTCCGCGGTCCCCCCACCACCTAATTCCCGTTACTTTTGGGTCCCCCCTCGTATATGTGGTGATGCAACACCTTCCCCTTTAAAACGCAAAATTGTAAAATTTTGTGTAGAATTATTACATCAAATCGAAGTCGTACTTCGGCGAAGTTTAAGTCCTATTGTTTCATTGATGTGAGTATCCTCCTCTTCTTCTTCCTCTTTAATCGCTGCATTAGTCAAAACAGAATTTCGTCGTCTTTCAGGATCCCGTGATTCAGATTGAGAGATATATGTATCAGATTCGGTCGTCGAGTCAAAATTACAACTAACGTAATTACAAATCATAGGACGCACGATTTCTCCCGTTGATGCATTAGTATGCCTACAAAATAATCTATTCAGAACTCGGAAAATGAAAAAATAACGCAGACAGTAGTACAACATGAAAGACATAACAATAGTACTGATTATACTGAGTGCGATTGTGTACCACTTTATTTGATTAATTATGAAAGGATAATCAAGTTGATGCGTCAAAACTTGATCTAAATCATTGAGTTTTTTTGAAGCAAATTTAAGTTCATTCAAATCAATATTCTTCAACTGAACTGGACTTAGAGTTCTCGCCGTGTATGATTCTGTCTTCGAAATTATTATGCATAAATCATTATCCACTATATTAGGTGTAGGAATAAAATATGAAATATTCTCATCGTTGAAATTTCTGGGTTCTAATGTATATAAACTAGTATATCCTTTACATACGCTACTTAAACTTAAAATTCCCGTTCCATTTAGATTAACATCAGTAGCTACTTTTGATTCACAAAACATCGTAAGAACGATAGGATTTTTCAAAACATAAATCCAATGGTTGTTGTCCAAGTAATGCCATGTCTCGAACTCGGCCTTGATTGTTGAAATTTCACAGTCCTTCGGAAGTGTGCGGATGTGCGGATTCAGTAGTCTTATCTCGCAACTGGCATCATCAGTACTCCTAGTTGTGTGAACGTGAAAGCACACGAACTGTTCCGGTTAGAATTCGCAGCATTCTTCCAATTTTAAGAGGGATGTGGAATGAGTTTTGGACCAGGAAAATAATAAAAATGGAAACTTCGGTTGGATGTAGGAATATAGGCTAGTATTTTGGTGCTCGATTGGCTGTGGGATTAGCTGATAAAGATCGTAATCCATTTTTGAAATTAAAGGAATCATTATAGCAAAAATAATATTGTTTTCGGTAAATACATAAGAAACTATTAAAATTAAATATATTAATAATTCTGAATATTAGGTTTAATAGTGAGATTGATGTAATTAATGGTCATGGTCTAATAATTACAATGTTCAAGTTCATTACAGAATAAATATCCATCATATTCGTTTTTTCTGGATTGATCAAAAGGTTATATTCTCCTTTGTATTCTTTCAATTCATCGATTAATACTTGAGGACTAATTATTGTTGGTGAAATAATTCCTTTTTGAGCTAATATTATTGCTTCGATATACTCATCGTAACTTTTCAAAACTTGATTACTCATTGATTCCAAGATAAACATTTCCTGCATAATAATTGATTCCTGCTCAAATCTAGTGATATGCCTGTTTGTTTCCGCCATGAATATATTCATCTGCTTAGCATTATTATTAAGAATTTCCTCTTGATTTTTAAGAGGCATGGCTGATTCATTGAATTGTTTGATGGTGCTCGACATTATCTGCACTTGTGATTTCATCAATGTTTTGATTTGACCGTTATCATTAAGTAAAGTCTTAATACTGTCCGAATAAAACTCCACGTCGTCAGCATCGGGTAGACCAAAAACCCAGTTCAATAGATACGAAAAGCTATTGAACAACCCGCGTTTGCTAACTACATGTCGTTTTGACATTCATTCCTGAAGAATTCTCCTCCTATCTCCAATATTCTGATAATCTTCAATAAGAGATTGCAAAGTACGTGTACAACCAAAATGCGCGAAACTGTGATTGCCGCCATGAAAATCCCGACGAAAATCGATACAAAATGTATGCAGCGAGTTCAGATGCAAACCCAAAATCTCATTAGCCTTGCTTAAATGTGAAACATTCAGATGACTCAGAAGCGTAAGTTTAGAATTTGAAATGAATGCTGTTCCCAATTTATGGTAAAAAATCCCACTTCCTGAATCGATAGGGGAAATTTGATAATGAGAAATAGATAAACATGACTGGAAAGAGCTAAGGACAATTAAGGATAAAATTGCAGTGATTCTCATCTGAAAAAATACGTTTCAATAAATTAGTATGATATCTCTTCATCTTCTTTCCGATTTGAATCTCGACAGTCTGATTATCAAAAACCTTGGTAATAGAGTATGGTCCAATGTACTGAGAACACAATTTCTTCGATTTCCCCGGTACATTACCCTTTTGTAAAATCAATACACGATCGCCAATTTCAAATTTAAGAGGGTTGGATTTCTTATCATAATTCTCTTTACTCCTTCGTTTCGAAATAGCAATGTTCTCGCGTGCGATTTTGAATGTGACATTAAGTCTGTATTGAAGGGATTTCACGTAATCGTCATAGGTGTAAAGAATCTTTGGATCTTGGATTATCAATGACGGTAAATAAGCCTTTCTACCAAACAACAACTCATACGGAGTATATCCCGTTGACTTATGCACCGACGTGTTATAACTAAACATAGCGAAAGATACATATTCATCCCAATCGCTCTGGTTCGGCTTGATATAATGCTTGAGATAATCTTTCAACGTCAAGTGTGACCGTTCAAGTGCACCATTTGATTGAGGATGATAAGGTGTCGTTGAAATATGCTTGCATTTGAATAATTTACTGAATTCTTTTATCAAGTTTGACATAAAATCAGTCCCCTGGTCAGTGAGAAACGTCTTAGGAATTCCAAAGGTCGTAAAAACATGCGTGAGCGTCTTAGCGACAGTTATCGCCTCGTGATTTTCGATAGAGTAAGCAAAGGAAAATTTTGTCAAGTCATCTTGTGCCGTCATGATAAATCTTTTCCCAGATTCAGTAAGAGTCAACGGTCCTACAATGTCAATTGCAAGTCGTCCGAAAGGCAGCTCAGCAGTCGAAGTAATTTCCATCGGTTGTCTAATAGGATTGAAATTCATCTTGTTAATCTGACAAGAGTGACAAGTCTTGATGTATTCTCTTATGTCACTTTTCATTGTTGCCCAGTAAAATCTCTCCTTTATCCTTGCATAAGTCCTATTAAATCCTGAATGTCCTGCTAGTTTATTATCATGATTTTCCTTCAGTATCGTTTCAATTTCCTCACGAGTTTTGGGAATGATCCTAACTTGTTCCAGTAATTTGATGTCGTTCTTTGGAAATATAAACCTTATCATTTCATTGAGTCGGCTTTGTTTGATGTTTGTATCTTTTGCTGGTGTAACAAAAATGAAGCTATTTGTCTTGACAAGATCTTTAAGAACGATAAGAGTCTCAAAAATATCTTTATATTCGAGTTTGTCATTATGTAGATTCTTGGCAAAAAGTAAGAAAATAGTCTGATCTTTAGATTTTATCTTTGCGACTTCATTGATTCCTGGCTTTAAATTTGTCAAATCAAAATTCTCTTGAATGTATTCTGCGAACTGATTGCTTTCATCAAGGTCCTGGGACCATATTAGGGCATTATTTTTTCGTAATTTTGAAAGTTGCACATTCTTCTTTTCAAATTCAATTACGTCGCGATTCATAAAATGAAATTTGATAAAATCAGCGTATCTTGGATCATTTCCGACCGTAATGTGATTTATGTCAATGTTCAGTTCGTCCTTTTCAAGGGGTAGTCTAGAAATTCCGTCAGCGTTGCTGTTAACTCGACCGGGTTTGTATTTAATCACATAGTTGTACTCATTAAGTCGTAATCGCCATCTCACCAATTTCGAAGTTGGGTTTGAGCAATTGAAAAGCCACTGAAGCGGTCTGTGATCCGTAAAAATATCAAATTCACGTCCATATAAATATGGACGAAAATGTTCCATTGAATTCAAAATAGCCAATAATTCTTTTTCTGTAGTGGAATAGTTCTATTCGGTTTCATTCAAAGTTCTCGAGTAAAATGCAACTGGTAAATCCTTGCCTTCTTTAATTTGAGATAAAATGCCACCAATACCGACGTTCGAAGCATCTGTCGTAAGAGTAAAACGTTGACTGAAATCAGGATATTGCAGTAAAGGCTCAGTGCACAGTTTTTCTTTTAAATTTTCGAAAGCTCGTTGCTGTTCTTCTCGCCAATTGGAAACAGCGTCCTTTTTCAATAAAAGAGTCAAGGGTTTCGCTATAGTTGAAAAGTCGCGAATAAATTTCCGATAATATCCCGTCATTCCGAGAAACATCTTGATTTCCTTTGCGTTCTTTGGTGGGGAAAGAAGACTGATTGCCTTGATCTTGTCCGGATTTGGTTTTACGCCATCTCTCGTAATCATGTGTCCAAGATAATAACATGACTCTTTCAAAAATTCGCATTTGTCAATTTGTAATTTCAAATTATGCTCACGTAATCTTGAAAAAACATTTCTCAATTTCTCATTATGCTCACCGATGTTAGATCCATAAATGACGATGTCGTCCAGGTAAACAAAACATTGAGTGTTATTAAGCCCGATTTAAACATTGTTCATCACTCTCTGAAAAATAGCAGGGACATTCTTTAAGCCGAAAGGCATTCTTTCAAACTGATAATGCCCGTCAGAAGTCGAAAAACCGGTGTTAGGAGCATCTTCGCTATTCATAGGGATCTGATGAAATCCACTAGCGAGATATAATGTCGTGAAATATTCTGCGCGTCCTAACTGATCCAGAATATCTTCAATATTCGGCAATGGCTAGGCGTCACCGATTGTCTTCTCATTCAACTTCCTATAATCTATAACTATTCTCCATTTCCTCTCACCTGAAGCGTCAAGTTTTTTCGGTACGACCTACAAGGGACTCGACCATGGGCTAGTTGACGGTGTAATGATACCCTGTTTGAGCATTTTATCTATTTGTTTTCGAACCTCATTCTTATGCACCTCTGGGTAGCGATAAGATCTTGTGTGTATAGGAGTATCGTCAGACGTTTTTATGTTTGCTGTCTCAGCCGTCGTTGAAGTAAAACCGTCCGTTGGAAGGTGAAAAATGTCATAGTAATCTTTACAAATATCTGAAATAGCGTTCTTGTGCTCAATTGAATTAATGTGGTCTAGTCGGAGGCTTTTCATCAAGTGATCTACTCTCTCTTCCTCATCTTTCGGATTTTCTGTCAGTTCAAAAATATTCATGCTCTTTGGAATTGAGTCCACGTCGATGCAAGGTTTTGGAATAGATTTACGTACACTCGATCGATTTATGATAGTAATCAGAGCTTCATTGCTTGGCAAAATTCTTACGATTGAATTCGGCATTAACAAATCCTTATTATTGTAAATTCTCTGCAAATGAACTATTCCGTTCTGAAGATGTTCTGGATTTCGAATTTTTACGCGCACGACTGTCTCAGAACGTGCATTGAGAAAAATTTGAGATTCCGAGTACTGGGATGTGTTTCTCTGAAAGGGAATAGAGAAAGGAATTGATTTTTTAGAAAAAGTGGCCTTCTCATAATCTATCACGGACCTTTGTGTCCTGAAAAATTCATGACCAATTATTCCGTCAAATGGAATATTTGTTAATGAATTTATAAGTTGAAATTTCGCCACTACTGAGTGATCGTGAATTTCCAAAGTCAACTCCGTTTCTCCAAAAGTTCGAGTCGGTGCATTAGGAGCTATTCCGTTCAGAGTTACAACTTGATCATTGGAAATTTTATAATTATCGATGCTCGAATTCTTTATCAAAGACATGAAAGCTCCTGTGTCAACTAAAAGCTTCAAAATTTTATCAGGCGATCTTGATTTCTCACAATGGAAAAGAACATAAGTCAAATCATTAGTCTCTACAAAAATCCCTGTATGTAATAAATTCATCTGAAAACTTCCGTCATAAATTACTCCTGATATGGTGGATCTGACTGGAGACCCGCTTCGAGAAAATTTCCCTCATAAAAATGAACACCAGTATTTTGGCCATCGTTCGTTTTTGAATTTGAATAAGATTTTCGATTCGCATCCTGCGAATCGAATCTCTGCGGTTTTTATTGTGGAAGCACTGGTCAGCATAATGACCACTACGACCACAGATCGTACATTTCCTTGTCTTCTGAAGATTACCATAATTCAATTTTAAAGATTTTTCTTCGATAACAGCGGCTGTAAATGCTTAGTTTTCGTTTATCGTTTCAAACTCACGATATCTCAACATTTGAGAAATCTGAGGATGAGTGTGGTAAACAAAACGATTTAAAGTCATCTGCGTGACTATTGAAATCCTGCCTGGAAGATCTTTCGCGTCACCATTCGAACTATGAATGATCCCCAGAATCTTCGACGATAAATCTTCTAATCTTTGATAATAGGAGGTAATATTCTCATTATTATTCTGTCTCATCATATGCAACTCCTCGAGAAGCTGATCGATTGTTTTCTTATCCAAATATAATTTCAACAATAATCCCGAGATATCTTTCCAAGTCGTCAAATTACAGTGAACATCTACCTGTTCTCGGGATTTGCCGATAATAAGACTTTTGACATAGAGTAAAAGGGCAACTTTTTGACTCTCGTGGGCCAATTCAAAAACTGCGTCAACCTGTTTGACGAAGCTCCTGACCTTGAACCGGTCACCATCAAATTTATCAGTGATCAGTCTAATCAAAAATTCTATTTTGAATTGAGCTTCTGTAGAATCTATTCCAGTATTCACGGTATTCGGCATTTCGCAAGATAATGAAGCACTTCTGGAATCGATACGAAACTAATCGAGAATTGAATAATAATATCCGCTAAAACGAGATTTGCGACAAAAATTCCTTTTCTTTTTGATTTCCCACTTATTATAAATTCAGAATTTGGTAAGAGTTTGATTCACTTCCTATTGAAGATTTGGACGTAGGAAAAGGTAGGGATAAAGAATTATGTTTGAGAAGGATCGAGTGAAAGAAGTGCGGTTCCCTAATAGAACAGTCGTGTACTCACTTTGATGCCGGACCATGGGCGCTACTCCGCGGTGAATTGCCAGGACATCAAATAGTTGAGATTCGGCTTACTCCGTTGACCGCCTGAAGTCGAACAGGACGAGGGTCGCTATTCCTCGGTAATGCTCTGTCGTCGTCAGGACTGGCTGCTAGGGGCGTGTGTCAGGGCCTGGTCAGGAACAACTCAGGATATGCGCCAAACGTGCCTCAAATTCAGCTGTACGCCATGAAGTAGTAGCCTTCGGGTTTTTGGTAGTCCTCTCGCAACGATGTTGCAGCTTTTCCAGGTGGTAGATAAGCCGGACTATCCCAGATCCTCGTCGCCAGATTTTATGTTAGATTCCCCGGTGGTAAGAAAATTAAACCAGCAATTCCTTATTTCAACTGTTTATTTTGTACAACTACACTCTTTCGTGCTCGAGTCACTTCTGATTTTTGGAAATTTTTGGAAGTATTTATATACTCCACATAATCTAGTTCACGTAACGGTGCGTAACGGTATTGACAAAAAAAAGGTGGAAATCCAAATGTACATCAGTTTCGAAATATAAAATAGAAAAGATTACTTCGCACAAATAATAAAAATTGATTCCTAACGGTAACAAAGAGATGACCTAATTCTATATCTCTAGATTAACTGTTAATATAAGTGGTGATGCAACAGTATTACAACGAAAATTTTACAGATGTAAAATCCATCGTAGCCCGTTTTGACAACAAAGATTCTGAGGCGATAAAAACCTCAAAGGAAGTCTTTGACAGTTCACAAGTGAAAGTGGAGCTGGCTTACATCACAACCCATTTTTCTTCCATTATTAACGGCATTACCAAGCTTGAAACCCAAGGATTAACTATAGACGAAAGTTTGGAAATTATCGAAACATTTCGAGAGTCCATTACTTCAATTGAAAATAAGGAATATTTGGAAAAAATGAATGCCATTCTTCAACGCAACAAAGGCTATCTAATAATAATAAAAATTCGCGATATATTATATTCAAACGCTGCTTCCTCTGATGAATATGTAAATTCCTTGTCGCCAAACGAAATATCGATGTTCAAATACTCTCCCCTTACTTTAACTGACGTCGAACGTTCTTTTTCTACTTATATTACATTTTTGACCGATAGACGCAAATCATTTCTTTTTGAAAATCTAAAAAAACACATTTTTTTTCATTGTAATCTACAACGTAACGATGAATAAATCGATTTTAAGAAAATGCACTTTCTAACGCTTTATTTTTTTGAGCATATGATCAAGCATATTTTGCCGTTTTTTTGCGCATATCTATGCGCATATTTTCTACTTTTTTCGAGCATATTTTTACCCGCTCTAATTATTATATAATATATAATTCTATACTAATCAAGTAGGCTTCATAAGATAGTAAAAAAAATTTAGTTGTTCTTCGAGGCACAGTATTTTATGAAAACTCTTTCCAAAACTTTTTAAATGCTTAGTTTTCTATCTGTATTACACGACTCTTTCAATCTTGAAATACATTACTATTATCTCAATAAACTGATTTCATTCGATGTTTCAGCGACTTATATAAACATTGGAAAAAAAGCATTTCATAATCGAAAATAAAATAGACTATAATGCAGTTTGAGAATTCATTGACCTACATTTGATGAGCTTCCAATTTGAATTGGAACATTCGATTGATAAAGAATATTCGAAATTATAAAGACGCACATCTCATATATTTTCTTTAAATTGCAAGTGTTTAGTTTTTAAATGTTCCTCATATAAATCTGTTCAAAAATTCACTTCTTTTATTTCTCTGTGACAAAAGGTTCACTTTTTATGTACCCATTACTGCCCAAAAGTTGGAAAAAATTTCCTCAACTTCGCCAATTTATTTATAGTAGTTAAACATGTCGCATGTGTTTGAAATTCAACTCACTTACGTTTTCAAGACCGCTCTACACGATTAAGTTGTCAAAATAATCGCTAGTTTCACAGGAAAATAAATATAGCGGCTTTTTTTATAATAACACGAAAAAATTGAGTAAAAAAAATTTTCGATGATGCATTCCACATTGAAAAAAATTTTCCAGATCAGAAATTCAGTGCACAACAGTGCATAAACTTAAGAAACCTTCGAAAAATGTAAAAGTACAACTTTGAAATTAGGGAAGGATACCTAAAAATGGCGAATTTGTTGATAAAAATTTTTAAATTCATACCCTCCAGTGACGGCAATGAATTAGACCTTTACCCAAATGACATATATATGTTTTTCATGATTTTTTGGGCCACTGTTTACAAATCTGGTCTTGAAATTGCAAAGTTAATTTGTTTTAACATTTGTTTAAACAAATTATTCGTGAAAAAAATATTTTTTGGAAGATGTATATTGTTTTTATGGTTTTTGAACCCACTCAAAACGAATCTGGTATCAGATTTGCGAAATTCATGTGTGCAAACAATTTGTTAAACAATATTTTAACAAATTGTTGCAATAACTAATTTTTGCAAGATGCATATGCCTTCCATGGTTTTTGTACTTGCTGATCATGAATGTGGCCATGAAATCTCAAAATTAGTTTGTTTAAACTATTTTTTTTAACAAATTATTTCGAATCTATCCGAAAAAGTATGTACCAAGATGTTCGGAATGGCTGCCTTTGCATTCGCTATCAAAATGTCTAAATCGATGATGAGAGATTTGATATGACAATCGGAAATTTCAAGAAAGTAATCATTTAGCTGTAACTGTTAGTTCAGGTTTCCTAAGTATCTCGAGGAATGATGTGCCTTATCTTTGGTTAACAAATCTTTAATAGCACATTCTTAGAAATTGGGCAGATTTGGCGGATTTTTAGTGACCAAGTATAATCCAAACCGGAAGAGATATGACTAATCTATGACAGGGCTTTTCTATTCAGCGTTTTCCAGACAAAATTCTTCGTATTCCCTCTCTTTCTATTGCCTTTTTTCCGCATACCACGCATCTTACGAAATCTTTTAGATCACCGAAATCATAAGGAGTCCAGAGAGTCTTAGAGACACTGATCTTTCGGAAAAAGTGAAAATGGCATCAGCGGTGAAGAAAAAAAAGAGGTGTAAAAATTCTGAGATTAAGTTAGAATATCATAGAGGTCAGGGTGAACTTGATGACTTGATTTGCATCTCTGATCTTCATGATTCTGGTGACTCAGGTAACTCATCTTCATCTGATGATGATAGTGTTGATGACACGTGCGAAATTGTCCCCTTTGAAAAAATATACGACAATTATGACGAAAAACAAAAAAAAATTGAAAATGATCATATTTTCAAATAGGTGGATGGTGAAAAAAAAATACAACGACCCGGTCACAAATGAATGTCTGTTGACCGTTTCACAAAAAAAAAACCATTCGTGAGAGATCCCCCGTTCAACTGTTTGAAACTTTTTTTTCTATCAACATGAAAAACTATATGATTGAAGCTACGAATCTAAATGGTTGTCGTATCACTTTATCTGATCTCGATACTTTCATTGGAATTTTGATTCTATCAGCTTTTAACAAAAGAAAAGCACAAAGAGATTACTGGTCAAATAACCCTTATTTATCTTGCCCAGTTATCAGTTCCTCAATGTCTCGCAATAAATTTGACGAAATTAAATCGAAAATAAAATATTCGAGACCAGAGGATTCAAATCAAAATGATAGAGGTTAGCGAGTTCGTTACCTTATAAATGAGTTTTGTAAAAATTCAATGAAATATGGATTTTTCACTACTGAACTTAGTGTTGATGAAATGACGGTGAAGTCCTATGCGAAAACTTCACTCAAACAGTTTATAAGAGGCAAGCCAATTCGATTTAGAATCAAACTTTGGGGATTGTGTACATCAGATGGATTTTTATAGAATTGCGATTTATATTGTGGAAAAAATGGTGACACTGGCGAAGAAAAACTAAGTGGTTGTGCTTTGGGAACTCGAGTCGTTATGAATTTATTGAAACCTCTTCTTTTCACAGCCAAAATTCGAGATCGAACTTCGTATCATATTTATTTTGATAATTATTTTACAAACTTGGATTTGGTTCTTCACTTGAAGAAACTGGGGTAAGGATCGACTGGTACGATTCGAGAAAATAGGATCAAAGAAAAGAATGTCGTTGATAAGAAGGCTTCGAGGGGGACAATAGCAGTGAAACATGATGTAAACAGTGGTATCAATTACATCTCCATCATGGACTCAAAGGTTGTATCAATGATATCTACATCTGCTGGTGTTACACCGCTGAAACCTTCACAACGATATAGTTCAGAACAGAAGTCAAAAGTAGAAATTCCATTTCCATGTGCTTTTCACAATTACAATAAATACATGGGGGGAGTAGATGTCCATGATGGTCATTGCAATTACTTGTTGCCATCATTCCGGTCAAAAAAATGGACATGGGTTATTTTTGAAAGATTGATTCAAAGTGCAATCACGAACGCTTATGTTCTGTCAAATTCAGTTATGAATGACAAAAAATCAAAGTCAAGTATGAAAGATTATGCGATGACAATCGCTCAGCATTACTTAGATTCTGCAAGATCAAAAAGAACAAACAAACAAAAAATTCACATTGTGGCTTACAAAAAAATGGTGACTTGCTCTTCAAATACATGCGTTACTAGAACCACCAAATACTGCAAAACGTGCAATGTAGCCTTGTGTAAAGCCTGCTTTAATCTCCATGTTATCGAATAATTCTAAAAGGTAGATGAGAAAGGACAGAAAAACATTGAAAATGAAAAAAAAAAACCTAAAAATGATAAATTAAAAAAATTTAAATAATAATAAAAAATGAAAAAAAAAAATTAGGATTAGAAACACAAAACACAAAAAAAAGACTCTCAAATCGTCAACTTCCCCGTGATGAGAATTGGTAATATCTTTAGGATGGCAAATCGAGATACGTTTGAGGCATTTCAAGCCATGTAAATTATTAAGGTATGTAGAATTCAAAGACTTTAAAACTTGTCAATGAATATCATGTACTGTATGGATTATGCAGATCTAATACCAGATTCGTACTCAGTGGGCCCGAAAACCATTATAAATACATGCATCTTTTAAACTATGTATCTAATTCTCCGGAATCACTTATTTAAAAAAATAGTTTAAACAAACTAATTTTGAGATTTCGTGGCCACATTCATGATCAGCAAGTACAAAAACCATGGAAGGCATATGCATCTTGCAAAAATTAGTTATTGCAACAATTTGTTAAAATATTGTTTAACAAATTGTTTGCACACATGAATTTCGCAAATCTGATACCAGATTCGTTTTGAGTGGGTTCAAAAACCATAAAAACAATATACATCTTCCAAAAAATATTTTTTTCACGAATAATTTGTTTAAACAAATGTTAAAACAAATTAACTTTGCAATTTCAAGACCAGATTTGTAAACAGTGGCCCAAAAAATCATGAAAAACATATATATGTCATTTGGGTAAAGGTCTAATTCATTGCCGTCACTGGAGGGTATGAATTTAAAAATTTTTATCAACAAATTCGCCATTTTTAGGTATCCTTCCCTAATTTCAAAGTTGTACTTTTACATTTTTCGAAGGTTTCTTAAGTTTATGCACTGTTGTGCACTGAATTTCTGATCTGGAAAATTTTTTTCAATGTGGAATGCATCATCGAAAATTTTTTTTACTCAATTTTTTCGTGTTATTATAAAAAAAGCCGCTATATTTATTTTCCTGTGAAACTAGCGATTATTTTGACAACTTAATCGTGTAGAGCGGTCTTGAAAACGTAAGTGAGTTGAATTTCAAACACATGCGACATGTTTAACTACTATCAATAAATTGGCGAAGTTGAGGAAATTTTTTCCAACTTTTGGGCAGTAATGGGTTAAAATCACCATCGTTTAATATTCTTATCTTAAATAAAACTTCAGTTTTTGTATGTAAAATGTTCTGAATCTCAAAATAGGTGGCCTTAATTTCTCCAGCGTAACACTTTTTTTCTCTTTCCCTAACTTCATTTACTCAACAGATATGTTTCGCTTAAAATAAAGTGAAAGTGTACTTAAATATAGTAGTATGGTAAATCCTACGTTTGTAGCAGTATATTATACTGATACAAACGTAGGGTAATCATTGACACTCACTTTTTGGAAATATGGGTTTAAAATAACTTGAGCGGATATTTCTAAAAAAAAACCTAACCCAAGTAATCTTGCTTCGGAGAAAGAAAAAAAAAATAAATAAAAAGGAAAAAATAGGAGCAAAAAGAAAAATAGAAAAAAAAAAAGTAAAATACTTTTCCTACAAAGCAAAATTACTTGAGTTGTTTTTTTTTCTAGAAATACCCGTTTAAGGTATTCTAAATTCAGTTTTCCCAAAAGTTAGTGTCCTTAACAATGTCTAAACTTAGTACAACTATGACTCTAGAATGTTGTCATGCTGTTTTTTGCCCTTCTCCCCTCTTCATCATGTTTTTCTTGCTCCGTCACTTACGTTGCTTATTCTCTGATAGAAGAGCATTTCGAAACTGTAATGAATAAGCGCCCTTCTAACTGTACCTCGTCGTGGGAAAAGATGCACCTACAAACAATTCCTCGTCTTCGTCTCGCTTATGTACATGTTGCCATTCAAATGTCGATCCCGAGCCATTCAACGTCCCAGGGAGTACACTCGGGCCACGCGGGGTTACCAGGTGACTCATAAAAACGTCACCAACACCTTGCGCCTTACTGTGGAATCTACCTGTCATTATTGTCCCTTTGCAGAGACCAACAGTTTTATTACTCGAGGAATAAAAAGGGGAAAAATCGCTCTGGAAGTGTATCCAAGTGTATCGAACTAAAATTCACGGAAAATCATCAGGAGAGTAAAGTCTCTCGAAAAGTTTTGTGAAAATGAGTGTGTAGAGTTGTTATATACTGTGTTAAAAAATTTACAGTTTAGGATCTTCTTAATATCGTGTTCGATCGAGATCGAGAAACTATTTTGTGAAAGCTCAGTACCTATTTCTTTAATTTATGTTATCTTAGAGTAAGTTGGTCCGAAATCGACCGCCAAAGCAGCAAAGGCAATAAAAGAGCCTTAAATTAATTTTTCTGCGTAAACCAAATTTTAGCTTATTAGAGGAAACGTTATTCTTACTTTTGAGCGCTTTGACGAGGTTCTGGACACCGATGGTGCAAAATACCGGGAACGTTATGAAAGTTTGCTCATTAGTTGTTTTCAAAAAACGTGTCACAATCTCTAAGTTTGAATATCGACTATTTAGATTGAAGAAAATTTCGAATATCTATAAAATTCTGTAAGAGCAAAACATTCGCCATACTTCGATTAGTTACTCTGAAGGTTGTTGCTCTGAACATTGTGAGTTGCTGACATCAATACTATCAAGTTATGTTTTGCATTGTATTTGAATTTTTTATCAAAATGCTCATAGTGAGTTGTTTCCAGATATGTGCTTGTAAATGAATTTAGATGATAATATTTTCCGTAGCTTCAGTGTCGAGCGTCAAACCCAAGCTACGTATACATTCATATAGTGAAATAAAATTAATGTAAAAAGGACCAACTGAAACCGTGTCGAGATTAATTTGTCAAGCTAGCATAACCCCGATTCAGTGGGATTTGATCGGATTTGCGAGACTTTAAATCGAAAGTGGGACGCGATTTTTTTTTCAGGATCTAAAGGAGCTTTCGTCCCGAGAAGACGCAATTAAAGTCCGAGAAAGAGTTTATTCCCATTTGAAAAGGAGACTCGGGAAACTATTATTCACACGCGGATTCATGGGTCTTTGGTAGGATCTCGGATTTTTAATTTTCTTTTTGATTCCATAGTATAGCCGTATTGCCGTTTGAGGATTGATGGTGATTGAAGAATAAAAATTAAACCAACAGAAAGATCGAAAAGATGGTTTCAGAAGCTTGAGTGTTAGGAAGAAATTCTTGTCGCTTCAGCCTAAGTTTGTTATTTTATCATGAGCGTGAAATATTGATGTTTACATAGTTGACATAGCCTAAACGAGAATCGTCTCATGTATAAGCTAGTAAATTTTATGCTGCGTTTTTATTTGAAAGTAAGTGTATAGGTGTATTTTTAATTTTTGATATAATTTTGATATTTTCCAAATTCTAGAGTTTATACTGTTTTTTGAAGTGTATCTTATTTTTTAACAGTGATAAAAAAATTCTCCACGAGATTGCAAAAAAATTTTTCAAGGATTCTCGTTACTGTGATCTCAACAGGTATGGTAACTTACTAAGGATATTCCTTGAAAATTTTCACCCTTTACATAATCAACACTGTGTAACATATTTTCCCCATTCGATATTCTACCCAATTAAATATACTTTAGGTGATACCCGATTTCACGCCACCCGGCACAACCTGCGAAGTAGCTATAACTCACAGGATTACTTTTGGCTCAGTAACCTGCGGTTCGCTCGAGAATATCTCTACAATTTATTTTCCGTGTCGCGCCAGGAACATCAATAATGAAATATCTCACATTATACATATACTAGGCTTTCATCCGATCGAACAACCATTACACGCCCCTTATTTTCGCCTTACGGAAGAAGTAGTTTTGATTTCCGAAATAATTCAGGAGCAAAGTGTATGGAACATTTACTGAACCTCCCTCAGGTGTACAATTGTGAAAAAGTGCAGCTTACAAGTAACATACCTAATTCTAGAAATTGGATTTAGATAGAGAAATATTAAAAAGCAATACATCTTCTCAGTTTTGCAGGTTATCGAAAGATATAAAGACTTCAGAAAAAAAAACGCAAAAAATATATGCACAAAATCGATAAGACAAACTTTATGTACCTATCTAAATCTAAAAAACATAGCGTGTGGAGCATGCATGTGACTGAAAATTAGGGGCCGTCCACATATTACGTCATCACTCTTAAGAGGCGAGGGAGTGTTATGTTTGATGACGGATAATGACGTAAGGGGGTGCGGGGATTCTAAACATGATGACGTGATCATCGAAAATTTTTTTTTTTTTATAAATTTTGAGAAATGTTTCAAACTCAGCAAGCGTTTTTTTTAATGTCACCCTGTTTTTTTTTTTGATTTAACGCTGAATTCACATGAAATGAATATTTCTCCGTATACTTAATATTCAATTCATAAGCTTTTTTAAACTATTTGCTTATGTTTCTTGACAAGACATCATGTCTTTTTCGACTTTTTTAAATCTTTTCACAATATTCTTTCTCGGAAAATTATCTTAGTGTAATATCTTATTTATTCAATGAATAAATTGTATTGTGTACTTTTTTATGCAAAGTTTTGAAATCAGTCAGTTTTACAATGTTTCGAGAAAAAAATTTACAATCGAACAGTAAAA
The DNA here is from genome assembly GCA_028476575.1 of Platygaster robiniae. Taxonomy (NCBI): domain Eukaryota; kingdom Metazoa; phylum Arthropoda; class Insecta; order Hymenoptera; family Platygastridae; genus Platygaster; species Platygaster robiniae. Next base: position 11,240,522 of record CM052023.1, on the reverse strand, counting down.
TACAAGTGTATGAGGGAAGTAGGGGTTCATCACCGCTATTGCCATACCTCAAGAACGGTTCTACCAATGTCTACCAATTCAATAAGGTTCACCTCGCTTTATATCAGTTACATTAAATTGCTACTCGCCAAATTTTCTTTTCGATGCTAATTCTTTATCGATTTTGAAAAATTTTTTCTTGCATTACTAGAATTTCAACCAAAATGCATGAAAATTAGTCTTTTTTGAAATTATGAAGAGTAGATTTGTAGCTCATTCCGAGTACATACTTTCCGGAGAATATAAATAATTTTTGGGTTATTTTGGATTCTGTATCATGTTTGCTTCGAAAATTTTTCTTTGGGGCTAACAGCCGCACTAAGTAAGCAAATTTAAAACCAAGCTTAAATGAAGGAAGCAGCAAGTTCAGCTGAAATCATATTAGCCAGCGATGGGAGATATTACCCAGCTTCGTCTAGCAATCATCAGACTCAGATTATAAATAATACATGGAAAAAATCTCATTTCTGCACATTTTTTCTTCAGTCGTCATATATCCCTTGGGGAGAATCGGCTATGGAATAGCTATATTAGTTCCATAGCCAAGCATAACTACCAGTAATTATAGTTATTGAAAATCGTTATTTTAGTTTTAATTCTCTTTGAAATGTATAAAGTGGTTTAGCGACGTATAAAATGGACCGGAAAAATCGAGGAAAACGCATAAAATGAAAAAAAAAACATAATTTTTGATGAATTATTAAGAATTCAGAGATGGGCATTAATAATACATTTTTTAATTCATTACTTTTGGATTACAAAATACTTTTAATAATTGAATCATGAATATTTGATTACTTGCAATTGAGTATTTCAAAAAAATGCACTACAGTAATACATGTATTTGAATAATCCGGAATAACGCGCTGCAAGTATTCCAGTAATCCTGGAGAAGCGCGCTACTTGTATTCCGGCGAACCCCAATCATGATTTTTTCGATACATGTATTTCGGCAATCCGAAAAGTAGCGCGCTACTTGTATTTCGGCACACTCAATCATGATTATTTGATACATGTATTCCAGTAATTCACAACTCTGATTGCTGGGATACATTTATTCAAATAATCATAAAGTAACGCGAAATAAAATTGATTTTTTTTTATTCTAAGAATTAACTAGTATCGGCTCGAGTTTGAAATTTTTTCATTGTATCAGAGTTTGTTATCCAATTGGTAACTTGATGAATGTTTCATTTTTTGATACATTTGTGAAAAATTTATCAATTGTCTAAACAATTTTAAAGTGACGAACGAATTTCTAACAGTAGGTTATGTTGGGTTTTTTACACTTTTCGTCGGAATGCCTTTTTATTTTTCTTGAAAAACAATTTTTTTTTGTTGGATTTAAAATTTACTAGCTTTTAAATTAGACCTGTTGCTTCTCGCTAGTAATTAGAATTATTTGGAAATTCTTCGTTTATCTGAAGTTTTAAATGATTATTTATCATGATAGTTTTTATAGACAACCTCTAAGTTATTGTGTAGTATGTAATTGTATCGACAACTTTTATGTGCAAAAAAATGAAACCTTAGGTGTCTTGCAGATACACATTTGGCTGTTCATCCCAAGTTGTCCGTATGGTTTTAAATAGGGTTAAGTTTTTAATCAGTTTTGCAATTTAGCAACAGAAGGTTTTTCGTCTCAAAACAAGTTACACCTTCTAAAGCAGTCGAAAATTTTCGTTGAATTATGCATATCGCTGAACATCTACATTAATTTTAGATAAAAATATTCGTTTTCCCTCTCATTTAAATCCATCACTATTGTTTGATCGGTTATCGATCGTTTTAACAAATATCAATTGTTTAGACAATAAACAATTGTTAAAACAATTATCGACTGCTAGAACATCTATCGATTGTTCGAATAATTATTGATTTTTTGAACAATTCTATATTTGTTTAAACAATTTTCTAGTGCGTAGAAAATTATCGATTTTTTCAAACAATTTGTTACTGATAAAATAATGTGTGACGTTTATTTCAGATACAAAACTTTCTTTAACTCTAAAACGTAGGAGTGGATTTTTCTACTGGCGAATTTGATAATATAAAATTATTTTTACTCGCCACTGCCCAAATATTTATAGCTACAGTCTATCGTCTCCGAAACTTTTTTCATTTCCTTTGAAAAGCCGTTATATTACCTTATAGAATAGACATTTTTTTGATAGGAAGGGACCGCGTGACTTCCAAGAAAAAAGCAATGAAATTTTTTTACCCATCTATCCGCATAAAGATACGAAATCAAAGCTATCACTAACCTTCGCTGACTTCGAAAACGTATTTTTTTTTGTCATTACCAGAGATGGGAAAAAGTTTGGAAAAAACTTCAAATTTTTTTCTATCCATGTTCAGCGTGTTCAGCAAGTTCATGCGCATGAATAAATATTCAAAATTTAAAGATGGAAGTAGAATAATGGTTATGAGTTATAAGTTTTCCGTTTCTACAGTAGTACAACTGTCAACTGAAATCTTGCGTTTATTGGAGCAAATAATCTTTTAGCCTCCATACAAATGTACATGCAAGAACTGAAAATTTTTCAGAATGCGAAATGATATGCAAATAAATAAATAACTAGGAACTTTTTTTGGATTCGTTCGTCACTTTCAACTGGTTAAACAATCGATAAATTTTTCACAAATGTATCTAAAATGAAACATTCATCAAATCACTAATTGGATAACAAACTCTGATACCATGAAAAAATTTCAAACTCGAGCCAATACTAGTTAATCCTTAGAATAAAAAAAAATCAATTTTATTTCGTGTTACTTTATGATTATTTAAATAAATGTATCCCAGCAATCAGAGTTGTGATTTACTGGAATACATGTATCAAATAATCATGATTGGGTGTGCCGAAATACAAGTAGCGCGCTTCTCCAGGATTACTGGAATACTTGTAGCGCGTTATTCCGGATTATTCAAATACATGTATTCCCGTAGTGCATTTTTTTGAAATACTCAATTGCAAGTAATCAAATATTCATGATTAAATGATTGAAAATATTTATTAATCATTAATCATGGATTATTAATTATGCCCATCTCTGAATTTGAGATTATGCGTTTTACAAAGTTACGATTACATTTTTTCTTGCTTCAAACCAATTTTACATTTTTTCAAGAAACTTTATAAACATTGTTGATAATTTCAACAAAAAATAACGAGTTTCTAATTGTTTTGACAACTGGTTATTATCATATCGCTATGATCATTGTCAGCTATGCTTTGCTATTGAACTACCATAGCAATTTCATAGCCGACCTTGCGCGAGAGATACAATAAAAGTAAAAACAATCACCAGATTATAAAAACGTTAATGCTTTCTCACTTGAATGTAAGATGAGAGAATCGAAATTAATTACAATTTAGGGTATGGCAGTTTGCCCCGTAGGGTGCGGCAATTCACTTCCGTAGCAGTGATTTGCCTCTCCCTCCCCCCAGATTTTGAATTTTTGGCCAGTGATCATATTTTGGAAAGGTGTAATCCAAAACAAAAAAGTTGACAAATTTTTTAAAAGTTGCATTTTGAGATCACCTACTAAATGATGTTACTTCAGCCTCTACTCGATCGTTGTATATGAGATCTAAGCCTCGAAATCGAACCGTAGCGATTCGCCCCTATTTCCTCTATGTACATTATAAAATTTGGAAGAAGAATTTTTTGATAAAGTATGAATTTGATTGAAATTCGATAAAGAATGTGAATATTTGAATATAATTGATTGCATCTTATTTTTTCCTTCCAATAGTACATAATCTATGTGAATGAACTGCATAACACCAACAGAATCGCATTTAGCAAAATCGAAACACATATATACGATGAAAATTATTTTATTTTATGACGTCAACACTAGGGGGGGGGGGTCAACGGAATGATGACGGTTAATGACATGGGGGGGGAGGGGGTCAAATATGGGTAAAAAATTGATGACGTAATATTTGGACAGCCCCTTCTTAAAAAATTAGGAGATCAATGTTTGGGGTGGAGCCGAGAATTCATCTCTCAGATCCATTGTAAAAAAAATTAAAAAATACTTTCTTCTTCACTCTCTCAGATCAAATTAGTCAAATTTAACTATTTTATAGTAATTTTTTACTATTTAAATTAGTAGGAATCCGGTGACTGAGATATAGTTAAAAATTACTAATTCAAATAGTGAAACCAGCTTACTATTTGAAATAGTAAGAAATGACAAATCAATTAGTTGTTTTTCACCTGGATCATAATTCAAATATAACTTATTCTTCAGTAAATGTTTTACATGTAAGAGAAAAAAATTACTAATCCATTAGTCAATTTATATATATTTTTTTTTTTGGGATCTAATCCGAAAAAAAATTGTGAGGATTTTTTTTTCTCTCGAGTTAATATCTGTCTGACAAAATTTGTTTCATGAAAAAATTAAAAAGTTCAAATTAACATGTATATTGATTATTTAGCATTCAAGATACAGTACGACCTCTCAATAGGGCGTCATTCTGTTTTTACTCGCACTCATGAGGCGTTAATGGGAATAGAAAAAGAAAACCGACGCCTTATCCAGAGGTCGTACTGTAATAAAAAAAAATTTCATTGTATTTCAACATGTTTTATAACCTCAAATTATAAAACTATCAAAATATCAAATACAAACAATATTTCAAAGTCGAAAATCAGCAATACCGATAATTTCTCCAGATCATTTAATTCAAATGTTCAATTTTTTGGGTTTCGCATATATTGCTGAAAAAAGATATCGATCGATCATATTTCATCGATCAACAAAAATATACATACTCTGTGACAATTTATGTTGACGATTACCTTGAACCAAACAATTTTATCAATATGAAATGCCATATTTACCTTCTTTTCACCTGCGAGTTATCCTCTTCACTTATGAAAATTAACGTCAATTTAGCTTTTCTTCCGCGGATAATAAACAATAATTCATATCCTCCGCTAAATGTAGTGCATCCACAGAGTCACTTAAAGTGTATATATAAAGTTATGTGCTGAACAGTGCCAATCGAACACGATCAAACAGTGCTGAAATATAACTCATCAAATAGTCAGAGACGGCTATTAGATTAGTAAAAAAAATTTTGACTAAGAAAATAGTACAATAGCGTGATTATGAAATAGTGAAAATGCACGACTATTTTGAATTAGTGAAAAATTGAAGTATATCGATGTCAAATTTTTACTAATTACATAGTCAAATCTTCAAAAATGACTATTTTGTTAGTAACAACACGTGTTACTATTCCAAAAAGTAAAAATTTTACTAATTTGATCTGAGAGAGCACTGTACCTCATTTTATCGTATGAAAAAACATTGAATTCGTAAATTTTTTAGAGATAACACAAATATCGTAAGAGAAAATTGAATTTTTTAGAGTTTTTCAACGTGTGAAATGAAAATTCTTAAATTGTACAAGCAATTGGAAAATTTTCATTTTCTATAAAAATTAGTCGAACTTAATATGTTCGGTGATTTTTATATCTTTAAGGTTTCGAGATTTCTATTCAAAAATAAGAAAACATTACACCGCATATTCCGAAAAATTATACATAATCATGAACGCAACCTAAGTAACTGATGAACATTATCCTAAATTATAATATAGTTTTGAGGATTTAAATAATAAAAGTTTCGAGGATCACTGATCCTTTTCGAATTAGTGATCTTCAAGTTTTCAAAATTTTAGGAATCTCAACTATGAAAAACTTGCCGAATTTGATATAAATGAAATTTAAAAGGTAATCAATGATATTTTATGTTATTTTTCGATACTTTTCGATTCGATAGCAACTTGTAAACTGGTAGTTGTACAAGTTTTTTTTTACTGTTAGTATAGAAGTTATTTTGGCATGTGGATAAAGTGCTCGCATTCGCTGCTTGTTCAAACTCTTGAATTCGTTTAGAAATTTTTTTTCGCACTCATAGTCATTTGTTGAGAAATATGCTTTTGTTGCAACAATGAAAGAACGAATAGGAAAACAACTTTCAATGTAATACAAAAATCAAAAATAGGACTTTCACAGTTGGGTTTGACTGAAATCTCCACACCAAAAACCGTATTCCTGCATTTTGTTATATGTATTCAGTATGTTTAATTTATGTTAGTATATTCTTTATGCTTGTATTAAACATCATTTTTTTGACACGTTTCCATTAAAAGAGTTATGTTCTTGCAAAAATTATTGAGAAAATGTTGCATCTTGCCTGTTACAAACCACGTTTTTGATTGCGCTTTGTCAGACATGTGGAGAATAACTTCCTGATATTTTGAATCAGTCATATCTTTAATTTAGCAGAATGATTCTATTGTTACTTCGATTTTCAGCAATAATTATAAAATGCACGGAGTTGTGTGTGATCTGCAAACAATAGATCCACGGACAAATGAAATTCATCAATAAGTATTAAAAAAGCTGTTAACTCTGAAGGCTCAGCAATCTTCAATTGAATCCTGTTTTGATCCTGAATATTCTATCACGCTATAATTGGTTTACAAGAATTTTACGTTCCTAGCAACTGTGAGAGCTGTTACATCTATAGACAGTTTTGTCATGCAGCATTGTCTACGTGCACGAAAAAGATCATTTCTTCCTCGTATAGCAGTAAAAATGTTGAATTTCTTAGGAGAAAAAATAGTATATTTCTTATCAAGGGGCCTAGCAGCGTCTTTTCATGCGCGACGGCAACATTCCCTCGTTTCGAGAATGTTGCCGTCGCGCGTGAAAAGGCTCTGGCCCTGTGATACGAACTGTACTTTTCTTGGTCGGCGTTTGAAATGAGTATGTTGGCGCGCAGCGGAGTGAAAAAGGGATTCTTACGCTCAATCCGCGAGTGGCCTATAGGCCAATTCAGACTACCAGTTCTTGGCGCCGATTCACCGGTCCGGTTGAGCGCTCGACCAATCAGCGCACAGCCGTTGCCGATGACGGTTCGGTTCGAGGATTTTGGTTCGATTCTAATTGGACCGAGCGCCCAACCGTACCGGCGAATCGGCGCCGAGAACCGGTAGTCTGAATTGGCCTTAACACACTCTATTCAAACGCTGACCATGAAAAAGCTTTTTCATTCATGCAATCCAAATTTGCGATACTTCGATTATGGTTAAGTCGTAGTTCAATTTTCCGTTGGAGTTTTAATTTTTAGTTAATTTGAAAAACGAGAAAATATCTACTGGTTTTTTCCATTTTTCGTGAGTAGGTACCTCGAAATGAAGCCTATGTTTCCACGTTTCTCTTGAAAAATGTAGCCATTATCGTGCCTCTACGAGAGAAACGTTGTTTCACATGTCGGAGAAACGTTTGTTCTTGATATTATTCGTCAGTATTTCATGGGTGCTTCGGTTTAATCCGCGATACCTCGCAATTGTGATTTATGCTCGCATAAAGTCCGCGAGCTTCGTATGTATTGTCAATTCTCGGACGGACTTTTTATTCTCATTTCGTGCCAAGCTAGCTCGGCACAAAGAAAAATAAGAGTCTTAGTTAAGATTGGTTACATTCGTATGCGAGAGAGGGACGCTGTTTCGAATAACGTTCAGTTTTCGAGAAAATAAGTTCCCCATTTTATTGGGGCAGGACGAACGTAAAATGTGATACTGCTAGAAAATGTTTTTCATAAAGAGTGTTCGTACGAATATTTCTTTATACTTAATACATTATTCACATTGAGTTCTAAATTTTACAAACATGAATGTGTGACAGGTTTCTTTGAAAATTTGGTAATAAAATATTACCATAAATCACTTCTAGACAGAATATGTTTAAAACGTTCAATGGATGTTCAAAGGATTCGATTTATATTATTAAAGCTACTCAATGTTTGTGGTGTCTGAAGAGTCATGGAAAATACTTGGCATAATTATAACTAGAGAGGGTAAAAATATGCTCGAAAAAAGTAGAAAATATGCGCATAGATATGCGCAAAAAAACGGCAAAATATGCTTGATCATATGCTCAAAAAAATAAAGCGTTAGAAAGTGCATATTCTTAAAATCAATTTATTCATCGTTACGTTGTAGATTACAATAAAAAAAAATGTATTTTTTTAGATTTTCAAAAAAAAATGATTTGCGTCTATCGGTCAAAAATGTAGTATAAGTAGAAAAAGAACGTTCGACGTCAGTTAAAGTAAGGGGAAAGTATTTGAACATCGATATTTCGTTTGGCGATAAGGAATTTACATATTCATCAGAGGAAGCAGCGTTTGAATATAATATATCGCGAATTTTTATTATTATTGGATAGCCTTTGTTGCGTTGAAGAATGGCATTCATTTTTTCCAAATATTCCTTATTTTCAATTGAAATAATGGACTCTCGAAGGTTTTCGATAATTTCCAAACTTTCGTCTATAGATAATCCTTGGGTTTCAAGCTTAGTAATGCCGTTATAATGGAAGAAAAATGGGTTGTGATGTAAGCCAGCTCCACTTTCACTTGTGAACTGTTAAAGACTTCCTTTGAGGTTTTTATCGCCTCAGAATCTTTTTTGTCAAAACGGGCTACGATAGATTTTACATCTATAAAATTTTCGTTGTAATACACTGCCGCCTTCAGCCAAGTCCCCCAACGAGTAATGATGGGTTCAGGAGGTAAGGGTGTATTTGGAAGAGTGTCTCGAAATATTTTTCGACGATGAGGAGCCTACGTGAATTATTTTTTCACGAAATACGAATAAATATAAAAGTTAGATATTTCAATATAAAACTACCTTAACAAAAACTGCTTTTGTACTGGAAATTAATTTGTTAACTACCGGAAATTTAGATCTAACAAATTCTGCCATTCGATGTAGCCCATGTGCAAGACATGTCAAGTGGAGCATTTTGGGGTATAATATTTTCAATGATTGCATTGCCGAAATCATGTAAGCTGCTGCATCAGTTACCACAAGCAATACATCGCTGTACTGAATACCTGAAAAAGCATGAAATTGTTGTACAATTTTATATTATTCGGTTCATTTAGGCTTGCCTTCAGGCCACAGTACATATTTTTGTCGAAGTGTAGATTCACTTGGGAGTGGAAAATTTACGTATTTCTCGAGAAAATGTATAACACTTGGATGGCTCGCTTTTTTTAAAGGAATGTTCGCTTGCAAAAAAGTTTTGCAGAGATCCAAATTGAACGGGTTAATATCTTCAATTTTTTTGAATTCCGAAATTAGGGTTCGTGTACTTTCCATGATTTTTTCCTGCCTCCTGGCTGCTTTCTTGTGAGTAGATGTTGCCAAATGTTGTTTCACCATAAATATTCTTGTTGCGTTCACTAACCGATTGCAATATAAGCAGAAGAGAATTTATTTATCTGATCTGAATACACCGGGATATTCACGAACCATTCGTGATAGAAAATCATTTATATTCTCTTTATCTTTCGGCATTGTTACTACTTATCAATTTTGAAAACAAAACAATTTCGTGGTCGAAAAATGATTGAGAATTTGCGACAATTTTTGACAGTGGTAAATAAACAAGATGAAGTTGTTAAGAACAAATGAAAATCAAAAGGTAAAGACTCATTACATCGTAAAAAATATCAATAGAATAAAAAATAGATATATGCGCGATAAAAAAAATATATGCAACATATGCTCGATCAACCGATATATGCAAAATTTGCATGCTATATGCATATTTCATATAGCATACTTTTATCTGCTTTAATTATAACAGCATTAGTAACATGCATGATGAATTCAACTTTTTCTTACAGATTTAATTATTTATATTCTTATATAATATATATTCTTATATATTCTTATTCTCTATAGTAGGCAGTAAATCACATTACACGAATTTCTGATTGTGACAGTTACTAAAAACACAATTATGATTTGTATATCAATTTCCATTCACGTACCATTATTCCTGAAACTCTATTTCTAGTTACATTTTCATTAAGTCTGTATATTTTACATTAAATGTTTTGAATCCCATTGGGTTCCTTGTTAGAATTATGTCATTTCCACCCATAACGTGTAGAATAAAATTTATGTTTTAACCTTGTTTGACATGAAACTCACAATTTATTTTATTTTTTTTTCTGTTCCAGGTAAGTCGAATCGGGCTACATACAATCCTGAACGCTTTAAGTCGTGATCGAGCGGATCTATAACGGCCGAAGGTTCGAATTTAAAAGTCAAAAGCTTGTACTAGGCAACTAGCAGTCATCACAATCGCACTAAATTACTTTCGAATAGAAAGGCCATAGATAGTATATTTCGCTTCTTGGGACAGAAGTTGGATTTTTCAGACGAGATCAAAACAGTCGACACGAGTGACATGCGAGGGCGCCAAAGGAGCCCGAGGTTGTTTACGAGTATCAACTGTTTTGATCTCGTCTGAAAAATCCAACTTCTGTCCGAAGAAGCGAACGATATTTTGTACGATAAGGTTATCTTGTCTACGTCTTCTTATACCTGCGGGACGACTCTAAGGTTCCTGTGTTCGAACAATGAATAGCAGTCTGGGCAGAAAAACCTGCTCAAAATTCCAAGAAAAACAAAGTGGTTCTTCCGTCAGAGCAAAAAATTTTTTTTGCCCTCCCGTCAGGACAGAAAAGTTTTTTTGCCCTAGGGCAGAAAAGTTTGTCTGCCCTGGCGGGAGGCCAGAAAAACTTTTCTGCCCTGACGTAGAACCAGTTTTGTTGTGTTGGGATTGTGAGGAGGTATTTCCGCTTGGAGCGCTATTCATTTGTCGAAAACAGGAACCTTTGGGCCCCTCCGCAGATATAAAAAGACGTAGGGAAGATACACGTATCGTAAAATAGTACGTTTCGCATCTAGGGAAAAAATAAATTTCTCACGAGGGTGTAAGTTATAACCCGAGCCGAAGGCGAGGGATATATTTACCCTCGTGAGAAATTTATTTTTTCCCTTGATGCGAACGGTACTTTTCATCGTAGCGGGAGAAAAAGCCTACTTTTTAGACCGCTTTGATAAAAATGTCTTTTTACGCAACGTTACTCAAGCTGTCTTAAGGGGACACAGAGGCTGCTGAAGTGCGAGAAATACGCATAGAATGGAAAACAAATGAGTGGAAGGAGGAGGCGGAGAAAACGGCCTCTGTGTCCCCTTAATATGAAAAGTTAGGCATCAAAACGCGTGAATTTTTCACGTGAAGTGAAAAATTGAAAAAGAAAAAATCATGAAAGTTTCTGAAAATTTTTTAAGCTTATGAAACGTTAGAAAAACTAAAAATTTATAAAAATCAAGTATGAGACTGCAGACTGTCTCTTATACTAGATTCACTTACTGAGATATACATACCAAGACAATTGAAATCGATTTCAATAATTCCTTTTGATTTAAAAGTGAATCGCTCCTTACCTCTCAATCTTGAAGGCTCTTGACACCGACCAATTGTTGATTTCAACTATGAAAAAGCACTCGGCATTTTTCCCAAACAAACGGTGTCTTTGAAAAACTTGCAAGTTCGGGATACAACAGCCAAGAGCGCTCGGCTCTTATCGGCAACAAGTAGAGACGAAGAGCCGCTCTGGAGCAAAGTTTCTAGGCGATTGCGTTTCAAGGAAACTAATGGCTGTTCGACCTCATTTCCGATGACTTTTCCCGCCGAAGCTTGTTCTCTTTCCTTACCTCTAGTCTTTGAAAGCATTTGCCGAACAGAGCATGATTTGACATTTCCTTAATTTCATTGAGCACTAAGTTCTGTCATTCATTACGCCATTGCTAAACTGTTGCGAATTACATGGAATTTTACACGTATTTTAGCATTTTTACACGTAATTTAGCATTGCTTTATTTTTTAATAATTTACAGACTCAGAAAGGAACCCTGACATAAAGTCAAAAATTAATTATAAGTATAGAAATGGTAGCGTCGAACATATTCAGGTTGAGTGATACAGTGCAATAACATTGATAAAAAGTTTTCTCTTGATAATAATAATAATAATAATAATAATTCATTCTTACGGGTATATACCCTGATGCTTACAAATACATACACATACGTAGTAAGAAATAACCCTAGTTTCACAAAACAACGAAATTCAATCAATGGTCCACGGTCATGGGCCCAGGTGAGGGCCCGCGCCAGCACCATTATTATCAAAAATTATTCTACTCATAACCTGAATAATTCACAGTTTTCACTTTTTGTCAATTACAGAAATCATGACACTACCTAGAAACCTTGATATCTTCACATATTCATCATACGCACAATCTGTACTATTCAATTTCTCTTTATTTAGCGTGAATCGCTTTTTTTTACATCCCTTCAAAACGCACTTTGTCGTAGAAATGTTTTCAGAAATTTTAGGCGATATTGGAATCAGCTGATAGTCAGAGATTCAGAGTTTTAGAGATTTTTGAAATCAGCTGATGACAGCTGATTTTAAAACTGTTCAAAACAGCGCATTCGTATGTCAACAACAACCAACAACAAACTCTCATCATGCCGATTCTTTGTAAATTGTGCATTTGTTCTAAATATATTGGTCGAACGTTAAATTTAGTTCGGAGAAATCATTTTATAATTAATGCGTTTATAAGAGTTTCAGAGATTTTTGAAAATCAGCTGCTGTCAAAACAGCGCAGTCGTATGTCAACTACAAATTTTTATTCAGATTTTTTACAAATCGTGCATTCGTTCTAAATATATTTCCGCGCATCCATGGTTTGGTTAAACGTTAAATTTAGTTCAACGGAAGTATTTTATTATTAGTTTGTCTATAATTTTCTTTTCATCATCCGAGAAAGTGCAAAGTTTGGTATTTATGCATTCAAGGGAATTCTCTCAAAAATAGCCAAAAAACAACAGTTTTTTCAAAATATTGCTATATTTTGAGAAAACAAAATTTTTATGGCGGAAAAAACTGGGGGTTCTTTGCAAAATTCTGAGACGATTTTCCTTTCGTGATTTTCGAAAATTCGCGAAATTGACGGATATACGATTTTTCGAAATTTCATTATTCCAGCCACTCAGAAAGCGTCTTTAGGCGAAGCTGAATAATCCAACAGAAAGTAGCCTTGGCTGCCGATCAAAGTTAAAAATGGCCGCATTAAAAAAAATAGAATTCGGAAAGTACTGTACAGAAAAAGGCGAAGAATGATAATGCAATGAAAAATTTTTTTCAAGAGTCATCCGCGGATTTTTGTACAGGAATTGAATCATAGAACTGTCGATGCAGATTTACTTGCTCTAACTCACTTGAGCTCATGTGATTAATTTGGTTTTTTTTTTGGTTGATTGCTTTGAAAAACGTATCCCTTACTCCTACATTTTCATTGGAAAATGTTTTTTGTGGGGTTGAAATTTACATAGAATCGTGGCTCAAGAGTAACGATTGCCGTTTTCCCATTTGAAACGAAAACTAACAGAATTTGGCAGTATCTAGAGTTTCACTAAAAAGAGCTTAATATTTGCTGTCACCATGTCATTTTTTGCAAAAAAATTGAATTGAGAATTTATTTTTTATACCTAATAAATGAAAAGTATTTTCGACGAACTTAAATTTTGGAACCTTTTGAAAACTCTAATTATTCACCCTCAAATAAAAATTAATTAACCAACCGAAAATCAAGCTACTTTGAATATAATCACCAGAGCTAACAGAGTTATGTTTTAAAAACTGTAAAAATATGTATGGATTTATGGGCGAAAAAATGGATAAATATGGAAAATAATATGAAATATATTTATTTTTAATTACGATGAATTTTAGATATCTTTGCAGAACAATTTTGGTCCATGTGTCGATTGCTGAAATGCGTCACCAACGTTTAGGTCAATTGGTGATTCGTTTTTTTTCTAGAAACTGAATTCACATGCTTTTGTGTTGGAGTGTGCTGTTTAACTTGAAATAATTGCGTGACGTTGATTTTCACTTCACAAGGTTCACAAAATGTTACAGATCCATCTGCATGGAAAACTTGTGAATATTCGCGTAACAATCGCGACAGAAACGCGTGTGTACTTTATTTTCTCGTTTTCGACATGGTCTAAACTTAAACGATCATGATCCATCCAAACGCTATCAGAAACTAACGGAAACTAACAAAACTACAGAATATTCAATGATATTTTGATTGATTAACAATGCAACAATGTTTTGTTTTAACATCATTAAAAAGCAAACGATAGAAATTCAAAGGTATTTGAGCTAAACGTATCTTTCTTTTTAATCCCCAGATACTTGAATGTTCGAAATATGGGTTTATTTGAGTAACTGTGGAAGACATGGATTTTTAGGCAAAAAAAAGGAAAATATGGAAATAAATATTTTTCATTTAAAAACATAACTGTTTTAGCTCTGATAATCACATATTCGAAACAGATTACCAAAAATTTTTTCAACACAAATATAACATATGGCCCGTGACTTACTACAGAACCAACGAAAATTGGAATAGTTAAGTTTATACTTGCTATATTACGTGCCTTGTTAAATCATGAATGTTCCTCCAGCTCGTTACCTCTTGAAACATAACTGCATTATATTCTTCTTCAAGAGCGAAACCTCAAACGAAATTAGAGTATAAAGGTCAGATATTCAATGGATCTTTGTATGAAACTGGCAAACACTCTCCATAAACGCATGATAAGTCACCTAGCCACTAGGGCCAAGTATATATACTAGCGATTGTTGCATTAGCACGTCATATTGATCCAGTCTATCATCGCCAATAACACTCTACTGCGTTCGTGCGTGATAATGCAATCCACGAATTTTACTTAGTCGCGCATATAATCGTGGACCTAGTGATTAATATATCAATGGTTTACGTTTTATAAAAATATAGATAGAGATTATCTTTTTTCTTCTTTTTAAAACAAAATCGACGAAAATAACATTCAATCATTACAGAATAACCATTTTCGAGAGCAATAAATATTTGGTTTTCGGTTTCTCAGTTAAATTTTGGACAATAATTGTATATTAACGTTTCGACTCCAAGTTCGATCTTTTTTAAGATCTGCAGTATTGTACAAACGAAAAATAAATGTATGAGCAAAGAAATTAAAAAAAGCTAATTCGAAAACAAGCCAGCTTACGATCAATTTAAAGTTAATGCCTATTTTGTAATGTATTTTATAATCCATTTATTTATTTATGTAAATATTTTTTTTTATACTTGTTTGTATACAACTTCAGATGGGAAAAAGGCGTACACTTGAAGTTTAGACATCAATGTCCAATATTATCTAAAGAAAATTTGAATAAGTAGGAAATTGAAAACTGAATATTGATTTAGGATAACCTAGTGATAAATCGACTGATTCTCATGATTCATCTATGTTGATGATATTTCTTTGAATTTTTTTCATTCTTGATACCGATTTTCATCAGAAAGATAGTTAAAATTCTGTACTCCAACTTGAAGAAAAAAATTTACCTGCGAACATTTTGTTTTTGAATCTGTTAAAATAAAGAACATTGGTTTTCACACATTTTTTAGAGTTAAAAATTACTATGAAACGGATCAAATTTCACTAATTTCGCCTTTTTTACCCGACTTGGAGCGATATTTCTTTCAAAAAAATTTAAAAAGTCAATGTTTGAAATCGACAAAAATATTATTCATAATTTTCCTTATTTTTACATAGTTTAAATTATAAATTTCAAAACTATAATCTGAAAGCTTTTACTTCGTACCTATTCACTCAAAATTTCACGTTCTGGAATAATAATCGTTATACATATATGTACAATTTAATTCTGTTTACTGTGCAGTAGTATTGGTTTTCGACACTACACGGACAAAAAATGTATAGTTAAAAATACTATAACTTAATGAGGTAACTCCATATTATTAAATACATGCCTGACTCGCCACTTTTTGGTGAAAGCGGTAATAATACGGTTTTTCACAATAACAAAAAAAAAAACATTTGCTAATTAAATTTACTGTCCCAACCTAAAATTATGTAGTCTTTCAACATACAACATAAACTGAATATGCAGTACTCGATGGATTGATGAAATGATATAGAGTTATAATATTGTCGATGACAAATTTTTTCTACGTGTACTTATGTATCGATTACCTTGATAAATTTTCAGTACATCTTCGAATTTACTGTACTTTTCGTGTATAGATGTTTTGGATGTGAAAATCTTACAATAATTATTGCAATCATTGATTATAATCCTCCGAAACGTTAGCGTTTATATTCCAAACATCACATTGTCTCCGTTTTCGAGAGATGTTTTTCTATACTGATTGAAATCATGTTCGAAAAGAGGATCTGAAAACCTTTGCAGTACGTTTTATCTCATCGAGATTTCTCTCGATATCACTGTAATTCGATTTCCGTGTTTTTTTTTATCTTACAAAGCTCTAAAACTTTGCCGTCGTTCGATGATAACGTAGCACTTTTCAATTTCAATATTGAATCCATTACTCTGGTTTATGTATACTTTCCAGGCTCCATACTTGCTAATGTCAATATTTCATTAAAATTCTGAACCTCAGAAACGACAAAATGTAAAAGATTTTTTGGAGCTAGGCATAGAAACAATTATTTTATTTTTTTTTAATCCAATAAACCTTTTAT
Organism: Platygaster robiniae; assembly: GCA_028476575.1. Taxonomy (NCBI): domain Eukaryota; kingdom Metazoa; phylum Arthropoda; class Insecta; order Hymenoptera; family Platygastridae; genus Platygaster; species Platygaster robiniae. The sequence goes on along the minus strand of CM052023.1, from coordinate 11,223,942 downwards.
AGCATTATTTATTGTTCAAACTCAATAAATCTGTTCAGTTTTTGAAAAAAAAACAACCGAGCTTACTTCGCGTGTATAAATTGTTCAAGTGTCATAAGAAAAGCTTTACGATAACTTTGTAAGACTCGTTCTCCTAGTCAATTTTGATAAATTTGATAGTTAGTGTATCTAATTTTTCTCGGAAGTGGTGCATTTCAGAAAAAAATTTTTGTTACACATATCTAAATAATATACAATGTTGATTCTCTGAGCCTTTAAAATCTGAAAGTAGATAAGTAAGATATCTGAAAAAAATGTATCTGAAGTTCCAAGCGTTTAAAAGTAAACGAAAAGAGAAATTGAATGAGTTTTTAATTTTTCTTATGATCAGAATTGAGTCAAATATTTTGTTTGTGAGCATGAAGTTTGTTGTTTCAACCGAAATATCCTTGAAATCAACAAAGGAAAAATTTTTATATTCGAATATTTGTCTTTTTTCATTTTTCGTTTATTTTAAACGTTTGGAACTTCATGCACATTGAAAAAACGTTTTCTTTAGTTGCTTTCGACAGGCTTACAAAGTTGTTAAACGCGTTACTACGAAAAGAATTTTGTAATTCCCGAAAAATATATGAAAACCATACATTATTACTTTCATTCGATGAACGTGTCAAAAGTTACGGTTTGACAAATATCAGCATCCTTGTAACCTCGGAAGCCAAGGCTGTCGCGTAGCTGATTTGATTGCAGAACAACTGAATTTTCCACTTGTGCATCGACTGCATGTTTAAAACTAATCGTAAGAATAACTTCAGTATGTATTTCTGTTCGTTACTTATTCAGCAAATGTTCATCGGAAAAATATATCCCTTACTCGTATAGAATGGCAACGACATTTTACCCAGCTTGCATGATAATTGTACATTATATGCATAGATTCATAGAAAAAATTTTACGTGCTGTAAAAAGAGAAACGAACTTATATAATAATAATAGACTAATAAGTGATGATTAATTATTTCCACAATAAATTCAAATACATCTGTTTCGCCAAATATAATTCAGTAATGCAGTGAGTGCAGAATACTGTGAAGAAGAAGTATTTCAGAAATAGTCTTCTTGGTACTATATTATCACTCTTTGGTTATGCTGATGTCCTTTATATCTAACGAACGAATAATGTTTTGTCTTTCACTGAGAGATATTTTTGAAAATGCGCCATACGTAACATTGCGACTTTATGCCATACGATTGACTAACACATTTTTCCGGTAAAATTTCCGTAGTATGTAATGAAAGGAAAAATTACAACCTTTTCTCTGGGTTTCGAACTTACAGTTGATTTGATAAAAAAAGTCGGTCTTTTACTGCAATCAAACCAGCCACGCAATAGCCGTTGAGCTTGAGCGTGTCTCCCAAGTTACAAGGGACGTTGATATTTGTTAAGCTGTAATTTCAGAATAGTTTATCGCAAAGAAAAAAGACTTTCCTATTCATAGTACCACGTAAATCACTCTATTTTTGGCTTGAAAGAAAACGAAAAACGAAACAAAAAATGTGTTGAACATTACAAAAGTTGAATAAGGTTGTGGAAAGATGTGTATTATACATGAAAGTTACTGCAGAAATAAGAAAAGTTATACGTAAGTGTGATGCCACATAGAAGAAACGAATGAAATGGACTGTCACATGTTATTTTTTAGATCAAGTAACATATATAGTACAAAAATATCGAATTAAATTTATTTTGAATCATTCTTTTTTAGACTTTAAACAAAATCAACAAATGTGGGGTGGACTGATGAACTAACGGCACCAAAAATCGAATTTGAGATAGTCAGTGATTGTGCACAATCTGCTCTATCGAATGAGCCTATTCTTATGAACGTATCATTTTTTTTCCATAAAAAATTGAGAAACAAATTTGGCCGGCGCATGGTGCTCGCAGGAACTTTGTCTTTTTAATCCAGATTTTCCTGAAAATCGGTGAGGTGCTGTTATAGAACCCTTTCTTCAGTCCATGATACAAATAACTACACTAACCATTCATTGCAGATTAAGACAATTTTTATTGAAAACAGCCCATTTTGGACAGGTTCGCCGAATAATGTGAATTTCGAACTACCTTGAATTTCAAAGTTTTTTTTTTTTGCTACAGACAATTTGTAACTCTTAACTTAAATGTAAATATCAATATGTAGAATTATTCAAAAACAATGTTAAAAAATTATTCCGAGATTTCTTAATATTTCTCTGAATGTTAGATTACTATGTCAAGCCAAAGTTATATGACTCTGAATTAGAAATTTAGAATTCGATAGTTCCAACAAATTTCATGACCAGAATTACTTACAAACTTGGAAAAATGATTTTCTTCCTTGAAAAATATAACGTTACGTACCTAATCATATAAGAACATTTTAGAATTTACTTACAGTAAGTAAAGAAAATCGGCTTTGCAAGTAATATATTTAGTAAGTCACTTTTCGATTTATCTATTCTGTCCGATACACCTGCTCTGCGTCTATCACTCTTTGAAAACTGCATACAAAAATTATATCAATGCTTCTTTTAATTTTCGCCCAACTAGCATTAACGTTCCACATACGCAAAATGTCCACAATACAGCTTGATTTCTTTTCGATTGCTCGCAAAAAAGAAGGTCACGACTTAACCCGAGAAATATCATGCGCATAAAAATTTTCTGTGATTCCCCTATTCGCGGACAAAATTATGGAATTTCGCAGCCGCTCCTTGATGAAGTGTGACACATGTGCACTTCGGAATAATGGTTTGTTAACTTCGTTACTGGAACAGCCAATAACGCAATTCAGTTAGTTCCAGCATCTGTCCACAATCAATATTTAGAACATCTTGAATATAGTTGACCGCCAGTGCCTCAGTGGCCAATCAATTACCACCAATATCATTGGGTCGATATGTGTGAGAGACACATTTGTTTTTTATGCAGATGGATGGTAACTTCTAGAATTTTAGAAGTTTTCCGTCAAATAATTTCTGATAAGATTGTTGTAGAATTATTGATATCTTGAGATGCATAACAATTTTAAAAACCTTTTTGTGGTCTCATATGAACGAATTTTACAGTTTTGAATATGAAACTTCAAACTATTGAAACTTAATTGCATGAGCTGGTGAGTATACAAATTTTGGAATAAAATATCAAGATCTTCAAACTATAAGGATGCGAGAATTAGAGAATGAAATACATACATACTTCTGAAACGTTGAAATCTTGCATGAAGGAAATGTGACAATGTTTTTTTTTTTTTCATTTTTGAATACCTACTTGACCATTATTCTTTCTCCTTTAACTCTTTTTTCCTTACCCATATTACCTTATTGATCAATGATTAAAGCGTATCCTAATAAATTTACTAATCTCTTTCCAATACTTTTCAATTTACCGGAAATGTTCATTTTTCACATAGTGGATACCCATTGCAGCTTTCAGAGTATTTGATGCCTTTCATCAGGGCATTTTTCAAGCGGATCGAATTGATTCGAGACCTGGATTTATTACCGTGAGTTGGAATAAATCACGATGAATTCCCAAACAGCGCCCTATCATGAATCTGATTAATTCGCGATCCACCGTTAATTGATCTAGATAAGATCCATCGTTTGCTTTGGAATGGAGCTTGCTCCGTTTTTGCAAGGGATGGGCTTTCTCTCGCCAGAAACATTCTGTTTCCGCATCCCCGTGACTTCAAAATGCCTGAATTTCTCCAAGTCATGTATACACCATACCATTAGGAGTGTTAGTAATGTTAACTAACTAGAACTCATCATTCTATATATTTTTCGTATTAGGTATTTTTTTAATTTTTTCCATTAGGAATTTTATGAGGTATTTTTGTAATCACACTTATGTTGAATTTACTGAATTTTTTAAAGTAAAAAAAAAACGAATATTATATATACCTATACAGTGAATCATTATAACAAAAAATAGTTCGTTGAGGCTAGAAAACTCGAATTGACGAATTCGTATTTTTGTTGTTCAGGGAAATATATTGACATTCAAATTTTCAAACAAAGCGATAATAAGTCGGACGAGTGTTTGAGCGTGACGAAAAATTTCACCTATCACTTTTGTAAACTTATAACTGGTGTTCAGAAATATTTTTTGATTTTCGTTAATCAAAACATCTTATGTGATCAGAGCTCCGCTTTATTATTTACTATGTACATTTGAGTAAATCAAAATTGTCATCAAAAAGCATAGAATTTGAGAATGAAGATGCAAACGGGATTTTTTTTTTGTTATCATAAAAATACTGGACATACATAAATTCAAAAGTGTGAAACTTCGATATATTTAATCATTTATATTCAGAACGTCAAATTTGAGCATCCCACATCAGAAACGAAATTTTCCATTGTAAAAAGAATTTTTCTTCGTAACTGAATAAAAAATTTGGGTTTCGATCGTAGGTCTTTTTTGGAAGTTTCGTAAATAATTATTTTTTCACATAACAGTTTACAGTTATATATATAAATACCACTGTGCGACAAATTTCAGATGAAATTTTGATCTGGGAAAATAGTAATAAAAATGTGATTTACACTAATTTTGAAGATATACGTGTTCCAGGGTAGCTCAAAAATGCTTTCCATTTAAACCTTGAGGTGCGAGAAAGACAGAGCTACTGAAATGATGTGCTAGAAAGAGATAAAAGATGAAACTAATTGTTAACTATGCTGATTTCACGACCTAACTTAAAAAATTCACGAGACACGTGTATCCCTAAGTTTGGTGTGGATTTGATTTTTGCTTTCATTTTCCGAGATCAAAATTTGTGTTGCACAGTGTACTAGTGATAAAGAACATTCTGAGTTATAATCAGTTTCAAGCTACAGATTTAAATGCAGTTCATGGTTTGGTTATAATAGTTTCTTTGGTTGTTTTTCTCATATAATTGAACGAGTTTTCTTTTTCGTTTGATTAAACTTGCAGTAGTTTACTGTGAGAAATTTCACTTCTCTTGCGGGTGTTTAAAGTCACGCCTATTTTTTATTTTTTTTTTTTTTTTTCAAATGTTATCATAGAGAAATTAGTGTAAAAATTTAAAACTAGAAATGTGAATTTGGAGTTCTAAATTTTCAAGACATTTATTTAAGAAAAAGAATTTCATATTTTTTCATTTCAGAATAATTAACTTGATATTCTTTTCACTTCAGAATAATGAACTTGATTCTTTTTTTCAAGTTAATTATTACTGGAAAAATAAGATATTCACTTCAATTTTTCCGATAATAATTTTTTCACGAAATAATACTTTTTGATGTCCAATTTATGTGAAGCAATCAATTACTGTAATAGTACCCATCATATAATAGATGATAAAGATGGAAGTAAAAATGTAGGTTTCATGTTGACGATTTCTCTATAATTCATATTAAAATGCTTTGTTCCCAATCATTTGCCCCCAAGCCTTGGTTACGCCAGCTTTTGCTCCCAAACCATCGCTACGCTCTCAAACGGATTTTTTTTCCAACGAGCCATTAGAAGTTTCACTTCAAAAAATTCTTGATTTTGTGTCGTGGTTGCGTTTTTTTACGAAGCAGGAAGAGATGCATTTTTCGATCTCCTCAAAAATACTGGTTAATTGCTGCTGCGCGTCAACAACAATATTTTATACTCGTTCAGTCATTGTCATAATGTCCAATACAAATATGTGTGTCGACTTGTAGGTTTTTTTTTTTTTTGTTTAGTAGGCATCGCAAATAATCAATAATAATTTTATGTCAGTTAATAAAACACACTTATTTTACCCAGCGCTCGAGGAGAGATGGTTAGTATTTTTTGAAACGAGAGATATATCATTTACGCGGGTTCTTTGCCTCGATTTTCATTGCAATACATACAAATTATTGGTCGTTTATACGTCACGATAAAAAAGAAGACGCTGTGGAGAAACAGCAGTGAGAAAAATCTAATAAGAGTAAAAGTTTCTATTTTCATTGTCTTTCATTGAAAATTTCTTATTATAAAACTGTATGACTCTCTACATAACACTTCAAAATAAACAAAATTATGATATGCAATCGATATTTTTATTTTATATGATCGTACAACTAATCTTTTATCCCTGATCTATTTCTCCTCGAGATATCCATCTGTCTTGAAATTCTTTTTAAACCTTCCTCACGATGTCGAATATTCATAGTTAAGAGGTTATATTCATACGAAAGGTTATCTGTACAAGGAATACAACTAAGAATTTTACGTTTTGGTTTTTTTTCCGCGGAATCTCGGCTGTATACACAACAACAACAAAAATAATTCAACTCTCCTCGACTTACCCTATTACAAAAAGCAGCTCATAAAATCTAACAATTTTTCCTTAAATTTGTTCTTGCAGTCTATAGAACAGAGTGTTTGAATTCGTAAGTGGGCTGTAAAATAATTTTAGAAATAGAAAGGCTTATAGCTTATGTTACGCATAACTGAGTGCTCAAAGCGTGCGATGAAAAATACGGGAGTCGAGCATACCTTGAAAACTTAGAACCCGTTTGAATATTATCGTACAATATCTCATCTTATCTTATTATTATTTTTCCTGTTTTTCTTTTTCACTGATACGTTAGTCATCGTTCTTTGACTTCTAGTTGAACTCATGTTATAATGTCGCCAAAAAAATTAAAGATCGGTGTTAAAATCCTTTTGATCCTTTTGATGAAGCAAATGCACACAAAAAAACCAAGCTCTGATTTTTTCAATCCGTTATATTACGATGATGATAGAGTGATTCATGACGCAACGTTGTCAACAATATCTGATTGTGAGAAATATAACTTTATGTAAGTTTTTGTGTATTAAACAGCATTGAACAATTTTATCTCGACTTGCCGTCCAATCATCAAGCATAGCATATGTTTTTATGATGACGTAGCCTCGCAACAATTTTAAAATGGAAAATCTTTTCCACCGATATATTACCATAGACCAAAGTTCAAACGCTCTGCAAAATGGTATTTCCAAACCATACCACATTATTAAAGTCCTTATAACGGAGCAGCAAAAAATACGTTGTTTCACAGTTGTAAATTTCAAAGAGTTTTTAAAAACTAGTTCTGGCCGTCCAACTTTGAAAACCATCAGTTCCTCAGCTACTCATGTAAATAAAAAGCAATTCTTGAAAATTGAGCAGAAAAAGTGGCGTTTAGTTTGATATACATATTTTTATGTCATTCATAGTATTTTTAAAACAACGAGCTAATTAAAATATTGTATGACTCTTTTTGGATGACACAATGTCATTCACTTTAAATTGTAACAATCGTCTAACGGCTTTTAATTATCCTGATCACCCGAACATCTCGTCAATAGATAGTAAACGGATGGTAAATTATCCAAGCACATTTGATTCAGATTCACGTCGCGCTTCGATCGCACGGTCTCACATAAAACTTGCTACTTAAAAATTATAATACGATTGTCTTTTACATTGTGACACGCCGTATTATACACTTATAGAACAAATCAGATAATAAATTTTTTAATTTTGAGAAGTCCCTTTTTGAATATTTCAATTTGTTTTAGGTAATAGTTTTTTAAAAAGTTGATATTTTACATATCTTTAAATTCGAAAGTTTGGACATTTTGAACATATCAAACAAACATTCACATAATTAAAATCGACAACTTGAAAATCTCGAAGGAAACGTATTTTTCTCAATAACCCTCTACTGTCACTTTTTTCTATCTACGTTCCTGTAAAGTCCTTTTTTTTTCAACTATGAATAAGTACAGTTAGCCACTGAAGAGCACTTTCCTTGTCACTTATTCCTTGTGCAAATGCGGGGTCACTTTTGCGTGGATTCGCGTCCCGAGAAATTCTCACGTCGACTTTTTTTACTTTTTCCCTGAGATTGGCAGCGGCCGATAAGGCGAGAAAAAGAGGTCTTCGAACAATCTCCGTGAAAGTTACGTGGATACTGAAGGTTTTCCCATTGGAGTTTATTGAAAAATTTTTCAACTTTTTTGGAGGGATAGTCTGGAACTTAAGCGCTGTAAAACGTCGTCGAACCGATCGATTATTTATTGTCGTGTGCCATCTCGAAGAGTGACCCCTGAGACGAGACCCGAGCAAAAACCTGATTCAAAAGTATATGAAAAGAATTCATATTGAAGTTTTTGAAATTACCCACATTCAAAATAATTGAGGTTTACAGCATGGGGATATATTTATGTTTGATTCTACCCATCCTTCTGAGTTTTTTTGGGCTAAGATTTTAGTTCGAGAAAGTTCTGAAATGAAATCATGTCCGAAAGTCGTTTCAAGTATTAAACAAATAAAACATACGGTGCCATAATTTTTGTAATTTGCAATAAAATCGGTAACACATAATAATAGAATGTAATTTAAAATCAATGTCATTTCTCCATGCAGGTTATGAAATAAAAGAAAGATTTTTTTCTACAATCACTATGTTGGTCATCTTCAAAATCAAAAATATCAATTTCACATATGTGACGAACGCGAAATTCTAATAAGTATTTCGAAGTTTTAAAATATCAGCGTCTGAGAAATAAAATAAAACACTTTTTATAAAACTCATCGAGTTTTGAAAAATGAGCGATAGCACATTGCAAACGACACTGTCACTATATAGAGGATTTTTTATTCGTGCTTCAAGGTTTTGAAAGCAAAGCATTATTTTCCGGTCTTAAGAATTTTTCACATTGTTTGCCTCGGTAAACTTCATCTATATTGCAGATAGAAGAAAGGCGCTGCTTGTAAAAGTTTTCCGTGAAAAAAGGCAAATTGTGTGAGATTTTAAAGCCTACTCCATCTTAGGTGGTTTGTTTCAAGTTTTTACCACGTTGATTACAGAAATATATTTACATTTGCTTTTTGGATAGTCGTATTTCTGTTTTTGCAATATCGTGAATTTTGGTATGCCTCCAATAATTTTATTCCTAAAAAGTACCTTGTACATTAAATTCACAAATATCATGAAGTACCCGCAAGTACATTTCACCCCAATTAAATCACGAATAAACGAAACCCTCCTTCAACGTTTCTCTACGGAAAATCTCCTCGACCCTCTCGTTATTACCCGAACAAGTGTTTCTCGTAATGCAAAGTACACACCGCTTAATTGGTTATTGCGAGGGAATATATAATTAGAAATATAATCGGCGTTTCGTAGAATCAATAGCAGTGTTTTCTTTGCGCGCTGCAATTAAAGTTTCGTACTTTCGCCTAGCTCAAGTACATTATTGTATCACATAAAAATGTATCCATGACTGTATACGTATGGTTCAGCACTAAGAACTATGCGGATTTTACCATCAAAAGGTAGACGGAAAGCACGGGGTCATAGATCGAGGACTGGGAACTCTGAGAAGAGTCCCCTCCAATTAGGAGTCTTCCATCTTGGCTTGAGCGAGCCACGTAATAATATCCAGACCACCCGCGACAAGTGGGAATAGAACCTTTGCCTGGTTTCGGTTTCACTTATGATATACTAGGTGGTAAGTTTTTTCAACGTTCAGATGATTATCATTAAATTTTTCTTAATTGTTTTGACTCAGGAGTAAATTTTCGGCTTTTCACCTGATTTTATGAACTTTTGCATATCATTAAATGACCAGCATCATCATTTATGATAAGAAATTCGTTGGAATTCGTAAAAATTTATCTTCAATTTTTTATTTCAAGTTTAAAGAACACTGTGGAACAAGAAAAATTTCTCTGAACGAAAGTAGATTTGATGATTATTCAAGACCTCTAGAATCTAACTACTGAATTTTTCTGCAGTCAGCTCATTTTATTAATTTATTTGCGATTTAACGAGCTTATTGACAATTTGAGTGATTTCCAATCGTTTTTCGATGTTCAAAAACTTATTTATATGTTTTTAGATTCAAAATGGAGGATCTCATTTCCAAACCCAAAAAATTAAAAAAAAATTTCAACGAACAGTAATCACGATCCCCATTCATTTTCAGAGAAAAACAATTTCTATTATTTATGTATCAAGGAGGACAGTGAAGAATCTCTTTCAGAGATTCTGAAAGTTTAACCAGTTTCTTCCAAACGAGAGAAATCCGCCACGGTCGAGATGCTACACAATGACCGTTCTCAATGTAGGGATAGTGAAGATTGTTTTCTCTGAAAATGGATGGGAATTATTATTCTTATTCGTCAAAAAAAACCTTTTTTTATTGATGTTGATTCATTATTTTTGTTGTTTTATTTTTTTAGTAACGGTTTTACTTAAGGTGAAAAGTTGATGTAAACGGCAGATAATATTGACATTTTTTGTTTGTTTTCTTCAACGCTAAGCATATGGGAAATTATTGTTACCTCATTTTCACATGTATGTTGATAATTTTAACATTATATTATATGAAAAATTGAATTTGACAAAGATACTGCACCCTATAACTCATCAGTGAAATAAAAAGATGTTCAAATCGGTGAGCGGGATTACTTGAATAATACTCAATGGATTTTCATTTAACTTAGTGAGCTAGTTAAAAGCACTTTTCATCAAAATTACTTGTCCAACACAGTTTGGTCGGTTACAAACATCTAAATACATTAAACATTTTTTTAAATAAACATCCATCTCCAAAATGTGCATGGAAATAATCAGTTTTCTGGTCAATTTTTTACTCCGAAATGTATCATTTTCTAGTCGATGAAAAATGACGCGAATACTCCATTACTCGTGATCCCAAAACTAACTTTGGAATGTAGCACAGTCTCTAATTACACATAATGTAGATTTTCACCCATTGCCTCCGAAAATAATCTCGCTCAGCATGTGCTGTCATTGTGAATATCAATCGATTTTTCATTTTTATAATGATTCATTGATTTCATTCATTTATTTGTTTACAATACAAAATTGACTACGACTTTTATACGAAATTTACTATTCGTTTTTTCGTCAGCTGACAGAATCGTCGACTTTTTGTTAGCAAGTAATCTTGCTAACAAAAAAGCAAGATTACTTGGGTTAGGTTTCTTTTTGCCCGCTTTAGTTCTGTGCATAGCAACTTCAGCTTGTGAGTGCAAATAAGCCTTGCATGCCACACCAGGGAAAACAAATGAGTAAAGAATTTCCCCCCAAAAAAACTATTTCTACCGTAATAAATTGTTTTTTTCATTAATTTTTTTTTTCATAATTTGTCATTATACATCTAGTGATTGCTTTTCACTACGAAAAATTAATTATGCTCTATGCTAACTATGCTCAGGATAAGTTATCACTTTTATAAATCTGAAGCTTCCTGAATTTGTTGTTTACTTAATACGTTATGTGATAGCAGTTGACCGAAAATTTAGCGAAAATGTGAAATAGTCCGGGTTTTTCTTTGCGGAAGGGCACCCCACCGCCGACCACTTGAACGGCTCGGCCTCGGTCGGACGTCCTCGGCGGCGCCGTCTGTACCATCGCCGTGCGGAACTGGCGGTAACGTGCAGTTTGTTCACCAACTCCGGTACGCGCGCTTTGAACGCCGTCACCGTCTATTGAAACGCGTCCGCGATCGCGTTTCCGATGTCAAACTTGATGAAAAACCCCGCAAAACACCATGACACAGTTCTGCAAAAAAGTACGCCCATTTAACCTCAATATTTTTTTAATTCGAATAAGTAGAATTCGATTTATTCAACAAGGAAATAAAAAGTCACTTACCTGATTGGGAATAAGTTCAATGGAAATTAAAAGTTCATGGGGCATCATCGGTGGATAAATATTCAGAAGGTGTCGAAGTCCCGTGTGAATAAGGTTTCATCACTTTGTGTTGTACGATGCAAAAATAAGCTTTGATGAATTGAAGTGGCATTTGGCACTTTTTTGTTTACTATTCTTTATTTTGTTATGGAAGAAAGTAGATAAAAATTTAAACGGTTTGCAGTAGATGTTTGAAAAATTTTTTTGATGTGTCATTCAATGTTAATTGCAATCTCTTTTTGACTATTCATTACTTAAAATTATATCTCTAGCGAAGGTTGCTTCTTCATTTAGTCTTATTGCATATTAAAAGTTTATTTTGATACGTTAATAATGTACGTCATATATTTTCTGTTAGTATCAAAGGTTCAAAAAAGATCATTTATTCTATTCTCACACAAAGACTACTGAAAGTTACATCTTAAATTGTGATTTCAACTATCCTTCTGAAAGACTTTTTTTCTACCGACGATTTCTTCTCCACTGAACAGCCCACCTGATTTTACTTTAGTAGAAATTTCAACCTTTCACTACTGCAACTAATATACGTTTTTACTTTAACAAATGGAAATTTCCCAATGAAAAAAATCATCGTGTCACTTGCAAATCAACTGTGTCCTATGTTAACAGTATTGTAATTCAGAGTCCTCGCGTGACAGAAAGATCGATTTCACACGTCACTTACGCATTCAAAAACAATTGTGAATTTTCAAGAGGATCGTTAATTTTTGTGGCCAAGTAGGGGGAGGGGGCTCAGGGGAGAGGGAATAATGTAATCGTGAGCCAGAGGAAAGTGTCACTGTCGAGTTGTAATTAATATCGGGTTTCATCAGAAACTTGGAGCTCGGCGAGTTGGAAAGTGATACGTCTGAATGGAGCGAGGTAAATGAACGAAACTGTTTTCGGATGGATGGGGACACGGATATTGACCTTGAAGTTTTTTGTTCAATGATTGCTAGAAAAATTTAACCAAGTTTTTTCGAGAATTTAAGATGATATTTTCCCTGTCTCGTTGGGATTTATTGATTTTTGGAAAAAAGGTGAAGTTGTCAATATGAACGATGGAGGTCATTTTAGGATCGAACGAATCAGGAGATACAAATTCAAAAATTTCAAAAAAAGATAAATTTGAATTTATCGGTCTGGAACTGATGATGCAATGAAATTACGATCCTATTGCTTGATTGAAAGATAATCAAATCAATAGCTGTTATCTTTTACATTGAGTTTTCTATATGGAAACGCATGAATTGAGTTGCTCATGATAGTCGTTTCACCTACATATTTACTGCAAATGGGAGTGATCTGTGTATTATATTTATGATTAATTGATTAAGTCATTGGTTTTCATGGAAAATTTCGTTTCAAGTAGAATTAATGTATTTTGAAATTGTTATCAGTCAATCCTCTTTTCGGAAAAATCTTTTTATGAATCACAAACATTTATTTTATTATGTGGTATCTTCATTCAAAAAATTTTTTTCAAAGCAGTGTTTTTATTAATTGAATGAATAATTCAATCTTCCACCGAAGGACATTTTTTCCTTTAAGTCATCAATTCCTTACGTAGAAAAAATATTCCAGCATCATATAAACTTATTAATCTACGTAATCTTATTTGTAATAAATAATCAACAGATATTTCAGATGTTGAATCAATCTCAATATGTGAAAAGCTACATAAGACTTTATAAGGCTACTCAAGTGATACATATTTTCAATGAATGTGGAAAGTTTATAAAATAACATTAATATTACTTTGCCTCTCACTTTGGCCTCTCAAAAAAATTTTTTTTTTTTTTTTGTCACAATCCTGCTATAGTTTTTTCTTCACGATCCAACAAAAGTTGGATATTCTACCTGTGAAGATAAATATTAAAAACTTTTCATAGCTGGTATGTAAAACTCACTTTTTTCGTGTTTCCAAACACCAGTTAATTTCCACCTGGTACGAAATAGTTATGTTGTTTCTCATCTAATACTTACAGAATGTGATTTTTATAAAATCAGTCTGTGAGCAAATGAATTTAATACCACGATAGTGAAATCTTATTTTAGATATCCTTTTAGAAAAAGGATTTTCTAAATTTTCAGTAAAAGCATTAACGATGCACCTAACTGTTTGCATTTTGTTTGTTGGTTGGCTACGATATTTATTATACCATATGTAACCTTCATTGTCTAAAAGTAGAAATAATGTCAATGACTTAAAAAATAAGGGCAGGGTATTAGAGCCAAATAAAAGTTGACACATCCTAAATTATTCCATTCTCCGAAAAGTTACTAAAAGCCCTAGCTTTTTCTCCTAGTTGCGAGTAAAGATGTTACGCATAAAAAAAACTTGTAAGTATTACGAGTTGTGAGAATTAAAATTGTAGTAAAATGGTTCTGTTGATGAAAGCTAGAAACAAAGTGAAAAGCTCCTTATAAACCAAGCGTAACTATGCTTAAATTGGCTGCATGCAAACATACGTAAATGACTTATCGATCCTTAACCTTTACACAGCAAAAGGGAACACATGAAACTCTTACAATTTTGCGTGAAAAATGACTTTTTTTTTAAGGTTATCAATCATATTTTGACTTAATCTTTTTACTGATGATGATGAAGTGTAATAGACTTATTTCTTTGTATTTTAATAACAAAAAATTACATTCAAAGAATATTCTTTCATGGAATACGAAAATGCAGCACGCAGCATGAAATGAAGAAGCATGCACATAAAAAATATTCCCGGCTAATTGACTTTAAACTTTGAATTGGTTTTTCGACAGCTCTTTTTATTAAGTAGCGAAAATATACACAGATATCATGTATGATTCTATTTTTCATGAATATGACGAAACTTTTTTTATATTCTCATGTTTCAAGCCTCAAACAGGCTATACTCGTTTGTAATATTTTACCTAAATATGAAGTTAAAATATTATCTTTGATCGTGCATAACTCAAAAAATGTACATTAATTCTGACTGGTAATCACTTAATGGTACCGCCATTTGAAAATTTATAACAGTTACTCAAAATATATTTTTCCCAGCACACATCAAAAATCAGAACAATACTTATTGATACCTGAACAATGCCAAGTTCAAAAAAGAAGGCAACATGCTTCAATTCACGGAAATAATTTTTACAAAAGCACGTATTCCTAGTTTCGAGAAATTCAACGATTCAGAAAATCGATACAAGATACAATAATCTTTCCTAAGTATTCGTTGTTTTATATTATTTCTTATTTTTTCCTTAAAATTATTTCTTGATTATTAAAACATCGAAAGAACCAAGTTGTATGAACGCTTTCCAAAAAAAGAAAAAAAAGAAAATAATTATAACCAGGCAGAAAAAAGCAGAAGAACAATCCCTACTTTTGCAACAACGCCGCGATGACACCCTTTGAAAGTGCATTACGTACTTTCACGAGATGTTATCGAACCTTGTTGAAAAGTTTAGGCAAGTTCATTATATCCAACGACTTTTGAGAAATAACTGGATGATGCCCCAGTTGATATCGACCTATTATAAATTCGCGATGGTGAGTCTTTTCTTACACTCCATAATAAATTCTCCAGGATTTTTTTTTGTTGCAAGCAAACAAAATATTCTTTGAAAAAATTATATTTTATTTTCCCGTGAAATGTAAGTTAATTGTTTCACATCCGAATTTTCGAATGCTTATTGATATGTATTAAAATATGCTTGATGAGAATTTAGATAAATTGTTTTGGAGTTATGCTTGTTGTACGAAATACTCAGTTCTGCCTCGAAATTTAAACATGTCTTATTTTGAATGTAAACGTTGTTAAATTGACTTTTCAGTGACATCTATGAATGAAAAGAAAGCTTTATTAAAGATTCTTTTACTTGCTATTAAACTAATAATAGGAAATTTCTTGCATTTTCAGGTTAAAACATTAGTAAATTCTGGTTTTAAAATTGCTTTGAAATCAAAAAATAATGTCAGTAATCTAGAAATTTTTACAAAATTACAAAAACGACATACTACAAAAATCTTGAACAGTATGATTTTATTTCATAATGAATTATCTACGCTACAACAGTCACAATATTCATAATTTCCAGTTTCTCTGATAAGTCTCTTTCACCGGAATAAATATATTTTATTTTTATTAAACAATTTCACGATTAGAATTTAAAAAATCCAATACCGTCGCATTTGTCCGAGCGTGTTCTCACAACGTGACGCTATATTTATAAATACGATGCTGTTTATAATTTCTACTTTCTCGTACAATAATTAGTAATTAAGGTTTTTTTTTTCTTTTTGTTTGTTTGCTCGTTTATTATTATTATTTTTTTTTGTATATATATTGATCTCCAGTAAGCCCGGCAAGAAATAATTAAATATGCGAAATGTTGGCGCGTTCGCTCGATGGCTTCCACGGTAGAAATCGAAACTGAGTCGTTGAATCAATATGTACGCCGTGTAAACTTTTTTTTTAAATGCTATATTTGCAGTTGTACATACGGGAAACCTCATTTAATAGCAAGCGAATGCTGTAGCCTGTTTGAATTTCACCTGAATTGTTTCTGAGCTTCAATTTTGGCATAAGGTTATAAGTAGGTTTGCGATAGGATCAGAACCTAATTAGAAAGCGTTATTCAACTAACAGGATTTTACACTCTCAATTTATGATATTATGGAGTAAAAATTCCGAGTTTTCTGACTCGCTATAATTTTTCTCATTACAATAAGAGGCTTTTGTATAAATCAAAATTTTCTGAATGATCCCCGGAGTCAAATTACATTTTTCTTGAATATTCTTTCTTATTCGCTAACATACATTACGATTTTTTTTTCTTCAAACTTTTAACTACTCTTCCATTCAAGATACATAACTCATATACCTACGTTATTGTTGTTGAACATATTTAAAAAACATTAATTGTTCATAATTTATGCCAGTTTATTCTTACTGACTCATGCTGATTTGTTAAATTTTTTCAAAAGTATGTACAGGTTTTTATAATTGTTATTAACATATGCCTGTTTTATTCGTGATACTCACTTATTTCATGTTTTTCTTTCTACCTGAAAATCTCCTAAGGACTAAAAATATTCGATGAAATGTTGTAAAATTAGAACGAAAGAGATGTATATTTTGTAACTTACAAGAGATAATACATTAGATATCTTAATGTAAAAAATGGTACATTGTGTAGCTAGGAGCAAAAACAGCCGATTTAAAACTACACTGATACCTCGATTTTATTAGAGGTTCGGGGCTCTCCAACTAAATCGAGAGAACGTTTAATCCGATTAACTCGAGCTGCGATAGGTGCAGACCTGTACACTTAAAGGGACCCTCCGCCTAGGTTCGAGGATGTTTTGTACGAAACATTACTTATCGAGAGCTCAATCGAGAGAGTCCGGTCCTGGAGGGTCTTTGGGCTCGTGACTAATCCGCGTCACGATGAATTATCTCCAATAAAATTGAGACTGATAAAATCGAGGTACGTGTGAAGTGTGAGGTTTGCCGCCTGAGCGAAGCGAAGTTTTAATCGGCTGTTATTGCTCCGAGTTACACACGATATTTTTTGCCTCGAAAACAGTAAAAATGAGCGCTAGCGATGGGCGATACGTATCGATATATCGGAAGATCGATATTTTGTTGCGATGTATCGGAAATTTTGTATCAATATTACCATAAGCCGATAATCGTAGTATCGGTATTTTTGTTGCGATATTAATAGATCGCAAGCTATCGCAAGTGCTCAAAAATCAAAAAAGACAATTCAATTGATTCATATTAAAGAAGTTAAAAACACTCAAGTAACTGGCTGAAAGACTTCATATTATAATTTCCAAAGATTTTTGAAAAAGTTTAAAAAATGTAAACATTTTTGAGGAATTAAATGTTATTGAACAATTTGCGAATTAAATAAAATGTATGGAAAGAACAACGTCTTTGAAATTATAAAAAAATTCAGCCAGAACGACTGATGATAATGATGATTGAAGGTTATTGACTGAATTCAAAAAATTAAAATGTTTCCGGAGATTTTGCCCATTCCTTCTAACAATCATAAAGATTTCTAATTTTTTCGGAATTTTTGGAATCAGTTGAAATTTCAAACTTCGTTTGAAAGTAGTACCTCCAAGATAGAAATTATTGACGGATTCGGACAAAATTTGAAAATAAAGTTCAAAAAAATAAAAGAAAATTTCTTGCAAAATTTCAAGTCGATCCACTGCTTCAAACATTCAATATTTTTTACATGCGTTCTTATGGGGACAACATCATTTTTTTGAATAAATCAGAAAGTTATTGGCCGAAAATTCTGGAAAATTGAGGACATATTGTTTAAAATGTTTATAAACTCTGTGCAAAATCGCATCAAAGTTGACTACATATTTATGCGACAAAAAATGATTTTATTTTATTTTTATCCACGTACATTTAGCAACGTTGCATTCCAAGCGACACAATTGCTGATCGTATGTATAGCTATAGTGCTTACCCGTGCTTGCCAGTGCTTACCACTGTTTATCGGGAAGCAGGTAGCAGACGGTGGTAGATGCGACGTTGCCGATACATATTCACAGAGCCTGAAATGTGAATGTGGCTGCAAGAATTTTTCGTTGCGGCTATATTCATATCATTTCATCCTGGAGGTACTACCTTAAATCTTCAAGAATGTTTATAAGATGTTGAACACCTTTGATAAAAAATCTAGTTTTTATATACAGAGTTTCGCAAATGACCCGTAACAGCCGAAAACTGTAGATTAACAATATCATTTAACAAAGAATTTTTTCGGCCAGAATGGAAGATGGTTTGTGGTATTCAGTTTCAAAAATGTGATGAATTTAATAAACTTTACTAACATATTCCTGCTTTCCCTTCATTTATAGGTTCCAATCAAACATTCGTTGCGATATATCAGCGTATCGATATTTTGTTTACGATATACCTGGATCGAAGATCGAATCTTTCCGATATATCGGAAGGCTCAATATCGACATTTCAGGTTTCGATTCCCATCGCTAATGAGCGCATCAAAACTGTTTCGACATGGCAAATGAAGTACAGTGGACTCTATATATAATAGAAAGTTTGGGTGGATTTTTTTCTATAACACACGAATTCCCCAACTCGCAGAAGATTATCGTGATGAGCGTGAAGTCGGGTCGGGGCAGTCAAACTCTATGGAGGAAGTGAAAGTTTTGAAAGACGCGGCCATGGATTTGACAGTGAAAAATATATTCCTGGAAAATTTGTCACTGCGGGTTTGTTGCCTGTGCCGACTTTACAATGTAATTCCACGCTGTTCTGCGCCGAAAAATCACTCAACCTCGATCGACCGCCGAGCATCGCCGAGTTAGACTCCCGTTTACCTGCCAGACCTTCCGTTAAAAGTCGAGAAATTCTTTTTTTCTCAATTCTAGTAAATACAGAGTCCACTGTATTGAAGGTCGACACGGAGGCTGGAGAAGATGACAGTTGGCAGGGAAAAGGGGGGAGGCTCTTTCTGGATAGCTGGGTTTCCAAGGAGCCGAAAGAGCCCCGCCTTTCACCTCGCCGGGTGTCATAGTCAGTGTCTCTGAAGTTCCATAAGAGCCTATGTAACCCTAATTCTGTCTCTCTCTTCTGTTTCTCTCTTTAGAGAGAGAAGCATAGGATTTCAAATGGAAACTAGCGCCTCCGTGGCTAACCCGTAAACTAATACTTGGGTAAACTAACCCGTGGAACTTCAGACCCACTTGCCATAGTCGACAACCTGCGTGTTGTCCTGAAATACTTCATTTGTTTATGTCGAAACGTGTTTTGAAACGCTTCTTTTTAGTGTTTGAGAGGCAAAATAAGAAGAGAAACGAAGAGAAAAAGAAGCAGAAACGCGAGTTGATGCTCCTTGACACGAGAAATATTTTTCACGCTCGCAGTACGAGAATCATTTAGTCTTTTGTTTACTGTTGTGTCGTGAAAAAACGAGTTCTATGCCGCGCAACCTTGGAGCTAGCGGCGAAAGGCGTGAGCATAGAACTCGTTTTTCACGGGACAGTAGTAAACACAAGAATAAAGGATTTCCGTGCTGCAAGCGTGAAAAAATTATTGTTCAACGTAACACAGCACTAAGGATCATTTATCGACAATTGTTATTCGGCTCTACTATACGTTAAATATTTGGAGCAAGTGTTTTGATTTCTTATTTGCTCAGACTTGAAATGATAGCATCTGTTTCCGAAATGATTATTTGAGGTTTTTCGAGTTCATGTCTGAAAATCTAAAGTATGACGTTATATTTTTTTTCCCCCTTTTTGTAGAGAGTAACTAACAGATCTATATTAAAATTTTCTTGATTCGTAATGTGCATTGTAAGAGACTTTGAAATCTTGGATTAATTTGATCTTTTTGAACAAGAAAAAACTTTATTGGAGCATCAAAATCGAGGGATTTCGAAAATTTCCTTCAAATACATATACGTATTTCCTATTTAAAAACGTATGATACATCGGAAGTGATATTTTCAGAAAAGCAAGCTTTCGTAATCATATTTTTAGTGAATTTTTTTTGTGTATTCTCTCATGCAACAACCTAGTTCAAAAAGTAGCACAAGAATTCAATAAAGTTCTATGTTTTAGCCTATCTAAAACAATGTTCAACAGTTTCACGTTTAACTTGCCGTAATTTTTTCCATAGTGTGTATTTAGTCGATTCGTATGAAGATTTTGAATCAATATAATTTTTTAACCTAGAATACTTTGATAACGGAATCTTCAAACTCATTAAATTTTCGTATACAGCATATCTTGTGTAGAAATTTTACAATTTGCTTCATGACATGATTTTTCACTGGATTCTTATTTTTTAAATGAAACATGTTGATAAAATCGTTGAGAAAAGTAAATTTATTATTTTTAGTTATAAGTTAAGATACGTCAAAACTTGACAAAAATTGATTACGTTGTATACGGTCATGGACGATCTCTTTTATTCATAACTCGCGATTACCACGTTCCACATTCGCTTGGATGGCAGGTTCTTTTCTGCGAGTGTCAATTTTCTCGTAAAAGTAAATTGATGGCAACTCCCACTTGCAAAGCCATTCCTGGCTCTCGCTGATGCAGTGAACAAAAGTCAGTAAAAAAATTATGTTAATATAATTCAGTTCTCATTTTTTTCATACCAAAGAAGCAGTTTATGAAAAAATTGAAATACAAAAAAATTGATGCATGATTATTATGGTAACTAAGTTGATATTCACAAGTTTCAAGTTTCACAGTAACATTAAAATGCTTTGAAGGGTATCGATGATGAATAATTTAAATGGCCATTGTTTTTAATTATCATTTGTTAAGTGTGCCTGTACATTTTTCAGCGTTGGATGATTATGCAAAATATGTTTTTCATCCTTATGATTGTGCAGAATTGAGAAAAGTTATAATATTATTAAATTAATGATTAGTAATAAAGAAAATTTAATTATTTATAAAAAATTAATAATTAAATTTCATGATTCCATACTCTAATCACAACGTTTTTTACCTACAGTTTTCTAATACCGAAATAACGACTTTTCGATTTCTGGGAAAACTTGTACTCTATCTTTTTTTTTTTATTCCAACTTCAAAAAATTCGATCTCAGTATACAAAAGCCTAATTTATTATCCTTTATTGCTTATTTTACCCACTGCACATATAAAAATAAAATTCAGAGAAATTTTAAATTAACATTTTTAGCAATAATATAGAAAACTTACATAGAAAATTTGCAACGTGTGCGATAAAAATTTGATTTCGTACTTTTGATGAGACACGAGACCTGAATTCCGGAATTCAATAATCAACATCTCTCGCTAATAATATTGTAATTTTGACAAACAATGGTCATTTTTCCGCTAAGTGGTAGAAGTGTAATGTACTATTTTAAATCAAAACCTACTCAAAGGACGAGAGTAATGGAAAATTCAACAATAGCCAGCTTAGACTCTCACTTCAAAAACGACTGTTGAATTATTAAATTGATTACAAATATTGAGTGATAATATTGAGAAATATAAAAATAATCACCAGGCACAAACAGTCAATGAATATCATATAATTTAATTACGCATTTACAAGATCATATAAACTGTTATTGATAGAAAAATTTCTACGTTTCTAAAAAATTTAGAACCATTCAGTCGAGAATTTCACTATTGTACGTGGTATAACTCAATTATAATATCAGTTTCTCGGGAGGCTGGTAACTTTTACTCGACTTCTCTTCTTCCTTATCCCCTATGAAGGCAAGCTTGTTGAATCAAAATTCAATTAAATCGTTGCTTGATGAATCGCTTCAAACGCAATCGGATGTCGCCAATCTTTTTTCCAGTGCCCCTGCCGTATACATTAGCGCAATTCGCTTCAAATAAAGTACCTGGCGTAGTTTTCGCATCGTTCAGTGATACACAACGGATAAGCTAGGATTTTTCCTGAGTTCACAATACGCTGGAAACAGGCACTGACGAGTGCCCGTATAGACGAAGAAAGTAATCAACGAGCTTTCAGTGGACCGTTTCCGCGTGCCTCGTGGTAGACACGTTACTTTTGCCGCTGTTTCGAGAGATTGATCTTCTCCATTTGCCCAAGAGGCGTCGTAAATCATGAGAAACGAGATTATTCGCACTGCAACACAGGAGTTTTTGTACGCTCGTTGAGGTCTAAGTAGGGATTAATTGAATTATGCGTAAACGATTGGTGGAAAAAAAATCTCAGAGCGCGATCCAAAGAGCGCCTGACCTTTTTTTCATCAGAACTTTACTGTTTCGCCCATTCTCCCGACAATAAATATAAGGTTTTTCCTCTCTGCTTCAACATACTAACACGCTTGAACGGAACTGTCAATCACATTAATTGGAAATCCAGAAGGTTATCGATTATGGCAAAATTTAATTTGGGGCTAGTGACGATCGGTCTGAATTTTTTTAATCGAAAATTGTTGTCCCAGATCAATCATACGTAGAAACAAACAAATATACAATGGTTAGAGAAATTCTGCATGCTTGTAAAAGATATGCAACGTATATCTGCACAAACGTCAATGTCTGAAAAATCTATCTGTACAGTAGTACTCTGAACATAGAAGTGATGCATGATGGATTCACGCATTCTAAACAGTAATTCTAATTTTAAATGAGAGAATACTTAAAATTGCTGAAAATACGTGCGAAAAATTCCTTGAATATCAAATTTGATACTTTTATTTCAAATATTTTTATTATATGGTAATACTCTCTTAAATCTTCTACATTTTTTATTCCTTGTGTATTATTGAACCGGAAAGAAATTCATTATTTCAAATGACAAAAAAATGTGGAAATTAAATTGTGTTGTGTTGCAAGTCAATTTTGCTTTTACAATGTAAATATCTAATCTTTTGAATATCACCTAGCTTTATAAATTTGCTATAAAAAAAAATATATCAAATTTATTTTTTGATTTCCTATACTCCGTGAAACAATAGTATTATTCGTTTACAAAAATTAAGAGTAATTATTGAAAAAATTACGTTAAATACTATACGTCTTTCAAGAACATTCATTGAGTAATAAAAATTCTAGAACTACGGATAGTTCTTACTTCATGATAAAAAAAAAAAACAACTAAGTCGTCATTCTTTTATAAAATCATAATCGATGTTTTTTTTTTCGTTTTTCCAATACATTTTCAGTTTTTACCATTGACGATATACTCTATTTCTGATGTTATTAATATTTTTATATTGAAAAAATGAACGGAATGAAAGAATCAATATGATGAATTTCTCATGAATGCAATTTGAAAAAAGAAAAGAATAGTGCATAAGAAAAAAAAGAGGAATTCAACTTTACTATCCATACCAATGCAATGCATTTTGAAAAATGGCTTTGCCGTAGCTTGTACATACACGAACCCATTCTAAGGTCGTCATTGACTTAGAGAAGAGGTCCCTGGACTCACTTGGGTATAGAGGGTGGTTCAAAATGCAATTTCTTTTATGTATATAACGTGCTGTAAATAATACATATTTCAAAAAAATCATCATGTTTAATTAACGTCGAGGCTATGCGGAAAAGACTATTATTCGTACATGGGCGTTTGTACCCATAATTTCATTTTTTTCTCCTATCATATTAATTCCACAAAAGTAAAATGCACGACATTCTTTTATTTTATTTTCAATTCTTGAGAATGATTTATTAATACTTAAAATGTATAATCTTTACTATTTTGTGGGAGGAAATTGATCATGCATAA